>CM060408.1:38614804-39853164 GCA_030545235.1 Helianthus tuberosus
AACCTAGTGTATATAAGTGTAATGACAAACCCTAATCTCATAACATCAGCCGCTCACATGTCCTCCTTCCCAACAACTTCTCTACACTCCTCTCTCGATCCTGCTCCCGCGACCCCCCCCCCCCCCGGCGTCTCCCCGTTCTCCGGCACACACACACCCGTTTCACCCCTCCCTCTCGTTAACTCCGACCGAACTCCGGCCGGCGATGTTTACAGCGGCGGAGCACGTTGGTGGCACACGACAGCAAATCGGAGAGGACAGAGAGAGAAACACTATGGAGAGAGAGAGAGAGGCCGAAGAGAAGAGAGAGATCGGAGCAGGGATTAATGATGGCATCGATGGAATCCCGACGATTCCTTTTATTTTTTTCGGTAAAAACCCTTCCCCTCTGTTTATCTTCTACCTCTTTTCTGTTATTTGTTGTTTTTTTTTTAACTAATGAAGTGATTTATGCTACTATATTGATGATGGTGATGCTGAATGTTCTGTTGAAGATGATGATTATGTTCTTGGTCGGATAAATGTTCAGATCTGTTTCGGGTTGGGTCTTATTTCGGGAGTTTTGGGTTCGGATTTGTGGCTCGGGTCTTGATATGGTGCAACTCGGTGTGCTTTAGCTTAACTCGGTTCGATTCGGTGTGATAATTTCAGGGTGTGACAGTGGTGGGATGAGATCTGCGAGTTTCTCCGGTAAGAACCCCTTCACCATCTGTTTGAGATATCGGTTCAATGTTTTTTCTTGTTTATTTTTACTTGTTAACTGCTTAGGTTGTAAATTTGTTTGAATTCAAAGTAGAACGTAAAGGTGTTGTTTTGTTCGCGGTGTGGGAAAAGAAGGCCCATTATGCTTGATTTAAAATATAGCAACCAGGTTCTCAATATCGAATTAGATCGAGGTTTGACCACCATATTAGTCTTCTAATCAAAGAAACAAGAACTGCAAAAATAATAATTAATTAAATTGTCCTGATTGTTATTTTGTTTCTTAACTGCCACTTAAGATATCAAATCCATTAATTAAATTGTCCTGATTTTGACTTGTAATTTATCTCATACTGATAGATAGATATCTAATGGCAGGCAGGTGTGAACGTTAAGAAGTAGGAGGGCCTGGGCGCCACATGGTGCTTTTCTAGGATTGCCTCCTGACACGCGGATCCAACCCTGACCCGTTTCAAAGTTATAACCCGGTATACTATAGAGATGGACAAAAAAAGAAAAATACTATGTTGTCATCCTATTTCATGATTAGTTCAATTCGATTAGCTAATATTCCACCATGGTATGTATGATAGAAAAGAAAACATATCTTTTGTTATTTCTAGAAAATTAATTAATTACCTTTGAGCTTTCTACTGAATATGAAGGAAAAAGCTAGAGGAACTAGGAAGTGTGTTAGTCATTCCAAAAGCTTTCTCTCAGCAGATAAGTGTTCTAGACTTTCAGTGTAGTGTAGATTTAAATTATGTTTACAATTTACTCTCTTACCCATTTTTGTGACTTTACAGGTTTGCAAATGCTCTACACATTTTACAGGAATATGCAGTCCCCAAGCTCATTACAGAATTAGTGAAGTAAGCCTATCTCCAAACCTTAAGTTTTCAAGGAATGGATCAATTTGGGTTAACGGATCAATAAAAACGTATTTTAAAGTATAAAACCTTCTTACTTGCGTCACAGGGAGGAAAAATGTTGGATGCAATAAAAACGTATTTTAAAGCATCAAACCTTCTTACTTGCAGCATCATGGAACAGTTGTGTAACTATATAATGTATTAACTATTTTCGGTGTTAAAAGTATAAAAATGCTTCCAGGGCCCAATTTTTTCTTTCTTTGTTTTGGTCAAAATGGGTTTGTTTGGGTACCATTCAGGTCACTGGGTTTGCATCAGTTGATTCGTTTTGTTCTGTTCTGTTTATGGGCTGTAAACTGCGATATGTTTTACTCTCTTTGTGAGCCACATATTCCAAAAAAAGGTGCCAAGTTAGGGTGGGTCTAGGTTGATAAGTGCACAAAATGGGTTTGTTTTTGTTTTCTGTTTGGGTTGGAGCCATGCTGTGGTTTGATGAGCTATGTTTGTTTTATTGATCTCAATTACATTTTAAATATTTTAATTATATTTAATTGTTTTATTAATATATATATATTAATATATATATATATATATATATATATATATATATATTTAATAATGTGAAAATTAAAAATATTTTTAAAAGAAATGATGTTTTGACCTAAAGTAACAAAATGTTTGATGTACAGGCAACAGAAGGTACATTTTGGTACACCGGTAGGGGTGTAAACGAGTCGGGCATAGTGCGAGCCTTCCACTACTCAAGCTTGGCTCGTCATGTTTTTATGAGGCTCGGTTCGGTTCGGATTTACTTATTTGAGCTCGAACTCGGCTTGCGAGTAAAACCTAAATCTTGAGCTCGTTTTGAGCTCACAAGCTTAAACAAACTTTGTATTTCAGGCTCGAGCTTGTTAAGTCTCGGTTTGTATATTAAGATGCTTTTGATTCCTCAATATTTATGGATGCTGTTTAGGTGTGGAACTTGCAATCCCAAGTGGAAAAGTTAAATAAATGACTCGAAGAGGCGCGACAACCCCACACGGAAGTGTTGCAAAACCGAGTTGATGAAGCAGTTTGGTAATCCTAGCAATCCTCCACCATAGTTTTGTTTTGTTTTGTTTGTTGTCTTTTGCGGTTAAACTTGTAATTTAAAAACCGTGGGATATTTTGTTGTGGAACCTACAATTTGACAACCGTTTTGTATTTTGTGGATGAACTTTCAGTTCTATAATCTTGTCGTATTTAGGATTTTTATTGGTTTTTTTTTCTGCATTTTTAGTAGAAAAATCTGGATTTTTTAGTTTTTTATATTTTTTTTATTAAAAAGTATTTTAGTCGGAAAGCTGTCGGAACATCTTGGTCGGAACTTTGTCGGAAACTTTTAGTTGGAAAATAGTAGGAAACCGGCAGTCGGAAAGCTGTCGGAAAATTGTAGTCGGAAATTGGTCGGAAACCGGCAGTCGGAAAGCTGTCGGAAAATTGTAGTCGGAAATTGGTCGGAAAATTGTAGTCGGAACTTTGTCGGAAAATTGTCGTCGGAACTTTGTCGGAAACCGGCAGTCGGAAATTGGTCGGAAATTTAGTCGGAAACTGGTCGGAAAAATTTTCCTACAAGGCTTTTTCCTACAAACGTATTTTTGTCGGAAACTGGTCGGAAACGCCGTTTTCCGACCATTTTCCGACTAAAACCTTGGTCGGAAATGGTCAGTTTTTTAGTAGTGTGAAATTATACATGTTATAAAACTCATACCCTAATCCCGCATGAACAAAATCATAAATCACGCATGAACAAATATCATAACTATTCGTGATTATGGTTTTTCTTCACGCATGATTATGGTTTTTGTTCATGCGTGATTAGGGTTTTGAGTTTTATAACATGCGTAATCATATCGTACCATCGCAAGTTAAGGAATATTTTATTTTTCACTTTCACCATATATATATATATATATATATATATATATATATATATATAGGGATTAGCGTATAATGAGAACTAGGGTAAGTTGTGAAAACCAATGGAAACTCTGTCAAAACTATAATAAACTTGTATATATGAGAAAAAAAACGCGTTATAGTGAAAAAAATTACAATTTTTGTACTGTGTAAGTGTAATTGTAATGATAACATTTGCAAGTTTATGATGAACAATAACTTCAATTTTTGTTTTTTTCTTATTTTCTTAAGTTTCAATTTCACCCCTTATGGTATATTTATCTAAAAATGTGTACATTCGCATGCTACATATATGTATATTGTCAATCTACGTATATTTTTTTGGAAAATTTTTTATATTTTTACAATAATAACCTTTTAATAAAAAAAGTTGATAAAAATATTCAAAAAAAATACTTGATTGATTGTGGCTCTCTCAAGTTTTCAAATAACACACGCGCGCGCGCGCGCGCACACACACACATATATATATATATAGGGAGAAGATCATGCGAGAACCACCTCTTATTGCGAGAACCGCGAGAACCAATGTGAACACAACCAAAAATGCCTAAAAATAGCTAAAAATCACACAAATTTTTTTTTTAATATTTTTTATAAAAAAATCGCTACTTTTCGAAGCAAAAAAAAAAAAAATTTTTGGCTTCTAAAAGTAGCGATTTTAACATAAAAAATATTAAAAAAAAATTAGATTTTTTAAGATTTTTTTAAGATTTTTTTAGGTTTTTTTGGGGGTTTAGTATTTAGCATTTTAGCTTTGGGTGGGGGGGGGGGGGGGGATTAGGTTTTTGGGGCGTGGGGGAGGGGGGTTTAGGTTTTTTTTTTGGGGGGGGGGGGGGTGGGGGGTTAGTTTTTTTTTAGGTTTTTTGGAGGTTTTAGTTTTTAGCATTTAGCTTGGGGGGTGGGGGGGTTAGGGTTTTTTTTTGGGGGGGGGGGGGGGGGGGGAGGGGGTCAGGGGCGGATCTACCAGCCAACAAGGGGTAGCCTCCGCTACCGCTTGGTCGGAAAAATTTTGACGTTTTTAGTGTAAATTTTAGAAAAATTTGACGTTTTTTCGATTTCGTTACCGCTTATTTATAAAACGTTACCGCTTGGTCGGAATCCTAGATCCGCCACTGGGGGGGGGGGGGTAGGTTTTTTTTAGCTATTTTAGGTTGTGTTCACATTGGTTCTCGCGGTTCTCACAATAAAGGTGGTTCTCGCATGAGCTCCTCCCTATATATATATATATATTAAGAAATAGGATACGGCTGTGTGAAATAAGTTAAACGGGAGAGAGAATTTTAAGCTCAAAAAATTGTGACACGTGACGCAACCAGTTAGTTGATATATATATACAGAGGAATGATAAAATGAGAACTCATAGATATTGTGAGAACCGCAAGAACTCGCGAAAAAACCCTTCAAAATCATTTTTTTACGAATACCATTAAAATATAACATTTTAAAAATTACATGTTTAAATTTATATTTATATGTGTTCATATATTACAAAAATTCTACATATGTAAGTTTATTATTTACCATTTACACATTTGTAAAAGACCGTTCAGAGTAATGTAGATAGTGGTGATGAAGTAATTGGAGACAGAGATCATTTATATCTTATTTTTTAAATACTTTTCAAATATTGATTTTGTTGGTTTCTTAATGTTCTAACAATATTTAAATTTTCCAGAATAATTTTTAGTGTATAGGGGAAAGTTCATTTGAAAAGAAAATTTAATTGAGAAAAAAAAAAAAAAACAAATGGAACAATTGTAATACATTAAATAGTTTTTCACTTATATATTTTATTATCATCTTTGACTAATTAATTACTTATAAAGACTCTCGTCCTCCACAATAATTTTTTATCCTACACACATTAAAAGTTATCATACACATTTCTTCTCATTCACAAGGTCAGCCCATTAACTAAGGGTTCATTAACTAAACCCATTAACGGAGAGGGGGGGGGGGATGTTAAGTCCGTTAATGGGTGATGTGGCACCCCTTCGTTAATCCACAACACATATCTAAGTTAACATAAAGAGTTAAATGCTCGGATAGTCCCTATGGTTTGGCCTTTTTTCACCTTTAGTCCCTAACTTTCTAAAATTACCTCTATAGTCCCCAACTTTCAATTTTCGTTCCCGGATAGTCCCTGGCGCGGATGAGAGTTAGTTTTTGGTGTTAAGTGAGTATGAAATTACCTAAATACCCTTTATATTAAAAACTGATAAATAAAACATTTAAAGATAAATTTAAACTTAAGTGGGCCCTACCTAAATCACCACCCACCTCCACCATCATCTTCAACCTCATGTCCTCATCCACCACTGCCACCATCACCCTTCACAGAATCAAAGATGTTGACTATCCGGGCATTTAACGGAATCAAAGATGTTGACTTTTTATGAATTCGTTACACCATTACCACCATTCAGATTCACAAATAAAATCTGCACTTCTCATCTTCCCTATACTCATCTTCTACTCGTATTTCACATATCATAAAACTGCACCACCACCACCACATCAATGGCGGATACAACCTCCATAGATCCCCGTAATGGCTTCAATTCCACAACAAAAACATTCCACATCCTCCGCCCACCGGCACCTCTTCCCTCCTCCACAACAACCACTCTCCATCACCGACTACACACTCTCTCTCCTCCAATCCAACCCTACATTCCCCCCAAATCAAGTCGCAGTGATCCTTATCTCCAACTTCCTTACACATTCCGGTATTGTATTTCTCTCTTCTAGCCCTGGGCATCACTGTCTCACATGTTAATCCGATTTCAACCAAATCGGAGTTAACCGACCTTGTTCGGATTAGTAATCCGGTCATCGCTTTCGCTACATCCGCGGTTGCTTCTAAACTACCGTCGTCGTTTCCGTTATGTACGATTATCATAAAGAGTTTTGATTACTCCATTGCCACTATTCAGATTACTCTCGAAGAACAGATCTAAAACATAAAGAGTTTTGAGATGAAAATGATGGAGAACAGATCGAAAAATCAAAACAAAGCAAATCGGAAAACAAAGTAACTCGCTGGAGAAGATAAGGCCGTCGCCGGAGAAGAAAGATCTCGCCGGAGGTGACGGTGGTGGTGGGTTTTAGTGAGAGAGAGAAGAAAGAAAGATAGATAGTATAGAGATATATGTTTTATTTATATGTTATTTTTTAATGAGGGGCATTTTAGTAATTTCACACCCACTTAACTGAGAAAGCTAACCTTCATCCGCGCCATGGACTATCCGGGAACGAAAATTGAAAAGTTGGGGACTATAGTAGGGATGGCAATGGGTCGGGTTTGGGACGGGTTTAGGTAATCCCAAACCCAAACCCGGTTAGATAAGCTTATCCCAAACCCGTCCCAAAACCCGTCGGGTTTCTAGCGGGTAAATACCCATCGGGTATCGGGTATACCCGCGGGTTTCGGGTAAACCGTTAATTTAAAAAGATTACTCGATAGGTATACTCATCTTAAAACCCATTGGGTATTTATCGGGTAACTACTAACCGGTTACATTTTGTATTGTCATTATAAAAATATATATTAAATAACTTCAATGTATACGGAATAGAATACCTATATGTGTAAAAAATGGATGTATCATATATATACATATTAAATAATATAAAAGAAATTATATCGGGTATACAATCGGGTAAACGGGTACACTTTATCGGGTAATTGGGTCGGGTAAACGAAAATCCCAAACCCGTCCCAAACCCGCGAAAAAAATAAAAACTATTCCCAAACCCGTCCAAAACCCGATTAACCGACCCCAAACCCATCCCAAATGTGTCGGGTTTCGGGTTTACCGGGCGGGTTCGGGTTTGATTGCCATCCCTAGACTATAGAGGTAATTTAGAAAGTTAGGGACTAAAGGTGAAAAAAGGCCAAACCACAGGGACTATCCAGGCATTTAACTCTTAACATAAATGAACATATGTAAAGAAACTAACATAAAGGGATTTAAATGAACGAATGTGAATGAACATTTACAAACATAAGAGAACGAGACATGTGTTTATGTTTATTCCTTTAATTAATTAATAAAAATATTTTGTTTATGTTCGTTCGATTATTAAAAAAACCAACACAAACGACCTTCTCGTCAAACAATACACCGTGTGTACATCTACCGTCCTAGTTATTTAGGTAACATACTATGATTAAGATAAAAGTAATTTACAAAAAAAAAAAAAAAAAAAAAAGCTTAGAAACAAGAATCATGAAAAGTTTCAAAATGAAATAAAACGATTAGCAAATTCCTACAAACATGATAAACTTCAGGGTGTTTGACTTACAAATTGAGGACGATACGCGCAAAAAAGTATAGTTTGATTGTTTGAAGAAGATGATGATTGATAGGGCATTTAAGCGGAGTCGTCGGTGGTGATTTATGAGACTTCACCGAAGATTAATAACAATTGCTTTAGTTAGCGACGACGACGACTCCTTCCCACTCAAGTCAATCAAGCTTTTTCTTTTTCCGTGTGGAAAAATGATTTTCATTAATGATCTTTGTACACCCGTCCCGTCCGCTACCCGGCATATTTTTTACCATTTAAACCCGGCCGGGATTTTTGTTAGGGTATATACGTACGCGGAATACATGGATTTATGTGGTTCAGTTTCGATGTGTAACCAAGATTTTTTATTGCTTTATGTGTAATAATATCCTAAGTAAATCGTGTCAAAATATTGTTCGCTTTCACGGTTTTGTTTCACCCGATGAGTTGTTCGTTCAGGCAAAACAAAGTTTCCACCCTTTAAAAGGAAGGTTTCGTTCTCCTCTTCAAGCAATGTGGGACTTACATCTCCACCCCCTTAGGGAGCCTAGCGTCAACGCTGACACACTAGCTCAGCCCTTGGCTTTGATACCATAATTGTAATACCTCAACCCAAATAGGACTTACATGTCACACAACAGGGCCGTCTCCGAAAATGTTCGAAAATCTTTAGGCCCTGTGCGAACAGAAAATACGGGCCCTTAAATATAACTTTTTAAAAAGAATATATATAAAAATTATATATATAAAAATGAATTAATGTCATTTGAATCAACACCAATCATTTAATGTAACTTGACAAAATTAGGCAATTAATGCCATTTGTATTTAATAAATAGATAAGAAACAAAAAGAAAAACAAAACTGAGGACGCCGAGATTAGAACCCGTGTCTTCTTATTATTAAAGTGACCCGAGAATCCAACAGCCTTCTAGGGGCCTGTGCAACTAGAGAAGAAGGGGGCCTATTTATAAACATATAAAAAATAAATAATATGACGATATATAGGCCCCTAAATAAACCAAAACTAAACATATTTAAGATCTTAGTGTATTATAATATGCTTTTTAGACAAGAAGTTACTAAATTAATATTGTATATATAAAACTTAAAAGTATATTACAAATCTAGTTATATAAAACATCTAAAAGAGAACAATTATGTGTTTAACTAAAAATAGTGGGTGACATTTACAGAAGGAAATTAAAAATAAGTGGCATATAGAAAATAAAAAATAAAAGAAAGCTATTGGGATAACTAAAAACAATAGGTGACATTTACTGAAGGGAATAAAAATAAGAGCCATAAAAAAACAAAATAAAAGAAAGCTCGTGGGAAATAGAAAAGAGATTAAAACCTAAAGAATAGGCTGATGAAAACCAAAAAGTAAGTAAAGAACGTGTTTCGAACTTCAGTTTCTTCTGTGCAATAATTACTGAAGACCACCAGACCATTAATCCATTAATGTTTAAAATCCTGCTCAAAAACTCTATATACACAAAATATATATATAAAAATAAAATTATGGGCCCCTTGAGAGTGTGGGCCCTGTTCGGTAGCCCACTCTGCACCTGGCCCAAGCCGGCCCTGTCACACAATACAGTAATTCAGAGTAACTATTAACAATTTCATTAAAGTCTCAAAACCCTAATATATATATAAAATCATACAACAGTCTATAACATTCAATATTCATATGCCTCTAACCTTAACGGATAAAATAAGTAAACTTCTTGTCATCTATGATCTAAACTTTGATTTTAGCTCTCGTCATACGTTTCCCCAATTCCTAAAAGTACTTGTTTTAACAATAAGAGAAATCAACAAAAAGAATTATGATAAGAGAAATCAACAAAAAGAATTATGGTTGAGCCAAAAATTGCCTAGTAACGGAGGAAACAATAGTAGTAACAGTATGGTCCCAAATCACAGGTGAACACATGTCAAAGGGACCACACCACTCCAAGCTGACGTCCACATCACACGAGCCCATTTAGAAGGTTCTAAAAGCTTCTGGAAGAACTCACCTTGTGACAAGAAAGATGCTCCTGCAGACAAAAAATACAACAGGTGGCACCAATAGCGAGACGCCAACAACGTTTGCAAGATCCTAGGAGGGCAAGACGACAGCCAGTACAAGCAAGTGCCCGGCTGGAACGAATAACCGCGCGCCAAGTCACCTCAGCGGCTGACAATGTCAGAGGGGACAGAAAGGATATTTCTCCTGGTCGGACAGCTGGCAAGTCTCCTCCTTCACTATTTTCCGGCTATAAATAGAATGCTCCACCTCCAGGTTTAAGGATTCGGACTCTCATTCTCTTACTATATACACACACTTTTATTCTCAAAACAAATTACTTATTCTCACGCCGGTGTGTTGATTGTTTTGCAGGACCTTCACAATAGTTTGGACGAGATGAAAGAAGATTAACCTTTATTTGTCGAGGCACAAACCACAAGCTAATCACCTAATTAGTTTGGTGTTTCTTTATTGGCGCCCACCGTGGTAGTCATGAGCCCGGAAGAGGATCAAATGCTGAAAGATATCGAAAAGACCTTCAACTCATTGCGTAGCGTTAACACGAAGCTCAACCCGATCAAGTGTTCGTTCGGAATGGAAGAAGGTAAATTCTTGGGGTTTATGGTAACAAAAGGTGGAATTAAGGTGAATCCCGAAAAAGTGCAAGCTATCGAAAGGATGCCATCTCCACGCAACATAAAGGAGATGCAGCGGTTAGCCGGCCGCCTGGCCGTGCTGAATCGATTCTTATCCAATCACGCTGCAAAATCCTTTTCGTTTATAAGCATACTGCGCAACTGTGTGAAGAAAAACGAGTTCAGATGGACACCGGAAGCTGAAACTGCTTTTAACCAGATGAAGGAGTGCTTGATCCAACTCCCCACATTGACCGCCCCGCGCGAGAAAGAACCATTGATCCTGTACTTGTCCGTTTCAGACAAGGCAGTAGGTGTAGTTTTATTTGTAGAAAGGGAAGGAATCCAGACTCCGATTTACTATGTCAGCAGGATGCTAACCGATCCAGAAACTCGTTATTCAATAATAGAGAAGCTGGTTCTAGCTTTGGTACACGTGTCCAGAAGGTTGCGTAGATACTTCACAGGTTATGTCATAAACGTTCTTACCAATTTTCACATTGGCAACATTCTTTAGAAGCCTGAGATTTCGGGAAGGTTAGCAAAGTGGGCAATTGAGCTGGGGGTCATAACAACGTATACCGACCGTGCATTTCAATCAAGGGGCAAGTCCTGGCAGATTTTTCCACGGAAGTCCCCAAGACAAAATCCATGAATGTGAAGCAGTTGAAACCCCCGCGCAAATGTCACACCACGATTTTCAATGGGCCCGGATGGGTATAGTCGTGACGGTTGGATAACAGTTATCACAATATAATAATATGCAGCGGAAGTATTGGAATAAAAATATTAAATTCAATAAAGCTTGAACATATATATATATATAGTAGGAGTTGGGTAAAAAGCCTTATTTTCCTAGAAAGTCTAGGAAGCAATTAGAACGTGACATGTGGCATTGAAGGATTTTAACTAAAAGGGCAATTGTGTAATTTGACATTTTATTTTAATTTTGGAATTTATATCTCATTAACTAACTATGCACGATTTTATGGTAACTGATTCTCTATGATTTGCGAATTACTACCAGATGTAAATATCAATCAAATTCTCATTCGTTCCTTTCACAATCTTGATTAACTTTATTTGTAAATCATTTTTTACGTGAGAGATAGTTATGGCTTCAAACAAAATTCTTGATTGCGGATATGGCAAATACACTTCTTTTTCTGTTTACTATTATCTGGTCTGTATCGATTTTTAATTATGTCTGGAAACCACCAGAATGTTCTTGACGTTGTGTTTTAACAGCAAGTAGATTCATACAGTTGTGTTTTAACAGCAAGCAGATTCATACAGTTGTGTTTTAGCATTCAGATTCATACTGTCACACCCCAACCGATGGCGGAATCATCGGGGCGCGGCACTAGGCGAATCAGATTGCTCAAGAGAATCCATAACAACTATAAAGCGACAATATTGATTACATTTGTTATCCCAAACTAACAAACAATACAATCACATAAGTTACCACAGATTTCTTGTCCTCTCGAACAATATAATCCGACAACCTAGTTTTTAGGTGAGTTTCTAGACTTCCTAGCTTGATTTGATGTAGACTGCGACTAGCCTGCAACATACGTTAAAATAATGTCAATACAAAACTATTGGCGAGTATACAGGTTTGATATGTTATAGTGTAATAGATAAAAGCTGCGAATTTCCACATACATAAACGTAATACACGACATATATACTCACAAAACTGATACTACCAGCTAAGTCCTCGAGCTTCGATCGCGATTGCTAAACTAGACCCCGTCGGGCGCAATAGTACTATACTAGTCATGGTGGGACGTCGCGAGTATAAGTCCTAGCACAAATGTAACTAGCATCACGTATAACTATGCACATTGGTCATTCGCAAGTGGTAAATAGTTTAAGCATTTGATGTGATTTGATTTGATAGCAACGTATGTTACACCCAAAAGTGCAAAAGCAAAAAGGGTTCAAGTATACTCACTGTCTGTGTTCGGCATGTAGGATCGCTGTTAGACCCAAACGAGTCGTTCAGAAGAGCTTTAAATCCGATTCAAAGGCGGAATCAGTGAAACGGACGTGGAAACAACTTGATACTCTTTAATCTGTCACTAATATTGATAATAACACTGTTTACAACCTGAACAGACCTTGGCAACACTTCGTTACAGATTTCAGAAGTCGTACCAAATGAATCAACAAGTGCCCTATATATAGTAGTTGGGTTTCTCTTGAAGCTGACCATGACAAGTTCAAGCGAAACCTGACTGATCTGGTTTCTCTTGAAAATGTCACATGTCACTTTCAAGCTAAACCTCATGTAAACCCACTAAACTTTGTTTCTTGCACCTCAGACACTGATAATCCTATCCTATCCTATTACATGATACAAGACGAAGTCAATAGACGTAATGCACTAACATGGCAAGCAACCACAACTTGGTTGGATTGGAGGGAGCGCGTCTGAGATTACCCTGATTACAGATTGATAGCGTAAGCGATGAACGGCGCGTAAATCGGTGCAAAGTGTCAGAGGATCGGACGGTAATCCGATCGGATGGCAATCCGATCGGCCGGTCGATCGGGTGACAATCCGCTCGGACGGTCATCCGGTCGGGTGACTTTTCGAGGGGATTGTTTCCTCATCTGGGAAGGATGTGTTGTGTATGATGGCTTGCCTTTTGAAGTTTTTGTTGTAGCATTTTTGAAATCAGAGAAGTATCTCTACCTTTCAGGTCAGTCGATCGAACGGCTGTTCGATCGGGTGGTAACCCGATTGGTGGACACTTTAGTGAGAACAAGTTCACAGCAGTTGTCACTCGATCGGAGTGTAGTCCGATCGGGTGACAATCCGTTTGTATTGAATACGTTGAAAATTGTTTTAAGTGTTGAAGTCTAAACACCACATGGTCGGGTGGTAGTCCGTTCAATGTTTAAACTCCAGATTGTTGAAATGAAAGTCAAGTGTGGGACCCAAGGTGCAATCCGATCAGATGGCAATCCGATCGGATGACATGTCCTGTCCGTTCGGATGACATGTCCTGTCCATTCGGATGACATGTTCTGTCCGTTCGGATGCCTTTCCGTTCGGATGTCATGTCCTGTCCGTTCGGATGCCTGTCCGATCGGACAACAATCTGTCCAAACGATCAAGTTGTCCTTGGCACTTTGACTATTTTGATGGTCTTTGGGGGTTTTGATCGAGACGGTGTTGTGACGTGCTAATCAACAGAAACCCCATCTCGAACCAAGGGACCCGATCAGACAGGAATCACCCAAATCTGACCAGTTTACTGATTCGTGATGGTCGTTCTTGGTTAACCCGAAATCGGTCGTCTCTTTGTTAGAAACCGGATCTTGAACCAACACGACACTAAGAATGAGTAGAAGGTCGGTACACGCTCCGATTCTATCGGTCTTGAGTGCATTGAGTGTAAAAGAGTTGAAAGAAAGTTGGAAAACCATCTTTCAATCCTTTTATTCATGATTATGTGTAGATCTGTTGTGAAGATGTTGTTTATTCTTGTGGAAATCCTTCGGATCTGAGTTGTTCTTGGTGGAATGAGGCCAACACTTGAAGTTCATAAGAACTTCATGATGACATCACCCAAGAGCACCTCAAATCCATCGAATTCACGGTTGAAATGTAACACCCCAAAAACCCGAATGTTTATATTCGTTAAATGTCCTATTATGGTACATCAAGAAATAAATAACTAGGTTATTTATCCTAGTTAAAAGTATGGTAGAAACAAATAAAGGATGAAAGTTGTGTCAATTTTGTTTAGTGACAAACTTGAGGGGCTAAAGTGGGGCAAAATGAAAGTTGATATTATTAATAAAAATAAATAAATATATACCCACATACACACACACAATCGTGTGTTCTAGAATGAGCAGGAGCTCCATGAGCTCCAAAACCCTAAACATGGAAGATCATCAAATTGGATGGCTAAATGAGGTTTAAATTCATAACCGAGCATGGATTAATGATCACCTTCACAAGGGGATCGTAAGGTATGTCTTAGATTCTAGATTGGTGATGATGCACGAAATGGGTTATGTTGTAAATCACGAATTCGTATGAAATTGAGCATGAGTATGAGTTAGATTCATCATTTGGAACATGGATTATGCATGAATTAGGTTAATTTGATGTTTAAGGGTGAAACCCATGTGTTATGGTGAAGATGATAACATGGGTAAACCATCTATGTCTAATTCTTGCTTAATGTTGATGTATTTTGATGTGTATGGTAGATTCTTGTTAGAGGAATTGAAAGAGATGTGATACTAATATGATTGATGTTTATGCATGAATGATTTATGTTGATTAGAAGTAGGAATTTGATGAATTATGTATGAAATTAGAAGGATATGCATGAACTAGTTGTACACTACGCTTAAGGGGTAGTACACACGTTAAAAGTATGATTAACTTATGATGAATTTGAGATTTGATCACTTGTAGGTGATTAACAAAGTTGTTATGAAGTGGGTTTTGATGATATGATAAGAAATGATGAATTGTTGTTAAGATGAAGTGAACAAAATGTGATGATAATATGTATGATGTTTAATTTTAAATACTACATGATGATTAGTAGTTGGTCTTGATGAGTTATGTATGAGTTTAGAAGATTTGAGCATGAAATAGTTGTACGTTATGCTTAAAAGGTAGTACTTGCATCAAGTGTATGATGAAATGTATATATATAGTGTCACCCGTATAACCGAACATGATGTCACGAGTATATGATGATAAGTCGATGGTTAAATATGGTATATAGTTGACTTTCAAAAGTCAACTAAGCATAAGAAACATGAATTGACACGTGGTTGTACATGCCGGATTATAGGAATTCGTATGGTACATGTTATGTCAATATGCGTTGTTAGTGATTATATGATGATTTACATGAGTTTATACGGATATGAATATAATCATATGAGTTATGTATGTTAGAAATGACTAGTGAAAGTTAAGGGTGAAATATCCGATTGATATGATTGTTAACATGTGCGAATGCATATGCTAATAGGAGCGTGATCTTGATGATAAGAGGGTATAGGAATCATGTCAAGACGGACGCAAGCATGAAAGGATAACGGGTCAAGAAAAGGCGAGGAATCGGATATGAGCACGGACGCATAAGGTAAGTGATTTCTGTAATCACTTCATATGTTCTGTTAGGTGATATGGTGTTTTAATTAACTAAACAGGATGATTGAGGTCAATTATGTATCGTAGCCCTATGTCGTAAAGGATGGGGTTTAAAGTTGACCAAAATGCCCTTGATGGGTATTTTGGGCAAACGGTCTTAATAAGGGGTTTAGAAACAAGTTATATGATTAATGTAATGTTCTGGACAAGTATGGAAGTGGGAAGTATGGTTTTGTTAGTCTTAGATCATTTAATGCGTAAATACCCATAACGGGTCAAATAATTAGGAAATGACAATAAGACGATAGAGCGTAAGATAAGAATTTCCTTAATTCGGAAGTGGGATTTTAAGTTATTATGATAGAATGTGAATTTACAAGCATGTAGGAAGAAACGGGAGGTTAAACGGGTAAGCGGTTCAAAAGTTACGCGCGTTTTAGTGCGTATAAGCGACGAAACGGATCTGCAGCAAAATGATCTTTCTAGGGGCCGTCGCCGACGGGCTCCCACCCCGTCGCCGACGGGCTCCCAAAAGATCTTTTTGGCCGACGGCCTAACTATCTGTCGACGGGAAGAATTTGGGCGACGGGTATAAGGAGAAGCCGTCGCCGACGGGTCCCCACCCCGTCGCCGACGGGTTGTCTAGCCCATTTCTTCGTTTTTCCTTATATTGCACATCCGGACGACCCGTAACGCATTCCGGTATGTCGTTTTTCGATAAGATGATTGTTTAAGCACGGTATGTAAGAAGTATGTAGGTAGGTATATATGTATGTATGTCTTAAGTATAAACGTTTATATGTTTAATGAGTGTACGTATGTATGTAGATGTGGGAGTACGCATGTAAGGGCAGGTGTATGTCTGTAAGAATGTACGATTAATATAATGTTAATAACATGCTTGGTGAATATCGTAGACTGTAATTACGGTTTATAAATCAAAGCATAAGTCCCGGGTAAATAGCGTATGAGTATGTAGGAAGTATGCAAAATCTTGTACGTATATGTAGATGTGTATATATGTATGCGTATATATATGCACGAGTGTATGTATGTATGAAATGATGTAGGAAAGGTTGTATGTATGTGGATATGTATGTACGTATGTGTTAAGATAGGTACGAGGGTATACATGTATGTAATGATGTGGGAAGGGTTTGTATATATGTAGATGTATATGTATGTAGATATGTATGTATAAGGGCACGTATGAGTGTATGCACGCATGTAAGTTGTAGGAAAGATATGTACGTAAGTAGAGGCGTATGTATGTAGGTATGAAAGTATGTATGCATGATTTAGACATGTCGAGGGTTAACGTTATTAATGGTGTACCTTGAGAATGAAAAGTAATGCAGGTACGTTATCGAAGCCTCACAGGAGATGGATACGCAGATGAGATGCTTAAAGTTTCTTAAAGATCTAAATGTGAAGTGTATTCGAATGAATCTTGTTTATATAATGCGTACTAATGTTATGAATGTATGTGGTGAATGCAGGTTGTATGGATGATGAGCGATTAGCACAAGGATTAGAGATCGAAGACCGAGTCACTAGAGAGATTGTACGGGGACGTTGAATGTAAAATATAGTTAATGTAAGCTATGTTTTTAGTTAACAAGTAAGAGGATGACAGACTTTTGATTAAGAATTAAGTTAAAGTTAAAAGTTTAAATCAGTTGAGGTTTTTATAACGCAAGAAATTTTATGGTTGGTGTTTCCGCTGCGACTTTTTGTCAAATATGATTTAGGGTGTAACAAGTTGGTATCAGAGCCCTGGTTTGAGAGAATCAAGTGTAAGAAGGTAAGTGCTTGAACTCAAACCTATGTGCTCTTGTGATAAGAAACCCGTACAATCCAAGACTCGGTCAAGATCCAAAGGTAAAAGAGAATGTAAGTATGTACTTATGTATACGCATAAAGAAACTGACGGTTTTGTATATGCAAGGTAAGTATAAGCGTCTGAAGAGGATGATCCGCGAGTGCGGTCAAGTACCGACACCAAGGCATGAAATAAGATAAAGTTGAACCTAGGTACGTAAATTTAATAGGTCGGTATATGAAATGGTGAAATGCATTAAGGGAAGAGAAATGCTAAATGAAGGACCATGATGGTATAGTAAACATGTTTTGAAAAATGATGCACGTGCCGAAACCAAACTCTTCGGACATAAGGTGACAATTACACGAAGACACGAAACTAGTATGTGGATTGTGTACCTGGCCAGTACACGTGAAGCATATGACGTTCGTGTGACCGTGATAATTGATACAGGTATGTCCGTTAGAATTAAGTAGTAGGTGGACGTGAGGGTGAAGAGAAATGTAAGACTCTCAAGAATGAGAGTATGAAATGCTATGCTAGAATCCGCGAGACGGGTTCGAAACATGATATGCTATACTAAAATCCGCGAGACGGATTCGAGGTATGATATGCTATGCTAGAATCCGCGAGACGGATTCGAAATATGAAATGCTATGCTAGAATCCGCGAGACGGATTCGAAGTATGATATGCTATGCTAGAATCCGCGAGACGGATTCGAAGTATGAAATGCTATGCTAGAATCCGCGAGACGGATTCGAAGTATGATATGCTATGCTAGAATCCGCGAGACGGATTCGAAACATGATATGCTATGCTAGAATCCGCGAGACGGATTCGAAGTATGATATGCTATGCTAGAATCCGCGAGACGGATTCGAAACATGATATGCTATGCTAAAATCCGCGAGACGGATTCGAAGTATGATATGCTATGCTAGAATCCGCGAGACGGATTCGAAATATGAAATGCTATGCTAGAATCCGCGAGACGGATTCGAAACATGATATGCTATACTAAAATCCGCGAGACGGATTCGAAGTATGATATGCTATGCTAGAATCCGCGAGACGGATTCGAAGTATGATATGCTATGCTAGAATCCGCGAGACGGATTCGAAATATGAAATGCTATGCTAGAATCCGCGAGACGGATTCGAAACATGATATGCTATACTAAAATCCGCGAGACGGATTCGAAGTATGATATGCTATGCTAGAATCCGCGAGACGGATTCGAAACATGAAATGCTATGCTAGAATCCGCGAGACGGATTCGAAACATGAAAGAAGTTAAAGTATGAATGCAATACTTGAATCCGTGAGACGGATTCAAGGGATGAAAAGCGTATATGCAATGTTTGAATCCGCGAGACGGATTCAAGGAATGAAAGTTATGAATGATGCAAATTTCTTGTGGAATTGGTTATGATAAGCGAAAGCTGTAACAAGCTATGCACGTCGGCCGGTTCAAGTTGAACAAGTCGAGTGAGGATAAGGTACCATCCGTTTAGGACGAGTGGTCGTGAATGCAATAACGAATGTATGAAGTTCAATCCGTTATACGGATAGAACGGAAGAATTATGTTGAAAGCAATTAACCCGATGTTACCGGGTCGTAAGTGGTATGCTTGAATCTCATTATGAGAGTATATGCTATTACCCAACTAAGTGGATAACCGAATGCGTGAAAGAAATGAAAGTATATAAGCGGATGAAACCAATAATGTTGGAATGGGCACGACGTAATATGGAAAGCTTGGTTCTAATAGTTGACGTAGGAATGAAAACTATGTCATTAAGAAGTGAAATTTTAATGTTTTGAGTAAAATATACGAGTATTAGTTAAAATCTTGTATGGTGAATGTGCATGATGCGTATACCTATGTAACTTAAGTAAATGCGCGAAATGAGAGGGATAGTAATGTAGAAAGGTGTTAACTATGGAGTTAACCATGTAGACGTGATTATGGAATGAATGAATAAACATGTAGTGATGATCATCACTAAGAAACTATCATGAGGCAAGAAGTTGAGGTCTAAAGATATATATATTTTAGAAGCATGTTATTTAGGAGGGATGGTAATAACCGGTAAGTAAAGGATTATAGTCCCGTAAAAATGAGCAAGGTTTCGGGGACGAAACCTCTTTTAAGGGGGGTAGACTTGTAACACCCCAAAAACCCGAATGTTTATATTCGTTAAATGTCCTATTATGGTACATCAAGAAATAAATAACTAGGTTATTTATCCTAGTTAAAAGTATGGTAGAAACAAATAAAGGATGAAAGTTGTGTCAATTTTGTTTAGTGACAAACTTGAGGGGCTAAAGTGGGGCAAAATGAAAGTTGATATTATTAATAAAAATAAATAAATATATACCCACATACACACACACAATCGTGTGTTCTAGAATGAGCAGGAGCTCCATGAGCTCCAAAACCCTAAACATGGAAGATCATCAAATTGGATGGCTAAATGAGGTTTAAATTCATAACCGAGCATGGATTAATGATCACCTTCACAAGGGGATCGTAAGGTATGTCTTAGATTCTAGATTGGTGATGATGCACGAAATGGGTTATGTTGTAAATCACGAATTCGTATGAAATTGAGCATGAGTATGAGTTAGATTCATCATTTGGAACATGGATTATGCATGAATTAGGTTAATTTGATGTTTAAGGGTGAAACCCATGTGTTATGGTGAAGATGATAACATGGGTAAACCATCTATGTCTAATTCTTGCTTAATGTTGATGTATTTTGATGTGTATGGTAGATTCTTGTTAGAGGAATTGAAAGAGATGTGATACTAATATGATTGATGTTTATGCATGAATGATTTATGTTGATTAGAAGTAGGAATTTGATGAATTATGTATGAAATTAGAAGGATATGCATGAACTAGTTGTACACTACGCTTAAGGGGTAGTACACACGTTAAAAGTATGATTAACTTATGATGAATTTGAGATTTGATCACTTGTAGGTGATTAACAAAGTTGTTATGAAGTGGGTTTTGATGATATGATAAGAAATGATGAATTGTTGTTAAGATGAAGTGAACAAAATGTGATGATAATATGTATGATGTTTAATTTTAAATACTACATGATGATTAGTAGTTGGTCTTGATGAGTTATGTATGAGTTTAGAAGATTTGAGCATGAAATAGTTGTACGTTATGCTTAAAAGGTAGTACTTGCATCAAGTGTATGATGAAATGTATATATATAGTGTCACCCGTATAACCGAACATGATGTCACGAGTATATGATGATAAGTCGATGGTTAAATATGGTATATAGTTGACTTTCAAAAGTCAACTAAGCATAAGAAACATGAATTGACACGTGGTTGTACATGCCGGATTATAGGAATTCGTATGGTACATGTTATGTCAATATGCGTTGTTAGTGATTATATGATGATTTACATGAGTTTATACGGATATGAATATAATCATATGAGTTATGTATGTTAGAAATGACTAGTGAAAGTTAAGGGTGAAATATCCGATTGATATGATTGTTAACATGTGCGAATGCATATGCTAATAGGAGCGTGATCTTGATGATAAGAGGGTATAGGAATCATGTCAAGACGGACGCAAGCATGAAAGGATAACGGGTCAAGAAAAGGCGAGGAATCGGATATGAGCACGGACGCATAAGGTAAGTGATTTCTGTAATCACTTCATATGTTCTGTTAGGTGATATGGTGTTTTAATTAACTAAACAGGATGATTGAGGTCAATTATGTATCGTAGCCCTATGTCGTAAAGGATGGGGTTTAAAGTTGACCAAAATGCCCTTGATGGGTATTTTGGGCAAACGGTCTTAATAAGGGGTTTAGAAACAAGTTATATGATTAATGTAATGTTCTGGACAAGTATGGAAGTGGGAAGTATGGTTTTGTTAGTCTTAGATCATTTAATGCGTAAATACCCATAACGGGTCAAATAATTAGGAAATGACAATAAGACGATAGAGCGTAAGATAAGAATTTCCTTAATTCGGAAGTGGGATTTTAAGTTATTATGATAGAATGTGAATTTACAAGCATGTAGGAAGAAACGGGAGGTTAAACGGGTAAGCGGTTCAAAAGTTACGCGCGTTTTAGTGCGTATAAGCGACGAAACGGATCTGCAGCAAAATGATCTTTCTAGGGGCCGTCGCCGACGGGCTCCCACCCCGTCGCCGACGGGCTCCCAAAAGATCTTTTTGGCCGACGGCCTAACTATCTGTCGACGGGAAGAATTTGGGCGACGGGTATAAGGAGAAGCCGTCGCCGACGGGTCCCCACCCCGTCGCCGACGGGTTGTCTAGCCCATTTCTTCGTTTTTCCTTATATTGCACATCCGGACGACCCGTAACGCATTCCGGTATGTCGTTTTTCGATAAGATGATTGTTTAAGCACGGTATGTAAGAAGTATGTAGGTAGGTATATATGTATGTATGTCTTAAGTATAAACGTTTATATGTTTAATGAGTGTACGTATGTATGTAGATGTGGGAGTACGCATGTAAGGGCAGGTGTATGTCTGTAAGAATGTACGATTAATATAATGTTAATAACATGCTTGGTGAATATCGTAGACTGTAATTACGGTTTATAAATCAAAGCATAAGTCCCGGGTAAATAGCGTATGAGTATGTAGGAAGTATGCAAAATCTTGTACGTATATGTAGATGTGTATATATGTATGCGTATATATATGCACGAGTGTATGTATGTATGAAATGATGTAGGAAAGGTTGTATGTATGTGGATATGTATGTACGTATGTGTTAAGATAGGTACGAGGGTATACATGTATGTAATGATGTGGGAAGGGTTTGTATATATGTAGATGTATATGTATGTAGATATGTATGTATAAGGGCACGTATGAGTGTATGCACGCATGTAAGTTGTAGGAAAGATATGTACGTAAGTAGAGGCGTATGTATGTAGGTATGAAAGTATGTATGCATGATTTAGACATGTCGAGGGTTAACGTTATTAATGGTGTACCTTGAGAATGAAAAGTAATGCAGGTACGTTATCGAAGCCTCACAGGAGATGGATACGCAGATGAGATGCTTAAAGTTTCTTAAAGATCTAAATGTGAAGTGTATTCGAATGAATCTTGTTTATATAATGCGTACTAATGTTATGAATGTATGTGGTGAATGCAGGTTGTATGGATGATGAGCGATTAGCACAAGGATTAGAGATCGAAGACCGAGTCACTAGAGAGATTGTACGGGGACGTTGAATGTAAAATATAGTTAATGTAAGCTATGTTTTTAGTTAACAAGTAAGAGGATGACAGACTTTTGATTAAGAATTAAGTTAAAGTTAAAAGTTTAAATCAGTTGAGGTTTTTATAACGCAAGAAATTTTATGGTTGGTGTTTCCGCTGCGACTTTTTGTCAAATATGATTTAGGGTGTAACAAGTTGGTATCAGAGCCCTGGTTTGAGAGAATCAAGTGTAAGAAGGTAAGTGCTTGAACTCAAACCTATGTGCTCTTGTGATAAGAAACCCGTACAATCCAAGACTCGGTCAAGATCCAAAGGTAAAAGAGAATGTAAGTATGTACTTATGTATACGCATAAAGAAACTGACGGTTTTGTATATGCAAGGTAAGTATAAGCGTCTGAAGAGGATGATCCGCGAGTGCGGTCAAGTACCGACACCAAGGCATGAAATAAGATAAAGTTGAACCTAGGTACGTAAATTTAATAGGTCGGTATATGAAATGGTGAAATGCATTAAGGGAAGAGAAATGCTAAATGAAGGACCATGATGGTATAGTAAACATGTTTTGAAAAATGATGCACGTGCCGAAACCAAACTCTTCGGACATAAGGTGACAATTACACGAAGACACGAAACTAGTATGTGGATTGTGTACCTGGCCAGTACACGTGAAGCATATGACGTTCGTGTGACCGTGATAATTGATACAGGTATGTCCGTTAGAATTAAGTAGTAGGTGGACGTGAGGGTGAAGAGAAATGTAAGACTCTCAAGAATGAGAGTATGAAATGCTATGCTAGAATCCGCGAGACGGGTTCGAAACATGATATGCTATACTAAAATCCGCGAGACGGATTCGAGGTATGATATGCTATGCTAGAATCCGCGAGACGGATTCGAAATATGAAATGCTATGCTAGAATCCGCGAGACGGATTCGAAGTATGATATGCTATGCTAGAATCCGCGAGACGGATTCGAAGTATGAAATGCTATGCTAGAATCCGCGAGACGGATTCGAAGTATGATATGCTATGCTAGAATCCGCGAGACGGATTCGAAATATGAAATGCTATGCTAAAATCCGCGAGACGGATTCGAAACATGATATGCTATGCTAGAATCCGCGAGACGGATTCGAAGTATGATATGCTATGCTAGAATCCGCGAGACGGATTCGAAACATGATATGCTATGCTAAAATCCGCGAGACGGATTCGAAGTATGATATGCTATGCTAGAATCCGCGAGACGGATTCGAAATATGAAATGCTATGCTAGAATCCGCGAGACGGATTCGAAACATGATATGCTATACTAAAATCCGCGAGACGGATTCGAAGTATGATATGCTATGCTAGAATCCGCGAGACGGATTCGAAGTATGATATGCTATGCTAGAATCCGCGAGACGGATTCGAAATATGAAATGCTATGCTAGAATCCGCGAGACGGATTCGAAACATGATATGCTATACTAAAATCCGCGAGACGGATTCGAAGTATGATATGCTATGCTAGAATCCGCGAGACGGATTCGAAACATGAAATGCTATGCTAGAATCCGCGAGACGGATTCGAAACATGAAAGAAGTTAAAGTATGAATGCAATACTTGAATCCGTGAGACGGATTCAAGGGATGAAAAGCGTATATGCAATGTTTGAATCCGCGAGACGGATTCAAGGAATGAAAGTTATGAATGATGCAAATTTCTTGTGGAATTGGTTATGATAAGCGAAAGCTGTAACAAGCTATGCACGTCGGCCGGTTCAAGTTGAACAAGTCGAGTGAGGATAAGGTACCATCCGTTTAGGACGAGTGGTCGTGAATGCAATAACGAATGTATGAAGTTCAATCCGTTATACGGATAGAACGGAAGAAATATGTTGAAAGCAATTAACCCGATGTTACCGGGTCGTAAGTGGTATGCTTGAATCTCATTATGAGAGTATATGCTATTACCCAACTAAGTGGATAACCGAATGCGTGAAAGAAATGAAAGTATATAAGCGGATGAAACCAATAATGTTGGAATGGGCACGACGTAATATGGAAAGCTTGGTTCTAATAGTTGACGTAGGAATGAAAACTATGTCATTAAGAAGTGAAATTTTAATGTTTTGAGTAAAATATACGAGTATTAGTTAAAATCTTGTATGGTGAATGTGCATGATGCGTATACCTATGTAACTTAAGTAAATGCGCGAAATGAGAGGGATAGTAATGTAGAAAGGTGTTAACTATGGAGTTAACCATGTAGACGTGATTATGGAATGAATGAATAAACATGTAGTGATGATCATCACTAAGAAACTATCATGAGGCAAGAAGTTGAGGTCTAAAGATATATATATTTTAGAAGCATGTTATTTAGGAGGGATGGTAATAACCGGTAAGTAAAGGATTATAGTCCCATAAAAATGAGCAAGGTTTCGGGGACGAAACCTCTTTTAAGGGGGGTAGACTTGTAACACCCCAAAAACCCGAATGTTTATATTCGTTAAATGTCCTATTATGGTACATCAAGAAATAAATAACTAGGTTATTTATCCTAGTTAAAAGTATGGTAGAAACAAATAAAGGATGAAAGTTGTGTCAATTTTGTTTAGTGACAAACTTGAGGGGCTAAAGTGGGGCAAAATGAAAGTTGATATTATTAATAAAAATAAATAAATATATACCCACATACACACACACAATCGTGTGTTCTAGAATGAGCAGGAGCTCCATGAGCTCCAAAACCCTAAACATGGAAGATCATCAAATTGGATGGCTAAATGAGGTTTAAATTCATAACCGAGCATGGATTAATGATCACCTTCACAAGGGGATCGTAAGGTATGTCTTAGATTCTAGATTGGTGATGATGCACGAAATGGGTTATGTTGTAAATCACGAATTCGTATGAAATTGAGCATGAGTATGAGTTAGATTCATCATTTGGAACATGGATTATGCATGAATTAGGTTAATTTGATGTTTAAGGGTGAAACCCATGTGTTATGGTGAAGATGATAACATGGGTAAACCATCTATGTCTAATTCTTGCTTAATGTTGATGTATTTTGATGTGTATGGTAGATTCTTGTTAGAGGAATTGAAAGAGATGTGATACTAATATGATTGATGTTTATGCATGAATGATTTATGTTGATTAGAAGTAGGAATTTGATGAATTATGTATGAAATTAGAAGGATATGCATGAACTAGTTGTACACTACGCTTAAGGGGTAGTACACACGTTAAAAGTATGATTAACTTATGATGAATTTGAGATTTGATCACTTGTAGGTGATTAACAAAGTTGTTATGAAGTGGGTTTTGATGATATGATAAGAAATGATGAATTGTTGTTAAGATGAAGTGAACAAAATGTGATGATAATATGTATGATGTTTAATTTTAAATACTACATGATGATTAGTAGTTGGTCTTGATGAGTTATGTATGAGTTTAGAAGATTTGAGCATGAAATAGTTGTACGTTATGCTTAAAAGGTAGTACTTGCATCAAGTGTATGATGAAATGTATATATATAGTGTCACCCGTATAACCGAACATGATGTCACGAGTATATGATGATAAGTCGATGGTTAAATATGGTATATAGTTGACTTTCAAAAGTCAACTAAGCATAAGAAACATGAATTGACACGTGGTTGTACATGCCGGATTATAGGAATTCGTATGGTACATGTTATGTCAATATGCGTTGTTAGTGATTATATGATGATTTACATGAGTTTATACGGATATGAATATAATCATATGAGTTATGTATGTTAGAAATGACTAGTGAAAGTTAAGGGTGAAATATCCGATTGATATGATTGTTAACATGTGCGAATGCATATGCTAATAGGAGCGTGATCTTGATGATAAGAGGGTATAGGAATCATGTCAAGACGGACGCAAGCATGAAAGGATAACGGGTCAAGAAAAGGCGAGGAATCGGATATGAGCACGGACGCATAAGGTAAGTGATTTCTGTAATCACTTCATATGTTCTGTTAGGTGATATGGTGTTTTAATTAACTAAACAGGATGATTGAGGTCAATTATGTATCGTAGCCCTATGTCGTAAAGGATGGGGTTTAAAGTTGACCAAAATGCCCTTGATGGGTATTTTGGGCAAACGGTCTTAATAAGGGGTTTAGAAACAAGTTATATGATTAATGTAATGTTCTGGACAAGTATGGAAGTGGGAAGTATGGTTTTGTTAGTCTTAGATCATTTAATGCGCAAATACCCATAACGGGTCAAATAATTAGGAAATGACAATAAGACGATAGAGCGTAAGATAAGAATTTCCTTAATTCGGAAGTGGGATTTTAAGTTATTATGATAGAATGTGAATTTACAAGCATGTAGGAAGAAACGGGAGGTTAAACGGGTAAGCGGTTCAAAAGTTACGCGCGTTTTAGTGCGTATAAGCGACGAAACGGATCTGCAGCAAAATGATCTTTCTAGGGGCCGTCGCCGACGGGCTCCCAAAAGATCTTTTTGGCCGACGGCCTAACTATCTGTCGACGGGAAGAATTTGGGCGACGGGTATAAGGAGAAGCCGTCGCCGACGGGTCCCCACCCCGTCGCCGACGGGTTGTCTAGCCCATTTCTTCGTTTTTCCTTATATTGCACATCCGGACGACCCGTAACGCATTCCGGTATGTCGTTTTTCGATAAGATGATTGTTTAAGCACGGTATGTAAGAAGTATGTAGGTAGGTATATATGTATGTATGTCTTAAGTATAAACGTTTATATGTTTAATGAGTGTACGTATGTATGTAGATGTGGGAGTACGCATGTAAGGGCAGGTGTATGTCTGTAAGAATGTACGATTAATATAATGTTAATAACATGCTTGGTGAATATCGTAGACTGTAATTACGGTTTATAAATCAAAGCATAAGTCCCGGGTAAATAGCGTATGAGTATGTAGGAAGTATGCAAAATCTTGTACGTATATGTAGATGTGTATATATGTATGCGTATATATATGCACGAGTGTATGTATGTATGAAATGATGTAGGAAAGGTTGTATGTATGTGGATATGTATGTACGTATGTGTTAAGATAGGTACGAGGGTATACATGTATGTAATGATGTGGGAAGGGTTTGTATATATGTAGATGTATATGTATGTAGATATGTATGTATAAGGGCACGTATGAGTGTATGCACGCATGTAAGTTGTAGGAAAGATATGTACGTAAGTAGAGGCGTATGTATGTAGGTATGAAAGTATGTATGCATGATTTAGACATGTCGAGGGTTAACGTTATTAATGGTGTACCTTGAGAATGAAAAGTAATGCAGGTACGTTATCGAAGCCTCACAGGAGATGGATACGCAGATGAGATGCTTAAAGTTTCTTAAAGATCTAAATGTGAAGTGTATTCGAATGAATCTTGTTTATATAATGCGTACTAATGTTATGAATGTATGTGGTGAATGCAGGTTGTATGGATGATGAGCGATTAGCACAAGGATTAGAGATCGAAGACCGAGTCACTAGAGAGATTGTACGGGGACGTTGAATGTAAAATATAGTTAATGTAAGCTATGTTTTTAGTTAACAAGTAAGAGGATGACAGACTTTTGATTAAGAATTAAGTTAAAGTTAAAAGTTTAAATCAGTTGAGGTTTTTATAACGCAAGAAATTTTATGGTTGGTGTTTCCGCTGCGACTTTTTGTCAAATATGATTTAGGGTGTAACATGAAAGTTAAGATTTAGAAGAGAAAATGATGAAGAAGTGCGTGTAGATCATAGAAGTACAAGATTTGAGGTAGAAACTTACAAGAATCGTGAGAAATCGAGAGGAAAAGGTCCAAAAGGGCGCTGGTCGAACGAGAGCTGTCACATCACTGTTCAAGTGATGTGACAAGTGCTATTTATAGGTGAAGTGGAGTGTAGGTGAAGAAGTGCATCAGATCGGATGGTAATCCGGTCGGATGGCTGTCCGATCGAAGTGTCATTCGATCAAACGCCTCCGGCGAGCTGAGTTTTGGTGTTCCGTTTCGATTGTTAAGCGTTGCGATAGTTGGTTACACATTCTCATCCACATTTCCATATATTTATTATAATTAGCTACGTTGGGTCGTATATACATATCCATCTTTCAAAGTTGCGATACAATAACCGGGTTTCGTTTCGAATATGCGTTGCTTTGGGACGCTTCACGGTCATCGAGGAGGGTAGAATAGATCCTCACTCAACGTCCTCGTGAACGTTAATGCGTGTGATGCGATGTGCATTTTGAGTAATGAGTTGCACTGCGACACATCACGGCTATCAAGGAGGGTAGAATTGGTCCTCACTCGACATCTTCGTGGTTGTCAGCAAGTGCAATGTGATGTGATAGCGATAAAGTATGCGTAATATGCGAAAATACTGCGAAATAGCGATGTATGCGATATAGCTACATTATGATCCGAATCTCTGGTACTAGGCGTAACGAGTATATCGAGTAGTAACAATGCACGAACGTGCGGGTTGTTACAGTCTCCCCTGCTTTAGGAAATTTCGTCCCGAAATTAATCCGTAAGAAGGGTTGCGAGGATCGATGCGAGTGGGAGTAACGATCAAAAGCGTCAATAATAAGCGAGCGATCGGTTGAAGATTGACGAGGAAGAGCGTTGCGATGACTGGCGATGGCGGCGAGTAAAGCGATTCGTACACAAGAGATGGCAACACACACAAAAAGCGACCCAAAAGTGTTTTGAATTCTCGAAAAGTTGATTAATTCAAAAAAAAAGTTTGAAGAATCTTGTTTATGAAAAATCTTCAAACAGTGCGGCGTTAAACTGTTTCGATGTTCACACCAGTGCTATGAGTAGGGTTTTATTAGGTTTACTAAAAGATTTTAGGGTGTTTGAAACTCGTTTTATGAAATTTTCTCGTCACGCGGCAGTAACTTGAGTCGATTGTCACACCAACGTTACAAGGTAATCTCGTTTTATACAAAGGTTTTGATCAAATTTTCAGAAAACGTTTTGTGAGAAAGGTCGGTCTAAACTTTGGGTAAACCAAGTTTTTCTAATAATATCAAAAATTTTAATTTTTAAGGTCGGCCCCGCATGGCACTTTTCCACGAAAGTTCGACAATATGGCTAAAACACTTATATATAGGAAGTACCAGCGGCGTATCCACCATGTTTTAGTCATATGGTTTCCGTCTCGTGAGGTGGCATCATGTGTGTCGACATAGTATTGATAGATTTCGATTCCCTCGGTCCAAGCGAAAGATGGTCGAACCAAGTGTGAGAGAGGTGATTGAGCAAACTAAGCGATGAAGTCGTTTTCGAACTCAGCTTAGCGACACGAGCGAATGCTACAAGCGATGAGTGGTATGCGAATATTGATAGCACAAAACAAAGATAACAAGCGAAGACAACGTCGACAGGCGAAAAGCGATAAGCGATAAGCGACAAGCGATAGGCTACGATCGATGCGTTGCAAGCGATGGGAATATACGCGATTAATGCGATTCGATTGGATTGATCAACACCACGAAATTTAACTAACATTAGACCCCACATGGCCCTTTTTCCACGAAAGTCTGCTGTTATGGCTATGATGTGTGCAAAATGCAGCATATAAATTGTCACACCCCCAAAATCCACATGCGGAGTACCACCGCTTGGAGGCGTTACTGACCAGGATCAAGCCACCAATCACATTGAACATTATAAATAGTAATTAAGGTTGAACCACACAATATGAAAAGTGTTCAAACAAACTCATTGTAATCGTTCAGCGGAAGCATAACGTAAAAACCCAATCATAAGTAATAAGTTTATAAAGCGTAAATATTTAACATGGAACTCAAAGGTCCATGTCCCCACAACGGCTCCTCCATCGCGTGCAAGCTCCAAGCTAATCCCTACGACCTGCAAGGCATGTAACAACGAGTCAACAACAAAGTTGAGCGAGTTCACAGTTGGTTGATTAGTTATTGAGTTCGTTTCAATAGTCGTAAGTTCATTTTGTAAACCACGTATTAATCAGTATCCCTGTTTCCCAAACCTTCTCAATAATTAGTGGGGGCTTCTCATGTGAATTACCAGACCGTACCATATCGACTACTAACGAAAATAAGTTGTGCCCTAAGTCAATGTCTATCATCATTGACCCTTAGCCTTAGTCCATTAGTACACGCCCGTCCTACCGGCACGGTGCGAGGTTTGTTAAACCTAATAGCGCTATTAACTAATGACCCGCTCGCCATCAGCCTCGGCGATTAAGTCGATATAAAATGAGGGACTTATGATAGAGTTTTGGTCCAGTATGTTTAATCTTGTTGTCCTACCCAAGGAGGACGAACGTACGTATCCTACCCAAGGAGAATACGCGAGGTTTAATTTTGGCATCCTACCCATGGAGGATGGCCGTACATATCCTACCCAAGGAGAATATGTAGTTTCCGTTTTAATTCTTTAACCCATTCCCAACCCTTGGGAATCCCATGCCTTGGAAAGAGTGTGAACTCACCTCGGTTTGCTCGGTATGCTTAATTACTTGTGCACAATTAATTCAATCAAAGCCTATAGTTTGCACGTACACACAATCAGTTGCCATTCACAAAGTTCGACTAACAGTCAAGATCATCACGTACATGCAAGTAACAACTAACACATAGCATTTATCAGATATACAAGCTCATGCAACCATGCTTTACAATTATCAGTTACTTGTACTATCCTTATCAGTTAACATAGTCTTCACTAACCTAGTTAACTACTAACAGAATTAACCGAGTTACTGTGCTTGATTAATAACTTGACGAAACATACTTGTTTCATCGTGAACCCCTTCGGCGAAACCCCCCTGGTTTCATCGTGACCCCTTTCACGAAACTCCCATGTTTTGTCGTAATCCCCATCGACGAAACTCTCAGGTTTCGTCGACATGTGTTTCGTCGACAAGCAACTGTTACGTCGCGTAACAGTTTCAAACACAGAAAAACCCAAATTTCATCGTAATAATTGATCATCAACATCAAACCTAGCCACGAATTGCTACCAGATTATTGGCATATACACGACTATAACACATATTCATTTAACCATCCTAAATAAGTGTCATCATGATATACAAACATCAACCGAGTATGAACTATGAGCATAAACAAATACAAATCTCAAACATCTGATCTAGTCTTACGGGTTAACAACCAAATATCAAACCCTACTGTTTATCATTTCATCATCTAAGCATCTCATAGCAGGTTATCGAATCCACCATTACAAGTATCCTTCTCATCAAATAACTAAATCCCGATATACATACACATCGTGACAATCATCATAAATCAGTCAATGAAATCAAGTTATGATAACAATCCTTTACACAAACAATCTAAAAATTTGATCGAGTCGGATTATCATAAAACTAACCGGATGTGAGATGGGTTAAGCAAGAACTTCTAGAGAGAGAGAGGATGGTTGCCGTCAAGTTGTTTCGAGAGAGAAGCCTAGGGTTTCACGAATGGTGGTGTGTACATTATATAGCGTAACTGTCATTTCGATTGGGCTTTACTTGGGCCGAAGCCCACTATGGCGAAACTCTCTAGTTTCGTCGAAAGATGAATGACGAAACCCCAAGGTTTCGTGAGGGTGTTGACGAAACTCCATACGTTTCGTCGTGGTGTGTGTGTGTGGCTCACAAGGTTTCGTTGATTGTGGGTTTATGAGTTCAAACAGTTAATAAGTTTCTAACATTCGTTTATCAAACAGAAATACCATAACTCAAGCATAATCCAGCATGTACAATTACAAAGCAAACAAGTTTTGCAAATACAGTTGTGAAACAAATAACGTAAACAATTAACATGCAATTAATGCGAAGATGGAATCTTGGAAACTCGAGTTGTCACATTATCCCCAACTTGAAAGAAATTTCGTCCCGAAATTTAGCACGTGGTTACTGGGGAAGCTAGTTGTGTTGCGTTGTTTCCTGGTTTTCCTGGGGTGTCACATCCTCCCCCCGTTGGTTTGGAATTTCGTCCCGAAATTTCGCAGTAGCTTCAGCCTCAGTAGTGGTTGCACTGTTCCCGAACAACTGGCGATACTTGAGTTTTATTTGGTCTTCTCGTTCCCAGGTGAACTCTGGGCCACGACGGGAGTTCCAACGAACTCGAACAAGAGGGATTCTGGTGTGCTTGAGAACTTTCACATCTCGGTCAGTAATCTCTACTGGTTCCTCGACGAATCGCAGCTGGTCGTCGATAGTGAGCTCCTTGAGAGGAACTATGAGGGTCTCATCTGACAGACACTTCTTCAAGTTCGACAAGTGAAATACGTTGTGAACTCTACTGAGTTCTGCGGGTAGGTTCAACTTGTAAGCAACTTTGCCAATTTTCTCAATGATTTTGAACGGTCTGACATAACGCGGATTGAGTTTGCCCCTTTTACCAAAACGAACCACACCCTTCCAGGGTGAGACTTTGAGTAGCACTCGATCCCCAACCTGGAACTCAAGTGGTTTCCTGCGCTTATCAGTGTAGCTTTTCTGACGATCACGAGCTGCCGCCATTCGTTGTCATATCTGAGCAATTCTTTTCGTTGTGTCTACTACAAGTTCTGGACCCGTGATTTGGCTGTCACCCACCTCTGCCCAACAAAGAGGTGATCGACATTTACGCCCGTACAATGCCTCAAATGGAGCGACCTGAATACTGGTGTGGTAGCTGTTATTATACGAGAATTCCACTAACGGTAGATGTTTTTCCCAACCATTGCCGAAATCAATCACACATGCCCTAAGCATGTCTTCAAGGGTTTGGATGGTGCGCTCAGACTGCCTATCCGTCTGTGGATGATAAGCGGTGCTCATGTCTAAACGTGAGCCAAAGGACTTGTGCATTGCTTGCCACAGTTCAGAAGTAAAACGCGCATCACAATCGGAAATAATGGAGGTTGGCACCCCGTGCCTCGAAACTACCTCCTTTAAGTAAACGTCTGCTAAAGTAGAAAACTTGTCTGTTTCTTTGATGGCCAGAAAGTGTGCAGACTTAGTTAATCGATCCACTATCACCCAAATAGTGTCATTTCCACGTTGAGATCTAGGCAGGCCAGTAACGAAATCCATGGAAATTTGCTCCCATTTCCATTGTGGTATCTCTGGTTGTTGGAGTAGGCCCGATGGTTTCTGATATTCAGTCTTGACTCTCGCACAAGTCAAACATTTACTGACGTAAGTTGCTATGTGGGCTTTCATGCTAGGCCACCAGTACGTAGTTTTCAAGTCGTGGTACATCTTATCCGAACCAGGATGTACCGAATAACGTGACTTATGTGCTTCATCCATCACCAGCTCGCGTAAGTTTCCATAAAGTGGGACCCAGATGCGCCCTGTAACGTATTAAGCGCCGTCTTCCTTTTGTTCTAATCGTTTCCTTGATCCACGTAGGGACTCCGCCCTGACATTTTCTGCTTTTAATGCTTCGACCTGTGCATCTCGTATCTGAGTAGGAAGACTTGATTGGATCGTAAGTTGTAATGCACGCACGCGTTTAAGTGTAGTATCTTTTCGGCTGAGGGCGTCGGCCACAACATTGGCTTTGCCCGGATGGTACTTGATCGCGCATTCGTAGTTATTCAAGAGTTCAACCCAACGACGTTGTCGCATGTTCAATTCCTTCTGTTTGAAGATATGCTCGAGACTCCTGTGATCGGTGTAAATGGTGCACTTGGTACCGTACAGGTAATGTCTCCATATCTTGAGTGCGAAAACAACAGCTCCCAGTTCCAGATCGTGTGTAGTGTAATTCCTTTCGTGAACTTTAAGTTGACGCGATGCATAAGCAATGACTTTATCCCGTTGCATCAACACACAACCAAGACCCTGAATTGACGCGTCACAATAAACCACGAAATCGTCTGTGCCCTCTGGCAATGAAAGAATAGGTGCGCTACAAAGTCTATCCTTTAAGTGCTGAAATGCTGATTCCTGTGCATTACCCCAACGATAGGTAACGCCTTTCTGAGTTAGTGAGGTGAGGGGTTGTGCAATCTTGGAGAAATCCTTGATGAACCTTCTATAGTAGCCCGCCAAACCCAAGAATTAGCGGATTTCTGTTGGTGTACGGGGTGCAGGCCAGTTCTTGATCGAAGCTACCTTGGATGGATCAACATGAATCCCATCCTTGTTTACCACGTGGCCTAGAAAGTGGACTTCACGAAGCCAAAAGTCGCATTTCGAAAACTTAGCGTACAACTGCTCTGTTCGGAGGAGTTCTAAGATAAGCCGTAGATGGTGCTCGTGTTCCTCCTGACTCTTAGAATAGATCAGGATGTCGTCGATGAATACAATAACAAATTTATCCAAATTGGGCTTGCACACTCTGTTCATAAGATCCATGAAGACTGCAGGCGCGTTCGTCAATCCAAAAGGCATAACCAGGAACTCATAATGCCCATAACGAGTCCTGAATGCTGTCTTAGAGATATCTTCGTCTTGAACTCTCAGTTGAAGGTAGCCTGACCTCAGGTCAATCTTCGAATAGTAGCTCGACCCTTGCAGCTGATCGACCAAGTCATCAATGCGTGGGAGTGGATAGCGATTCTTTACGGTCACCTTGTTGAGTTCGCGGTAGTCAATACACATTCGGAAGGTACCGTTTTTCTTCTTCACAAATAATACTGGAGCTCCCCAAGGCGAAGAGCTAGGACGAATAAAACCCTTGTCCAAGAGCTCTTGCAATTGCGTGGACAGTTCTTCTAGTTCTGATGGAGCTAAACGATAAGGTGCTCGAGCTATTAGTGCTGCTCCAGGAGTTAGCTTGATTTGAAACTCAACTTGACGATGGGGCGGAAGACCAGGTAATTCCTCAGGGAATACCTCAGGAAAGTCACGTACGACTGGAAAATCTTCAATCTTCTTTTCTTTCGAGGATGCATCAGAAACGAGGGCTAGGATAGCAGTGTGGCCCTTTCGCAAACACTTCTGGGCCTTAAGAAAAGAAATGATGCCCACCACGACACCACTCTTGTCGCCATGAATCACTAAAGGTTCCCCATCTGGACGAGGAAAGCGGACGACCTTCTCCTTGCACAGGATCTCTGCTCGATGTTGCGATAACCAATCCATACCAATAACAATGTCGAAACTACCCAAAACGATAGGAATGAGGTCGATAGAAAAGGTTTGACCAGCTAAGATGAGATTACAACCCCTAACTATGTGTGTGGCTTCAAGACTTTTACCGTTTGCTAGCTCTACCATGTGCTTGGTGTTCAAAAGTGTTGGGGTACGTTTAAGCATTTGACTAACTTTTAGAGACACATAACTGGTATCGACACCCGAATCAAATAAAACATTAACATAAAAGTCATCCAGAATAAACTTACCCATTACGACATTGGGGTCATTCCTAGCATCACCCTGACCAATCACGAACGCACGGCCCCGGGCGCCATTGTTTCCATTGTTTCCCCCGTTGTTACCCCCATTGTTGTTTCCGTTTCCCTGATTGTTGTTGTTATTCTGATTCTGGTTCAACTGGGGGCAGTTTCTCTTGAAGTGACCTTCAGCACCACACTGAAAGCATCCCCTGTTACCCTGCTGTTGCTGCGGCTGATTTTGTGGAGCTTGTTGTTGCTGTTGGCGATTCTGATTCGCAGGTCGCGCGCTCCTGCAATCCTTGTCTTCATGACCCATCTTGAGACACCTCTGACAACGACCCTTGTTTCACTGACCACTGTGGTGTCTGTTGCATCTATTGCACTTTGGGTGATTTCCCCTGTATTCACCCTGACCCTGGTCTTGACCCCCTGAAAATTGCTGACCGGGACTCTTGAAATCGTCTGTCTTTCGTTGTTGAGCCTGAGACTGAGCAGATGTCGAACCCTTGCTTGAGATCCTATCCCATTTACGCTTGTTATCACTGGGAGCATCAGTAGTAGCAGCGCTAATTCGCTTGGGCAGCTTGTTCTGCTCAACTGCCTGATCAGTGAGATGATGAGCCAACTTGATGATTTGCTGAATGGTGCCAAGATTAGCTGCGGTCACGTGGCTTTGAATTTCTAGCACCAAACCCTTAAGGTACAGCTCGATACGCTTGATAGGAGGATCCACCATAGTGGGACACAGGATAGCTAATTCGTTCGACCTCTTTGTGTATGCCTCGATTTCAGACCCCGTCATCTTCAGATTGAAAAATTCTACCTCTAGCTTGTAGATGTCGTCACGACTACAGTACTATTCTTTGATCAGTTCTTTGAAACCGTTCCATGGGGTGGCATTAGCAACCGCCAGCCCTAGCAGTTGAACCTGTGCTTTCCACCAGGTTAACGCAGCACCTTCGAGTGTTCCAGTAGCATATTTCACCCTACGATCTTCAGGGCATTCACACATCTCAAAGACCGATTCGAGCTTCTCAAACCAGTGGAGGAGGCCTACCGCTCCTTCAGTGCCACTGAAAGTAGTAGGTCGACAGTCCATAAAAGTTTTGAAGGTACATGCAGGAGGCTGAGCATGTTGACCTGTTGGTTTACGAGAGTAGGATCTAAAGATCCTAGGGTAAGTTGCAATGGCAGGTTGTACCTCCTGCCTGAGCGGCTGCGAGTGCTGCAGTAACTTGTTCATTGATTAAAGCCGTCAGCTGGGCTTGAGTCATGTTGATACGTCCACTCATGATCTTCATATCAAAGGAAACATGAGTGAGAGGGGTTCGCGAAAGTGCGATGACAGAAGAGAGTAAGCACACACGCATTTTCAAACAATAGTTGTTACGTTCATCTAAGCATACCATGAGCAATGTACTATGTAACTAGCAGGTAGACAATATAAACACAAATCATATCACCTATAGTGTTGAGTCTTGCACGTGGAGAGAAGCGTCGTTGTGGATCGTTGAGCACTGTATAGGTTATAGTCTGGTTTTATCAAAAGCTTTTCCATTTTTAAAACCAAGTTCACTATAACCAATGGCTCTGATACCAATCTGTCACACCCCCAAAATCCACATGCGGAGTACCACCGCTTGGAGGCGTGACTGACCAGGATCAAGCCACCAATCACATTGAACATTATAAATAGTAATCAAGGTTGAACCACACAATATGAAAAGTGTTCAAAAAAACTCATTGTAACCGTTCAGCGGAAGCATAACGTAAAAACCCAATCATAAGTAATAAGTTTATAAAGCGTAAATGTTTAACATGGAACTCAAAGGTCCATGTCCCCACAACGACTCCTCCATCGCGTGCAAGCTCCAAGCTAATCCCTACGACCTGCAAGGCATGTAACAACGAGTCAAAAACAAAGTTGAGCGAGTTCACAGTTGGTTGATTAGTTATTGAGTTCGTTTCAATAGTCGTAAGTTCGTTTTGTAAACCACGTATTAATCAGTATCCCTGTTTCCCAAACCTTCTCAATAATTAGTGGGGGCTTCCCATGTGAATTACCAGACCGTACCATATCGACTACTAACGAAAATAAGTTGTGCCCTAAGTCAATGTCTATCATCATTGACCCTTTGCCTTAGTCCATTAGTACACGCCTGTCCTACCGGCACGGTGTGAGGTTTGTTAAACCTAATAGCGCTATTAACTAATGACCCGCTCGCCATCGGCCTCGGCGATTAAGTCGATATAAAATGAGGGACTTATGATAGAGTTTCGGTCCAGTATGTTTAATCTTGTTGTCCTACCCAAGGAGGACGAACGTACGTATCCTACCCAAGGAGAATACGCGAGGTTTAATTTTGGCATCCTACCCATGGAGGATGGCCGTACATATCCTACCCAAGGAGAATATGTAGTTTCTGTTTTAATTCTTTAACCCATTCCCAACCCTTGGGAATCCCATGCCTTGGAAAGAGTGTGAACTCACCTCGGTTTGCTCAGTATGCTTAATTACTTATGCACAATTAATTCAATCAAAGCCTATAGTTTGCACGTACACACAATCAGTTGCCATTCACAAAGTTCGACTAACAGTCAAGATCATCACGTACATGCACGTAACAACTAACACCTAATATACAAGCTCATGCAACCATGCTTTACAATTATCAGTTACTTGTACTATCCTTATCAGTTAACATAGTCTTCACTAACCTAGTTAACTACTAACAGAATTAACCGAGTTACTGTGCTTGATTAATAACTTGACGAAACATACTTGTTTCATCGTGAACCCCTTCGGCGAAACCCCCCTGGTTTCATCGTGACCCCTTTCACGAAACTCCCATGTTTCGTCGTAATCCCCATCGACGAAACTCTTAGGTTTCGTCGACAAGCAACTGTTACGTCGCGTAACAGTTTCAAACACAGAAAAACCCTAATTTCATCGTAACAATTGATCATCAACATCAAACCTAGCCACGGATTGCTACCAGATTATTGGCATATACAAGACTATAACACATATTCATTTAACCATCCTAAATAAGTGTCATCATGATATACAAACATCAACAGAGTATGAACTATGAACATAAACAAATACAAATCTTAAACATCTGATCTAGTCTTACGGGTTAACAACCAAATATCAAACCCTACTGTTTATCATTTCATCATCTAAGCATCTCATAGCAGGTTATCGAATCCACCATTACAAGTATCTTTCTCATCAAATAACTAAATCCCGATATACATACACATCGTGACAATCATCATAAATCAGTCAATGAAATCAAGTTATGATAACAATCCTTTACACAAACAATCTAAAAATTTGATCGAGTCGGATTATCATAAAACTAACCGGATGTGAGATGGGTTAAGCAAGAACTTCTAGAGAGAGAGAGGATGGTTGCCGTCAAGTTGTTTCGAGAGAGAAGCCTAGGGTTTCACGAATGGTGGTGTGTGCATTATATAGCGTAACTGTCATTTCGATTGGGCTTTACTTGGACCGAAGCCCACTATGGCGAAACTCTCTAGTTTCGTCGAAAGATGAATGACGAAACCCCAAGGTTTCGTGAGGGTGTTGACGAAACTCCATACGTTTCATCGTGGTGTGTGTGTGTGGCTCACAAGGTTTCGTTGATTGTGGGTTTATGACTTCAAACAGTTAATAAGTTTCTAACATTCATTTATCAAACAGAAATACCATAACTCAAGCATAATCCAGCATGTACAATTACAAAGCAAACAAGTTTTGCAAATACAGTTGTGAAACAAATAACGTAAACAATTAACGTGCAATTAATGCGAAGATGGAATCTTGGAAACTCGAGTTGTCACATAAATTACATCATTTGTGGCATAAAACTAACCCTTTTTAGTACTTATGTTGGAAAAAGTGTGCTTTTGTCTTCCTTTTGTATTTTCAGGATTAAATGAGCTCAAATTAACAAAAGAAGCAAAAAGGCAGCTAAATCTAACATAAATACAAGAAAAGGAACAAACGTGGTGTGCCCGACCTCCCCAAAAGCATCTTCCCAAGCAAAACAAGAGAACAGAAGGCTGAACACGCCCCGTGCTCAGTGAACACGGGGGTGTGCCCAAGTGTCAGCATAAAAGACAAAGCTGTAGAAGCTTCCATCGCCCACCACGGGGCCGTGCTCAGCGGACACGGGGCCGTGGTCAACTATAAGATTCGCAGAATCCAGGCAAATCTTGATAGTACATATATGCTTCTGCACACGGGGTCGTGCCCAGCGGACACGGGGCCATGGTTAACTAATGCAGACAAAAGCAATTAATGAAGACAGAGAAGGAGGATGGACACGGGGCCGTGCCCGAGCTACTGTTCAGGCTATAAATAGGGGTGCTTGGCTCATTTGCAAACCATCCCTTGGCACACCACCTCTCTCACACTTCACCCACCACCCACCACCATCACAACACCATCATCCACCACCATCATCCATTGTCCATCATAGAGTGTGTGAGTCGTCTCGGGATCCAAGATTGATCGTAAGAGTTCTTGACAATCAAGGCCATGTTTGCCTAAGTCTCTTACATCACTTGGTGAAGACAAAGTGTCTAGTGTAATACTTTTTATTTTTAATCTTTTCGCACTTTTTACTTTGTTATGTATTAATGACTTTAATAACTAGTTTCTTATGTTGAAGGTGATTCTTCCTTATCGTTTGTCCGTGGTGTCTTGGCATTATTTTACTGTCTATATAAAATAAAAGATTTTCACCATTCATATCTCCACGGTCTATATGTAGGTATGTTGGCTACCTGGTCGGGAGTTAAGGGAACGGTTTGGTAAGAGTCTTGCCTTGTTCAGTGTATTGATCCTGCAAGGACCTGGGTCAAATTTAGTAGGACCTCCTTCAATACCCACCGGTATTGGATGGCGGGGGTCCAAACTCTTTGATCCCCTCATATGTAAGCTACTATTAATACTTTAACCCGGCTACTTAGGACTGTATCCCTGCTGACTCAGACTACTTAGCCGAGGGTAACGTCACCTTCAAAAGAGGGGCCTACCATAATACGCATTAATAACTTAATTAATTATCTTTCAATAATCCGACCCTTTAGGATTGTATCCTTGCTGACTCAAACTACTGGGTTGAGGGTAACGTCACATTCAAAAGAGGGGCCTACTACAATAACTAAGATAATCTCTTAAATAGTGCAAAAGTGCGGAAATAATCAAAGGTTACACTAAACACGAGTCGGAGCCAAGTGATTCATCTTGTCTATCTGTTTTTATTTTTATTTTTCAGCATTTTAGTTGGTTTTTATTTTTCTAGTTTAAAACCTTTTTCTAAACTTTTGATTTGATTAGACGTTGAGGATAAACCGGTACTAAAAGCTCTTGTGTCCTTGGACGACCTCGGTATCTTGCCAACACTATACTACGCTCACGATGGGTGCACTTGCCCATATGTGTGTTTGGTGTTAGTAAAATATCGTGTTTTATAAATTTAAAACTTGACTAAAGTGTAAAAAGGGCTTAAAATATACTTAAATTCCATATACATACCAACCCGCATCAGGCTAAAACAATTATATATAGGAAGCACCAGCGGCGTATCCACCGTGCTTTAACCATATGAGTTTCGTCTCGTGGAGCGAGGTCACGTGTTTTAACTTAACACAGATAACACATATACGGTAAGCGATAGCGTTAGCAATAGGCGACGAGCGATATGCGATTATGCGAATAGTGCGATTTCGATTAGATTCCACATTTCCACAATTTAACCAACCTTAAGCCCCGCATGGCATCTTCCCACAAAAGTTCGCTAATATGGCTAAAACACTTATATATAGGAAGTACCAGCGGCGTATCCACCATGTTTTATCCATACTAGATCCGTTTTGTGAATCGATGTCATGTGTGCTTAACACAACACAAGTAACGATAAGCGATGCGAGTATCGAAGCGATGAGATCAATAGATGCGTTAAGCGTTAAAGTGTTGCGAGGGTGATGTGCGTTAGATTCCAGCAAATTTGCGATTGAGTTGCGATTAAAGACTTACGATCAGTCTTGCGTCGATGCAATTGCCCTGCGGGGGTAGACTCGCCAGAGTCCATCGATGAGGCATTTGCATTGCGTTTGCATACTTACGACAAGTCTCGCGATGATGCGATGTAATTGTTACGCCTTGCGAATGAGTGTAGTGTGTCGAAAATAACCATAATAGTACAGGTCTAAATAACGTTCAACTCCACGTGGCACTTTCTTCACGAGACTTTGGTAGTATGGCAAAGCACACCTTGCTTTACCCCTACTACTTGCATCCCGTGAATAGATGTCTCACTTTGTTGACATTGTCAAGACGCTTATATATAGGAAGTACCAGCGGCGTATCCACCACGCTCGACCATGCTTTTAACGTTATGGCACCATTAGAACTCACTACGATCTCCGTGCACTGACCAAAATAATCCCGTGTGCACCCGTGATTAGTCATTCCTTGCACGTTTATCGCACCTTATTCTAAGAGTATAGTGGGGTAAAACGCATTATATCGTGATATAATATATAGCATGTGTGTGATTCCAGATTAAGTGCGAAGACGAGAGAGAAAGCGAGAAATAAATAGAGCCCACATTGCGTCGAGAAATAGGACAAATTCAACACATAAAAGAAACTAACGATGAAAATCGTAGCATTACTACAACATTGGAAGCATGACAAATGTTGTTGTGGAGGACTTCTGCGGAGACTGCGATCGTTGCTGAGATTCCTCAAGTCAGCGGCCCCGTGCGGCAATGCTGGGTAAGATGGCCATACCAGTTGCAATTTGCGCAAAAGCGATAGTTAGCTTCTGGCGGGTGATGATACGTACACATGAGACACAGGGGATGAGCTCCGTTGTAGTCACGCTTCGAATGAACTGGAATTTCTTGGAGAGGTTCTGGCTGCTACAGTTCGGTTGTTGAAGAGTTTGGGCTCATGGTCTTTCGTTTGCGGTTGGACTGAGCTTCCTGAAGCGGTGGGTTGGCGTCGGAGGATTCGTCCAAAGACTCACCTGAAGAATCGTCGGAGGAATCGTCAGAAGAGTCGATGACGATTGCTTGATTAGCTTGTTTGACAGGGTTCTTGGAGAAAAATCCGTCCAAGACTCGCTTGTCATTGATTTCTGCGGCCAAGCGGTAGGTTTCTTCGATGGTAGCAGGTCTTGCAGCTTCGACAAAATCGCCCACACACTCAGGCAAGCCGTGAATGTACTTCGTGATGGCTTTTTCTGAAGTGTTGACTTGACTTGGGCAGATTATGTTAAGCTGTTTAAACCTTGTCGTGTAGGCAGCATTGTCACTTTCGACTTGCTTGATTTCCCAAAATTCGTCTTCTAGCTTCTGGACTTCGTGGGAAGGGTAGCACTCTTTCTTCATGAGCTCTTTCAGCTCATCCCAAGAGAGAGCGTAAGCTGCGAAGATCCCACGTTTGTTATGTTCAGCTGTCCACCAGTCGAGTGCTTGCGATTGAAATACTCCGATAGCGCAAGTAGTACGAAAACCATCGGGACACCCACTCTGACGAAGGGTAACTTCGATAGAATCAAACCACTGGAGTAGTTGGGACACACCTCCTTCACCCGTGAACTCCATCGGATCACAGGCTTTGAAGTGTTTGTAGAGGAAAGCAGATTGCGGCGCTTCTGTCTTGAAGTCTTCCGAGGTTCGAGAGTTGCTGAGAGAGTGCACCTGAGCGACAATTTGAGGAATGGCTTTGGCCACTCCCTTGGCCACAAGTGAGGCAATCCTCTTATCGGCGCTTCGTTTGGCTCTTCTCCTAGCTGTTTGTCTCGAGGTAGAGTCGTTGGAAGGCATCTAGACAGAGAGAGATTTGGAATGAGATTCGATCATAATGATTTTGAGTTTTGCGATGCGATTGAGCGCGATCAAAACTTGTTGTAGGTAGTATAATAGATTTCACATAGGAGACACAAGTTTCCTAAATTCCCACACAATTGATTTGTTTATATTTAGATATAGATAGTTGTGGTTTACACTTAAACACATACATATTGGTGTAGAATACGCGAGGACGCATTGGGGAGGAGAGCAAGAGCGAAGATTTAAGAATAAGTTTTGTTGCGATCATTTGGTTTTCGTTTTAGATTGCGATGGTTGTGCGACTTGTGCGTTTACAAAAGCAGGGAGCGAAGATTGATAATTCGAGAAATCGGTAAAGCGTAAAGTTTTAAATTGTAAACACATAAGCCTAAATAGGTTCCATAAAGCGTAAAATCGGCGAGTCGTAGGCTTAGTAAAATAATCGGGGTGCCTCGGGTGTTTAGGCGTTGTCTACCCAAGGTGACCCGACTATACCCAACAAGTTCGTGCACGCGTGTTGACCTAAAAGACTTATGCTTCCACTGGGATGCAGCTCATGGCATTTGTCCTCCTAGTCATCGCGTGGCTCGAGTCATCGTCATGGTCGAGTCCTTGGTGAGAGCTTTTGAAAATCATTTTATAGAGAGTGGAACAGTTTATTAAGATACGGGTTTCACCCCTGACTTAATAACTTCGCTCCTAATTTTGGTTATGCTCTTCGAATAAATTCGTGAGTTCCACTAGATTTCGAAATGGAGACTTTCATCGGGATGTGGATGTCAATCCTAGCTCGATGAAAAGCTCTCGTGCTAGAAAAATGCGCTGAGTGAGCGATCTCATCGAGAGTTCTTGGTTTTCACACCTGGTCTCGACTAGATCACTTGGTTGTGTTACGCGAGTATTTTCGAAAATGTGTGTATTGTGTTGGCCTTAGGAAAGGCTCTTCGTGTGAAGTTGTAGTATACGGTGTTCACGCGAAGTAGTAGCTTTTAGCGAATTCGAACGAGAGTATCAAGTAGGCCCGTGCAATTCCTACTGGGTTCGCACGAGTCAGCCCGTTGGTACCTAGACTATAGACTAGGTCGTTTCTAAGACATCGACCCGGACTAGGTCAAGTCTTGCCTAATTCCCTATAGTTATGGCTCTGATACCAATCTGTCATACCCCAACCGATGGCGGAATCATCGGGGCGCGGCACTAGGCGAATCAGATTGCTCAAGAGAATCCATAACAACTATAAAGAGACAATATTGATTACATTTGTTATCCCAAACTAACAAACAATACAATCACATAAGTTATCACAGATTTCTTGTCCTCTCGAACAATACAATCCGACAACCTAGATTTTAGGTGAGTTTCTAGACTTCCTAGCTTGATTTGATGTAGACTGCGACTAACCTGCAACATACGTTAAAATAATGTCAATACAAAAGTATTGGCGAGTATACAGGTTTGATATGTAATAGTGTAATAGATAAAAGCTGTGAATTTCTACATACATAAACGTAATACACGACATATATACTCACAAAACTGATACTTGTCACACCCTGATTTCCACGTGTCACCGGTGGGCCCGGTGGGGGAATATCGTGACGTGGTTGGCAACGTAATAGTCAAACAACACAATATTTAATATGCACAGCGGAAGCAAATTTAAAAATATGTTACAACCGAATTTATTATTGCAATATCGAATGTCACAATATTCGGAAGTTTATCCACAGTGGGATCGAAAACAAAAATAGTTCAACAGACTTCAGGCATCTTAAGCTTGCGAGACTTCTAATGATGCTAAGGAGAAATCCCAGCCAATTTCGCATAGTACCTGCATTTAATCTTTTTGGGAAAATACGTCAGTTTACACTGGTAAATACATTCAACTGACTCATTTTGGAAAATGATTGAAAATTGATTTGGATGCACATGGGATAAACATTTTATTTAACTTGGGAGAATTATTTAATATTATAATCTTGTGAACGAATTACATGTTCCTTGTGCGTTCAGTAGCCCGGATCTTGTCCGGGTTAAAGATCAATAGACACACCACGTTATTCTTTTGTGCACTGACGGGTGTACGCCTACACCCCGCGCTTAAGTCGTGGCCATTTCGTAAAATGATGCCGAGGATATCCGGGACATGGTCATTAACCCCCCAAAGGCTTTAAGTAACAAGACTGTTTAAACGAGCCGATCAAATTATTCAACTACCCACTTAACGGTGGAGATTTGATGCCCGATCAAGCGGTATGCTATATACCGTAACCCAAGCCCGTATAGGGAAAATAAGTTAAAAGTATTTACCTGAGCAAGTATAATTCACAATTAGCAAAATGCACATAGCTTTTACTGGTCCTCCTAATCTGGAACGAAGGTTTTATAATAACCTATTAGAATCCTAACGGGTCTTTAATTAAGCTTAAGCTTAGACCGGTTAGTTTCAAAGATACGGTTCGTACGCATGATTAAGCGAAGACCGGATAGAATGTGATTTAGACCCGACAAGTTTGAAGACTTGTTTAATATGGGTTTATTATTCACATTCTGGATTTTGAGATAAAACCGTTAAGGTTTGACCCGTTTCGGCTAATTTATGTAAACTTGTTACATAAACTGAACCGTACGCGTAATAAGCGTAACGGGTATTCATGAGAGCTATATACAGGTTTCCTAAGTTAATTATGCCTCAAATATGTTGTGACATCAGTAAGATGTCTTTCATTATACCCGAAACGTGTTTAAACACAAACTAGGCCCCGTAGGGGTAGTTTGGTCATTTTAAAGGTTGTAAAAGGGTTTAAGTGTTTAACTGATTTACAGGTCTGATGTAATCAGTAAACATACTCAAATTAATGAGTTATAACAGTAAGATAAAGCATATATGTGAAATTTATCATTTTTAACCAAACTATGCCCCGTAGGGGTATTTTGGTAATTTCACATAAGCCGAAAAGCTCAAAACTGGAGTATGAGTTTATCAACCTTTGCTTACTGTTAAAATATTATAATTTGCCTCTTATATCAGTAGGTATCAACCCTTGTATGTTTAAAATACTTCTAGTACATAATATGCGTTAAAAACGCTTAAAAAGGCGATTAAAGGCCATTTCCGGGTTTGATACTTAAATCTGATATTTTTATATTTCCAGAAGGCTTAAAATAATTTATTTATCATATGTGATCAGTAGCAAAAGGTTTAGAGTCGTTTAGATATGTAAAACTCATTTTATGGCCCGTAAGGGCAAAACCGACAATTACCGGATTAAGCCTACGACTACTAGTTATGCTCAGCCTAAAATTTATTAAAAATCTTTAAAATTCCCAAAATAATATATTACATCAGTGGGTACAAGATTTGATATCAAAAAGTAGGTTTAACTATGCTATACGCTAATTACGCCAATTAATTAACATAAGGCTTTCATTTTGCGATAATGAGCATAACTCTCAATCTACAATTCAAACTGATGTCAAACTTTGCATACAAGTTTATATATCAGTAATTAAAGTTTCTACTCTTTTACATTTCCAAAAATCACGTTTTAGGGTAATAAGGGCATAACGGTCAACATATGGGTAATTAACGGAAACATGCACATTAATTGGATAACTAATGAACCAAGGTGTAACATCACAGAGGGTTATTCTAACATGTAACCTAGTCCAATTAAAGCTCTGAGGCATTTCTAAAACATGCCTAAACGGGTCAGAACTGAAAGTCAAAGTGAAGTCAAACTATGTGACTTTCGGTTCCGAACCGGGTATTTACAGGAATTTGTCGGGTTGAACATGTTTAGACATGTTCTTACACTTATTACTAAGTTATAACAATGATCAAACAGGTTGTATATGTTCTATAATGTTAATTATGCATAAATGGCATTTTAAGCTTCCTGTTGACTTTTTAAATATAAGTTTGACCCGACTTTTGACCTAGTTAGAGTGGTGATCAGGGGAAACCCTTTTGAGGTTTTATTACCCACATAAATACCAACTTATAACTACTTTTGATTTGAGAATTGACTGAGCTATTAATCATTAATCTCGAAGTCAAACCGTAATTACGACGGTTTGACTTTTAGCTAATAAACTAAGCTAAACTCAAATAAAGAAGGATTAGCAGACTTACAAGAGTCCTATGCACGAGATATGATCAGTTGAGGCTGCTTGGGAGCTCCAGAATTGATCAGTTATGCACTTGAAGGTGTGAGGAATGTTTGTGAACTTGAAGGCCCTTTTATAGTGAATTCAATCACCACAATTGGTTGACAACAAGGTCTACTACTGCCCACAACATTCCCACATGTGTCCTAGTGCTCTAGGATAGTTTAGGGGTCGCCCATGTTGCATTAATGTCGAAAAAGGATCGGTTTTCCGCGTTTGTAGGAGGCTGTCACGCTTTTCTGCTTCTGGGCGCCTGACGCGGCCCGCGTAAGGGTGTTGATGGACCTTACGCGGCCCGCATGGCCCTTCTGATCAGACAAAACGTTTTTGATTTGTTGCATCACACCTCTTGGCCCTTCCGAAAGGTCAATTGAGCTAATTACTTGCAATTTGACCCCTTATTATTTACCCACAAGGGCTTTAGGACTTATACCCACTTTGCCAAGTCCCTGGACACTTCCGGTTAACCCGAAAAGTCTTAACTTTCAATGTTTACGCTTTAACCCCTCGCACACGAATTTGATCATAACTTTCTCATACGATTACGAAACTTTATGAAATTTATACCGTGTATTCTAGTGAGCATAATTAACAGTTACAAAGCTTCGGGTTTGTCAAAAGGTCACTCAGAGGTATATCTTTAAACATGTTGACACATTTAACCCCTGTGGTTTGTAATCTCTCACTTTTAGCTTCGTATGATCCATGATTTATTCGTTTGAAGGTATGAGCATCATGTAGGGTTAATGTACAATATATTTATTCACTGTTGACACTTAGAATACGTATATTCACATACTTTCCATATTTGTCAACTTTAGTCCTTTCATAATATTCTTTCACACGTTTAAACATATGACACGTGTCTACACATTATAGGACGTGAATTTTCGAGGTGTTACAATACTACTAGCTAAGTCCTCGAGCTTCGATCGCGATTGCTAAACTAGACCCCGTCGGGCGCAATAGTACTATACTAGTCATGGTGAGACGTCACGAGTATAAGTCCTAGCACAAATGTAACTAGCATCACGTATAACTATGCACATTGGTCATTCGCAAGTGGTAAATAGTTTAAGCATTTGATGTGATTTGATTTGATAGCAACGTATATTACACCCAAAAGTGCAAAAGCAAAAAGGGTTCAAGTATACTCACTGTCTGTGTTCGGCAAGCAACCACAACTTGGTTGGATTGGAGGGAGCGCATCTGAGATTACCCTGATTACAGATTGATAGCGTAAGCGATGAACGACGCGTAAATCGGTGCAAAGTGTTAGAGGATCGGACGGTAATACGATCGGATGGCAATCCGATCGGCCGGTCGATCGGGTGACAATCCGCTCGGACGGTCATCCGGTCGGGTGACTTTTCGAGGGGATTGTTTCCTCCTCTGGGAAGGATGTGTTGTGTATGATGGCTTGCCTTTTGAAGTTTTCATTGTAGCATTTTTGAAATCAGAGAAGTATCTCTACCTTTCAGGTCGGTCGATCGAACGGCTGTTCGATCGGGCGGTAACCCGATTGGTGGACACTTTAGTGAGAACAAGTTCACAGCAGTTGTCACTCGATCGGAGTGTAGTCCGATCGGGTGACAATCCGTTTGTATTGAATACGTTGAAAATTGTTTTAAGTGTTGAAGTCTAAACACCACATGGTCGGGTGGTAGTCCGTTCAATGTTTAAACTCCAGATTGTTGAAATGAAAGTCAAGTGTGGGACCCAAGGTGCAATCCGATCGGATGGCAGTCCGATCGGATGACATGTCCTGTCCATTCGGATGACATGTTCTGTCCGTTCGGATGTCATGTTCTGTCCGTTCGGATGCCTGTCCGATCGGACGGCAATCCGTCCAAATGATCAAGTTGTCCTTGGCACTTTGACTATTTTGATGGTCTTTGGGGGTTTTGATCGAGACGGTGTTGTGACGTGCTAATCAACAGAAACCTCATCTCGAACCAAGGGACCCGATCGGACAGGAATCACCCAAATCTGACCGGTTTACTGATTCGTGATGGTCGTTCTTGGTTAACCCGAAATCGGTCGTCACTTTGTTAGAAACCGGATCTTGAACCAACACGACACTAAGAATGAGTAGAAGGTCGGTACACGCTCCGATTCTATCGGTCTTGAGTGCATTGAGTGTAAAAGAGTTGAAAGAAAGTTGGAAAACCATCTTTCAATCCTTTTATTCATGATTATGTGTAGATCTGTTGTGAAGATGTTCTTTATTCTTGTGGAAATCCTTCAGATCTGAGTTGTTCTTGGTGGAATGAGGCCAACACTTGAAGTTCATAAGAACTTCATGATGACATCACCCAAGAGCACCTCAAATCCATCGAATTCACGGTTGAAAGTTAAGATTTAGAAGAGAAAATGATAAAGAAGTGCGTGTAGATCATAGAAGTACAAGATTTGAGGAAGAAACTTACAAGAATCGTGAGAAATCGAGAGGAAAAGGTCCAAAAGGGCGCTGGTCGAACGAGAGCTGTCACATCACTGTTCAAGTGATGTGACAAGTGCTATTTATAGGTGAAGTGGAGTGTAGGTGAAGAAGTGCATCGGATAGGATGGTCGTCCAATCGGATGGCTGTCCGATCGGATGGTAATCCGGTCGGATGGCTGTCCGATCGAAGTGCCATTCGATCAAACGCCTCCGGCGAGCTGAGTTTTGGTGTTCCGTTTCGATTGTTAAGCGTTGTGATAGTTTGGTTACACATTCTCATCCACATTTCCATATATTTATTATAATTAGCTACGTTGGGTCGTATATACATATCCATCTTTTAAAGTTGCAATACAGTAAACGGGTTTCGTTTCGAATATGCGTTGCTTTGCGACGCTTCACAGTCATCGAGGAGGGTAGAATAGGTCCTCACTCAACATCCTCATGAACGTTAATGCGTGTGATGTGATGTGCGTTTTGAGTAATGAGTTACACTGCGACACATCACGACTATCAAGGATGGTAGAATTGGTCCTCACTCGACATCTTCGTGGTTGTCAGCAAGTACAATGTGATGTGATAGCGATAAAGTATGCATAATATGCGAAAATACTGCGAAATAGCGATGTATGCGATATAGCTACATTATGATCCGAATATCTGGTGCTAGGCGTAACGAGTATATCGAGTAGTAACAATGCACGAACGTGTGGGTTGTTACACATACAGTTGTGTTTTAGCATTCAGATTCATACAGTTGTGTTTTAACAGCAAGCAAATTCATACAATTGTGTTTTAGCATTCAGATTCATACAGTTGTGTTTTAACAGCAAGCAGATTCATACAGTAGTGTTTTAGCAGCAAGCAAATTCATACAGTTGTGTTTTAACAACATGCAGATTCATACAATTGTGTGTTAGCATTCAGATTCATACAGTTATGTTTTAACAGCAAGCAGATTCATACAGTTGTGTTTTAGCATTCAGATTCATACAGTTGTGTTTTAACAGCATGCAGATTCATACGCTGTGTTTTACCATCCATGCTGGTAATGCTGGAGGATTTCTTGACGCTGTGTTTTAACAGCAAGCAGATTATTACGATGTGTTTTCTTGATGTGTTTCTTCATGAAGGATAGAAGGTATAGAGAGAGAGAGAGAGAGAGAGAAAATCGGAAGAAATGTGGGGTGGTTATGGAATGACAATTATTTCCATATTTAAAACAAGCTAAATGACATATCTACCCCTGATTAATTAAATAATCCTATTTTTAAGAAACACATATTACCAAAATGCCACCAAGATGATCTCAACCATTAAACACACCCATTGGATGGCCCAGATCGCTTCCTAGACTTTCTAGGAAAAACACACTTTCCGTAGGATCCCCACTCAATATATATAGGGTAAGGTTATTGTAAAAAATGTTAAAAGTGTGAGAAAGGTGAGAAATATTGTGGAGATGACATGTGTCCTCCATCTAAATTAATTCAAATGGGTAAACAAGTAATTTTATAATTAATTCAATTAATTCAAAACTTACCAAAACCGCCACCTTAATTATAGGAACATGATTTTTTTTAAAAATCTCTAAAAAAACACTACGAATAACACTGCAACCACCATTCAGCACATATATAACACCATTCAATAATTATATAACACCATTCAGCAAGTATATAACACCATTCAGAAAATATATAACACCATTCAGTAAGTATATAACACCATTCAGTAAAGAATATAACACCATTCAGTAAAGAATATAACACAATTCAGTAAAGAAATATAACACCATTCAGTAAAGAATATAACACCATTCAGTAAAGAATATAACACCATTCAGTAAAGAATATAACACCTCTGTATCATCTTCTCCACTTCCGGCACATCACTGCCGCTCCGCCGCCGCTGTCGTGTAGAGAGAGAGATCATCTGGTCGTTCGATGTAGAGAGAGAGAGATCGCACGACCACCACCACTACCACTTCCGGCACCACCACTGCCGATCCGCACCAGCACTGCCGCTGCCGCTCGCCGCCGCCGCTCCAGTGCGATGTAGAGAGATAGATCGAAATTGTAGAGAGAGAGAGAATCTGTTCGAGCGATTGGAGAGAGAGATCAAAATTGTAGGGATTTTGATTTACAGTTTCCTATTTTGAATGGATATAAAGACTTTATTACCCCTATAATTTTCAATTCAGTCAAAAAAAATAAAACAAATTTTACAATGTGGTCCTTATTAATCTAAACCGTTAGATCAAAGATCTAATGGTGTAGATTCTTTCTTATCCTTCTCACACTTTTGGTCTTTTTTACAGGAACCTTTACCTATATATATATATATATATACCTATATATATATATATATAAAAGTATTACAGGTGTTCAATACAAGCCCACAGGCGTGATCTGATAAACAGAGTTTTAGACATCATAGGCCTTAAGCTTCAAGAGTTGCAAATTCCTTAGCCTTCATTCTAGCCAACCCATATTCCCAGCCTATAATAAGGTTCGGTACCTGCGGTTCAATCTTTTGAAAATACGTCAGCTTTCGCTGGTAAATACAATTAACTGACTCATTTTGAAAACAACTTTTTCAAAAAGAGTTTTATACACAGAGAAGAACCGTAATAATCTTTTAATATTTCTTGGGATTTATTCTTGTCACCAGATTTATATACTTGTCATACAATCGGGAACCAAATATCAGAGTCGGTCATTTTCAGTGCTATAATGATTAAGCTACACACCTATACTTGTCTTACAGTTGGTATGCCTACCCCTGCACGCTATTCCGTATAGCCATAACAGTTAATGAGTAGGGACGTCCGGACACGGTACCATTAGCCCCCAATTGTTTCAATTATCAAGTAAAACGGATTAAATCGGGTTCTTACATTTATGAGCAGTCGCAGTTGACCCATTTATGTAATACCCGCTCCAAGTGGCGTATTCGCCATACCCCAAGTCTAAAAACAAAATAAGTTAAGAGTATTTATCTTTTTGCTTGCTTCAAATCAATATGATTATAATTTAGCAAAAAGCCGCAAGTCTAAGTATTATTGACCCAAGTCGATTATCTGGGGGGTCCTATAGTCTCGAATGAACAGTTTATCATATGTTAGAATGTATACGGGTCAAAGGTTAGTCCCTTTAGATATGACCCGTTACTTAAGAATAGGTTGGCTAGATTAAGCGTAAATCGAATAGAACGTGGTTTATGCCTATCCGAGTGGAATGACTCATTGGATAAAGGTAATTGGCCAACATTCTGATTTGGATACGTTTAAAAAGTTTTGACCCTTTACGCCTAGTTTATGCGAACTAGGTTCGCATAACTAGTTATGCGCATAAAGACGGGTTCGGAAGGTCGGATGGGCTTATGACAAGTCTTAGGGGCTGTTTGGCAACCTCTGACTGAATAAGTGCTGAACCAATAAGAGGTCTGAATGAGTAAGAGACTCTGAACCAGTAAGTGCTGAGCCAATAAGTGTTGTTTGGTTGGACCTCTGAATGACTGTGCAGAATGACTATTTTATCCCTCTAAACTATTATGTGTTGAATGAAATGTTCTGTTTGGCCAGAGAGTTCTGAATAACCGTACAAAATGATGAAAATACAAAACATCATATAAATTCCAAATCACACATAAATCCTTCCCAATCCATGAAAAATACTAAAACCCAAATGAAAATTAATACTTTGCGTCTAATTTTTATCGAAATGTTTTTTTATAAATAATATAATATAATATATGATAGAAATGCTTTGTTATAGTTTTATTATAAATGATAAATATATTGCATGTTGTCATGTTTATTCTTTCTTCTAAAAAGATTAAAAAGGATTTGTTTTTATTTAACCCAAAACCTATGGGATTTATTTATTGGTCGGAACCAATTTGTATCTACCGAAGCGATTCTTTTTTTTTGTTCCGATATTATACTAATAACTTATAAGGGTGTCCATAAACCGTTAAAACCACCCAAAGTTAGGTATACAAATTAGGCACAACATATAACTACTACATAGTGATCAAGATCAACTCACACAATCAACTAATCAAGAGCCACAGGCAATCCTAATGAAGATAATCAAGATGTGTGCATATACCATCTTTTCTTGTATTATCTTCAGCCAATTTTTTAAAATATAAAACAGGGAAGGTTTCAAATGAGGAAAATACGAGCCATGGAGATGGGTATGGTTGTGTTGCACATGCTTGTGCAAAAACTTGAATCTGCATTCCCTATGAAGTAGTCAACTCCATCTATACATGATAAAACTTCATTTTTACATACCAAAAGCTACACCAACAGTTTCAGCTACCCCAAATTAAAATAGAGAATCATAAAAACATTGCTTTCTTTGAGATTCGAACTCAAGACCTCCCGCTTACTAAACGGGTGCTCTAACCAACTGAGCTATGAAAGCAAGATCAGAATGTGTGCTTATGTTCCCTTTTTATTTTAGCAAAATCAGAATAATATATTCAAAGATAGGGCATGAGGTTGTGTGGACCATAAAATATATTCAAATTACTACTCCCATCAGAAAATTTAAGTTATTTTACTCATCTTAGGGGTTAGTTATGGTCTATTAAAGTTGTCACACAATCTGTCCAAAGTGGGCAGTTTTGACATTCAGTTTTGCGAACAGCTTTTGGAGGTTCAAACAGTATTAAAAACTTACGAAATTTTGTGGGTGAGTGACCAGCTCAAAGTACTACATTTTAAGCTCAAGAACTGCTCAAAAATGTTTTGAAATGACTGAGATATGGCCTCTTAAAGTTGACTTTAAATTCTGCCAGCATTGTTTTAAAACTTGTGTCCTCTTTTGACTTAATCTTTACATAGAACCCATGTGTTTTAGTGAAAACAACACACATGTTAATGAGGCTGATTTGAGCGAAAACAACACAAACCCAATCAACTGCAATAACTAAAGAATTGCACACATAAAGCGAATTAAAGAAGAATACAACAGAATCGACTTTTCATCCAATAAAATCGAAAAGAAAACCAAAGGCTGCAACATAATAAACATTTATAACATGATTATAAAGCGAATTAAAGGAGAAATTAACGGAACATGTATAACAGAACAGTGCCCTAGAGGTCGAAACATATACTCTTCACATAATGAACAAACAAAATACGTACCCTTCTTTTGCACGTAACAATTTTCACTTTTATCAGACCAAGAACTTTCATTTATGCACTGATGTAACAATTTTCATCCTAACTTATCACTGTCACACTGAAAATCATGGCACATAGTTCAATCATCAATACACTGGGGTTAATTAGACCAAAAACTATACAAATTTGCATAAAAAACAAAACCTAGGTACAATGAATGGTAGAGATTAGGGTTTGAAAACAGCTTAGGGTTGAAAAAAAAAGATTGGGAGCAGATTGTACATACCTGCGTGAGTAGTGGCTTCGCCAGAACACCGGTGGTGACGAGTGATTAGGGCTGAAAATCGTTCGTTGAGCAGTGAGGAAATCTCATTGTTGATATGTTTGAGAGAAGGTGTCGCTGAGTTATCAGGGTAAAGGGTATGCGTGTCTAATTTCTCATTCAGAGACTTTTTAAAACTGAATCGGTAAGAGGCTAATGAACCATTAAGATGTTTTAAATTATTGAACCAAACACTCTTAACTCTTAACCATTAAGATGTACCCTCTTAATAGAATCATTAATAGGCTACCAAACAGCCCCTTAGTATCAAAACACATTTTTAGTTAAAGTATCTACTGACTTAAAGTCAAATTATAAGTTTATTTTAGTTTAAAATCATTCTTTTGGTTCATTTGACCACAAAGGGGCATTGTGGTCATTTTTAACAATGTAATTGCGACTTGTCAAAAACCGATCAAATGGACTGATCATGTAGCATAACTTCAGTGAGTTATACTTAACAATATCATGGTCCTAAAACTAGTTTAAAACAGGCCTAAACGTTGACCATACGGGTCAGAATCGAAAGTCAAAACAAAAGTCAATTGCTTGACTTTCGATATGCAATTAAGCTCTAAACAAGAAATGACGAGTTGGACATGTTTAGACGTGTCCTAGTATATCTTATAAACTTATATAATGTCAAAAATTCAAGATTTAATAGTTATAATCTTGATTAACGTAATTTGCAAAGTTTACGTTTTTTACCGTTTATTTAATATAAAGTTGACTCGTCATTTCGCCTGCTTAACGTGATCTTTAGAAGGTATGATCCCAGGAGATTATAACCTTCATTATTACGATCACGTAGCCATGTTCGAATCGGACATTAGCTTGACCATAATGGTCATAACCGAAAGTTAAACAGAAAGTCAAACTATAGTGACTCGTCCTTCAAAAACTAACAATAATTACAAATATTAGTAAATAATCATCTCAAAGGAAATAAAATAGTTTATAAAATTCCTTTTCTCGTCTTTCGATGATATTCATGATTGATTAAAGGTGTAGAGGAGGTGAACACAATGAACAATTTTGGGCCACAAAGTCCACCGACCATCTAATTTTAAAATAAAAAAAAAAAAGATAAGAGACGTTTTGGTTTGTATGGTCTTGATTAGGAGTGGCTTAATTTGCTTTCATTTTTAATTGTTGCATCGTTTTATTTAATTCTTTAAATTCGTATATTTCTCAGTAAAATATATTATTAGAATATAGATCTGGATTTACAAAATCCTATTATTTAAAATGAAGCTTACAAAGATATGATCACGATCACGATCTATATCTATACTATATAATAAAAGAAATTAATTAAGGGACACTTGTCATTATATTAGATCATCATTAATTCTATATAATTTTTATTTAATATAAATTATTAAATTTAATATGTTTCAAACATTTAAAAAATTACGGATAGTTCCATAAAATATCTTATTATTTATGTATATTAATTAGTAGATTAGAAATTATATCTTAATTCCTTAATTGTAGATAATTATTATATAATTTAAATTAGAGTAAATTATGATTTTAGCCCCTGTGGTTATATCACTTTTACCCTTTTAGCCCAAAAAAGAATTTTTTAACATCTGAGCCCTCAATGTCTTTTTTCTAACCCTTTTGGCCCCTAACGTCTTTTTTGTAACCCATTTGGCCCCTAACCTTTACTGGATAGGGTTAGTGTTAGGCGCCAAAAGGGTTAGAAAAAAAAACGTTTGGGGCTTAGATGTTAAAAAATTCTTTTTTGGGCTAAAAGAGTAAAAGTGATATAACCACATGGGCCAAAATCGTAATTTACTATTTCAACATTTTTTAGAACTAATAAATTAAGACCACTATTATTTAAATAAAATTTGGGTTATTAAATGTATGTTCACATAACTGTTAAAACTTGTGAGAAAGTCGATGATACAGTTTGTCTTCTAATCGATGGTTCAAATGTTTTCATATTTATAAACTTGACAAACATCACAAGTTTTGATCATACATGACACAAAATTTTGTTTGGATGTCAGAAAACCGTATTAAAAATATCGTTTTATAATTGTTAAATCTTCGTTATTAACTATTTGATTTTTTATTTACTTAACCCGTGTAATACACGGGGTAATAACCTAGTATATATATAAATGAGATGGATTTGGGCCATGTGGCATGTGATGATGGAGTTTTTCGATGATGTGGCATCTTATGCTGGAGGTGGAGGTGTATTGTGAGTTTGGGAGGGAAATTCTGAATTTCTGAATACACAAACAAATTCAGTGGACGCGGGATCCGTTTATGATTCGGGTCAAGTATCTCTCAGTTCGGATCTACTATAAAAACCTAATTGAGATCATAATCTCAATACCCTATTGACATTTCTCTGAAACCCTAGCCACCATGTTCCTCCTTCTTCTTTACGATTCAACTCAATAGCAACCGTGATCCTCTTTTTTCTTAGTTGTTCTACGATTCAAACCCTAAATCGATTTCCCCATTCATCTTTTTCATATATACAATCAATGTCGTCGATCAATTGAATGGTTGAAGAAAATACTAGGTGCCTCTACTTTCAGTTTCTCTCTCAAAACCCTAGATCAACGAGTGCAAGTTCGTGTTCTTCACTTTCATATTCATCAATCAAGAACATAGGTATGTTTATCCCTTTCGATCTTTGATGTTTTTGTTATGTGATTCCAATCATAAGAATCCTGTTTTTTTTTTTTTTTTTGATTGTCAAAACCCTAAATGGTCAATGTTTACAAACGGTTGTTATTTCTGATTGCTGTTGTTTTTGTTGATTTTAACATTGAAGAAGAATGAAGGTGTGTTTGTGTGACGGATGAATCTGATACAATTTTAGGGTTACGCATGAAGGAGAGGAAGAAGAAAGATGAACTGTTAAGGGTGACTGACACAAAAGATTTGGGTTTAAGAATGATTGTAGGGTTTCGCATTGTAATAGAATTTAAAAAAATCATCATTTGTTAGGTTCAAGATTATGTCAGCATTGTAATAGAATTTAAAAAAAATCATCCTCAAGTTTGTTAGGTTCAAGATTATGTCGGCTGATGTAGTTCTGAATCTTTTTTACCTTTGCAAGACTATGATTGGTCATCATTTTCTTTGTCGACCTGGTTGTGTATTTGTAGTTGTTTGGTATCAATTATATTTGTTATTCAACGTTTTCAGTTTCTAATTACATGCTAGAAATTTGGTTGTTGATGTTCGGTTGTTATTAGTATTGATTTGGTTTTTTTTTTACTTTGTTCATCTTTGATGTAGCAATTATTGTTAGTTTTTTACTTACGTTGTTCAGTTTTGAAGACTTTCGTAGGACTTGGGAGTAGCTTGAAGCCAATCACTGGTCGACTCAAAGCCTCGAGTAAATGTGAGGTTGGCAAATCGAGTTCTTTTCAATTGGATAGCAATTGATAAACTTGGTCTGCACATTCAACAAGCTATGATAAGTTGCTCCAACGGATTTGCTCTCGATATCTTCCGGGCTGAAATTGCAATATATATCGTATTTATTTGTTATTGATTTATTTTGTGATTTTGATTGTGGGTTTTTGTTTTTGTAGCAATGCTAAGAGGGGCGAGATGTTCATCTTGATCAGGTTAATGGTGTTGCTGGAGTGTGCAGGGCTTAAGTGCAAGTTGTAGATCCCAAAACGAATCCGGATCACAGTGGTTGGTTGTTTTAACCCATAACACCTATTGATTAGGTGTTTGAGATATGAAAAGTTAAGAAAGATCAAAGATGAAGGTGAAGCTTATGGATTAATGAATACAACAAGTGTTGTATTGAATCCAAACAATAAAATACAACAATAAACCACCTTGGATATCAGATTTGAGCACAAGATCAACACAAGAATGTAACAACACCAATATTCATTCAAGAGCCAAAAGCTTACCAAGGTTACAATGAGAGGGCTATTTATAGTGTTCCTGATTAGCCAGCAAATTTATAAATTTGCTGGAATCTTATCTACACTAAGTCAGGAAACTATCTTCTAGGAAATTACAAAATAAGCCCTTGTACATTCAAAATAGCTATAAACTATGACTAAACTAATCCAGCACAAGTATCAACGATCTTAAAAGTTCTAACAATATCCCCCCTAGATCGTTGCATACTTGTCGTTTCATTCTTCAGTTGTGCCCGCTGGATTCTCTGTCACTTGCTTCTCAGGCTGTGTTGGTTTTTCGATGCTTGTTGTCGTTTCTGTTGGTGCTTCGGTCTCGATTGGCACAGTTTGAGTTTCTTGAGTTGTTGCAGCTTCACTAATTGGTTGGTCCTCCTTAGTGGCCTCATATGTGGATGAGGCCGGAGGTGGTGACGTTGTGGTGGGTTCAGTTGAAGTAGCAGGGGTCTTTTCTTTCTTAAGTTCATGCTTCTTTTTCTTCCTTGCTTCCTTTTTCTTTTCTCCTTTTTCTTTTCTTTTCTCAATCCTGTCTACCAGATCCAGCATTTCCCTCTTTAACTTCCAGGCTCTTTCTACCGCTCTCTGAAATAGCATAGCCTCTTCAAGATTTGCATTTCCAGCTCCCACGTTTATACGGCTTGCATTCAACATAGTTAGATCCGAGAGCCCAAACATAAACACATCCATAGGATCCAAGATCCGAATATCCACATTTTCGATGGATCTTATCACAGCTTCGCCAGTCTTGCTGTCATAGAACCATTTCTTGAAATCTTTGAGTGCAACAGGATTTTCTTCAGGTAGCTTAATTCTGGTGACAACTTTAGCAGGGTTGATCACCCACGTCACTTTTCCTTTCCCTGTTACTGGATCTATGGTAGTTTTCGAAACTCTTTGCCTTGGACGCTGAGGCCTGTGATTAGGGAAACCTTTGTTGCATTCTTTAGCGATCAAATGCTCAAAGTCTCCTCCAATGCTTCTTTCTTCTGGATTTAGAATGTCCAGATGGCCCAGCTCACGTAGATCCCACCTGGGAAGAGTAAAGAGATCAAAACCGGTCTGAAAGTACTGGATCACACCACCTCGTCTCTTAACAACAAACATTCCTCTCAGGTTGTCGTACTTCCAGCTTATGATCCTGTCAGTAGCTTCACTATTTTCAACGGTTATCACCTGATGAAAATCAGGGAGTCTTTCTCTCTCTTTCTTGAACCATTCTGGATGCTGGGGAGAGAACGTTTTTCCATCTCCTTGCTCATACCGTACTTCTTCTTCTAGACCCCATTCAACAAATCTGGATGGCATGTCATCTCTATCAACTTCTTCTTCGTCACTTTCATCTCCTTCAGTCACTTTTTCCACCGATTCCAAACGCCTTTTCTTCACTTCAGCCTCCTTCTCCTTTCGAGCATTTTCTTCTTCCACAAAACCCTCAAAGTCGAAGATTTTTTCAAAGGAAAACATGGGTTTTACTTTCATCTGCTCACACATGCCTCTCATCATTCTATACATTTTCTCCAACCCAGCTTGCTGGAACCTGATGAACTTGGACTGCTTGGCCATGTAGGCATTCATCTCCTTATTCTTTTTACGTTGATCTTTAATCTTCTCTCTTAAAATGTTTGTGTCGTTGACTTGATTTTTGAGAAGACAAATCTCCTTTGCCACAGATGGACTTGCGTTCTCCACAAGTTTATCGTAAAGCTCTTGAAAGGGACGAATTCTTTGAGGTGGGACTGGAGGCTTTGACAACCTCGTTGGCTTTACTGGAGATACTTTGGAAGGGCCCTTGCTCGCTGAAGCTTCATCTGGATCTATTATCAGAGTATCAACAAAGTCATTTAACGATTGAACTTCTTCAGTCACAATCTCTGGTCTTTCTGTGGATGATATCTCCTTTCGCTTCAACTTCTTTTCTCTTTTCTCTTTTTCTTGCAAGGCGTGAATCGCTTTCAAATCTTCAATGTGTTGGCGGTGTTCTTCTGACTCGCCCGCCCTTATGCCTGCCTCCATAAATCGTTCAGTCCTTCCCGATGCCCTTTTCTTTTTGGGTGGTTCGTCTTCAGCCACTTGTTTTTCTTTCCTTTTTCCTTTAACACGTTCTTCTTTTGCAGCTGCTTCGGCTTGAGCGAGAGCAGCTCGTTGTTGTTTTTCTTGAACAGCTTCCTTGTACTTCTTATAAGCTTCCTTTACTATTGGGAGTCTCTCTGCTCGGTACATCCAATCATGCAACATCACCCATTCATTAGTCTTTATCTCAGTGTACTGACGGCTTGTGAAGATGTGGAACTTGTAAAGATCTCCATCAGTTGGAAGATCTTTATGTTGGTTATTTATCAGCATCTGAACGAATCTTGGATACATCGCCCACGTTGCTCCACTTACATTTTCAAGCATGTATTTGAATATCAAGCCCGAGAGATTAAATTTCTGTTTGAGACACAGATTTAGCATGGCTGCCGACCATTCCAAGTTCAAACCATCAAAGCCACCCTTTCGGTGTGCCAGACTCGTAGAAATAACATGAACAATGAATCTCCAGTCTCTGGTGAGTCCTCCTCTCTTGATTTCTTTCTTTTGACGGAAATCTCCAGGATAGCCCATCCCTCGAAAACCATCCAGGATATCATCTTGACTCAGGCTTAACGGATCTTGATCATTGTCTTGAAGCTTCAGAACCTGGCGTATCCGGTCTTCAGTCACCTCTACTCTTTTGTTGCAGACCGTTGACACTATCCCTCTTTTGTTGTTGATGGCTTCCGGTTTTGCGTTTTCCCAGAATTGTTGTATGTGAATCTTGTACACTTAAACAGCTGTCTCCACAGCATAACCGATGCTGCTGGAACGCACCCATCTGGTTACATCATCAAAATCTTGAGGCACTTCATCTAGATTGATGCTTTGATTATCTTTAGACGTTTATCCCAATCGAGATTCTTCACCATACTGCATACATCACGTAAAACGAGCCAAGTTAGAATGGAAGTTTACACAAAGAGCTATGCACAAAAACCGTATTTACAAGAAAAAATAATAATAAAAAAAATATATAAAAAAAATCGCTGCCAGGTCAAACATTGTCTTTGCTGATGCTGGATATCGAGATCAGAAACCAGATCAGTCAACGAAGATGGATCATCGCTGACTTCGCTGGTTGATCAGACTCTGAATATCTTCGCTAAGTTCGCTAGTGGTCCGGTTACAGTTTGTCGGTAACTAAATCGGAACATGTGCAAGTTGTCGAGGTTAAATTCGCTAGCGAACATAGCGATGACAACGTTTCTTTTCCGGAAACGATTTACCAGCGAACACAACAGACCAAATCGCTACTCGAGCGAATTAGACTATTTTGCTGGGTGCTCGAACTCGCGTTCGAGACTTTTGAACATCCGTGACTAGGGGTTAAATTCGCTATCATCGCTGTCATCATGATAAAATCGTTGTCTTCAAAAGTTTCTTCTTAAACCCATTAAAAACCCTAACTGTTCATCACTGATTTAGTTAAGTTCAAGCAACAATCACGGATGAGTTCATTGTGAAACTTGGTTTGATCGGTTCTTAAAAACAAACATCCACATCAAAACACAAGGATTTCGGGCAAAGATTACGGATTCAGAATTTCTAGGGCTAATGAACACAAAAATCAGTCAAAGAAATTCAAACATTGCACAGTTTACCGAAAATGTGAACCGATGACTACGAATGTTGCAAATGATGGTTAATCGAAGAAATACCTGATGATTCTTGAACGAAAATAAATCTTGTGTCGATTTGAGAGTGTGTCCGAAGATGAGCAAGAGAGAAGATGAAGAGGTTTTATTTTTGAAAGGGTTTGAAATATGACGGTTACAAGATATTTATACACTGATATCCGTACCGGGCGAAATAATTATTTCGCTGGCATGTTAATTTCGCTACCTTTAATAGATTTTCAAAATAAATTTAATTTCGCTCGTAAATTTCAAACTTTCTCGAAAAGCGTGCCCAGTTTTGTTTAAAAACGCTAAAGATTACTAAATATTTACACAACAGAGAAAACTTGGGCCAATTAGACTCCGAATTTTTGAAAATTCAGCTCTGGGAGGTTTCATTTGATGCGGAACTTCTTGAAACATTCGACGCTCGGTGACTTACCTGCAAAAGATCATATCGCCAACACTTGCCAATTCCTTATTTATTATTATTATTGATGAGTACTAACCGGGGCACAAGAAAAACTGCCAGTATGTTTGTCCGCTTAAATCCATGCATCCTTCTTTCAACATACCTTCGGAGAGCGCTTTTATCATGTTTTGGTAATATTGACAAGACTTCTATGGCCCCCACACAAGCTATTGAGAATAGAAACATTACGCCCGTGAGTCCCACGTCAGGACATACCCCCGTGATCAAGGTATGCACAAAGGTTCTTCATAACAGGTGAGTATATTGAATCCATTCATTTCAACGATAGAACGGAGATCAGGTCTGTACTTTCGTACAACAGAGATTCCAAGAACTATCGAGGGCGAGACAGATAGTTCGGTGAACAGGTCAGTACTTTCGTACAGCAGAGAGACCGAAACTAATCCATCAAGAGGTTTCTGGCCACAAAAGGCACTTATTATGAAAGGGTTTGGCCTTTTTTTTAAGGCACTTATTATGAAGGGATATCATAGAAGTTCTAGGTCAGCATGTATCTGGATGCAGCAGAAGACCAACTATGATACCCCCCGAATGGAAATCAATATAAAGACCCGAGATTTCAGACTTTGGCAATCTATCAACACAAGATTTAAGACCATTAAGCCATATGCCGCAACGTGTTACCCACAAGATGCGTAATGCCTGAGAAAAGCCAGAATCCTTGTGTAGATGTTATGTTTTGCTCCCTAACAGCAGTTTACTCGTCGGTGTTGCTGAATCTACCGACATGTCGTTGCTTGGTACCCCGATTTCTTTTGTAGACTTTTCTGTTTTACAAGAAATGGCAAAGTGTTAGCAATTTTTCTATCATTTCCTCTAACAGGGGTCAGAACAAGCATCTCATTTTGATTTTCTTGAATATCCCCCCTAAAATCTTTATTTTCGAAAGTCCATTTGCCCGAAAATAAAATTTTAAGAATAAGAAAATCTTTTTGGTGGGCAACGCTGTACGATACTTGTTTTACTTTCAACAAACGTTTTTTTTTTTTTTTTGAAAAACTATGAACAAGGATAGTGTATTTACGAAAGCTTTTGGACACAAGATTCATCTCCATTCAAGGAAATTTACCATTTCCAACCAGGTTACCAGCTGGTTGAATCGCGTTTTGTCGAAAGCTTTGGTGAAAATGTCGGCCCGTTGCTGGGTTGTATCCACTGGTACCACTTGAATGTAGCCTTTCTCGTACGCATCTCGAATTGCGTGAATACGAATTTCGATATGATTCGTTCTGGAGTGGTGGATGGGATTCTTCACAATTCCCAGACATGCCTCATTGTCGATGAATATAGGAGTCTTCATGATGTTGATTCCGTAATCCAACAACTGATTTTGTATCCAGAGAACTTGTGAACAGCAACTGTAGGCCGCGGTGTATTCTGCTTGGGCGGTTGAGGTGGACACAGTTGTCTGTTTCTTGCTTTGCCATGAGATCAGACGATTTCCCAAGAATTGACATCCTCCTGATACAGACCTGCGATCTACTTTACAACCTGCATGATCACTGTCAGAATAAGCAATAAGATCAAAATTGCTATCTTTAGGATACCAAAGACCTAGTTTCGGAGTTCCTTTAAGATAGCGGAAGATGCGCTTCACAGCGGTTTCATGAGATTCCTTGGGATTAGTCTGAAAGCGAGCACAGAGACAGACAGCCCACATGATGTCAGGCCTGCTAGCCGTTAAGTACATCAGAGATCCGATCATCGAGTGATAGAATGACTTGTTTACAGGTTTTCCTTGAGGATCTAGAGTAAGTTCCGTCTGAGAAGCAAATGGAGTACTTGCAACTTTGCAGTCGTTCATGTTGTACTTTGCGAGAATATCCCGAATGTACTTGGCCTGATGAATAAGAATCCCGTCTTCCTTTTGCTTCACTTCTAGCCCCAAGAAGAACGTCAGCTCTCCCATCATGCTCATTTCAAATTGTGCCTTCATGACAGACTCGAATTCTCTACACAGTTTTTCGTTGGTCGACCCGAAGATGATATCGTCCACATAAATCTGAACCAGCATTACATCTTCCCCGACTCTTTTGGTGAAGAGAGTCATGTCGATCGTTCCTCTGGTGTATCCACACTTCAAAAGATAAGTTGACAAAGTCTCGTACCAAGCACGTGGAGCTTGGTGAAGACCATAGAGGGCTTTGTCCAACTTGTAGTAGCGTCCTGGAAAATGAGGATCTTCGAAACCTGGAGGCTGGCACACGTAGACTTCTTCCTTTACCTTCCCATACAGAAAAGCGCTATTTACGTCCATCTGAAAAACTTTGAAATTTCTGTATGACGCGTAAGCTAGGAATATCCTAATGGCTTCCAATCTTGCAACTGGAGCGAATACCTCTTCGTAATCGATTCCTTCCTCCTGACGAAAACCCTGCACCACTAATCTGGCCTTGTTCTTGATTACTACTCCACGATCATCCATCTTGTTTCGAAAGACCCATTTGGTACCAATCGGAAACTTTCCTTCTGGTAGATCAACTAACTCCCAAACTTTAAGCTTCCTGAATTGAGATAGTTCTTCTTGCATCGCCTGAACCCAACTGGAGTCTTGAATGGCGTCTTCGATGTCCCGTGGAACTGATTGAGACAGAAAAGCTGCAAATAGCCCTTTGTTGATGCTTGACGATTGCCCGCGTGTACGCACTCCTTCTTCAACTTCGCCGATAACATTTTCAAGAGGATGATTTCGATTCATCTTGTATCCAGCATTTGTCAGAGATTCAATTTGCTGCGGAAGGTTGGTGAAGTGTTCGTCCACGTAAATCACTGGTGGATCATCTTCTTGAGTTGGTTCATCCACGTTCACCTGTGAAGAAGAAGCACCATTTTCAGGGGTGTTCTCAGGCGAAGTGTCACCAGTCGTTTCATCCACGGAGAGAAGTGGATTAGCAGAGAATGGAGTGAAACGGGTAGTGAACGGAGTAAGACCAATATCCGAAGTATCAAACAGAGGTTCAACTTGAGCGACTTCTGCAGGTTCTGCTTCTTGAACATCTTCTGGAATTTCAAAGGTGTTGAAAATCACGCCCACATCATAGAACCAATCAGGAGTACTTCCGGTGTTGGTGTAGTTTCCTTCTTGAAAATCAACATAGTATGATTCAATCACCATCTTTGTTCTCTTGTTGTAGACTCTGTAAGCTTTCTGAGTGGATGAATATCCCATAAAGTAGCAGACATCACCCACTGCTTCGAACTTGATGAGATTCTCTTGAGTGTTTAGAAGAGTGCAGGAGCATCCAAATGGTCTGAAGAAATCAATAAGCGGCTTTCTTTTGAAAAGAAGTTCATACGCCGTTTTTCCGTGTGGTTTTACAATGAGAACCCTGTTCAGAACGTAACAAGCCGTGTTAACTGCTTCTGCCCAGAAGATGATTGGAAGCTTTGAATCCACTAGCATGGTCCTTGCGGCTTCAATCAATGTTCTGTTCTTGCGTTCAGCAACCCCATTTTGTTGAGGAGTTCGGGCTGCACTGTATTGAAGATGAATTCCCTTTTCTGCACAGAAGGATATGAAAGTTTGATTTTTGAATTCCGAGCCATTATCACTTCTGATTGACTTCACTTTTAATTTGGTCACGTTCTCAATCAAGGGAATGAATGCCTTGAGAATTTCCGCTGTTTCACTTTTAGCCTCAAGAAAATAAACCCAAGAAAAACGAGAGAAATCATCTGTAATCACCAAACAATAAGAACTTTTAGCAAGACTTTTAACACTGATTGGACCAAAAAGATCCATATGCAACAACTGAAGAGGTGCCGTAATCGTGTTCACTGCTTTGGTCTTGTGCGGTTTCTTATGTTGTTTTCCCTGGGCGCATGCAATGCATTTTTCAGAAAATGGAAATTCCTTAATTGGAAGACCTCTAACTAAGTTTAACTTAGAGAGTTTGTTCATATTTTTGAAATTAACATGCCCCAGTCGCCTATGCCAAAGCAGTGATTCCGATTCTGAAGCCTTAGAGATCAGGCAGGTTAAGTTGTCATTTGTCTTGGCGTTTTTCATGTTTAGTACGTATGTGTTGTTTTGTCTTGGAGCTGTGAGCATGATCATTTCAGCAGGAACAACATATCCGGGCTTCAGGAACAAGCATTCCGTGTCATTGAAAAGCACCGATATTCCTTTATCACAGACTTGTGAGACACTCATGAGATTGTAGCACAGCTCCGGCACATAATTGACATTCTCCAGAGTGAGGGCTTCAGATACCACATCTCCTACTCCAACAATCTTTCCTCCCTTCTCGTCTCCAGCGAAAGATACGAAATCACCATCGATGAAGCGAAAATTCTTCAGAAGTTCCTTCAGTCCTGTCATGTGTCTTGAACATCCGCTGTCTACGTGCCAGATGTATTCCATGAGCATGCGGAGCCATTTCTGGAGTTTATTCTGAAATACACAAAAATACATATATACAAATTAGTTAGTTTTGGGAATCCAGATTTGCTTCATTTCGAATCTATCGTGGTTTTGACCCACTTTGACCTCTTTTTGTTTCCAAAAATAGGCACTTGACTCAACTAGATTTTTAACAGACTTCTTAAGATCATTTAACTGATATGTAACGTTTGTAAGAAAATCATGCTCTGGTTTAGAAAACTTCTTGGTTTTACAATGTTTCGCTGTATGTCCTAAATGACCACAGCGAAAGCATCTTTTATGTCTGGGTCTTTTAGTGTTAGAAGATGATGTATGTGATGAGTGTCTTGAGCGTTCTGCTTTCTTCATTTTCTTGTCAACTCTGCTTTCATCTTCTGAACGTTCTTCATCATCGTTGTAAACAGATGAGCTTTCAGACGATTGATATTCACTTGAGTCCTGTTCTTCACTTGCTTCGTAAATTGAATCATTGCAGCTTTGATCTTCGCTTGAACTTTCTGGACTTTGGTCTTCAATTGTTTCAACACTTGGACTTTCGGAGCTTTCATCATTTGTTGTTTGATCTTCACTTGAGGTTTCCAAGGTTTCTTCACTTGAGAATTCTATGCTTTCACTGTCTGTTGTTTCTGACATTTGCTCATCCTCATGGCTTGAAGCAGTGCTTGAGTCTTCGGTGCATTGATCTTCAGTGACTTTCTTTTCAGAATCTATCATACCTGTTCGAGATGGAATAAATTCTGGAATTTCCTCGGTGAGGAATTTTCCAAAGCTATTCTTTTTCAATTCTGGCACAAATACAGGAGATTCACAGACAACTTTATCATCACAAAATGCAGAATTTAAATCATGACATTCAAACATAGCATGTTCACGATCACGGGTCTCAAATGTAGGCACATGGCCCTTACAGTCATCCGAAGATTTAAATTTAGGCACTCGGCCATTACAGTCATCCATCCTACTTAAATTATTACATTCATCCTTAACATTGTTTTTCTTAGAACAATTCCAGACGAACCAGTTAACGGTGGAATAACTGTCGCCTGAATATCCGATTCCTATTTTTGAACCGCCGCAGTCTCCATCCTCATCGCACACATCTTCTTTACACACAATTGGATCTGCATTACTTTTAGAAAAGTTAGCGGTTGTTTCGTTTTTACAAGAATCGTTTTGTTCTATAGAGACCTTTTCATCAGTGAGATCATTTTCGGGATGAGGAGTAGGTATAGGCACATAGTTTTTGCTATGTGGTGGAAGAAAGAGTTTTCGTTCGTTTCCTTGCCTATCCTTATACCCGATTCCGTCTATCACATACGTTGGTCGTTGGCAGTTTTTTATGTCAGTAAAGGCCTTTTGACTGACATTCCATTTATCAATGATGATTTGCAATTTGTTCTTTTCATTTAAAGCCATTTCTAATCTATCTGTGAGATCGTTAATGATTAAATCTTTTCTAATCACAAATTCTTTTAGTGTTTGCATCTCAGCTAAAGTTGAATTCAACTTTCTCTGGTATGCGGCCTCGTTCAGTTTAAGTTCGTTATTCATTTTTAAGGCCTTGTCTTTTTGTCTCTCAAATTCAAGATTAAGAGACTTGTAATGTGCCACGACATCAACGCATGCAGGTGTGCATAAATTTTTCTTGAAACTAAGTGGAATACTGTTTACCAAGTCCTTGTCAGCTTTCTCCTTTGATGAGTCTGCTTTCATCGCGGCTGCTGGGACCTTTTCCTTGTCCTTTTCAGATGTCTCTTTCGAAGCACGCTCCTCTGCTTGATCACACTTCTCTTCCTTTTCAGGCTCCACTGAAGTCAGAATGCTTTTCAAACCTTTGTCAGTAGTATTGTTTCCTTTTGGGATTCCAGCTGTCTGCTTCTCAAACTGCCTTGATGAGGATTCACCCGAGATCTTGGCCATCAGGGCTTTGTTGACTTGCTCCTTTGCCTCAGTAATTTCTTCACTCCAATCATAGTCTTCTACGACTAAAGCTTTTGGCGTGCTAGGGGACGCGTTGTTCTTGTTCTCTTCAACTGTGATTTGCTTTACAGCAGGAGTGGTTTCACTGTTTCCTTCTTTCAACAGAGGACAATCACGCTTGAAGTATCCTAGATTCTTGCAGTTGTAGCACCTAAGTTTAGATTTGTCAAAACCAGCTTTTCCAAGACCCAAACGCTTTCCTGTCTTGTCTTGAAATTTCTTTAGCCTCAAAGTGATCATGGCCATTTGCCATTTCAGATCCATTTCCTCCATATCATCTGGATCAACCTGATACATGTCTTCAGCAGTGAACATCTCCTTTTTCAGCTCCCCCGACATCAGGGCTTCATAGCTACTCAGAAAAGTGTTGAAGAGTGCCACGTTTTCAGTGGACACTTTCAATGCTTGAGTGTCAACAGTGATAGTCTTTTCAACAAGTTGTGGGGCTTTTGATGCGCTTGCGGAAGCGTTTGCATAGATTAAGTCAGAAGCTTGTGGAGTAATGCCCCCTGAAGCAAGAAATGCCACATTCTTCAATCCAGCTGAGGTTTGAGTTGACTTTGGTTGGTAACCGGCAGTGTTCATCTCTCTTTTGTTGACATCCATTTCAAAGGCTTTTAAGGTGTTGATCAGGTCGGACAGAGTGACAGGATTTGGATTGTTGAGGAAATCCTTCTTGATCATCATGCATTGTAGGCTCCATTCCTTGGGAAGTGAATCTAGCAGCTTCTTTATTGCAGCACGGTTGGTGACAAGATTTCCTGCCTTCTTCATTTTGGTCATCATATGCAGAAAGCGACTGATGTGATCTGACAGACTTTCTCCACGAACTCCACAGAACATGTCGTATTGCTTCTGCACCATATCTCTCTTACTTTCAATTAGCTCTTCATTTCCCTCGTAATACTCAATCAATACATTCCAGAGTGCACTTGCAGTTCGCTGTTCTTCAAACATGTTACAATCATCAGTTGACAGAGCCATGGTTAAGGCTGCATGCGCACGGCGATCGCGTTGGATTAGGGCTTTGTCTTCCTCAGTGAAGGTTGTGGGGTCAGGGTTAGCAACCACCAAGTCATTACGAATCACCGTTGGAATGTGGGGACCAGCGGTGACTGAAACCCACAAATTGTAGTCCGTGTATTCGAAGAACGACTGGATGCGAGTCTTCCAAGTGCTGAAGTCTTCAGCACCTTTCAACTTTGGTGGTCGAGTGGTGGTTCCAGTCTCAAGTTCCGCTTGAGCAATTGGACTTAGTTGATTCAACGACATTTTTGCTTGTTTTAGACAAAATGGAGCTTAACAGAACTTAATTTTGCTGACAGGTCACAGAACACCGGTGAAAAGATTAACTTCGCCGATGACCGAAGGATCCTGATCGACTTAGCTGACAGGTGCTCAACCTTCGCTGGTGCTGTAAGGGATCCTGCAAGAGCGAATCCGATAACTTCGCTGACAAAACACAACACAAACAAAAGTTAGGTTAATATCACCGATTACCGTGATAAGAACGCTGTGGTTCGCTATCACGGTTCTCGAAGTCGCCTTCGATAATTTCGCTCAAGGGTCACTGGACACTGTTTCGCAAATGATCACTAATTTCGCTCGAATGACGATCGTCGAAGTTAATGATCCTGCGATGAGTTTCTAAAAGATTTGATTATGTTCGCTGTCTTTAACACTGAGTTCGCTATCTTAAAAAAAATAAGTTCGCTATCTTCAAAAATTGTTCGCTGTGTTCAAAATAATTTCGCTAGACAGAGGGTTTAACACGAACTAAAACCCTCTAATCTCACGAAAACAGCTCAAAAACCACCTTTTGATACATCAGAATGTCCAAAATGACTCCCTAATCATATATTAACAACAACCTATCGATTAAACATACCAAATCAATCCATATTTAGTTCAAAAAAATTTGAAAACCTTGAAACTTTTGAAAACCTTCAAAACTATGAAAAATCTCAACAAGAACACAACAACCAAGAGCACTAAGGCTCTGATACCAAATTGTAGATCCCAAAACGAATCCGGATCACAGTGGTTGGTTGTTTTAACCCATAACACCTATTGATTAGGTGTTTAAGATATGAAAAGTTAAGAAAGATCAAAGATGAAGGTGAAGCTTATGGATTAATGAATACAACAAGTGTTGTATTGAATCCAAACAATAAAATACAACAATAAACCACCTTGGATATCAGATTTGAGCACAAGATCAACACAAGAATGTAACAACACCAATATTCATTCAAGAGCCAAAAGCTTACCAAGGTTACAATGAGAGGGCTATTTATAGTGTTCCTGATTAGCCAGCAAATTTATAAATTTGCTGGAATCTTATCTACACTAAGTCAGGAAACTATCTTCTAGGAAATTACAAAATAAGCCTTTGTACATTCAAAATAGCTATAAACTATGACTAAACTAATCCAGCACAAGTATCAACGATCTTAAAAGTTCTAACACAAGTGTGAAAGTGAAGGGATTAATGCTTGGCTATCTTAGTAAAGACAAAGTGCTAAAACAACAGGTCACCAAGATAACCGTTGGTTCGTTGATTCTACCTGCAACTGTTTTTTTTCTTGTCATTTTTCACATTTTTTATAGACGATTAATGCTTGGCTATTTCAGGGATTGTTACAAGGAGACCTTTGGTGTTACAAGGAGACCTTTGGTGTTGCAATTGCACAAGACAGAGGGCAGACAAGAGGAGTACGCATGACACATTGTGCTTGCACGAACTTATGATAAAGGTTCAATATTAACCCAGCTGCAATAAATAATTTGATTTAATTCCTTAAATTTTTAACCCAGTTGTCTCACGACACATTGTGCTTGCACGAACTTAAGATAAAGGTTCAATATTATTATAAAGTGTAGATATTGTTACCTATATGGTGTTTTGTTTGAATTATCATTGCAGGATCATAGAATGTGCAACACAGAATCTGGTTTTGGCGCGACCGTTGATTGTAATGCTCATCGAGTGTATGATGAGGATTTCAGTGACATTCTTAATATGCTTGATTTCCCAAATGGAGAGTCTGGAAGGAGATGGTTTTGCTAAAGATTGGGCCTCTAGACTTGGACCGATACCGTTTGAGGTGTTCAGAGAGGCTATACCGCCATCGGGCTCTCAAACTGGCGGTGCCAATACCACCAGTAACTTTGGGTCACTTTTGTTCACTTTTGCTGCATTTTAGTATAAAGATATTAGATTAAATGGGTAATTTACTATAATGCCATCTTGAAGATGGTAATGTGGTTAATGAGGGAGTTCTTGCTGCAGTCATTCGGTTATGCTTCTGGTTTTTCATATTAAACTACCTCATGTTGCATTGGAGGTCTAAACTATAACTAATCAATGTTTGGAGATAAGCACGTTTGGAAGGTACTGTCGAGATTTTTAACTTTCTGTCAAATTATCAAAGGTCTTTGAAAATCACCAAGTTGTATGTGCACATGGTAGTTGAAACTGGCATTTTCAATTGTCTCTGACTTGGTATGCTATTTTATAATTAAGAACTTGGTATGCTATTTAATAATTGTTTCTCAATTTTAAGTGAAACAGTGCCAAATAAATGACAATTTTGCTCTTCTTTAGTTCAGGTTAATGAAGTCATGGTCGTAATGGAAAGTGCAAGGGCGAAGCTTCATAGGAGCCATGGGATACAGGTAACGAGTCAGAATAAGTTGAGTTCGGTTGGCCAAAATTTCTAATTATACTTAGAAGTATATTTTATCTTTTATATTATAAACATCAATTTTCACTTGACATTTTATCTTTTGGATCGCCGGTGAACTAGAACCTGGCAGTGTTCCGCCCATTTCGTAGGTATGGTATTGAAGCCCCTATACCATTGACTATGTGTGCATTAGACAAAAATTTTGATCTTACTGATGAGTATTTTCTTTTGTATTAGATTTCTGGTTGAAAATATTTTTGTTCAAAATGGGAAAACATGTTAATGTGAAATTTGTAATAACGATTTACAATTTGATCTTTCAGTGAACAATGCTAATATATTTGATTGATTAATGTTGTTGTGTTTGACTTAAAATTGTCTTTCATGAATGCTCTGGAATACTTTATGTGTCTTTGATATATTAATGTTGAAAATGAAGGTTTTTTTATTGGTTATATAATCCTATCATCTCTTTGCTAAAATATCTTAACCCAATTTCTATTTTGCTTATAAGATTTTTTATTTTATTATTTATAAATGCATGGATTGAATATGGGTATCTATCATGGTTCATTAAGTACTAGAGGTTTATCAAAAACTCAACTTTGCGGTGTTATATTTGGTGCCAATAAAACAAAAGTCAGCAAATGCATTTGCAAGAAACTCTTTGGTGAGTTATTGATTTCGACTGATGATTACTTTTTTTTCTCATGCAAATCCTTCGTTAACTTCCATGGTTAACATGTTGGGAAACGGGTCAAAACGAGTATTTGGGGTATGTAGGTGTTCTCCATTCACTCTTATATTTTATATTATTTATTTATTTTTGTAATCTGAAGAGTAGGTTTGTATCAAAATTTCAGGTTGGTATGGAAAGTCTCCCATTGGAGTTGGTTTAATCTAAATGAATGTATTTATGCCGGTTTATAAGTTACTGAAGTTATCGGCTATCTGTAAGTTTTGTGAATTCCTTTGATACCAATACATCGCCTTGGGACTCTGTCTACATTTCTTGTGTTTTATTTTAAATGGATCAAATGAGTAGAATTTAGCTAAATGACCTGCATAGTTTTAATACTAAACCGAAAATGTTTTTGTTTGGACCCTTACTTTGTTCAAAGGTGCTTATCTTCATGTGTTCAAGCGAAATTATTCAAGATTCGCAGCAAATATGCAACAAGTTTTAAGGCCTGAAAGACACCTTAATGGTCCTACTGTGAGTCATTTTTGGTCCATGTTGAAATTACTTGATGTTTTGGTTCAACTTGAAAATATACCAAATGATGTCTCTTGGTATTAAAAGTAAAACTTAAATATGTTGATTTAGTAATTTTACAATAGTTTTTCCCTTTTACTACAATATAATACTTTATTGAGGTAAAAAAAGATCTCAATGTACAACACATGAAAATAGACTATTATGTAAAGATTCTGGCACTTTTGGGAACACACGAACTGAATTGCTTGATGCTTAACAAGACATTTACTCAATTCGGTTAAAAAACAGAATCAATTTTTATTTTTATTTTTTTTGTGTTTGCTAGGTAGTAGTAGTTCTAGGGTTCTGTCACCTGACCCGCCCGGTTTGCCAGGGATTCTGATGATGGTTTAATGATGTTAAAGTGTTGCTCTTAATGGACCATGCAAATTATTGATGACATGAATATAATTACCTAAAGTTATAATTTTGCTTAAGCTATAATATTATTAAAATACTTGACAATTATAACGTATTTTCTTTATCTTTTAGAATTTGTCTCTTACTCCACTATTGTTTTCTTTTTTTTTTCTCATCTTGAGATGATTGGGAATATATTAGTTCTAAGGCTATATGTTATGGAGGCTTGGAACTACTTACTTCATTGAATTCAATAGCAAGTACTGTACTGGTGTATTGGAAATAGTATAATAGTGATGTGAAGTTTACAACAAGAAAAGGTTTAAGAAACCGAATTAAAAATTTATGGTGGAGAAAAGGAAAGAGGATACTTTAGAGGTTAAAAATATTATTTTTATACTTTTATTTATTGTAAATTAAATTTTCCTACCTGAAAAATATCCGGGTGATAACCTAGTTTTCTATATATGCTTCACATGTGTAGCGAAGAAGTCCATTACTACACGAATGTGCTATACATCGTGAGTAAACAAATTGTTTTTATAAATATTTATTCAACTATATTTTACTTTATAAACTTTAACAAGCATAATACATATAGGGTGAGGATCAAATAGGAGGTTTATTTTGGCTATGAAAGATAAGAAGCGATAAAATTATGACATGTGGTAAAATTTAAAATAAAGAGGAAAGGTATTTTAGTCAATCGTATCCAATCTTCTTACTTCTTCTCCCCAGTAACTTCAAAACCCACCATTTTCAAAACCTACCATCTTCAGCCTTTTCGTCACTTCCTATCTCAATAATTACTACATTGTAGTGCGATTTTCGTCACCAATCAATGATTCAAACACTTAATCAACGTGTTCTTCAACATTTTTGAAGAAACTCAGTTTAACTTCATACAATATCTCATTTTTTCCAGTTATTTTGAAGCGAATCACTCGATTTTTTCGATTTGATCGCTGATAAGTGTTTCTGTCATTCAAATTTCGTCAATCGTTGAAGAAATCGGCTTCGATCCATGTAAGAAATTCTTGAATTGCATTTTTACAATCTGGGTTTTTGAATTGAGTCATTGCGTTCTACGAGGGTTCCAAGGGGGCAACGCCCCCTTGGCGGGGGTCCGGGGGCAGCACCCCTGGGAGCAAGGTCCAAGGGGCGGCAGCCCCTGGCGGGGTCCAAGCGTTTTAGAGAGAACACTTTATTTTGTGTTTTTAGGCCATTGCGATTTAGAAATAAGACATTTTTATGTGTTTTCTGACCATTGCGTTTTAGAAAAACACATTTTTGCAGTGTTTTTAGTCATTGCGTTGGTAAAACACATTTTTATGTGTTTTCAGTCCATTGCATTTTAGAGAGAACATTTTTTTGTGTTTTTAGGCCATTGCGTTTTAGAAAAAAGACATTTTAAGCGTTTTCTGGCCATTGCGTTTTAGAAATAAGATATTTCTTTGTGTTTTTTGTGCATTGCGTTTTAGGTAAAACACATTGTTGAAACACGGAATCACCGCCAGGACGATTGGACCGCTTTCTCTGAGAGGATGAAGAATTACACCTTGCTCTTCCTCTTGAACCTAGATCTGCAATGGAGAAGAGAGAAACATGGGGATGTAGAGATGGCCGGTAAGAGAAGAATCTCTTATTTCCAGCAACAAAAGTGTGGCGGGTCCATACTTTGTGCCCTAATAATGAGGTGGACACCTCTTTATATAGGAGATATGGGCCTCCCCTAACCTCAATGGGCCAGGCCCAGTTAGAGGTTATCTCTACAAGCCCACAACCTAGTGTAGTGTAAACTACAACACGCTAGGCTTCGCGGGTTAGTACGCAATAATAATAAATATTATAATAAAAGGCGATAAGTAACGGATATGTCCGGTCGTTCGAGTTGGATCTAATACCATACCCCATCACACATTTTTATTTGTTTTCAGTCCATTGCGTTTTAGAATTTACACTTTCTTTTGTGTTTTTAGGACATTCCGTTTTAGAAAAAATACATTTTTAAGTGTTTTCTAGCCACTGCGTATTAGAAATAAGACATTTCTTTGTGTTTTTAGTGCATTGCGTTTTAGGCAAAACACATTTTTATGTGTTTTCAGTCCATTGCGTTTCAGAAAGTACACTTTCTTTTGTGTTTTTAGGCTATTGCATTTTAGAAATAAGACATTTCTTTGTGTTTTCTGGCCATTTCGTTTTACAAATAAGACATTTCTTTGTGTTTTTGGTGCATTGCGTTTAAAAAAAATCATTTTTTTACGTTTTTTTCATTGCGTTTTACGCAACTAGGTTTTTTTCCATTGCGTTTTACGCAACTGAGTTTTCGATTTTTTTTTTCGAAAATATAGCAATACTATACTCATTTTAAAGATAAAAAACGCTCGTTTTTTGTGCAATTTTTATAAAAACATAATGTCGTATGAAAAAAAATTATTAACGTTTAAAAAATTAGGAGGAATTGGAGGAGAGATAAACTATTGTTCTGGATTGACAAGAAATCCATTACACAAACCCACGCGGCTCTTTTCTTCTCTTCAATTTCACACATTTAATCTTAGCCCTTGATTAAATCAATTGATGGTCAAGATTACTTCCTAGGCTTTTGAGCCAAAAAAACTTCCTATTATATCCTAACCCTATACATATAACCTTTATAAATATTTATTCACTACATATAAACTTAATAAATATTTATTCACTCCTTTATACATATTTATTCACCACATATAAACTTTATAAATATTCACCACAAATTAACATATCATACGTATCATAATAATATATATGCACACAAAAAGTACTTTTGTTAGAATATGATTTCATAGAAAAATAATGTAATGTTTATTACATGTTAATACTACAAAATTACAAACTTATTACGAAAATACTATATGAAATATGAATCAAATTTGAACTAGAAAACATGATTCTTTTTAGGGGTGCCTTATTCCCACATACCCTATATCTTATTTTCACATCCCCTATTGTATACGGGCCGTATACAATTATACGGCTCGTATAGAATGTTTTTGAATAGGAAAATGCGCAGGGAATGTTTTTTTTGTTTTATTATATACGGGCCCATATACAGTTATACGAGTCGTATACATGTGTATACGATTTGTAAAACGTATACGGCTCAATGGATTTATTTTTGTGGGTTTTTTATGTTACCACATTTATACGGGCCGTATAACTATATACGGCCCGTATATAATGGCGTTTTTTCAAATATCACGATTTTTTCCCGTAAAAACACAATCATTCTAGGGTTTCTAAACTTTTCATCACCTTTAACAATGTCGATAAACGTTGATCGGAAATGCCGCTTAAATCGGAGCACAGGTAGAGTAACGTTACCGATCAGTCCGTTGATGGAAACCTTAGCGATCGCAGAGATCTTCGTGTTGGTTATTTATCGATTCCGAATAAATATCAGAAGAACCCGACACAAACAAGTTCTCCACAGTTTGTTATTCAGATCTCTATTCGGTTGATGGAAACCTTAGCGATTGCAGAGATCTTCGTGTTGCTACTTTTAATAAGCTGTCATAGTTGTCAAATTCGATTTCAACAAATATTTTCCTTTTCCTTCAATTTCTAAAACATTCTCCGTTACATGAAGACGCGTCGGGTTCTTGTACTGGTATTTTAATGAAGTATTGAAGATTGAATGTGCAAACCCAACCGTTTTTTACTACGGAAACGGTGGCTATGCGAAATACAAACCGCAATCTTTTGTGACTATGGGAAACACAAGTTTTCTTTTTGGGCTTGATGGATGTCCGTTATCTCAGTTGAGGCGGGCATTGTTTAAATCTGAATATAACTAGATGTTACGTGTATCAGCGTTGTTTATCACCCTGTGTGAGCATTGGAAACCCGACAAACAGTTTGACAGATTTTTTTCTAATTAGCGTTGTTAACTAACAAAAGAATGCATACACAAATAGTTCTAGTGGACGAAGCAAAGAGACCGTTGTGTATCTGAATCAGGTTCTCAAACAAACACAACTAAAGATGAGTTGGTGATAAATACCGGAGCTGTTATCTCAGTTGTTCAGTACAATCGTGATAATAAAACAAGCAGGCATTGATTTTGCCAAGATTGAAGGAAAGAATCTGGCCATAAGCGTTGTGGATTCTCAGCGTTATTCGGAATGTTTCGAATCATCACAGAAGATGTGTCGGGTTCTGCTAGTTATTCGGAATGTTTCGAATCATAACAGAAGACGGATGCGGTTTGCATATTCAATCTTCATTGCTTCATTAAAATTACAACACACGATAAAATGCTTGGAATCAATTCAAAACCCTCACCCTTGAAAATGACAACTTTGTGAGGGTGAGCGCAGGAATCAATTCAAAACCCTCACCCACAAAATCAACCAGAAACCAAAGGAAAAATGGCTGATAATGGCTGATGGTTCTTCGTTGAGGAAACCAAACATAGACGGAGATGATAGGCCTGGTAACTGGAAGAGAAAAAGCCCCAGTGACGTCGTCGACGATTATGAACGGATTATTGGCCATTATTCGACCGATGCAAGAGAATGCCGAGTACATATGGTAACCGGAAGAGAAATCAATTGTATTTTTTTAGTTGCTTCTCTTGTTAAGTTTCTGAACCAACCGAAATCCACAAATTCCAACAGTTTCTTCATAGATTCCGTCCGGTTTCCAAACTCTTTCACTCAAAGTTAATATTCACTGTGGTGGATGCAGGCATAAAGTTAGAAAAATACTCAAGAAGATTGAAGGGTACACAACTGAAGGTTCAGTGCACGAAAAGTTTCTTACGAACGATATGTATCAGGAAGGTCAACTTGAACGGACGATATGTATCAACAACTTGTGAGTGGGAATATGGCTATGAAGAATAGTATGGAATGTTTCGAATCATCACAGAAGTCGTGTCGGGTTCTTCTGCTAGTTATTCGGAATGTTTCGAATCATCACAGAAGACGTGTCGGGTACTTCTGCTAGTAGTATGAGTCTGAGTCCATTGTGGTTCGTGAATGTTTCGAATCATCACAGAAGACGTGTCGGGTTATTCTATCATGCGACGGACACAATTCTTGCAAGTTAAATCCACAATCAACATATACAGGTGCAAGAGAATGGCGAGTTATTTGCAGTTATTTCTGTTGATCCACAAATTCCGTTGTTTAAATCAGAATCAGGTTCTCAAGACAAGGATCGTTCTAATAGATTAAAGAGAATAAACCCTTTTTTACCCATAGTATACGAGCCGTATAATAAGATACGGCCCGTATACAAACATCGTATACATTGTATACAATCGGTAAAAATATTTTTTACCAATGGTATACGGCCGTATAACCCGTATACGACCCGTATACATATGGTAAAAAATGGTAAAAACCACTTTAATCTTTTAGAACGATCCAATAAACGAAGAACAAAGGAGTTTGCAACAACGGGATCAGATGGTTTGAGTATCTTTCATCCTCGTTTGGCTAATCTCACACTTGAAAATGACAACTTTGTGAGGGTGAGGGTCGTATATTGTTATTTCTGTTGTTCAGTACTTCCGAGATCTGACCCAACCGAAATCCACAATTCTTTTACTCATAAACCCTTGAATCCCAACGCTTCATTTGTAACCGTAAGGATGATGCAAATTTGTATGTAAAGATCTCTACACAAACTCTTCTACATCTTTTAACCAGTTGTCCATCACTTAAGACCTTGAAAGATTTGTTGAAATCGAAGCATTCACGAACCACAATGGACTCAGACTCATGTTCAAGTAAGTGTCTAAAAATCTGAAAATTCAGGTTTACCTTGTTAATTTCTCAAAACAAACTCTCGTTTCTTCATCTCATCTTCAAGAACAATGATGAACAGATGATGTCAGATAATACTTCATTTGTCGAGAAACCATACTGTCAAGAAACTAACATCTTTTAATACTTCATTGCGTATGTGCTTGTGCTGTAGAAACCGGTGATGAATTTGTGTATCTAAATCAGGTTCTCTGCCTTAGATCGGTCATTCCTTGTGATACATGAACGTTGTATTCTTGTCTTTCAGAAGAGTTTGTATTGAACCAAGAATACTTCAAACATTCTAAACCCTACCTGGAAACAAACCAACAAAATCCTGATAGTCTTCTAGCAGAACCCGACACGTCTTCTATCATGTGACGGACACAATTCTTGCAAGTTAAATCCACAATCAACGTATACAGGTGCAAGAGAATGGCGAGTTATTTTCAGTTATTTCTGTTGATCCACAAATTCCATTGTTTAAATCAGAATCATGTTCTCAAGACAAGGATCGTTCTAATAGATTAAAGAGAATAAACCATTTTTTACCATTTTTTACCCATAGTATACGAGCCGTATCAGAATATGCGGCCCGTATACAAGCATCGTATACATTGTATACGATCAGTAAATTTGTTTTTTACCGAGAGTATACGGCGGTATAAACGGTATACGGCCCGTATACATATGGTAAAAAATGGTAAAAAATTTATTTCTTTCCTTTTCATGAGGTAAAACCGGTTTCAACATCAAGGGTTGTATCGGAATCAGGCGTTGGAAGGATTGTAGTAGCAGGACATTGGTACCACTGTGAAAATTGCATCAGGAGGGGAGAGAGTCTGATACAATAAGGATGTTGGGAATTAAACGCATGTACGTGACAAAATAAGGATGTTCGCATAAACATATATTCGTTTCATAACCTCCTTCTATAAATCAACCACAACTGACAAAGAGCCTGTATTAGAAGCCATCCTATGTCTTTTACCAACCGAAGAGGCAGCATAAGACGTGTCGGGTTCTTCCAACATTCACGAACCACAATGGACTCAGACTCATACTACTCACCCTCCCCTGAGGAAAAGTTTTCCCGACGACTCAAGAAAATCCACAATCAATGTATAAAGGTGCAAGAGAATGACGGGTGATATAGTAATTTTCAATAATGTAGGAATGATTGAAGTAGTAGGACATTGGAATCTGGTTCTCAAACAAACCAACAAAATCCTGATAGTGAAAAACATCAGCTACCATTTTTTCTTTTCCTTCAATTTCGAGAACATTCTCCCTGTGTATGTGCTTGTGCTGTAGAAACCGGTGATGAATTTGTGTACACAACTGAACGTTAATTGATATTGTTTTAGACAACAACAGATAATGAACGGATTGTTGGTGGATAACGCAAACAAGTTCTCCACAGTTTGTTATTCAGATCTCTATTCGGTCATCTTTCCAAACTATAACACACGATAAGTTTAAACTTTATAGTGTGTGATTTGACCAGGAAATGATTGGAGGTGAAGGTTCAGTGCACGAAAAGTTTCTTACGAAATGTACGTGACAAAACAAATATGTTGGGAATTAAACGCATGTCCGTAATCCTGCGTTGATAGCTTCCGTTTTATTCAGACTCCTTACAACTCTCATCAAATGCCTCACCCTTCCTTTTATTCTATAAATATTAAATAAAGAATAACACCATGCCCGTAATCCCGCGTTGATAGCTTCCGTTTTATTACAGTCATACGACACGTTTTCTTGTTCTTCAATCTTTCTTACTTGTTAATGTTTTATTTTTTTCTACTTTTAGAAAGGTTTGAGCACCTCACGACTGTAAAATATCTAGTGTGATTTACACCTTAAATCCCTTAAATACTTGAAAAATCAAATTTTCGTTCCATACGGGCCGTATAAGAGTATACGGCCCGTATACACGTTCGTATACATTGTATACGACCAGGCAAACTTATTTACACATGGTGTATACGAGCCGTATACTGTTATACGGCCCGTATGGAATAAAAAAAACTGACAAAGTCTGCTGGCACAGACTTTGTCAGTTTTTTTTATTTTATACGGGCCGTATAAGAGTATACGGCCCGTATACACCATGTGTAAATAAGTTTTCCCATGTGTTAATATTAGGACCCTTCTTTTTATCTCTTTTAATGCGTACTTAAACTACCCATTAGTTTAAATCTTGCATTGAAACATTTTTTTGTTTTTAGAAAACAAATGTGTTACTGGTAAACCCCCAACCAATTCGAACTCATTTAGATCGAAATTGACTTAATTTGCTTAAATTACACTCAAACCCATGAATTTATGCTATGATTTTGTGTGTAATGGTGTGTAATGTATGACTAGTACTCTGCTAGTCTTTTAATTTGAGCAATAAAATTTGGTTGAACGTTCAAAAAAAAAAAAAAAAAAGAAATTTATACCTAAACATACATCATAATCTCATATAAAACCTAAAAAAATTTTATCAACACATTTTTTTTTATCTAGGCTAATTATAAACCATAAACTAGAAAAATATGTTATATGAACGATTAATGGACATTTGAATCCTTTTCTTTGGATAGGGTTACAAAAGTAATTTAGAGAAAACGGGTTGAGCAAATATTGAATTAAATCTATTCTGATACACATGTGAACATATGCACAAGAATTGTTTGGATGATAAATTGATAATGACATCGGTTTGTGTGACACCCCAGGAAAACCAGGAAACAACGCAACACAACTAGCTTCCTCAGTAACCACGTGCTAAATTTCGGGACGAAATTTCTTTCAAGTTGGGGATGATGTGACAACTCGAGTTTTCAAGGTCTTTCATCTACACATTACTGATCCACAATTGTGTATGTATAACTTATTTGACTTGTATTAGTACGTGTTTGATTATACGTGAAACATTGTGTTATTGTTGACTTAAGAATGATATAAAAATTATTAAGTATTGATGTGTAGAATCTTGCAATCAACGAAACCTTGAGGGTTTCGCCAGCCACACACACCACGAAACCTTAGGGGTTTCGCCATTCCCTCACTTGACGAAACATAGAGTTTCGCCATATATGCCACGACGAAACCCAGGGTTTCGCCGGCCCAGGGTTACGCCCAAAGCCCATTACGGGCCCAGTGCACTTATGTGATTATAAGTTACGTGAAACTGTTCATTCGTCATATTCTTAGCCAACTGAAAACCCTAGTGACTCTCCTCTGTGCGACGGCAGCCTTGAACCCTCGAAGCCCCTTTATCGATTGATTCATTGTTCCTCTTATCTCGGTTAGTATGTGATTAGATTATTTGATTTAACCTGCTCTATTCCTTGTTGAGGTTTATTATGGTGCTTTGATGAATATAGTGTCGGGTTAGATACTGAGTTAACATATTGCGTTGTTTAGGGTTCATGAATCTTACATATTGCCATTGATTGTTCATGTTTACCGAATGCTAGCATAGAGTCTGATCATATTATTTAGATCATAACCATATGATGATTCTTGATAATAAAGAACCGGTAGATCTATATGATTATGAAGTTATATGTAATGATTGTGCAGATCGAATGAATGTTTAGCAAACTGTTATGTTTAGGGTACGGGTTACATGTATGATGCTCAATGATTACTGTGTTGTGTGATAACTGTAGGATCGATGATAGTGGAAAACGGCTGGTAATGGTGATTAGGGTTTCTTTGATTTTGTAACTGTTTTGTATGCGACGAAATATGTGCATCGACGAAACACGTGTCGACGAAACCTGAGAGTTTCGTTGATGGGGAATTTCGAGGAAACATGGTAGTTTCGTCAAAGGAAGCACGACGAAAACCTGGGGGGTTTCGCCAAGGGTAATAACGACGAAACCTTAGGGTTTCGTCAAATGGGAGTCTTGACGAAACAGGGAGTTTCGTCTAGTAGGTAAACTGCACAGTAAACTCAGTTAAGTCTGTTAAGGGATAACTAGGTTAGTTATGTGTTGCCATGAAACAATTATGTGATGTATGAATTGCATGAACTTGTACAGCTGCTATGTGCTATGATTGTATCTATGCGTGAACTTCGTGAATGTCAACTGATTGTGTGTACATGCATACTATAGGCTTTGACTGAATTGTTTGTGCAAGTAATTTTAGCATACCGAGCAAACCGAGGTGAGTTCACACACTTTCTAAGGCATGGGATTCCCGGTGGTTGGGAATGGGTTAAAGAGTTAAAACGGAACCTACATATCCTCCTTGGGTAGGATATGTACGGCCATCCTCCTTGGATAGGATGCCAATATTAATCCTGCGTATTCTCCTTGGGTAGAATACGTACGTTCGTCCTCCTTGGGTAGGACAACAACCTTAAACTTACTAGACAAAACTCTATCATTAAGTCCCTCATTTTATATCGACTTAATCACCGAGGCCGATGGCGAGCGGGTCATTAGTTAATAGCGCTATTAGGTTCGACAAACCTCACACCGTGCCGTTCGGACGGGCGTGTACTAATGGATCATGGCAAACTGTCAATGATGATAGACATTGACGTAGGGCACAACTATTGTTCGTCAGTTGTCGATATGGTAACGGTCTAGTGGTTCACATGGGGAAGCCCCCACTGATTATGGATCTGGTTTGGGAAATAAAGGAACTGGTTAACTAGTGGTTTACGAAACAACTTGTGGTTTTCAAAACAAACTGGTACAACTAAACAACCAACTGTGAACTCGCTCAACTTTGTTGTTGACTCGTTGTTACATGCCTTGCAGGTCGTTAGGTATTTATGGAGCTTGCACGAGGAGGCGTGGTCGTTGTGGGACATGGATAGTCATATGCCATGTTAAACATTTGATATATTTGAACTTATACTTTGGTTTTAAACATTATGCTTCCGCTTACACTTGAACTATGTTTTGTTTGGACACCAATTATATTGTGTTGGGTTTTATATTTATTTACATGCTTTATTCCTATCGTACTTGGTAGTTTCGACGTTGTTATTGGTATGGATTTGCTATCTCAACATCAAGCGGAAATTATTTGCAAGGAGAAGATCGTCCGCATTCCTCGTTCTGGTGAAGAACCTTTAGTGATTCATGGCGACAAGAGTGGTGCTGTTGTGGGCATCATTTCTTTCCTTAAGGCCTAGAAGTGTTTGCGAAAGGGCCACACTGCTATTTTAGCCCTTGTCACTGACACCTCAAAGAAAGAGAAGAAGATAGAAGATATTCCGATCGTACGTGACTTTCCTGAGGTATTTCCTGAGGAATTACCTGGTCTTCCGCCTCATCGGCAAGTCGAGTTTCAAATCGAGCTAGCTCCTGGAGCAGCGCCCATAGCTCGAGCACCCTATCGTTTAGCTCCAACAGAACTTGAAGAACTGTCCTCGCAATTACAAGAACTCTTGGAAAAGGGTTTCATACGTCCTAGCTCTTCGCCCTGGGGAGCTCCAGTGTTATTTGTGAAGAAGAAAGACGGTACATTCAGAATGTGTATTGACTACCGCGAACTCAACAAGGTGAGTGTGAAGAATCGCCATCCCCTTCCACGCATTGATGACTTATTCGACCAGTTGCAAGGGTCGAGTTTCTACCCCAAGATTGACCTGAGGTCAGGCTACCATCAACTGAGAGTCCGAGACGAGGATATCTCTAAGACAGCATTCAGGACTCGTTATGGGCATTAGGAGTTTTTGGTTATGCCTTTTGGATTGACGAACGCACCTGCGGTCTTCATGGATCTTATGAACAGAGTGTGCAAGCCTTACCTGGATAAATTCGTTATTGTTTTCATCGACGACATCCTGATCTACTCTAAGAGTCAGGAGGAGCACGAACATCATCTGCGACTTATTTTGGAACTCCTTCGAACAGAGCAGTTGCATGCCAAATTTTCGAAATGCGACTTCTGGCTTCGCGAAGTTTATTTTCTAGGCCACGTGGTAAACAAGGATGGGATTCATGTTGATCCATCCAAGGTCGAATCGATCAAGAACTGGCCTGCACCCCGTACGCCAACAGAAATCCGTCAATTCTTGGGTTTGGCGGGCTATTACAGAAGGTTCATCAAGGATTTCTCCAAGATTGCACAACCTCTCACTTCACTAACTCAGAAAGGTGTCACATATCGTTGGGGTGACGCACAGGAATCTGCATTTCAGCACATAAAGGATAGACTTTGTAGCGCACCAATTCTTTCACTGCCTGAAGGCACAGACGATTTCGTGGTTTATTGCGACGCTTCCATTCAAGGACTTGGTTGCGTGTTGATGCAACGTGATAAGGTCATCGCTTATGCATCGCGGAAACTTAAGGTTCACGAAAAGAATTACACTACTCACGATCTGGAGCTGGGAGCAGTTGTTTTCGCACTTAAGATATGGAGACATTACCTGTACTGTACCAAGTGCACCGTTTACACCGATCACAGGAGTCTCGAGCATATCTTCAAGCAAAAGGAGTTAAACATGCGGCAACGTCGATGGGTCGAACTTTTGAATGATTACGAATGCGCGATCAAGTACCATCCGGGCAAAGCCAATGTTGTGGCCGATGCCCTCAGTCGAAAGGATACTACATCAAAACGCGTGCGAGCGTTACAACTTACCATCCAATCTAGTCTCCCAACTCAGATACGAGATGCTCAGGTTGAAGCATTGAAAGCAGAGAACATCAGGGTGGAGTCCCTACGAGGATCAAGGAAACGGTTAGAACAAAAGGAAGACGGCGCCTATTACGTAACAGGGCGTATTTGGGTCCCACTTTATGGAAACTTACGCGAGCTTGTGATGGATGAAGCGCATAAGTCTCGTTACTCAGTACATCCTGGTTCGGATAAGATGTACCACGACTTAAAGACTACATACTGGTGGCCAAGCATGAAAGCCAACATAGCAACCTACGTCAGTAAATGTTTGACTTGTGCGAGAGTCAAGATCGAATATCAGAAACCATCAGGCCTACTCCAACAACCAGAGATCCCGACATGGAAATGGGAGCGAATTTCCATGGATTTCATTACTGGCCTGCCTAGATCTCAACGCGGAAATGATACCATTTGGGTGATCGTGGATCGACTCACAAAGTCTGCACACTTCTTGGCTATCAAGGAAACGGATAAGTTCTCCACTCTAGCAGACGTTTATCTTAAGGATGTTGTTTCGAGGCACGGAGTGCCAACCTCTATTATTTTCGATCGTGATGCGCGTTTTACTTCTGAACTGTGGCAAGCAATGCACAAGTTTTTTTGCTCACGTTTAGACATGAGCACAGCTTATCACCCGCAAACGGATGGGCAGTCTGAACGCACCATCCAAACCCTTGAAGACATGCTTCGAGCATGTGTAATCGATTTTGGCAATAGTTGGGAAAAGCACCTCCCTTTGGTGGAGTTTTCGTATAATAACAGTTACCACACCAGTATCCAGACCGCTCCCTTTGAGGCATTGTACGGACGAAAATGTCGATCACCTCTTTGTTGGGCAGAAGTAGGTGACAGCCAAATCACAGACCCAGAACTTGTGGTGGACACGACTGAGAAGATTGCTCAGATACGACAACGAATGGCGGCAGCTCGCGACCGTCAGAAAAGCTACGCTGATAAGCGCAGGACACCACTCGAGTTCCAGGTTGGGGATCGAGTGCTACTCAAAGTCTCACATTGGAAAGGTGTAGTTCGTTTTGGCAAACGAAGCAAACTCAATCCGCGTTACGTCGGACCATTCGAAATCATTGAGAAAATTGGCAAGGTCGCTTACAAGTTGAACCTACCTGAAGAACTCAGTGGAGTTCACAATGTTTTCCACGTGTCAAATATGAAGAAGTGTCTGTCAGATGAGACCCTCATAGTTCCTATGAAGGAGCTCACAATCAACGATCAGTTGCGATTCGTCGAGGAACCAGTTGAAATCACAGACCGAGACGTTAAGATTCTCAAGCGCACCAGAATACCTCTTGTTCGAGTTCGTTGGAACTCCCGTCGTGGCCCAGAGTACACCTGGGAACAAGAAGACCAAATGAAACTCAAGTATCCCCAGTTGTTCGAGAACAGTGCATCCACTACTGAGGCTGAAGCTACTACAGAATTTCGGGACGAAATTCCAAACCAACGGGGGGATGATGTGACACCCCAGGAAAACCAGGAAACAACGCAACACAACTAGCTTCCTCAGTAACCACGTGCTAAATTTCGGGACGAAATTTCTTTCAAGTTGGGGATGATGTGACAACTCGAGTTTTCAAGGTCTTTCCTCTACACATTATTGATTCACAATTGTGTCTGTATAACTTATTTGCCTTGTATTAGTACGTGTTTGATTATACGTGAAACATTGTGTTATTGTTGACTTAAGAATGATATAAAAATTATTAAGTATTGATGTGTAGAATCTTGCAATCAACGAAACCTTGAGGGTTTCGCCAGCCACACACACCACGAAACCTTAGGGGTTTCGCAATTCCCTCACTTGACGAAACATAGAGTTTCGCCATATATGCCACGACGAAACCCAGGGTTTCGCCGGCCCAGGGTTACGCCCAAAGCCCATTACGAGCCCAGTGCACTTATGTGATTATAAGTTATGTGAAACTATTCATTCGTCATATTCTTAGCCAACTGAAAACCCTAGAGACTCTCCTCTGTGCGACGGCAGCCTTGAACCCTCGAAGCCCCTTTATCGATTGATTCATTGTTCCTCTTATCTCGGTTAGTATGTGATTAGATTATTTGATTTAACCTGCTATATTCCTTGTTGAGGTTTATTATGGTGCTTTGATGAATATAGTGTCGGGTTAGATACTGAGTTAACATATTGCGTTGTTTAGGGTTCATGAATCTTACATATTGCCATTGATTGTTCATGTTTACCGAATGCTAGCATAGAGTCTGATCATATTATTTAGATCATAACCATATGATGATTCTTGATAATAAAGAACCGGTAGATCTATATGATTATGAAGTTATATGTAATGATTGTGCAGATCGAATGAATGTTTAGCAAACTGTTATGTTTAGGGTACGGGTTACATGTATGATGCTCAATGATTACTGTGTTGTGTGATAACTGTAGGATCGATGATAGTGGAAAACGGCTGGTAATGGTGATTAGGGTTTCTGTGATTTTGTAACTGTTTTGTATGCGACGAAATATGTGCATCGACGAAACACGTGTTGACGAAACCTGAGAGTTTCGTTGATGGGGAATTTCGATGAAACATGGTAGTTTCGTCAAAGGAAACACGACGAAAACCTGGGGGTTTCGCCATGGGTAATAACAACGAAACCTTAGGGTTTCGTCAAATGGGAGTCTTGACGAAACAGGGAGTTTCGTCTAGTAGGTAAACTGCACAGTAAACTCAGTTAAGTCTGTTAAGGGATAACTAGGTTAGTTATGTGTTGCCATGAAACAATTATGTGATGTATAAATTGCATGAACTTGTACAGCTGCTATGTGCTATGATTGTATCTATGCGTGAACTTCGTGAATGTCAACTGATTGTGTGTACATGCATACTATAGGCTTTGACTGAATTGTTTGTGCAAGTAATTTTAGCATACCGAGCAAACCGAGGTGAGTTCACACACTTTCTAAGGCATGGGATTCCCGGTGGTTGGGAATGGGTTAAAGAGTTAAAACGGAACCTACATATCCTCCTTGGGTAGGATATGTACGGCCATCCTCCTTGGGTAGGATGCCAATATTAATCCTGCGTATTCTCCTTGGGTAGAATACGTACGTTCGTCCTCCTTGGGTAGGACAACAACCTTAAACTTACTAGACAAAACTCTATCATTAAGTCCCTCATTTTATATCGACTTAATCGCCGAGGCCGATGGCGAGCGGGTCATTAGTTAATAGCGCTATTAGGTTCGACAAACCTCACACCGTGTCGTTCGGATGGGCGTGTACTAATGGATCATGGCAAACTGTCAATGATGATAGACATTGACGTAGGGCACAACTATTGTTCGTCAGTTGTCGATATGGTAACGGTCTAGTGGTTCACATGGGGAAGTCCCCACTGATTATGGATATGGTTTGGGAAATAAAGGAACTGGTTAACTCGTGGTTTACGAAACAACTTGCGGTTTTCAAAACAAACTGGTACAACTAAACAACCAACTGTGAACTCGCTCAACTTTGTTGTTGACTCGTTGTTACATGCCTTACAGGTCGTTAGGTATTTATGGAGCTTGCACGAGGAGGCGTGGTCGTTGTGGGACATGGATAGTCATATGCCATGTTAAACATTTGATATATTTGAACTTATACTTTGGTTTTAAACATTATGCTTCCGCTTACACTTGAACTATGTTTTGTTTGGACACCAATTATATTGTGTTGGGTTTTATATTTATTTACATGCTTTGTTCAATATGATTGTTGGCTTGATCCTGGTCAGTCACGCATCCAAGCGGTAATACTCCGCATGTGGATTTTGGGGGTGTGACAGTTTGTATCCTTGTTTGTCAAATGAGAAGCGATGATGGAAGCCAGGGGTAGTCACAAAAATGAAATATCTTACAATTGTATGGTAGGGTGTATTAAAATTGATCGCTCTTAAGCTATTCGAGACCAGTTTGTTAAAAAAATAGATTAAGTCAAGCTTAAACAAGTTTAAGTCTGAGTTTAATTTGGAGCTTATTTAACGAATGAGTATGAACATGAGCTTCAGGTACCGAACTTAACTACACTTGTTAACCTAAACAATATTTTTTATATAATTGTAATATTATAAATTTTATATAATTATATAATAACTTAAACATGCCAAACTTAATTTAGGCAAACTTATTGCCTATACATCACTAATTAGAGAGATGTAATTAGACATAAACTTTTTAATGATTAAAAAAAATAAAACTGAAACAAATTAACATGAACGAGGGTCTATAATTTGTATAGATATTAATTTTTTATCTTTTAGTTTTAAATATATCAAGTATTTATATATATATATATTTTTTTTTTTCAAATTGATTATCATTCCACACGAAAAGGGCAATTACAAAGCAATGGCAGGTAGTCGGGCAACAAGTTGTGCCGCCACCCCTTTTTGAATAGAAAACCCAATTCTATATGTATTTCAAAAATCAAATATGATTAAAAATGTTTTATACCAAACCACTAACTAAAAAGAATCTAGAACAATGAAATGTCATTGTTTAGGATTTTAGGACCATTTTAATAGAACTTCGGACACATTAGAACTGGGCTCTAAGCTTGGCCCAATACAAGCCCAGCTTTGATAACAAGTTAAATTATAGAGTTTTTTTTTTTTTTTTTTTTTTTTTTTTTTTTTCTAAAATGGTGTTGTGGAAAAAATATTTACCAAAATAATGTTGTTTCAAAAATATTTACCAAAATAATGTTTTAGTTGTTAAATACAAAAAAAATTTCACTATATTTTTTTTCTCACTCCTAACTTTATTAGTTAACTTTAATTCATTAAATAATTATTAATTTAAGCATTCTTTTAAATAAGCAAATTGTAGAACTCAAATATTATTCCCATCTGATCTCGAAATGTAAACTAATATATGTAATTAAGCCCATGGCTTTATAGCCTAGTTGCATTTTGGGGGTGGGATAAGACTTTTAAACCAATAGGTTCTGGGTTCGATTCCCACAAGGGGGTTTTTCCATATTTATTAGGTTTCCTCCTGAATTGGTGTATAGGCATTATGCCTAGTGGAGATGGATATGATCGGGTGGTTCCGCTGGTGGCACGATGATACTCCAGTGGTCCGTCAGTGATCCAAATTTGCCGTTAAAAAAAAAATATGTAATTACGAGTGTTTTATTTATATAAAATCAATGAGAAAAAATAAGCAAAAAATTAAAAATACATATATAATAATAAATATATACATGTTTAAAAAAAATAAAAAAACTAAATATTTCGATTCCAAATAACCGGGCCGGTTTGAAATTCATAGGTTCGTAATTATTATATATATCAAATGACAACACCACTTTGCTATAGTGGTGTTGTCATTTTTTAATTGGACAATTTTTTATTGTTAATTACGGTTATGCCACCAACCTAATTGTTTGAAAAAGAGCCATGGCAGACTTGAAAAGGAGACTCTCAGAAGTTAATATTTACCACCACCATGGCACCACTGCTTGCTTTATGAAACCACCTTTGTTCAAATTAATAGGAAGAGAGACATATAAACGTCATAAATAGAAAAAGAGCTTTTGATAGACGAAGAGTTATGGGTGCCGGCCACGGTGGTTCCATGACGGCGCCACGGCGGCAACACCACCGTTCAGGAGCGTGGGTCGGTTTTTTCCCTAATCTGAAGGCGGGGAAACGTTGATGGAAGTAGATTGTTGACGGTGTTTGAGCATCTAGCCGTCGCCTCCGACTATGACGGCTAGGTTTCTGGCAAGGTTTCGGTCAATCTCCGGCGAGTCGTTTTCGCCCTGTATGTTCAAATCGGAGACATCCGAGCACCAGCTGGACGACATCTTAGTAGCGAGAAGAAATTATAATTTGTAAAAAGATCTTTTGGGAAGAAGAGGATGAGTGCAGCCTGAAGTATTCATGTTATGGGTGACAAATATTTCAGGTTTGATGGTGTGTGAATGGAGAAAAGAAGTGGAGGTAGGTGTTGATTGTGGTCTTGAGAAACAGTCAAGTAAAAGTAATTTACAGGTAGCTTTAAGTGAAACTATTAGCTCTTGGGATAAACTTGTGGTCTATTTTTTATTACTAATAAAAAAATAATGAATTGTATGATAATTTCATAACCATTCAAATAAATCCGGTGCGGTTCAGTTTGATTTTAAAGTGTGGCGTAACCAAACCGTGATTAGTGGTTAAAAACGTAAACAAAACCGAACCGTTGATTCTTAGTTTGGATGGGTTTATATTGATTCGGCTAATTGGTTTCATCTCATCCTTAGGTAACAATGTGAAAATGCCCCTATTTGTAAAGGCATATCACACACTCCTATAAAACGTCGCGATGCTCAGGATAACCCACAAGTATATAACAATCAGAGTAAGATCATAGGAAATACTTAGCAAGGTTTTACGACCCCCGCCCCGCAACGCGGGGGTTTAACACTAGTTGATTTAAAATCGAATTCGGAATTTGATTTGTATAAACAACCCATTAATTATAGTTCTTTTTATTTTTTAAGCAACCCATTCCAGCTTTTATTTTTATTTTTATTATTCTTAGTCAACTCATTACAATCTGTAAATTATGAACCGGCTCAGTTATTCAAAATACACAACTTTTATACTTTTATAAAAAGACATTTATAGATTTAACTATAACATATATATTATTCATTATCTAGTTATTTATTGTTTATCATTTTTTATATACACTAGATAAACAACGTTGATAACTAAATATTTATTTTTGAGTTCACAATAATCGTAATAGTAATTTATTTGGAATGATGATGGCAAAATTTATTTTTGAGTTCACAATAATCGTAACAGTAATTTATTTTGAACGATGATGGCAAAAATATTTGTGGTTAAACAATGTTCTTTAATTAAAAAAATATTAATACAATAATTATCTATAATCTATACTATCTATAAAAGGAGCTTAGAGCATGACCTCACTTTGCTTACTTGTCATGATATTAGGTATGCCACCTAGGATGCCACATAGACTTCGCTGATGTCATAATTCTGATGTCATAAATAACAATTTATTATAGATAGTATAGATAAATAAATAAATATATTATTATAAAAAACTTCAAATATAGTTTTGGCTCCATTTTTTAAGTTTAAACCTGTCTCTCTCTCTCCCTCTCAAATACAGTGCAGACTTCATTTTCAAAATTTAAAAACCTCTCTCTCTCTCTCAAATATACTTAAAGCTAAAATCAAATTCAAAATTCAAACACTCCTTTTCTCTTTCTCTCTCTCAAATTCCATCAGATCTATCTGCAGCTCCTTTCTCTCGATTCAACTTAAATCAAAGAAGAAAAACATGCCATGGATTGAAGATCTAGGGTCTAAAAAACAACCGACAGATCTTCTTTCATTCGCAGGGAAGGTAAGGTTCACTCAGCCAGCAGGTAACCTTCGATTCAGCAACTTCGATTAGCCCCCATTTCTTCTCTATTACATTTGAAATCTAATCTCCATTGCTAATTTCTTCTCTTCATAGAGGGACGTTGATTGTGATTTTTATCTGTAAAACTGCAATTCTGACAATGATTATGATTTATGTTTATATAAAATAGGGAAGTTGATATGTAAACATAGGGCATTAGCTCTGTTAGTTCAGATTTAGGGTTTTTGTTTACTCATTAGTTAGTTGAGAATTTGCTAGATGATAATGAAACCCTAGGTTTCTGTTTGGGTATTTATGTATCTGTTTGTGAGTGTTTTGTAGCATATACATGTTAAAAAGGTTGTAAACTTTAAATTTGTGCGGATTGTTTATATAGAATTGGAGTTAAGAGTCTTGAAATTGATAGCTTAATATGCAGATGATCTTCTGTATTGCTGCTCTCCCTTTAGACCTGTTTATGATAATATAAGAATAAAGTTGGTAGGGGAAATAGTGAACACTGTGGTTTAGAAGCTCTGGTTTGAGTATGAATATCATGTTGTTGCTTATTAGTACACGGTCCGACTCCTATGTTATAGGTCTTCGTTATATGAATATCATGTACTGCAAATTAGCAAACCATATCAACCATCAACGACAAAATGAGCAGCGTTGTTTACAGGAAATAGAGGAGTTTAAAGAGGGGGTTAAGTCTGGGAACATTGCACCGGGTACTTCACTTAACAAGTTATCAGATGATGCACAGGATAATATAAGAATAAAGTTGGTAGGGGAAATAGTGAACACAGCGTTGTTTTCTGAATTGTTTGTTAAATTTGTGTGTAAAATGAAGTGATTGATTGGAGGTAAACTGTTAATTAGTCGATGTGTTTGTTCAATTAAGTGGTTAATTTGTGCGTTAAATGAAGCATGAAGCGACTGCGTTTGTTTGTTCAATTGATTGTTGAATTTATGCAAGCAGCTCTTGAAGAAACACATGTTGTTCAATTGTTGTTCAACAATCGATTAGCCCAAAATGTTCTGTTAATTTAACTCATCAAGATTTTGTTCTAATGTTGCCAGTTGTTTATTGTTTGATTGATTAGTAAATCGCATTAAGTTGTAGTTTAGATCTGGAAATATGAGTATGTGTTTCATATTTTTTGTTTCAGATCTGGATTAGTGATATTATGTTGATGATTTGACTATTATGAACTGATTGATATATGTCATTTGTACTATAGACGCAACAAAAGTTATTCGAGACGACGGATGATGGCTGAGGCTTCACATCTCTGTTAATAAGGCAAGAATACAAACGACGAAGCATTCGATAGGAAGCTCGCCCTTTATACCGCTGTCAGAGGTTGACTTTTACACTTATACCATTTATGTTTCTCTTATGTCAATCAATAGGAAGCTCGCCCTTTATACCGTTGTCTTACTCTCACAGACAGGTAGAGATGTGTTTTTGAGTTGTTATTGAGTTTATGTTGTTATTACAAGATGTATAATGAAGGATCAAATTCTGGTGATTATTTTATGATGCTAAGAAATCAGTGTAAGCAATCGTATGCGTCCATTCATTATTTTCGTTACGTAATTTAAAAAGTTGTAGTTTAGATCTGGAAATATGAGTATGCGTTTCATATTTGTTGTTTCAGATCTGGATTAGTGATATTATGATGATGATTTGACTATTATGAACTGATTGATATATGTCATTTGTACTATAGACGCAACAAAAGTTATTCGAGACGACGGATGATGGCTGAGGCAATGAAAAGTGGTTTAAAACTTGTCTTCCACATGCTGATGGCATACCTTTGTTGGTGCTACAGGCTTTCTACTGATGGACAGGACTTTTTTACATCATATGACGAGGTTTATGATAGCTTTGATGCTATGGGTTTACAAGTACTCCCTCATCTTTTAACCATTAATTTTGCTTATAATCTATGTTTGTTTCTACTAAACCACATAAACTTTTTTGGCTGAGCAAGTTATCTCCGTTACATCAGAAGTCTAAAAGAGAAAATGAAAATTATATATAGGCTACACCACAATATCATTTAATGTTATTTACTTTAACAAAGTTCGGACTAAAAGAACGAAGGTTGGAAGGAGAAGAATACATCTCCATAGTGGATGAATTGATGGAAGCCACGTTGTCCAAAAGCTCTTATCTAGGTTCGTTTTTTTATGAATTTAAATTTTGTATATTTGTTTCGTATGAAATTTTTTAAGTCGCCATGTTGAACAAGTTCGAAGATTTACAATCCAAGTGGGCTTTTGAGATTCTTCAAAGATACAGATTTGATCTTTTTTTGTTCTGCATGTTTTAATTTGCAATTGGAATAACGGGTACTATATTTAAATAGTTTTGTGTCATTATGATTGAGCAAGGATTACCATGGACTGCAGAGATAATGCATGAAATTCAAAACTGGAAACATGGGCGCTTGCACGAGATGCTAATTCTTTGGTTGATTTTCCATCGAAATAGGAGAAGTTGAGGACATGTTGAGTCGGTTGTTTGCTATCTGGTTTAGATCTGTCTCAGTAGCTATAAACACAGAAAAACTAACCCTCGGCAACGACACAGTGGCTTAATAGGTGGCGGTGCAGTTTGTTGTGGTGGCGATGTTCATCAGGTATCATTGATTAAAAGGTTACTTAATTTCTGAAATACGAATTTGTTGTAGGGAGTTTGATCATTTGGTTAAGCTTTGTTTAATTTGACAATGTAGATGCTATATCAAAACTGGATGAAGAATGGTCAATTGATCCAAATAAACATGATGCTTTGTGATGTATGGGCAATGCACAAATGAATTCTGCAGACTGATTCTGCAGCGAACACGGACCTCGAACAGAGTATATCGACTGATTTGCAGCAACTGATTATAACGACTTAAAAAAAATAAGATTCTGCAGCGGCGAATATACGAATCTGCAGCGACTAAACAACAAATTCTGCAAATAACTGTCCGAAAACAGTCGCGAATTCAGCAACGTATCGTTTCTGCAAATAAATCTGAAAACTATTCAATTCTGCGAATCTGTTTATACGGCTAAAAATCAGGAATCTGTTCTGCGAATTCTGCGAATGAACTATTATCAATCAGCAAGTGCTCTAAAGTCTGCCAATGATTAATGCAACGAATGGGAATTATCATATTTGATTTCAGCGACTCAACTACTGATTTGTTCAAAAGTGTTGATTTATATGAAATAAACCGTTGGTTCGTTCAACCGGGTTATTTCCTGATCCGTGAATTGTTTGTTTCTGACTACGCGCTTAATGAAATCTTTGGATCATGCCTGTACCTGAACCGTGATAATCTGCGCGACACAATATAATCTAACACTTTTTAATTCAGGGTCGAGTTTATGATACTATCAATTTTTTTATTTTTTTTATTTTTTCCTTTTTAAATTTTTTTTTTGTTTTTTAAATTTTTTTAATTTTTTTTAGTTTTTTTAATTTTTTTTAGTTTTTTTATTATTATTGATGTTAGATGGCTGATATGTCCTCATCGGAAATAAGGACCGAGTATGAGGAGCAAAAACGGATAGCATTCGACTTACAAGATCGTTTAAAGGATGCGGAGACGAAACTTTTAGAAGGGGAGAATTTGAGGAAGAAACTTCACAATACCATTTTGGTATGACTCTTTTTCATCCAATACCTTAAATATTAAGATTGCTATTGTGAATAAAATGTTTTAGGCTACATGACCAAAGATGTATGTACATAAACTGACGTGTTTTGCCATATGGTTTCTACTTGCAGGAGTTAAAGGGTGATATTAGAGTATTTTCTAGAGTTAGGCCTTTGTTGCCTGATGATGGTCCGACTGCTCAAAGAAAGTTGTGGTGTAAATCTGTTGCATATTTGTTACTATTTTAACCACTATTGCATATTTGTTACTATTTAAACCACTGTTGGGTTAACTCACTGTTTTAACCCAACAGTTGTTTTACTCAGTGTTTTAACCCAACAGTGGTTTCAACAATTTATTTACAATAACATATTAATTAATTAATTAACTGATAATCTGGTTCTCTTTGGGTTAAAACAGTCGTTGAAACCACTGTTGGGTTAAAACAGTGAGTTAAACCACTGTTGGGTTAAAACAATGGTTAACCCAACAGTGGTTTAACTCACTTTTTAACCCAACAGTGGTTTAACTCACTGTTTTAACCCAACAGTGGTTTTAACAACTGATTTACAATACCACATTAATTAAACCCACTGTTGGGTTAAAACAGTGGTTGACCCAACAGTGGTTTAACTCACTGTTGGTTTCGAATCCAATATTTTAATGTAGTACAATCTACTTATGTCCAGTTTTTCTTCATAAAGAATAATAAAAATATATTCGTATTCACAAGGTTAAGTATCATTTAGTTGAGCAACAATCATTTCTTTCATAAATACAAATGTATGCCTTCAAAATACAAATGCAAACAACCAATCTAATTGTAATCTTTCTTTCTGCAGGTTCAACAATGCTATGAGCTATCTGCTGAGTATGAAGGAAAGCATGATCCTAAAAAGCTCGAAGAACTCGGAAACGTGTTGACGAGTTTAGATATTATCAAAAACAGTAGCGTTATTCGTTTTTATGTTTCTCGATCGATGTAAAACACGTTTTGATATCTTTTGGGGCAAATCATGACGACATCATGGCTTTCATTTTTTGGTTTTCACTTTCGGTTGCTAACTATAAGGAATTTTAAATGTTCTTTTCAGCAATGGATTATATAGAAAGGTTTTTACAATAAGCCAAAAATACATTGATTCTTCTCTATTGTAGAAATGTATAATCATTCATCATCTAATAAAATGTGTTATGCAAGCAGCTCTTGAAGAAACACATGTTGAATTTATGCCAAACGAAGTAAGAAATTTTAAACCAAATTTGCCGCAACATGTTGTTCAACAATCGATTAGCCCAAAAGGTGAAGTTCTTTATATTAGTTTGCAAATAAAAATTTATTTTGAAATTCATGTTGCAGGTGCTAATTTATTTTTTATGATAACTGTAACAGAAAAAGCTACCCTGCCTACATGTGAAAGGGTACATATTAAATCCCCAAAAGAAGAAAGAATTGTTAAGCAATCAATGAGCCCAAGAGGTGAAGTTCCTTATGAAAATATGTTAGTTTTCAAATAGAATACTATATTAAAATCATGTCAAATGTGCTAATTTATGTCTTATAATCAATATATCAGAAAAAGCTGCCGTGCCTTTTCAAAACAGAGTTAATGCTAGGCAGCCTGTTAAGTCTCCCAGAGTTGAAGGAACAAATCTAGAAAACGAGCCGAAGACAAGTATGCATCATGAAAAAACCGAAACAATATCAGGTACAAAGATTGATATGTGTGTTTTGTGGAAGTCTTTGTTTTCTTGCTATATTCAAGAACACCAGTGGCAACTATTGTCAAATTCAAGAACACCGGTGGCGATCGCTATTGACAACTATGAGCTAAAAGAGAAACGGGTTAGAGTAGTTAAATGGGTTGAAAGTCGTCTAAAGTGCATTTCTAATGCTTATAGCCTCTTAATTTTAAATTTAAAAGGATTAATATTGTAATACATAGCTTTTGTAATCATATTTTCGTGCGTTAGCTATTTATTTAGATATGGACACAATGTGTGACCTGACCCGTTTTGGAATGTTCTATAAACAAGCCATTTCAATCCAAAGAAACATTTGCTACTATTTTATTTTGTATGTTGTAAATTATCAGTTTCTTTTACATGTTGAATGCTATTTTTTTTGTTAGGTTGCAAGAATCATGCTGATGTGGAGGCTGGGAGATCCTGTGCTGCGAAACCGAACCTAACAAGTGGTTCAAAAGCTAGAAGACGACCTGGTATGGTATGATAAGCCTTTAGTTAAGTTTCATATAGTATGTTTTTCACAGTTTGTCTTAAAATTTAATATACTTTGTAAATGTAGGATGGTTATTTAGAAAGATAAATTCCAGTGATGTTATTAAATATGCATCTAATGTAAGCAGCGCAAGGAGGGAAAGTTGACTCTGGCCACCCTCCAATTTAGTAGCATTAGTTTTCAAAGAGAAATTATGAGAAATAACACGTCAACTAAAAACTAATTTAGTAGCATTAGTTTTCAAAGAGAAATTATTGTAAATCTGTTTGACAGAACCAGGGGCTAAAGTATCATTTAATTAAAGGTTAGTTATCTAAGATAAAAATATATATATAGTATATAAATGAAAAAAATATATATATTTGAAAAAAATATATATATTGTGTACTTCCTTTTTAATTTTTCAAAACAATTCATTTTCCATAAAAGAGAGAGAAAACTATCAAAAGTATGCATTATTTGTATTTTGCAGAACTTTTTTATGTTTCTGACTTGCACTTGATAAATCATCTACTAAAATAAAATTGGGTAATTGACAGGCCCAGGATGGGGTAGATACTATGTAGGCCCAATCCAGTTCATGGTCTGCTATGGTGCAGTGGTGGGCTAAGGTTCTCTTTATTAAATTATGTGGTAATTTTTGAAGACAAAGATGATGCAGCCGTAAAGCTAAGGTTCCGAAGACATAAAATTCTCGATCTTAAGTCTGAGAATAACAGTCCTGGACGTTGAAAACAGGCTGGTCTTGGTGTTAGTATATAATCTTTGACTTGAACAAATTTATGTAGTTTTGTTTAAGTTTGTCAAATTTTGTTTGTAAGTTAACGCCATCGATTCCCAAACAATTTTAGGTGAGCTCTTGGTGTATGTTGACATGATTTAGTATTGTGACAAATGCAATTTTTAATGTAGATACTGTTGAATTCATTATTAGGTTAAATTTTAGGCGAATTGAGTATATAATCTAGGTATAGTTGGAGTTGAAGTTGTTAGGGATGCTACGCTGGTGATATATTAAGTTTATTTCTATATCAAACATGTACACTAACACATACTGTTTTTAACATTGTTTTATAAAGATATGTAACTAAACACAAAGAATTTAAATAATATATTATAATATGTTTTTTAGTATTTGATTCCGATCGTTATTAGAACAAACCCGTGTATTTACACGGGTGTACACCTAGTGTATATTAAAACAAAACAAACTTAGGCCACATGGCATCTTCTTAAACCACTTATTGCCACTTGGCATCCTATTAACCCTTATTGAAAGAATTTGAGCGGGATAGTACCACGCCTTTCGTCCGCTCTTTTTGCTCACACGCAATTGATCAGAGAGAGAGAGATTGATACGTTTCATCATCAATCAATTCACCAGACTTTCCATTTTGGTTAAACCCTTCCTTTTCAATCTGTGCGAAGACAAAGGATCAAGCATTCAAGATCAAGGTTAGGCTCTTCTTCTCTGTAGTTTTTCTTCTTCTTCAGATTTTGATTCTTAGTTCAATTTCCAAATCTGAAATTAGGGTTTATATTGTTTAAATAGCGTCGATTTGTTAATGAATCAAATGGTTTTATCAATGGATTTCTAGATAATCTCCTACGATTGTTTGGTGTGGATTTCTCGCAATCAGAGGTACAACTATATCTTTTAACAAACTATCAATCTTGATTTGGGGTTTTTTGTGATTTTTTTTTTATCTCGATGAATGTTCGTATAGGATCTTTTTGATCTGATTAATGGATGCATATGTCAGATCTGGATGCGTATATCAGTTAGGGTTTCATTGCTTCATCTTTAGTTTTTCCTGTTGCAGAGATATGATTCCATCCCTAAAACGAACTATTACTCCTTATTTTGTTATGATGTTTATGGTTTTGGTATTTATGTTTATGGTTGCAGGTTGACGTGAAAAGGATTTTAACATAAGAAAATTCCCTGGTCGTCACTAACTAACAAAAATAGTCATACGTGCAGGTATGTTGAGTTGTATATGGATTGCCTTGCTTAGATAAATATGCTCAAATGTAAATTACTCTTAACTTAATACTTTTAAGGTAAATAAATTGTATAATGATGTGTTTTTATAGTGATTTGATATGCTCTGCATTGACATATGGGCATATTGTTGTATCCTCTCCACTATAGAAGTTTATGTTTGGATATTATGTTTAAAAAGTGACTGTTGTTTAGTTGAATTTTTATAGTGGTTTTGTGGTTTATTTGAATTTTAATCTGTAGCATGTCAAATGGTTTTGTTAAATAGGTTGAAACTTGAAAGTCAAAGTGTACTAAAATGCGTTAAAAGCTCTTATTTTCTCGGGTTCTACCAAATTCCATAGAACATGTTTGTTTTCAGTAAGGGTTTAGTTTCACTGATTTCATTGGTGTTGTCCGTGCTGATTAATGCAGTAAAAACAAACCACTTTGTTAGTTTTTTTCCTTTTCCAAATCTAAGTTTTTTTTATTTTAGTTCAAATTTTAAAAGCATTAAGTTAGGTAAGAGTATGAAACCAATGATTATAACTTCAAGTTGTTCTTATTGTATACAGAGAATCCTATGTGTTCAGTTCTCGATACTTGATTATTTGCATCTATCCAAATATTGTAGACACCTCCTTTTTCATATCTTTGTTGCTAACCCATCCAAGGTACCGTTTCTATCTAAATATAGATGGCACGACACGTCAATATATAAGAATAGCTGAAGTATAGCTACATTATCCAATTGATTTATTTCTTGGGTCTACGGTCGAGTTCAGACGAATAAGATCAACGACGAAGCACGTGAAGAATATGAGAGACGAGATAACGGTGATTAGTTGTACAAAGGCGGAATCAAGCGACCATGGTGTTTTCAATGCTGCCTTCCCCTTAGTCTCTATCACTTTACTGAAATCCACCATATTCTCAACTAAGATGCCCACCATTGAGTGCAATCGACTTCGATAGTTGAGCATCTTTAGATCTATTTACTTTGATTATATGTTTTTATTTATTTATAAGGTTTATGTGTTTGAATTGGTGATTTTGTTATCTTGATTAACTGCAGATGAGGTCAAAAAAGAGGGAGATCCATGTGTAAGCCTAACTGTCCAACTTATAATGGTTTATGTATTATATGGAAGTTATTTAGCTTTAAACTTTTGTTAGTATTTGGTAATTTAATTGTACACATGAGTGAGGTTATTGGTATGATTTAATTCTGAATAGTGAAAGATAAGAAAAATGGTGAAATCGTTGTGTTTTTTGTTAGTATTTTGTTGGGCTTTTTTGTTTTGTTTTTTTTAACTCAAATTTATCACGATCTTAAACAAAATATGAAAGAAAAAAAATTATACTAGGTGGTTCAGAGATGAAGAAGTATTAATAGGTGGGACTGTCTTTTTAAAGTAAGCTTAAGTAGTTAACCTGGTATTATGTATATGTTATGCTATGGATATCACTCTTGGACCATGGGGTGGTCAAATGGGATACAAATGGGTTTATATGCAACGAGGGTCTATTTTAAAGATAAAGATAAGGGTTTATCACGGATCTGCTGTTAACGCCATCGAATTTCATATCCAATGCAGAGAAGGTGAAGGTCGGAAATCTGTTTTTGGTACTCCGGGTATCAAGCCATCAGACTTTGTAAGTTTGTAACCAATATCAATCGAATACTGATTGATATCATTGCACATCTGTTTTGCATCTTATCATAGTTTTGTTTCCAACTATGCAGATTTGCATTGACGGTACTAATGAATATTTGATTTTAATAAGCGGGACTACTGGGAGTAGTAGTCTGTTTGGTGGCGTTGAAAATGAAGTAGTTAAATCTATATGCTTTATGACAAATTTGAACGTTTATGGACCCTATGGTAATAGTAATAATGGCACTGCCTTCTCACATGATGTGAAAGACGGGGTGGTTGTAGGATTTCATGGGTGTGCTAGCAGCTACCTCAATGCTATTGGGGTTTATGTGATGCCCAAATCACATGCATCAGGTCCAAACTCTACGAAGGAAGACAAAATAATGTCTGAGGTTCAATTTTTTTGTGGCTATTCATTTTTTTTTCTGTAATGTTTACAGTAGGCCTTTTCTTAAAAAAAAATTACTGCTTACATGACACTCTTTTGTTAAAAGTTTTAGTTTTGTTGACTTTAATAAATTTAAACTAACACCTTTATATATATCCTATCTTATAGGAAACCAAGAATAATGGCTAAAATAGTCTTGAAGGTTATTTTCCTACATTTTTAGTGCACGGTTAATGAGTTACTTTTGAATTTTGATTATGTCTTGAAGGTGAACTAAGTTCCAGCTTTTCAAGATGAAGTTCATAAAACTTGGATCAAAACCGGATTTGTTCCAGTCCAATGGTGAAAACACTCGGTCAGTATGTCATCATTTTCTTTGGATTACCACTCAATCCTACCGGTGATTATTTTGTAGCAAAGAGTATTTGTCAATTAGCATGTGTACCGAATAAATTACTTTTTGTATGATTTAGTTATGTGTTAATCATAAATAGCTTTACTATATGTGTTCTGCTCAATATATGTTAAGGTCAAAATAGGTTCGGGTCAGTCAAAACGGGTTTTGCTCAAAATAGGTTCATGTCAATATGTGTTTTGCTCAATATACGTTAAGGTCAAAACTGGTTAAAAATGCTTTATTTAAGAAAATATATATCAAATAACCAAAGTTATAAAAAAATAATTAAAAAAAAATGAAATCTATCCGGGTTCTAAAAATTGCTATAAAATCATTTGTACAATAACATCTCAATACCTATAAAAAATGAATCAAAACATATTTACCTAAGTGAGAAAAATCATATTTTTATACGTTTATATTGAAAAGTTTTTTCATTACAATGTCCATCTCATTGCCAGTATATATTATATGTTTGTGTTAAGCCACCCGCGAAGCTCGCGGGATTTTAGGCTAGTTTAATGATAAACTAAATCTTAACCAACAAGATTAGGAGTGAGAAACTCTATAGTTAGATTTTCTTTTGACATCATAACTAAAACACTATTTTGGTAAATATTTTTTAAACAACATCATTTTGGTAAATATTTTTTTCCACCAACACCATTTTAGAAAAAAAAAACTCTTAAATTATCTGGGTAAGTAAAACCGTACCGGTAAAACTGTTAAAAAACAACTTGATTCAACAGTCGAAATCGTTTTTTTCAATGGCAACATTTTTTTAAGCGGCGAATTTCTTTTAATCCTTATCGTCTGTGATACTTGAACCCAACACTCCCTCCCCTCCAGAAGTGTTTAAAATGTTTTGCCTTTAACAATTGACAACCACCCATTAGTTCAACAGCAACAATTAGTATCCAAATTTAAAAGAATTGATCAAAACTTCAAAACTATATGTAGAAAATGTTGAACTCGTACGGTTAAGGTTCCAAGACATAAACTAACACTTTTAAGTCTTAAAATATAACACATATTTAAAAAAACAAAGGGTCAACCACTAACCCCTCAACCGGTCCGAAATTAATTAGTTACAAATTGATTTTATCTGCTTAAGCTAGATCCAAACTCGCGGATTTCATATTGTGTTTTTGTGTGGTTTTAGAGATTCACACTCTAGTTCATATCAAAACCGAAGATTTTTTATTTTCTTTTATTTTTATCTAGGCTGTTTATGAAACATAAACTATAAAATATGTTTTATGAACGATTAAAAGATATTTGAATCCTTTTCTTGGGATAGGATTACAGAAATAATTTAAAGAAAATGGATCGAGCAAATATTCCAAACATCCATGGTAATTTTTGAAATTAAATCTAATCTGATAGCCATGTGAACGTATGCACAAGAATTGTTTGGATGATAATGACATCAGTTTTTTCACCCTTTTTCTTTAAATGAAAAGCGATGATGAAAGGCAAGAGTAGTGACAAAAATGAAATATCTAGCAATCTTACGTAAGGGTGTATACAATCCTAGCAATCATAAGCTACTCAATATCAGCTCATTAAAAGCTTAAAAATCAAGTTAAGCCTAAGCGACCGTAAGCCTGACTCTAATTTGAAACTCATTACTAAGGTGTTGTTTATTTTTTAAGATATAAAATGTCTGCAGTCTGCGGACCACATCTGTAAAAGAAGAGGTGGACCAAACCTCTGCAGTTTGCAAGAAAAAGGTTGTTTTTTAACGTATGCGGACTTCTAAAATAAACTGTTGGTGGTGTACGGACGGTGGTGGTGGTGATGGTGGTAGACGGTGGTGGTAGTGATGGACGGTAGTGGGTGGTGGACGGTGGTGGTGATGGACGGTGGTGGTGGACAGTGATGTGGATGTGGATGGTGGTGGTGGTGAACTATGGTGGTGGTGGTGGTGAACTATGGTGGTGGTGGTGATGGAGAAGTGAAGTAGGTGGTGGGGTTACGTGGTCAAAAGGTTGGTGCGATCATAGGTGGTGCAAATAATAAAAGGGAAAATTACGGCAGTAGCCGTTTGACCAGGCCATTTACCAAAATAGCCATTTGACCAGGCTTTATGCCCCTACACAGCCGAGTGAACTCTCATTTTTATGCACCTTCAATCCAGCCACAACCAAGCGGACACGTGTCAGCCCATCCAAGTGAACTCTCATTTTTAACGAAGTACAAGCCGAGCCGCTACAAGTATAAGCCGAGCCGCTTCGCGCCCCTGCCCCACAAGCTAGCCGAGCCGCTACAAGTACAAGCCATGACCTTTCAAGGCCAAGCCGAGCCGTTTCAAAACTCTTTTTAAATTTCAGTAGTATTTTTTAAAAAAATATCAAAAAAATATGTCAAATTGGTTTTTGAAGTATAGGTGGGACAAATTTTTTCAATGTTGTATTTTTTAAGAAAATGACGTTTTTCTTAGCTTTAAAAAACCGAATCCCATACAGAAGGAGTTCTCTACTCTGTGTTCTCTCCTTTTCTATGGAACCTCTCGGTTTTATGCCAATTTTTTCATCGGGTGGGTTACCTCTCGGTTTTATGACGTTTTACTTAGCTTTAAAATCTCAAACTCATTATATTTGTAGTGGGTTAGGATCAAAGAAAAGCTTTTGTATTTAACAACTTTTATATATGATAAATTTTATATTTTATGTACATTGCAATAGACACTAAATAAGACAAGACTTTATTTATTAAGATACAATAGCAAACAAATGGACAAGCATTTATATAAACGTACGATTAAACTAAAAATCTAAGAAATAAAAAAACACATGTAAAGGATTGGGCATGTGTTGAAAGCTCATAAATTCAAATGAAACGGCTTGGGGGTAGGTGGCATGCTGAAGCGGCTTAGATCCAGGGTGTAGCGGCTTGGGCATGTGTTGAAAGCTCATAAATTCAAATGAAACGGCTTGGGGGTAGGTGGCATGCTGAAGCGGCTTAGATCCAGGGCGAAGCGGCTCGGCTTGTACTTGTAGCGGCTCGGCTTGTACTTCGTTAAAAATGAGAGTTCACTTGGATGGGCTGACACGTGTCCGCTTGGTTGTGGCTGGATTGAAGGTGCATAAAAATGAGAGTTCACTCGGCTGTGTAGGGGCATAAAGCCTGGTCAAATGGCTATTTTGGTAAATGGCCTGGTCAAACGGCTACTGCCGTAATTTTCCCATAATAAAAACATGACTTGTACTACGGTGCATCAAGGTTGTAAATCATTGTTGATCTTTTTCTTGTTTAATACTATATGTCAATACTATATTATAATGCATAAGAGAATGGTATTTTAAGATATCCAAAAAATAAGAACTTTTTTTCTCTTAATTTATAAATACACTCCTAAAATGAGGGTAAATTAGTATTTTAAATAATAATTATATTTTAGTCCCTCATCTTATCACACTTAAATCCTTGAGTTTTAACACAATTATAGGTAATTAGTTACATTTTCCTTCTCCATAACAAACTTATAATTCTTTTACGTATTTCTAGCCATATCTTATAAACTATAATGTTTTAAAGAAAATTCAAAAGTACCGTGACGACCTACTCATTTTTGTCGACGTTTCGATAGTTGTCTTGGTCAGTATTGAGTTGTTGATTAAAATATACAAGTAAATGATGCCTTAGTATACAAGTGATTAAAGCCAAACGTACTTTAGTCATGATCCCAAAATGTTTAATAGCTACAAAATGCTAAGTGATTAAATACCGTCAATTTAGTCCTCTCATCTAGAGTACACTTTAATCCCCTCGTCTTTAACAAAATTATAGATACTTAGTAGTTACACTTTATCCTCTTATAAAAAACTAACCCCCCATATTTTTAAACGGTCATAACTTTTTGGTACGTTAATATATTTTAAAAAAAAATACAACACATAAACAAGTATTTTAATCTCTTTAGTTTGAATATAGTTTTACTATAGTTTTTTAATTAAAAAATTGATATGTTACGTGATTAACAGTGTCTAAGGGTGAGTAATAACTGAATCATTAACCGAAACCGAACTGAAATCAACCAAAAACAGATTTACCGAAACCCGAATTAACCAAAAACGGTTATCGATTTTTTTATACCCTCGTTTAACCAAAATTAACTGAACACAACCATTTATATTTTCATATATTTCTAACTTTTATACCTTCATTTCATGTATCTCATAATTATACCTCCATTTTATGTATTTATACTTCCATTTCATGTATTTATACCTAAATTTCATGTGTTTCTTATCAAAAGTTGTAGCCCAAGTTTGGTTTTGGCTATTAACCGAAATTAAACGAATCAAACAAAAAACCGTCAATCTAACTAAATAAAGCAAACTGATTAACTGAAAACAGATTGGTTAATAAAATAGACTAATATGACCTCGATTTCGGTTGAGGATAATCATCTAAACAACCGAACAATGCACACCGTGGCAATATTTGTGTTTCCCGTCGCATCGCACGCTATTATTGGTTATTAACCAAAACAGGTTATGGGTGAGAAAAACTAAATTGTTAACCTAAACCAAACAAAAAAACCTACGAAACCGAACTGAAATCAACAAAAAATTGAATTAACTGAAAACTGAAAACCGAATTAACCAAAAACGGTTATCAATCTTTTTGTACTCTCGTTTAACCAAAATTAAGTGAACCAAACCGAATCATTCATATTTTCATATATTTATAGCTTTTATACCTCCGGTTCATATATTTCATATATCCATTTCATATATTTATACTTTCATTTTATGTATTTATACCTCAATTTCATAGATTTCTAAGCAAAAGTTTTAGGCCAAGTTTGGTTTTTGCTATTAACTGAAATTAAATGAATCAAACAAAAAAACCGTCAATCAAACCGAATAAACCGAAGTGATTAACCAAAAACCGATTGGTTTATAAAATAGACTAACCTATGACTTTGGTTTCGGCTTCGGTCGAGGATAATAACCAAACCGACCGAACCATGCAGAACACAATGAAATGAATTGCCCGATTATTTCGCCTTTGATGTATATCTATCACAATGATGATACAATAAATATTATATGAATAAGAAAACTACAACAAACGAGTACCGCAATGCAATGTGTCGCACCCACCGCATCGCGCGGGCATTCTGCTAGTAATTATAATAAAAATAATATTATGTATTTTGTTTTATATGAAATTATAAATGTGTGTATATATATATGTCGAAAGAATTATATATGCAAATGAATTATGTAATTAAATCTATAACAAATAATAAACGAGTCTATTTTAAATTGAGCTCTAGTTTGAAAAATTGCTCACTAGCTTAGTTTTATAGAAAAAATGAGCCAACCTCGGCTCGAGTTCTTACAAGTCAAATAAGCTGACTTGAGTTTAGTCGAGTCCATGCTAAACTTGTGTCGTATACAGTGGCAGACCCAAGATTTTTTTTTTCACTGGGGGCCATTTTTTGTATAAGAATTTTTCACAACTAAATATTTAAATTTTTGGGTCGGTCATCGTAGCCAGGTCGGGGCTAGAAAATAATGTAGAAGCATTTAGTGGACATGAAACCACTACATTATATGTTGGAAGTTTTATTTGGTAATCAAGTGTTAAATAAAATCGACATTCAATTTATTATTTTAAAGAAACAAATTAGAGGGTCAATGGGTGGTTGTGCTGTTTTAAAACACTAATTTAATTTTGATGGAAAAAAATAAACTAAAAAAAAGACATGTAAGACTTGAACTTGGGATATATTTGTTGGAACACAAGGAGATTTACCAACACACCATCTTTTCTTTTAATACTATTGGGTCCAATTAATTTATTTTATGAGGTCCTTGAAAAATTTAACATACCATTTCTACTATTTTCTAAAAAAAGATTGGGGTCTGTGAACCCCGATCCGGACCATATAGGTCCGCCCCTGCTTGTATACACCCCTAACATGAACGAGGGTCTATAACCTGAACAAAAATCAAGTTTTTTTCTTTTTGGGTTTTAACTTTTTACTATATTAAGTATGAAGTATATTTATATTAAACAATGTCACTACAAACATGATTAAAAAAATGTATTTTTCTTTAAAACCAAACCACCAACCAGTCTTTAAAGAATCCAGATTCTAGAACCATGAAGCAAAATGGAGAACCGCTTGTTTCATATCCAAAACCATCCACATTTAGGGCCATGTGCGGTTTGCCCATGTTAATAGATTTTCGGATACATTAGAACTAGGCTCTAAGATAGGCCCAATACAAGCACAAATATATTGACAAGTTAAGTTGGCCGGAGCCGGACGGGTAAAACCGTCCAAAAACGATTTGCTAATTGTCGAGGTCTTTTTTTCATCAATAAAAGTCGGTATCATAATTTCATACAATTGATCATATGGGTTCATCAATATTGCAACGAAAATTAATTATTACATAGCTAAGATTTGATAATAAAAATAAGGATTTTTGTTAACTTTCTTTGCTTTTGGTTAACATTTCATTTGTCAGTTAACCCAACAAGTGGCATAACCGACCTGAACCGAAACTGGTTTGGAACTAATTCCGTACAAACCGGTTCTGTTTGGTGTACAAACCGTAGGTTTTGGAACGGTTCCCCTTCTCCACGCCAAAAACCAAACCGAACCGGTAAGGAAAAGGTTATTTTATTGAACTTTATATAAAATTTTTATAAGGGAACAATTTTTTTAATCCTAAAATAGTTTGAAAACTATAAAAAAGAATACGCTTCGTATTATGGATTTTTTTGTCATCAAAACAGTAAAAAAGTACGCACAAGAACCGGTTTGGAACCGAAACCGAACAGAAACAGGTGTTTCATACCAGCCTTTAAAATTGGCGAAAGTTAACCAGTTGGCCAAGAACCGAAAAAAAACCGGTTTGGAACCGAATTGGTTTCCTAAAAAAACCAAAACGTTCATCTCTATTTGGTACCGATGGTCTAGGCGATGGATGGGCCGAACATGTCGGGCCAGATTTGATAGGTCGTAAAAAAAGTATATCTGGATGACGGAGGATCGGTGGATGGATCCTAACGTCTTAGGCCCAACCCACGTTGGCCCAACCCACGTTATCACTTGTGTTATTTTTTATATGATATGACGAGTTGCAATATGTTAAAAAGGCCATTTATTTCCTATATGAATGTTCAGATCGCGACACATGTAAAGCAAATGCTAAATAACCGACGGTTAAGATTTGGCCTTCAATTTTTAGTCCATGATTTTTTTATCTAACACTTTTTTTATTGGTTTATATGTAGACCACATTTTAATTCACCATGAAACCATGAGTTTCAGTGTATGCTATTTAAGACCATGTTAGACTTGTGTTGTTTAAAAAGCTCGCGGCTTAGAGCTCGCTTGAAGCTACCTCCGATTTAGCTCGAAAAAAGCTCGCTCGAATGGCTTGTTTTGAAACTAAGCCGGGCCGGCTTGGCTAGGTTAGAAAGTGAGCCTAGCTCGGCTCGGCTCGTAACAAGCCAGATTGGCTCGGTTTGGCTTGCTTGTTAGCTCGGCTATGCTTAGCTCGAATTATTTTACTTTTAATATATATTATTTTTTATATACATTATAAAATATCACAAAAAAAGAAACAGATTATTATTTACATGTATTTAAGAGTGAAATTTGATATCTATAACATATTTGAATGTTGATTACTATGCTAACGAACATATATTGTATTTCTTTGAAATTTAGAACTTATTTTATGTTGTTGATCTTGATTTTGGTTTGTAATGTATTAGGTTGAGCTTATTTTGGATATGCTCTTTTGAACTATTGGAAAATATTATAGACTATTGAATTTTAGAAGCCATGTATCAATTTTTTTTTAAAAAAAAATCGAGCCAAACCAAATCAAACCGAGCTAACTTGATTTAAAATTAAAGCTCGGTTTATAATCGAGGCAGCTCAGTTTATAATCGAGCCAATCCCAAGCTTGCTCAGACTCGGATCGTGAACAGCCATAGCCATATGTTAGACATCTCGTGGTTTTACTCTTTTTGACATCTCCTAAACAGCCCTAATTTGATACCACCAACAACTCTCCGGTCTTAACTCTGAACAGTCAACACTGGTGTTATCTTCCGAGGGCTATCAATGGCCACTGGCAACAGCAGCGCTCTTCTTGTCATCGACATGCAGGTTCTCTTCATTCCTTTGTTTTGGATATTATTAATCAGAAGTCAACCCTTGCTTGCTATTTGACTTGTTTTGCAGAATGATTTTGTGTTGGCAGATGGCTCTATGCGTGTTGATGGTGCTCTAGCTATCGTCCCCAACGTTATTAAAGCCGTTGAGCACGCTAGACGCCGTGGCTTCCTCGTTGTTTGGGTACACTTTTATTTTTATATACATCATTGATCATACACTGTTTTTACTTTTTTTTTTCTTGTTAATTTAGTAGTAGTTACTGACTACTGTTGTACATGTGCATTATGTGTTAGTTCAACTAGTCATTTGTGAATAATTTATTATCTGATTGTTGTTTCGTCACCACAGTCCATGACAAATAAACAACTTTTCCCTAGGATTCGTGCAATCTTTAAATCATATAGATACATGTTTTAGTGTTTTACCTATTCTACTCGTGTGATAGAAATTATGGTATGGCATTGCAGCGTATACCGTTAAAATGTAGATGACTTTTTCATAAAGTCATTTTAGACGAACACAACGGTGGTGTTTGTTTTTTCACTACTAAGGTTTGCAGTCACATTACGGGGCTGTATGTTTCAGCTCTTAATGAGCTCTTAACAGTTCAGACCTCTTACTGGTTTAGCACTTAATGGTTCAGACTGTTTGTTTCGCGAGCAGTTGTCTGAATGGTTTAGACATTTGCCTCCGAATGGTTAAGCATTATACTGAGTCTGAATGGTTAAGACCTTTTATCTGAATTGGTCAGACATTTGCCTCCGAATTGTTAAGCATTATACTGGCTCTTAATGGTTCAGACCTCTTACTGGTTCATCACTTAATGGTTCAAACCACTTACTGGTACAACACTTACCCATTCAGAAGTTGCCAAACAGCCTACTTTTTCTTTAAATTCGATCATCAATAATATCTATCATCCATTGGGAGTTGGGACCGATGTATTCACATGCTATGTTTCCATCTTTACCAAAATGTAGATGACTTTCTACTAAAGTCATGTTAGGCGAACACACGATCTCGTAGCATCACTACTAAGGTTTGCACATTACATGTCTTTTAGATGGCCCTATGCGTGTTAATGGTGGTCTAGCTATCGTCCCCAACGTTATCAAATCCATTGAGGCTAGACGCCGAGGCTTCCTCGTTGTTTGGGTAGGTACTCCTTTATTTTATATATATATCATTAATCATACCCTGTTTTTACTTTCCTCTTTTTGTTTTCAATTAACGTCATATAAATCTGCATTCTGTTCTAATTCAGTTTCATCACCACTGTCCATAACATATAACAGCTTTTCGTGCAATCTTTAAACCATATAGATGGATGTTTTACCCACGTTGTAAGTACCAGCTATTCTACTCCTGTGATAGGAATTATCGTATGGGCGTTCCAGCTCATACCGTTAAAAATGTAGATGGCTTTCTGATAAAGTCATTTTAGACGATCTCTTAGCATCAATACTAAGGTTTGCATACTTATTTGCTTTACATCCGATCATCGATAATATCTTTGTCTTCTCTTGGGAGTTGGGACCGATGTCCTCACATGGTATGTTTCCATCTTTACCAAAATGTAGATGACTTTCTTGTAAAGTCAAGTTAGGCGAACACACAGTAACATCACATGGTATGTTTCCGTCTTTTCCAATTTGTACACACAAAACACATTTTCCCCTTTTCTTTCTCACAAGTCACATCGACTTAGAAGCTCCACCATTACTCAAAAGTCCAAACCGTTATAAAACTAACTATCACTGGGGCAGTGATTGATCTTGTGAGGGCTAGTAATGGCGGCTGATCACACTTGCAACACCACCGCTCTTCTCGTCATCGATATGCAGGTTCCCTTTCTTTCCTCGTTTTGTTAGTATCAATCAGTTCATCCTTGCAACTTGACTTTTTTTTTTTTTCTGTGTGGTGTTGCTCTGCTTTCCAGAATGACTTTCTGCTGGCAGATAGCTCAATCCGTGTTGCTGGTGGCCTAGCTATCGTCCCCAACGTTATCAAAGCCGTTGAGGATGCTAGACGCCGAGGCTTCCTTGTTGTTTGGGTACTTTTCTATATAAACATCATATATAAACATCCTACTTTTGGTTTTAATTAGGTGCATATTGATGTAGAACAAAGACCATTTTATGTAAATTGTAAAGTCCACCAAGTAGAGACAGTAATGTTGCATGTCATGAAGTTAAATTTCATTTTCTTTTTTTTCATGTTTTTATATCTAATAAAGTTTTCATGTAGGTTGTGCGCGAGCATGACCCGCTGGGAAGAGACGTTGAACTCTTTAGAAGACACTTTTACGCTGAAGGAAAACCAAAACCGACCTCAAAAGGGAGCAAAGGTGCAGAACTGGTTGATGGTCTAGTCATCAAACAAGAAGATTATAAGGTGGTAAAGACGCGCTTTAGTGCATTTTTTGCTACACACCTTCATTCAGTTCTACAAGGAGCAGGGATTGATAGTTTGGTTGTTGTTGGTAAATCAACTTTCTTTAAATAATTCTGGTTTTAATATGTTATTTCTGTAGTTTAGTATAGGTTTATTTTTAATTACAGGCGTTCAAACTCCGAATTGCATAAGGCAGACTGTTTTTGATGCTGTAGCACTTGATTACAAGTCTGTTACTGTTATTGTCGATGCCACAGCTGCTGCTACCCCTGATGTGCATGCTGGTATGTTTGTTTGTTTTTTTTGTGTTTTTTTTCTTAATTGCTAATTTTCTAATTAAGTTCATCCTTTTTTTTGTCTCCGATATTGTTTTGATAGATTGATTATGTGCTTACTAATAATTTGATTATAAAACCTTGATTAATACTTATCTAGAAGTTAATTACTTGACTTATGATAATCTACAAAACAAGATAATGATAAATGATACTACTGTAATATTTAGAACATAAAATTAACATATTATAAATATGGATAATGTATGTGGAGGCATGTATTCAACTTTTTTCATTAAGGCCACCCACGTATTGGAACTACTTTTAAAGGTTACCAACTGGGCAGTTAATATCGGCGCTATCTCGGTGATATAGCGGTGCTATATCGGTTATCGGTCTTGGCACATAATATCGGTTCAGAATATCGGTAGAAAAATATCGCCAATATTTTGATATTCTTATCTTGGTCATATCGGTGAGAAAATCGGTAGGCCAGATTTTTATGTTTTTCTTTATTGGCTGCCAACAAAATACAAAACCCAGTTCTTTTATGCTTTTTTGGCCCATATATTATAACCTTTATCACACTTCGAACACTTAACGCGACAACTGATGATGTCTGCTGAACCCTAATCGTCCCTCCCAAGCTTCTGTGCTTCAATCGGATTTTAGTGTTTTAAGTTATGATGAACAAATGAAGAATCGGGTGCCTTGGTTGATCTTGATGAACACTTCTTTATTTTGCTATTAATATTATATAGGTTCTAGACTTCTAGATATGAATATATATATTTTTATGCATGATATTATAAATTACCGATATCCCACCGATATCTCACCGCGATAAACGATATCTCGGATATCAGTCCTTGACCGATAACCGATATTTTTCCGCATTAACTGCATAGGTTACCAAGTATGTATCCGGTCTCGGTTAATACCATATCTGGCCAAGAACATGCCTAATGAGTAATGACAAAAATGGCCTATTTTTTTTTAAAGAGAATATATCATTGTGCAAGGGTGTAGAGCCTAGAGGTATCAATAAGCAATGATCAAGCATAAGGGGTGTAGAGGTATCAATAAGCAATGATCCAGCATAAGAAAAATTTATGTATTGTCTTCATAACAGTTCAACATGTGCATGCTTGGGGATAAGGGTGTAAAAATTTGTCACGACTAGGGCTGTAAATGAACGCATTCATTTATTGTAAATAAAATTGTTGGTGGTGGAGTGGAAAAAACCATCTCAAGATAATGTAAAGGTCTCAAGTTCAAGGCTAGGCTCCACCATTGAAGGTCTAATTTTTTTAATTCATTTCCCCTTACCACAATTTTGGGCCTGGTTTTTTATTTCGCCCGAGGCCTAAATTATTTTGAGATTTTTCGGAGACGGCTCTGAACTCTTATTTATACTGTAAATTTTTATAAATTAAAAACTTGTTCTTGTTTGTTTTTCACACCAGTAGTGAGTTATATCATTTGAGTATCAATTTGGAGACCCCCTTTGAATTGAAGTATAGGATCAAATTTATTAACTTTTTTTGTTTTTATTCATTTTATTCTATTAGCGGTGTTGCTGTTACTAGTATAGTCATAAATAATGACCATATAATCTTGCCTTCTGTTTTAGACTCAAAAGAGTTATTGTTCTATCAAGTGTCCAGATGACATGGCTTTTTTTTTTAATTTTTCTTTTAATAAGGTTAGGCGAATGCTGAGTTCACAGTCTTTATATTTTATATATTTGAGCAAAGCTCCACCTAGGTTGCCAACAACTGTTTCAAGGTTTGTGTTGTCACTTTTTATTGAGCTAAAAAAGTTATGTGAACAATTATGGGTTTGATGATGTCTAGCCTTTACTATTCGGTTAAAAGCATGCTATAAAGGTGCATTTGGAATAATGTTAGATTGGGATTGGGGACCATGTCATAATTCAAATACAGATAATCTATCAAGGAATGAGTGTAAAGGTTATATGTATTTTTTTATCATTACTAGGATAATTTGTTCATCATACTTATAGGTTAAAACTTGTTACTAAAATTTGTTTAATCCTTTTAATCAGCCAATATTTACGACATGAAAAATATTGGAGTAGCAGCTCCCACACTCGAAGAATGGTGCGGGTCAAGTAAGTAAATACTTGCTGTTTTGCTTCGGGGCTGCTGTATCTGCAAATTGTAGTATGTATAAATAAACAGTATGGCATGGCGTAGAAGCATACGCGGTCATACAAGTTGTTTAATATATGTAAGAATAACAGACATTGTGTGTTGTTTATGTAGCTATCTCTCAGTTTGATGATGATTGTGGTTATGACGTGTATTTTAAGCATGCACAAAAGCATCCTACCTAGGCTTAACCCCATCCTACAACATATCATTTGAACTTTTCCTGTTGTGTCCTTTTGATGTTACAATATAAGTGTGCTATTTAAACTTCAAGACTTTTAAGATGTGCTTATAAGAGGTAAGAACAAATGATTTGTTGATATTTCGCCATTGAAATCCATGTTTGGTGTTGGAGGATGAGGGACTGGTTCTCATCTTACCCAACTTTAGATCTGACCTGCAGGGGAAAGTTCTTGTACAAATAATCTTAACATACTAAACATATAAATTGAAGGAAAACTCAAAAAGACAAGGTGACATTTTTGTAATTATCAATAACTATCAAAGTTACTCTACAAATATACCTAAAAAACCTAAAAAAAGCCTAACCCCCCCCCCCCCCCCCCCCCCCAACAAAAAAAAAAAAAAAACCTAAACCCCCCAACCCAAGCTAAAATGCTAAAAACTAAACCCCCAAAAAACCTAAAAAAATAAAAAAAAAAACACACAAATTAATTTTTTTTTTAATATTTTTTACTAAAAAATCGCTACTTTTAGTAGCAGCAAAAAAAAAAATTTTTTTTTTCTAACAAAAATGTAGCGATTTTTTTATAAAAAATATTAAAAAAATTGTGTTTTTTAGGTATTTTTGGTTGAGTTCACATTTGTATAGTAACTTTGATAGTTGTTGGTAATTACAAAAATGCTACCTTGTCTTTTTGACTTTTCCTTCAATTTGTATGTTTAGTAGGTTAAGTTTATTTGTATTTGATCTTTTGCCCTGACCTGCAATATTAAGATAACTTGATAGAAGCGTCTTTCCGACTTAGCATACGCTTGTCTGATTGTGTATATATGTCTACTAGAAGTGTGCTCGCGCGATACGGCGGGACATTGATAGAAGGACAAGGTGTTCATTGTTCGGTTGATTCGGTTATTATCCTATATCGAAACCGAAGATATCGGTTAGTCTATTTTATTAACCAATTGGTTTTTGGTTAATCGGTTCGGTTTATTATTTTAGATTGATGGTTTTTGGTTTGAGTTTAATTTCGGTTAATAGTAAAATCAAACTTGAGCTAAAACTTTTGTTTAGAAATACATGTAATTGAGGTAAGATACATGAAATGGAACTATAAATACATAAAATGGAGGTATAAAATATGAAATATATGAACTGAAGGTATAAAAGCTAGAAATATATGAAATACGAATGGTTTGGTTCAGTTAGGTTAAGTTTGGTTAAACGAGGGTACAAAAAAATCGATAACTGGTTTTGGTTGTTAATCGGTTTTTAGTTAATTAAGTTTTTGGTTGATTTTAATTCGGTTTCGTTTATTTTTAGTTCGGTTTCGATTAATGATTCAATTATTGCCCTCACTTAGACATTTTTAATCACGTAACATATCATTTTTTTATTAAAAAAAACTATATCAAATCTATATTCAAATTAAAGAGAATAAAATACTCGTTTTTATGATGTAATATGTTTCTAAAAATATTAACGTACAAAAAGGTTATGACCGTTTAAAAATCGTGGGTAACTAGTTTTTTTATAAGGTAATAAAGTGTAACCACTATTTAATTATCTATAATTTTGTTAAATATTAGGGAATTAAAGTGTAATTAAGACGAGGGAATTAAAACATAATTAATATTTGAAAAATTAATTAACCATCATTTTAGGTTGAACTTTATGCATTAAAGCAAATAAAAGTTCTTAACTTGGGTATCTTAAAATGTATTTGTGTTATGCAATATATAAAGTACTAGAAAGTGCCCGCGCGATGCTGAAGGAAACACAAACACTGCAATGGTGTGCATTGTTCCTTTCGGTTATTATCCTCAATTGAAACGAAGTCATCGATTAGTCTATTTTATTAACCAATTGGTTTTCGGTTAATTTGTTTGGTTTATTCGGTTAGATTGCCGGTCTTTGGTTTGATTCGTTTAATTTCAGTTAATAGCCAAAACCAAATTTGGGCTAAAACTTTTGCTTATAAATACATGAAGTTGGGGTATAAATACATAAAATGAAGATATAAATATGAAATATATGAATTGAAGATATAAAAGCTAGAAAGATATGAAATTATGAATGATTTGGGTCGGTTAATTTTGGCCAAACGATTGTACAAAAAAATCGATTGCCGTTTTTGGTTAATTCGGATTTTGGTTAATCGGTTTTCAGTTAATTAAGTTTTTGTTAAAGATTAGGGATTAAAGTGTAATTAATATGAGGGGATTAAAATGTAATTAATCAGTATATGAAAAACTAATTTATCCTCATTTTAGGTTGTACCTTAAGCATTTAAAAAAAAAAACAAATCTTAACTTCGGAGTATCTTAAAATACCCTTATCTTATGCATCATATATAATGGGAAAGGTTCCTGTACAAACAACCTTATCATACAAAACGTACGAAAGGCATGAAAAAAAAAACGAAGTGACATTTCTGTAATTATTTACTCGTAAATTATCAAAATTACCATACAAATGATCTTGTAGGGTATTTTTTTAAAAGAAAAAATTACATCGTTGGTCCTTGTGGTTTCTGCTAAATTTCAATGTCGGGTACTAACAGTTTTTTGTTGCAAAATCAGGGATTAACGTTTTAATTTGTCACAACGTTGAGTACTAAGGCCAAATTTTGTCATAATGTTGAGTACTAATGCCAACCATTGTCACAATATTGAGTAATTAGGCCAAACATTGTTAGCTTTTTTTGGTAAGTCTTACTAAAATGAGTAAAATGCCCTTTAATAATTAAAGTTTTTAGTCATTTTGTAAAACTTAGAAATTGCATGGACTATATGTGTTAAATAATCAAACTTGTTAAATTAAACAAAAAGAAAGGCCGCCTTTCAGGAGGTCTTATCCGGCAAAGTCGCCAGATTCCGGCCATATCGAATCCCTAAAAATTGTCCGTTTAACTCGTTTTTTCATTAACATACACCCCTTGACCCGATGTGACCTCATTCCCACACAATTTCACAGCCAAATTTCGTCCCTACAACTGATCGGAGCCGCATCGGCATACCGGAACTCCGGCGATGCAATTCTTGTACATAACATCGCAAACCGATACGAATATTACATGCTATTTGTTCTTTTTATCAAACAATCGCAAAGTCTCAGTCGCAAAGCCCCATATTAATTTCAACTTACAAAACTTTTATATTCCTAGATCAGAAATTTGTTTAATTATTTTTATAAATCTTAACTTGATTTATTATTTAGGTTAAGTTAAAAAGTTTATTTTACTAGCATATTATTTATAAACTCAAAGTATATATAGTAAACTTCAAATCCATTTAATTTTTAAAAAAATATAAATAAATCAGAAAAACATTACTTTGAATTTTTCCAGTCAAATATAATTAATAAAAAACACTCTAGTTATTAAAGGGCATTTTAGTCATTTTAGTAAGACTTAACAAAAAAGTTAACAATGTTTGGCCTTAGTACTGAGCATTGTGATAAATTAGAACGTTAATACCTGATTTTTGCAACAAAAAAACTATTAGTACCCGACATTGAAATTTGGAAGAAACCACAAGGACCAACGGTGTAATTTTTTTCTTTGCAAAATGTGTTTGTAGGTTAATTGTCAAAATCACTCTACAAGTATATCAAAATTACTCTACTAGTTTATCAAACAACATACAATTCAAAATACTCTACAAGATCATTTGTAGAGTAATTATGATACTCTACAAAATTACCCCACAAGATCAAAATTACTTTACAAGATCATTTATTGAGTAACTATGATACTCTATAAAATTACCCTATAAAGATCAAAATTACCCTAAAAGATCATTTTACAAAATTACCCTACAAGATCATTTGTAGGGTAATTTTGATAACTACCCTACGAGTAAATAATTACGAAAATGTCACCGCGTTTATTCAGCAAAACCTTCAGTTTGTACATTCTGTACGTTAAAGGTATTTATATTTGATCTTTTGCCTATATATAGTATAGATATATATGATGTTTAATAATATCATATTTGGGTTCTCTTTTACTATGTGTCTCTTCCATCACTTGGGTTATATCTCTCTCGCTAAAACGTGCATGCCGGATACATTATTCGTATAATCAACACCTGTTTTAACATAAACTTTTTTTTAGTTTCATATCCATCATATTTTGTTTGTAAAAGGCATCACAGTTACATCGATATTATCATATATAATTTGTTGAGTGAATTTCAAGGATTGTCCTTTATCTTTATACTCATTTTCAGGCGTTGTTCTTTATGTTAAAAATTGACGAGTTTTGTCCTTTACGTTTTCATATCATACACGTTTTGTCCTTTAGGCCTAACCCAGTTAGTTTTTTCAGTTAAATTTGGTCATATGCTTTGCACATGAGGGCATTTTTGTCAATTCAAAGGTAAGTTCAACGACAGATTTACAGCTCAAAGGTTCTGCAACCTTTGAATTGACAAAAATGCCCTTATGTGCAAAGCACATAACCAAATTTAACTGAAAAAACTAACTGGGTTAGGCCTAAAGGACAAAACGTGTATGATATGAAAACATAAAGGACAAAACTCGTCAATTTTGAACATAAATGACAGCGCCTGAAAATGGGTATAAAGATAAAGGACAATCATTGAAATTCACTCTATTTTGTTTGTAAAAAAGTGATCCACCCTTTTTTAGAAAAATAATGTAGATAAGTGTATATATTGTAAAAATACATATTTCAAATACAATATATATATATATAGGGTTGGGCTCTATAGGAAACTCTATCTTTTTTTAAAAACTATGCAAACCCATTGTCATCCATTGATTAACAACCATCCAACTTGATCAATGGCTCTCATCATTTTGGAAAGAATTATAATTAAAAGAAATAGTATAATACACATGACAACCTCTGGAAGGGTATTTTGGGTAGTGCAAATAGAACATTGGAAAACCAAATCCCTGCCATGCAGTAGCCGTCTAATCAAACTGCAAAGCATTTTTCAAAAATATTTTCATCTTTATCTTTCCCACTAGAAACTGAGATTGTTCATATTTCCCCATCGCCAAGACAACATCGATCGGTGCCTTCTAACCCTAAGACAGAAGCCGATAGTGTCTATCCGGGAGAATGAGGAAATCGTTCGTAATTTTGTCGTCCTCGCTCAAGTTGAAACGATTACGGAAGATCAAGAGTTCAAGCAAAAGGTTAGTTTTTGTAATCGTAATCGGTCCTGTAAAAGGGGGTTTTCTTCAATCGATTTCCCCTTAGGGCGGGAAAGGTCTGCCATTGTAATCGATTTCCCCTTCAAAAATGGCAACTGATTTTGTTTTGTTTTCTATCTATTGCACTAGGAGACCTATGTTAGGGCGGGAAAGGTCTGCCAGCCGTAGTGTTGTTATTATATCCGATGATTCCAAGCAAGGTCCTCCCAAGCAACAATCTCGCTTCGGTCCGACCCAGAGGGCTTTAGGTTAGTATTGATGTATAGTGTGTTGTGTGTTGAATTAGGCTCTGTTCATAACATACTTTTGTTTGGCTGCATTTGCAGTGTATGAAGATACTGACACTGGGTCAACAGCCACTGGGAAACGACGGTTAAATGGTAAGTGCCTTTGGTTACATTAGTTGGTAATTGCGTATCAATGTGAACTTGTATAACATGTGTTCAATGGTTATGAAAAAAAACGTTCCCTTGTATAGTTCTGGCTGTGGAAGTACATTAATTGTTGGGTAGTTAATTCTAGAAGTTTGCATAACATGTGTTAAATAATTAATGGACGGACCAAAGATCATTGGCTTTGATTTGTTTGTCTGCCAAATAATTAATGGTCGGAGTTTGAAGTTTGCCTAACATGTAACTGTGTTAAAGGATGACACAAAGTTTGGAAATTATGTTAAGGTTATTGGATTAATGGTACAATCAGTTAAGATTATTAGATTAGGTGTTTTAAATTGTTAAACATTTTGAAAGTGTATCAATGTGAACTTATATAACATGTGTTAACTGGTAGGGAAAAAAATGTTACAATAGTATCAATGGTAAGTGCCTTTGGTTACAATAGTTGGTAATTGCGTATCAATGTGAACTTGTATAACATGTGTTAAATGGTTATGAAAAAAACGTTGCCTTGTATAGTTCTGGCTGTGGAAGTACATTGATTTTTGGGTAGTTAATTTTAGAAGTTTGCATAACATGTGTTAAATAATTAATGGACGGACCAAAGATCATTGGCTTTGATTTGTTTGTCTACCAAATAATTAATGGTCTGAGTTTGAATATTGCCTAACATGTGTTAATTGGCAGAGAAAAAAAAAACATCGCGGAGGATAATTCTGGCAAAGGAAGGCAAAGAAACCGTGGTTAGTTATTTTTTATTGACTTTCATTTGTTTGATGTTCAAATGATTAATTGTTGGATGTTTGATCTTATAACTGTAATGTTACCGTTTGTCTTAGAAAGATTTGACATAAAGGGGTATAAAGTAGACTAATTATTTTAGGGTTGTTTTGGTTGCGTATAAAACGTTATACCAGTACGTAGGGCAGATGTAACAGCTACATCAAGCGGGAGAACCTTACGGTCAGGGAAGAAGAAAGTTTCAGAGGAGAGTGTGAAAGTTCAAAAACGGAAGCAAAAAGAAGTTGTTATCGAACAAGCAAAAGTTCCCAAAGTCCGTAAGCTAGCGAAGAAGGATGAATTTCCGGGAATAAGGACGCGATCCGCACCACTACAATTTTATAAGTGTGTACGAGCATTGACAGACCAACAACGTGAGGCAGTCAGGGGAATGGGCTTTGGTCGTTTACTTACTTTCAGTGTTGATGGGTTACCAGCTAAGTTAGGTTATTTTGTTGTCAATAATTTTAATCCCGATAAGATGGTGATATGTACACCTTCTGGTAATATCAAGGTAAACAGGAAAGTGATACATCAGTTACTAGGGATCCCGACCGGTGGGAAAAAGTTTAGTTCGATTGATAAGCTGCCCATCTTGGTTGATGCCATTGCGGATTGGAGGGCTAGATACCCCGGTGTACATGTACCTCCAACAAAGATGGTGAAAATGATAGATGAGTCCGACGGCGAAGACAGTTTTGATTTCCGCATGGATTTTGTAATGTGTTTTGTGGCAGTGCTCGTTGACTGTCATAAACAAAGTTGTTTACGGGAAGAAATCTTAGAGTATCTAGATGACGAAATGGATTTTGCAAAGTTAGACTGGTGTGACCTGGTGGTAGAGAAGTTGAAAACTTGCAAAGATACCTGGGATCGGCTTGACCCACAAAGCATCTTCGTTGGGCCTCTTTCGATTCTGATAATAAGTGAAATTTATTTATCTGGGATAATTAACATGTGTTAAATATACTTGGTTGTTTTTCGGACTGAACTGATCGCTGTTACTTGTAGCTGTTGTACGTTGATAGCATTGAGTGCACAGGGATGAAGGTTGACAAGGCGGTGTGTCCTTTGGCTTTCTGGAACTTGAAGAGATTGCGAGCGAGAGAGAGAAAGGCTGGAAATACTTGCTGGTGGGTTTGGTCTGGGAGGGTTTAAAGGGTTAACACTTCCAAGTAACTATAACGTGGAACACTGGGCAAGTAAGGAGGTATAGTTATATACACTAACATGTGTTTTTTACAATTAGTATATAATTTTTGTATTAAATTGTTGCTTTAAACTTTTGAAACAGGAGAGGCTGTTGATGGTACGACAGCTAATTAATGTGACAAACAAGAACAAAATCAAAATAGAGGGTATGTTGGAATCTATGTGTGTGGAGAGCCCTGATGACGAGGAAGTACAAACGTTAAAGGCAATGTATGAAAGTTTGTTTGAACAGAGAGCGTATGCAAGTAGAGATCACGATAAAGCGGTGGATTTATCGTCGCACCGTATCAATGAGGTGTTGGAAGATTTGAAAAATGATGAAAGTATTCACGTTGATGAGGGACAGAACGCTGGTTAGTCACTGTTATTATTTGTAAATATTGACTTTATTAATGTGGCACACATTTACTGATGTGCAACGTTTTCGTAGGGGATGGCGTGGTTGACGAATTCTCGGATGGTTCGCCAATAGCTAGTTTGTACAGGAAGTCACTTAATCGGCTTAACAAAAGCATCAGTAAAAGGAGATTGAAAGAAGTAGGATCTTCAGCCATAGACTTTGATGGCGTAGAAGGTGTGATTATTATCTTTCTAACATGTACACTGTAACACATGTTAATGTGTTACCGATGTTATTGATTAACATCTGTTGTGGTTGCAGCTGATGTTGCGGGTCAATCAAGCGTAGCTGTTGATGGAAAAGAGTATGCTGAAACGATGGAAGATGGTGGGAAGTCGTTACAGGTGAGGCGATCTGCTCGACTGGAGAAGTTAAAGGATGTTCCTGAGAAAGAAGAAAGCTGTGTGACCCCAAAAAGGCGTAAGACAAATATAAAGTTTGATGGGCCAAACACGGATGGTGGTAACGAAACAGGTAAAGTGTTACATGTGTTACCATTTTTAGTGTACGTTTATAGTTAAGTGTATAGATGGCAGCCTATGAAGAAAACATAAGTACACATTGATGGTGACGCGTTGATTAGTGCTCGAGAAAGTTTATGTCCCTGTAATGTGTATACGGGACTGAAATGTATGGTGTAACACATGTTAATGTATTGTTTAACATCTGTTGTGGTTGAAATGAATTGGCTAACACATGTTATGTCCCTGTAATATGCGTAGGGGACTGAAATGTATTGTTTAACATCTGTTGTCGTTGCAGCTGATGTTGCGGGTCAAGCAAGCGTACCACATGATGGCAAAGAGTGTGCTGAGACACTGCAAGATGTTAGGAAGTCGTTGCAGGTGAGGAGATCTCCTCGACTGAAAAAGTTAAAGGATGCTCCTGAAAAAGAAGTAGGCTGTGTGACCCCAAGAAGGCGTAAGACAAATAGGATGTTTGATGGGCCAAGCACGGATGGGGGTAAAGAAACAGGTAAAGTGTTACATTGTACGTTTATCGCTAAGTGTATAGATGGCAACCTAGGAAGAAAACATAAGTACACATTGATGGTGACGCGTTGTTTGTACAGGGACAAAGTTTATGTCCCTGTAATATGCGTACGTGTCTGAACCCATTTAATATTAATGTGATGTTATAGGGTGCAACGAGACTGAGAAGCAACACGGTGATAAGAGTGTTCATGAGGCTGGTATTTCAACTGGATGTGACTGTAGTATGGGTGGGGCGGGACATATTGAAGGACAATGGAGCGGGGATAAAAGTGATGTTGAACAAGTCCATAAGCCGTTTGGTTTAATGCGTGTGATACTGCGTCTTAAAGCAGCAGCGGCCCAGGGTGTACCTGGTAGTGCTTCGTACAATTTCAGATTGTTAGTTTTTTATAGTGTGCTTTATTGGTTAATTCTGTTTTAACATGTGTGATCTTGCTTTGACAGTTGACGGTGGCTCTGGCATGCGGTTGGTTGGTCAAGATGCATATAGTGTGGAGGCAGCAGGACATGAACCTCCACCTGAAAAAAAATGTGGATGAGAAGGACGATGATCAGCAGATCCCCGATTTAGAAGCGACTGCTGACAAACAGGATAAGATTCCTGATCAGGTAGCCAAAAGTGATGAGATGGGTGTTAAGCTTACTGATCAGGTTGAAGGGAATGACAATGAAGGTAATCTTCAGAAAGCATCTTATTTGTAGGGCCGACAAAACTCTAGACGCATGTTTAGCCATTTCTAATTTATTTGAGAATGTTTATGCAGCATCAAATAGTAAGACTGAGCATGAAGTCGTGGATGCAACTGATGCAAGTAAGGAAGAATGTGGTGGAGTCGTATTTGGACCCTTGGAATGTGATGTTAGTGACAAGGATGAACAGGTGGTTTCGGATGGCAAAGGCAAAGCGGCGGTAGAGGAGGGGCAGCCGGATGTTAACGGTAAAGCTTTTTATTCTATAACATGTGTTAGCTATTAGGTACATTTGTTAATCGTAAGAACAGTGGACGGGGGCGATACGTCGATTTATGAAGGTGGTTTCGATGGGCCTAATTGGAGTCTTGGAATGACACAAATTGGTGGTGAATTTGACGAGTCACAGCAGACCGGTACGTAAGAGCATTAAAATGATTAGGATTGCTGGTTTAGTGGAGTCATTTCAATATACTTATTTGCATCGAACATGCAGGTTGCAAAAGTTCAAAGGTGGATGACATGGCTGGGACAGAAACAGCGGCCGAACGTTCCGGTAAGCTTGACTATTTTTGTTTACTGTTAAAGTGTAAAATTGGTTACTGAGTAACCTGAATTGTTTTTTTTATACGTGTTTAGGCGATGTGGAGACCACCCCAAACTTGAGTATGGTTATAATGGTAGAACCAGTGAGCTCATATGACCCCGCAATTGCTATCCACAAGGAGCAAGCTGGGGTGGAATTATTGGGTGGTGATGCGAATGAGGTGGAGGACAATTTGCCGCTAGCAAACCGTGTACGTATGTTGGCTGAATTGGGGGCCAAAAAAAGGAAGCTCCCTTTTAGAGAGAAAGTGGCTGCGGAACCAAATAGATCACCTTACTATATAAGGTCTGTTGACATGGGACAGCCAATCACTAAGAATGAGGCGAATCTATGGGATTAAATATACGTTGATGAATCCCCGACGCACTTTCTAAATGGGCATTCTCGTAGGAAGCTGGCAATGGAGGCAAACAAGTAAGTAGAACTACTACGGGGTTTTTAGTTGTATAATATCGTGTAAACAATGAACCCAATGGATCTAGTTAATTGTTTTTTTTTTTATGATTTTTGCCGCAGGAATGAACAGGGTACGTCGTCAGTTGATGATGTAGATAGCCCGATACACATGGTTGTGTAAGTAGTGGGGATATTGTTAAAAAAATAGTTAAATTACAGTAACGTGTGTTAAGTTATGGAAGTTAATTTTTTATCTGTCCATATGAAACCAGGGAGTTGCTGTTTCGAAGCCCCGCTCATGTAGAAGCGTCTCGGGCTATGTTCAAGAGTTTAAACGTTGGCAAGGAGGTGTTGGATGGTATTATCGACTGTTGGGCGGAGGTGCTAAACTTCCAAGAGAAACGCAAATCAAGGGAGGCTTACAGTAGGCTATTCTTTGGTACTAAAGTTGTGGTGAGTGTTTTGTATATACACATGATTCAGGTGGATTGATGTTTTTTATGGAAAAGTAGTTAGGGTGTGGCGAGTGGTTATACTTATAAATTTCTCTTTTGTGAAAGTTTCCGTGGATGTTAACAACTGAGGAAGGGGGAGTCGAGGCGCGAATGCACAAGTTTCGGGCTGGTATAAAAGGTGCGGTTAACAGCGCTGAAAAGGTTCCTGATTTTAGAAAGCACGACATAGTTTTGTTCCCGATCTTGGAGCAAAAACATTTTTACTTGCTAGTGTTTGAGTTACGGGACCCCGGCATTTATGTTGTTGATAATGACAAAGCTAGGCAAGCTCGGCCGATAGAAGATAGTGTATACTACCTCCACAAGGACACACCGTATAAGTTTGTAAGTTATCGAAACCACCATGTTGTACCGAAAGTGTGATTGTATTGAAGATGTGTTTTTTAATTGAGCATGGCTTGTATCTGTATATGCAGAAAGATATTTTTGTGCAATACCTTTGGGAGGTTGGGAATCCGCGAGCCGATGACATTGACGACTGCAACATCCAGCGTATGCCGGTTAGTTGGGTGACGACAACAAACACAACTGATTGTGGGGTCTTCTTAATGCGGCACATGGAGTGCTACATGGGGAAAAACAAAAGTTTTAATTGTGGGTTCAGCATGTGTGGGTCGAAGAAGATGGCCGAGGTGCGGAAGTTGAGAAAGAGGTATGCTGCGCACATCTTATGTTCGGATGTGAATGTGCTGCTTCCTAAAATCCAGCAGAGTTGCCGGTTAGAGTAACGTGTGTTAGGGGGTGAATTGTATTTACTGTGGGGATAGTTTGTGGCGTTAAGTGTGGCTGCTCTTTTGGGGACACCTATTATATGTATATGTAGACTTTGTTTTGGGTGTGGCATGTATTTTGTTTTGGGGATGTTGCTTTAAACTTATTGTAGGATAGGTGTTGCGTAAAGTGTACCAGCTATTTTGGGGGATAGACTGTCAGTGTGAAATATTTCTGTTTAAAACTGATGTTTATTAACTTGGTAATTTAAGGCTTTTGAAGAATATTGACAACATACAAATCTTGCATCTGTTTGAATGTTATTGATGTAGTTGATAATGTTATTTCTGTTTAAAACTGATGTTTATTAACTTGGTAATTTAAGGCTTTTGAAGAATATTGACAACATACAAATCTTGCATCTGTTTGAATGTTATTGATGTAGTTGATAATGTTTTAAATTATATATTGGCAGGTGTAACAATTTAAGAAATGAAAATGCTCCTTCCTGTTGGCAAGGGGCCCACTATTTTAAATGTAGTATGATTCTTGGAAGTTGGGGAAAGTAGGTGGCAGAAGCCTAGTAACTTTATTGGAAATGAACCATTGCTTTTAGGGTCACATCAAAGTCAAGTCACAACAACTATATTAAATGTATCCATGACATACCACTATAAGTAGTGTAATGAAGAACCAAGTCATATTCTATAATACTTCAGTTGGGCACACTACTTCAGTAAACCAAAAACTTTTAGTGGTTCCAAAGTGTGTTAATGTGATGGACGCATATGAAAATAAGGTCACGGATACACCACCAGGCATGGAGAAGCAGAGGCGAAAGGGGAAAGAAGCAGTTGAGGGTCGGTACGGGGTGTGCTATGAAAGAAAAGTGTTTCACAAGAAGATCCAGGACGTGAAAACTGGAGGCCTAGGTGCTAACGACGCTTCAGAAAGCGGAAGAAACAATGTAGGTGATGTTAGCAGACGCCATACGGAACACGTTTTACCAGAAGCTGAAATTTTGAAGGGGCTACCAGAGGAGTTGGTTAGGTTGCTGACGGATCCAGACCATGAATTATGTGGTTTCCCGTTGTGTCCATACTCACCCGAAACAATCAGGTCATGGTGTTACCATGACCCATGGGAGAGTGAGCGTAGCTCGTCTCCTCTGTACTTTCATGATGAAGATGTTGAAACACCATGATGAAAAGCTTCGTAAGGATGGAGGATAAGAAGGGGTAGTTAGGATGTCGTAAGTGGTTATAGTTGTGTTAACCTGTTGACCCTATGTTTGTAGATGACATACTCACGTCGTTTTTTTGTTCTTTTATTAGTATTTTTTTGTGGGGATGTGTTGATGTGACGGCTCGGTAGCCGATGCGTTGTTTTATATGCGGGTGTAGCCTATCAGTAGTATGTGGGGTTAAGTCGGCTAGTTGTGAAGTTTGTTTCTATAACCTGATGTGTCTTTATATAAAACCTATTGGTGTGGTTAACACCTTTTGTATTTTACTGGACATTAACGTGTGTTAAGCATATGTTGCAATGCTGTTGTAATATATATACCAAAACCACAATTATCCATGCATAAGATAATAAGAAAAGCAAGGTAATAGCAAATAGAGGTCCACAAAAAGGTGGCCTACATAACACAAAGTGCCGAAGTAATATGTGGGGTTAAGTCGGCTCGGTAGCCGATCCGTTGTTTTATCTGCGGGTGTAGCCTAGCAGTAGTATGTGGGGTTAAGGCGGCTAGTTGTGAAGTTTGTTTCTATAACCTGATGTGTCTTTATATAAAACCTATTGGTGTGGTTAACACCTTTTGTATTTTACTGGACATTAACGTGTGTTAAGCATCTGTTGCAATGCTGTTGTAATATATATACCAAAACCACAATTATCCATGCATAAGATAATAAGAAAAGCAAGGTAATAGCAAATAGAGGTCCACAAAAAGTTGGCCCACAAAACACAAAGTGCCGAAGGACATAAAGTTTTTACAAAGACCAGAAATGATAAATGGGATAAAAAGAGTTCCACCTTCTTACACACGTAACAGAACAAAAGCAGGAGGATGTTAAAAGACTGTTACATGTGTGTAAGAAGGCCAAAATGAAGTGAGTCTCCCATTACATAGTACTAGTAAACGAAAGGAAATATTTTAATCAGATGGGGAGGCACCGGTGGCGGTTTGCCTTTGTTGTTCAGCAGCTGCCTTTGCTGCTTTCATTGCCGCCACCTTAAAGCAGTTGCGTGAGTCGTGGTTGTCGACATATAGGCCACAACGCTTACATAGACGAAGCTGCTTTGGAGGTTTTGGTGGTTTTGTCTTTGCCTTCTCACCAGGTCCGGAAATGCGAGTATTTGTACCACATCCCTTATTGCGTACAACATCTGGATTAGCAACTTCGACTGGAATGTTGATTGGTTGCCCAACTATTTCTTCCATTTCACACTCGTTTGTTTGATTTTCAGTTGTACCTAATGGTTGCTTGGAAAGCACATTGATCTTGAAATCCCGGAGTTGGGCCACCAATTTTGACAATGAATCGTCATCAGCTCTGGCCACATCAACGCATTCAGTAACGAGGTCGAGGATTTCATTCCGCATAACGGACGATGCGTGAGCGTTGACCCCGTATCGGCTGGTGTCACACCCCTATTTTCCACGTGTCACCGGTGGGCCCGGTGGGGAGTATCGTGACGTAGTTGATAACATCATAGTCAAACAACACAATATATAAATGCACAGCGGAAGCTAAAGATAAATATTATTACATCCCGAATATAAAGTAATATTCAGTACTACAACGGAAGGTAAAGGATCCACAGGCGGATCTTAAAACGTATCACTTGTTCAACAGACTTTAGACGCCTAGAACTTGCAAGATTCCTTATTAGCGCCCTGAGCTTCCAGCCAATTACGTTCAGTACCTGTCACTTAACCTTTTTGGAAAAATACGTCAGTTTTCACTGGTAAATACACTCAACCGACTCATTTGAAAAGAGTTTGAGAAAAATTGATTTGAATGCACGTGGCACAAAATATCTTTTATAATTTGATTAAAATGCACAGAGGCAAAATTAACCTTTTTAACTTGGAACAATTATAGTTATAACCTTGTATACAGATTTACATGTTCGTTATACGTTCAGGGCCCGATGTAGAAACCGAGTCAAGATTAACAGACACGCCACAAGTATAGGCCCACAAGAGAGTGAGATACCGTTATTACTTAGTAACTGTCAGGTGTATGCCTACACCCCGTACCTAAGACGTGGCCATTTTATAATACAATGATGTCAGGGATATCCGGGACATGGTCATTAACCCCTAAAGGGCTTTTATTTCAAACAATACAGATTAAACCGGGTTACCTCAATAATTTAACCATAATAAGATTAAATATTCAATACCCGACCAAGCGGTATTATTATACCGTATTCCAAGCCCGTATAGGGAAAATAAGTTAAGGGTATTTACCTGAGCTAGCTCCTGTCTTAAATAGCAAGAATCTAATAACTCAGCCGTATTCACTTAAGTAAGCGTAGGTACCATTTACCGGAATTCTCTAGTCTGGAATGATGGTATAAATAACTAATTAGAATGCTAACGGGTCTTTAATTTAGCCTAAGCTTAGACCGGTTAGTCTTAGGGTAATATACGGTTCAAACGCATGATTAGGCGAAGACCGGATAGAATGTGATTTAGACCCGACAAGTTTGAAGACTTGTATAATATGGGTATACTAAATATATTCTGGATTTTGAGACACAAATGATAATGTTTAACCCGTCTCGGCCAACTTATGCAAACTAGTTACATAAGCCGAACCGAACGCGAAAAGAGCGTTACGGGTAACCGTAAGAGTCATATGCAAGTTTCCTGAGTTGATATGCTTTAAATATGTTAAAATACCAGCAAAGTAATTTCTATTATGCCCGGAACGGATTTAAACTCAACTTATGCCTCATAAGGGCATTTTGGTCATTTAAATGATTATAAAAGATCTTATTTGCAAATCTGAGTTACGGGTCTGAATTATACAGTAAATATACTTAATTTATTATGTTATAACAGTATGGTATGACCCGTAAGCAAAACTTATCATTTAAAACAAGACTATGCGCCTTAGGGGCATTTTGGTAATTTAACAAAGGCTAAAAATGTCAAACTTGGAAATCTGAGTTTATAAACTTGTACTTACTGTTATTTTATAAAAATATGTTAAACACATCAGTAAATATAAGTCTTATGTGTTCAATATGGTTATAAGATATACTATGTGTTAAAAATGCCTAGAAAGGCGATTTGGAGTCGTTTTCGGGTTCGTAAAGGAAAGCTGAGATTTTTATACTTCCAGAAGGCTCAACATACTTTATTTAATAAATAAAATCAGTAGGAAGTGGTTTGGGGTCAATCGGATTTATAAAACTCGTTTTATGGCCAAAAAGGGCAAAACCGGCATTAACCGAATCAACTTAGCGACCTATGAAATGATCAGCCAAAAATTAAATAAAAATCATCAAAAATCCCAAAATATTATATAACATCGGTGGGTAAAAAGTTTTATACCAAAAAGTGGCCTTAAATAGGTTATACGCTAAAAGCGCCGTTTATGTACATAAAGATATAGTTTTACGATATCGGCCATAACTCAAAATCTGGACCACCAATTGATCTCAAATTTTCGGTGCAAGTTTATAAATTAGTAATAAAGATTTCTACTCTTTCACTTTTCCAAAAATCACGTTTTATATCAAAAAGGGCAAAATAGTCAACTTTAAGCATAACTCGGAAACATGCATACGAATTGGTTAAGTATAGACTCAAGTTATAAAAATTCCAGAGAGTCATTCATAAATAAAAATGGTCAAAAATAAACTCTAATACAGATCTCAAACATGCATGCATGGATCCGAATCGAGAGTCAACGAAAAAATCGTTTTATAAGACTTTCGGTTCCAATCCGGGTTTATACCAAAGATTGTCGAGTTGATCATGGTAAAACATATTCTTACATTCATTATAAAGCTATTTTTGATGATCAAACTGATTGCATGTCATCTACATTACCATTTATGCTATATTTCACAAAAACAATTTCTGTTGACTTTTTAAGAACAACTTTGACTCGACAAATAGCATGCTTAGAGTGGGAATCAGAGAATACCCTTTTGAGGGTTTGTTTCCCACATAAATACCAACTTATAAGTGGTTTCAATTTGAGAAATGTCAGAGCCAAATTCGTTTAATCGAAAAGTCAAACTATATGAACAACGGTTTGACTTTTAACTAATAATCTATGCTAGAATGGATTAGAGGAGGATATGAATGCTTACAAAGGACCTAATGAAGCCTAGGAAGTACTTGGAGTCTGCCTTGTCGATCAGATTGCTCCTGGAGAAGCCTTGTGAGTTTTTTGAAAGTTCAAGTGTTTAAATGTTGCAACTATGAGTGCCTATTTATGGAACTTTGATCAAATTAAAGCTGATTCAGAGGTTTTGGAATGATATGAGCAGAGCATAGATGATCCTTGTTGCATGTAAGCTCATTGGGGAGCTCTTATAATCGTCCACAGCTGGAAACCACTCACAAACCGACTTAAAACTGACACCTGCACGTATTCTGTCGCTGGGCAGGCGTCGCGCGGCGCGAGACCCCCTCGCGCTACGCGAGGGTGTTCATTACCAGCTTTTCAAGTTTCAAATGTTGCAATTCAACCCCTAATCTTTCGTAACGTGTTTAGGCTATTTATTTAGCACTCTTGGCCCTTATATCTGACTTTTATAAATCTTGGGACTTTTATAATCTTGGCAAAGTCCTCGGTTCGCTTTGCGCTTACCCGAAAAGTCACGAAATTCACGATAACGCAATTAACCTTTCTTGTACGGTTTTGGCCATAACTTTCTCATACGATAACGAAACTTCATGAAATTTTTACCACATACTCTAGTGAGTATATTTTATCATTACAAAGCTTCGGGGCTGCCAAAAGTTCACTCAGAGGTATAAATTCAACATGTTGACACTTTTAGTCCCTATAGTTTGAAATTCCTCACTTTCGTGCATTTTCCGCTTCGTATGATCCATGATCCATCCGTTTAAGGTTATAAACATTATGTAGGGTTATTATAGAATCTATTTATCCATTGTTGACACTTTGGACCCTTATAAGTGCATAGTTTCACCGTTTGTCAACTTTAGTCCTTCTAAAGTATGTTTTCATATATTCACAGTCCATGACACGTGTCAATACATTATTGGACGTAAATTTTCGAGGTGTTACATCCTCACCCCCTTAAAAGAAATCTCGACCTCGAGATTTGCTAAAATGCTGGAAGTACTTTTTGTCACATAACGGACTTAACTTCTATAGCATATCTAGAGCTTAATTATTCTGTTAATTAATAAATTGGCTCACCCTTCTGGGGTGATATCTTTTGTTGAACCCTATTCCTTAACAAGAACTTAGGAGGGTTGCTACTATCATAAATCCTTGATTTCCTGCCGTATACTGGCAACTTACAACTAATTATGGATTTGTATGATCTTATTTGTTGTTTCCTTGGCAACTTTCAGATCCTGGTAATTGGACTCACCAATTCTCTATCTACAATAGATGTTTAACATTCCATCTATACAAGGTCTCCGAAGGAGCAGCCTTAATACTTACATACCAATTATTATAGAAAGCTTATCTTAAGGTGGGTTGGTTATCCCAATCATTACTTAAAACTAATCTTAAGGAATAGCTAATCCTTGCCGTTAGTCGAACAAATCGACGATCCTGGGCAGCTGATGGAAATTCCTAATTTGTTGCCTAATTAGGGTTGCGGTAATCAATGCATAAGCATAATGAACCGTCTTTCTTATTTAACTCTCGAAATATCTAGTTAGACTACATGAATCTCTTATCTTAAAGTTTACTTAATCAGGGTTTCGATTATTCCATGATCACCACGGAGTTCCTATCACCCTCCAACCTTAAGCGGGATGTTGATCTTAACTCTACTAGCTTCTAGAAGGTAAACAGGATGGTCTTAGGAGAAGATAATTATGACACGCAGAGATGTCAGAGGTGTCTGTATTTTCAGGCTTGGGTTTATGATGTCGGTGTCGGATAGATGACACATTCTCTTTATAATGCAAGGATGTCCTAAGTAGAGATACTTATAAGGACATTTTTATATTGGATATCTTCCTTGAATACTACTAGTCGACTTTAGTACAATATGACCATTGGGATATCTCAGGGGTTCCATGTATTAAACCTCCATGCTGATCAGACATGGAAATAATCTATGGGACACACTAGGATACGCCAATCCTCATATGACACTTTTATCAACATAGTTTGGCATTCGCAGGCGATAGAAAAAAAATAAAGAGAAAAATAATTAAAATAACATATGTTGTCGTACTCTATGCAAAGATAGAGTGCTCTTAGATTTTCGGAAGGATCTCTTGCCGATCTATAAGAATCGGTTACTATGGTTTCCTTGGTAGTTATACCTTGTGGATGATAAAAATTCTGCTAAGTTTATGGTTCATGAAGATTTATTATTGCCTGTATTAAAACAGGACACTTAGCAGAAATTATCATTGATAAATGATAAGGAAGTTTATTGTACAAGTGCTTATATTAAATTAGAATGGAGATTTTCACAAACTAGGCACCTAGCTCAGTTGGCTAGGCGCACGAAAGGGTGCGGCCTGGACCCAGGTTCGATTCCGGGGACGGCCAATTCCACCATTTTTGCGACTTAACGATTTCTTACAGGAACAACAATTAGTTCTGGTAAATTTTCTACTTGTAAGTTTTACCTTACACTTAATATATATATAGTCCTTATGAAAAGTTCTAAAACTTGTTATACTTATAGTTTATGAAGGATTTACTGGTATCCGAATCAAAATAAAACTCTTAGCATTTAAATTACTGATAAAATGCCAAGGAATGTACCTGATGTCATTATTTATGGGCTAGTCTAGGCCATTTAGGCGCTTTCAATCTTAGGCTTTACTTCCTTAGCCGCCTTCCCTTTGACAGATTCAGGGCACGAGGTCTTGATGTGGCCTTTCTCATAACAGCCGAAGCAGACTGCATCCTTCATATACTTGCAGTCCAACGTTTTATGATCCTTCAATTTGCAGATCCCACAAACCCTCGGCCGCGATCGGGATTTTGTTTCGAACCTGCATTTCCCATAATGGCGCTTCTTGCAAATCTCGCATACAGGTTTCTGGTTGGACTTTTGTTTGTTCTTTTTCTTAGAACTCTGGGAGTTATCTTCCTCCCTTTTCCTCTTTAGTTCATCCCTTGCCTTAGGGGTATGAACGAGATCCTTCTCGTGAGTAAGGTCGTGTGGTCTTGGATGAGACTTTGAGCAATTAGCATTGGGCTCCTTGAACTTTTTCACGGCCTTCTCCACAGCTTTTCCAACAGCTGCGTCTATCATGGTTTGAAGGACATCGTTGGAAATTCTAAGGCTCACAATTGTAGTATCATTGGCATGCGTCGCATCATCCATAGTACGATCAACGGCTGCCTTATCTGAGTTTGCCATACCTGATATTGGTTCCTAACATTGATGAAACAATTACTTAATTGCAATCCGACAATCGGTATTCATCATTCTGGCAATTCTTCATATACTATCCATGGTACCATTAAACCATATAGGACAATATAACATAAACATTCTTAATGAACATTGTTTAGATATGTATACTCATTAATTTTTACTTAGCCTAGGCCATAAAAGACCATTGAGGGCATTTAGGGTCTGGACCTAGTCCATTACCTTTTTGACAGGAAACCGAAATGTCACAACTGCCTTTATTATATCGATGAATTTGGATAGTTTGAAAGCTTGCCATAAGGATATCAGAAAAAAATGAAAAATATTAATCTAAGATTTGTTGGAGCATTTCCTAAAGTATCATTGGTCACTTTTTGCCGCGCATTAAATGACCGGAGTCTTAATCAGGTGGAGACAACAGTTCTCAACCTTTATCATTCATGATATAATTATATGTGCCAATATCGAATAAGTTTCTACATAAACTTGCTTGATAAGGAAAGGTACATGCTATACTATTATCCTTCTGCACCATTTCTTGGGCGTTCAACCTGAAAACTCATGCGCTTGTTCACTTGGCCTCTTCGGGCTTCTTCTGATTCCTAGGACAGTTGGTCTTGATATGCCCCTTCTCGTTGCAACCATAACAGGTTGCATCTTTCAACTTCTTGCAATCCAGGGTTTTATGTTCCCTAGACTTGCAAATTCCACAGGGTAGAGGCTGAGACTCAAATCTGCATTTCCCAAGATGGTATTTCCTACAGGTTTCGCACCTGGTCTTCTCTCCCGACTGCTGGCTGTCTCTCTTAAACCCGGAACTCTTCTTATCTTCAGAGTTCCTCTTCCTATCGGAGCGATGAGAATTCTCATCCTCCCTTTTTCGCTTTCCATCTTCCGAGACTTTGGCAGCCTTGTTTCTGACCACATCGAGTGTGAGAGATAGTGACAGATCTGCCGCTGACCTGAATGTAGTAGGTCTTGAAGCCTTAACACTGGCTTTGATTTCTGGGGCTAAACCCCCAATGAAGCGAGAAATTCTCTTGGGTTCTGGTGTGACCAAATAAGGAACTAATCGAGATTTGGTATTGAAGCTTGTAAGGTATGCTTGACAATCTAAGTTCTCCATGACTAATGTCAAGAATTCAGCCTCAATCTTCTCAACTTCATGTTGAGGACAATAATTTTCTTTGATAAGAGTATCGAACTGATCCCAAGTCATCTTGTACAAAGGGATCTTCCCCGTAGCTTGAATGAGAGACTTCCACCATGCTAGTGCCTCTCCCTTGAACGATTGGGATACATACTTCACTACATCCCTTTCAGCACATCCGCTTATATCGACAATTGTGTCCATTTCATCCAACCAGGTCATACAGTCTATTGCCCCTTTCTCCCCAGTGAAGTCCCGGGGTTTGCAGGAAACAAAGTATTTATAGGTACAGGACTTGGTATGCGGTTCATTATCGAACACTATCCTCTTGGATGGAACACTGTGTTCATTAGAAGAATATCGATCATCATCCTTCTTTGGTTCCTCTTTCTTAGAGGGCGGCTTGTTATTTGGCTCAGAATGAGTTTTAGGGATGGATTTAGGGTGGGGTACAGATGAGGCTTTACTATGTGTCTCACTATATTCCGTAAACCGTTCTTCTATAGCTTTAGATACAGCTGCATCGATCAGTGAACGAAGCTCTCCTCTGGTTATATTAATCCTTTCATCATCGCGGTTTTCCAAAGGATGACTGTTCAATTCTTCCGACCTAGCCATGTAGTTTTAAATTGCTACACAAGAAAATAAGGCAAGGTTTATACGGAAGTTTATACAGTTTCATCGTTCTAAACGATTTATTAACCATGGTAATATAAACCATATTGGTCAATTCGTTAGTTACATTTATTTAGCATTTTTATTATAATTTATCCTAGTTATAAAACATTAAGGATATTAAAGTAGCGTAAAGGCCTAGTCACATGGACAGTTTTTAGATTTACAAGCCATGATTTTAGAGAATCAAGGCATTAAGATTTTTATTGGCACAACAAGCCTAGTTACAAGGACAGTTATGAATTTTAAGCTATGATTTCAGAGAATCAAAGCATGAAGGTTTGAACCTAGTTCATTACCTTTATCTGACAGGGAGTCATTGCTACCACCGTCTTTGGCTCATGTAGAAGTGAGCAAGGGCCCGTAGGCATTATATTACCACGTATGGTTAAAATATGATCATCTTAATTAATGATGTAAACCCAGGATTCAGAGATCATTAAACTGGGTTAGGAATCTTTTGAAGAATCCTTTATAAAAATGACGTGTGTGATTTCGAATGAATCAATCTGCCAGGAGTGTTAACATGTTTTAAGATGTTAACAGGGAATTGAATCTTTTAAACAGGTCTTACCATCTTGGCCCGGTCTTATAATTGACCCGAGGCTAGGCTTCACACTTAAGATTCTTAATTAATGATTCGAATCTTTTTAACAGGTCTTACCATCTTGGCCCGGTCTTATAATTGACCCGAAGGCTAGGTTTCACACTTAAGATTCTTAATTTATAATTAACGCAAAACAATTTTTTTTTTTTTTTTAAATTGAGGTGTAAATATGGATCTTAATCTAAATTGAGGAACTGCCATCTTGGCCGGTCTTAATATGACCCGAAGCTAGGTCTTACCCTTTTAGATTTTGCCATTTTATTATAATGGTAGATCTTGCAAAAAGGAAATGTTATTATTTTCCATTTATTTAATATTTCTTATTTAGAATGAAAGTTTAAACTTAATCATTCCATTTATAAAAATAAAAGTATAAAGTTGCCCTAAGCGGGACTTAAAAAGGAATAATGTTGTCCTCGAAGGGACTAAAAATAATTATGTCCTTATAAGGACTATTAAGGAAACGATCTTCAGTAAAAGGAGTTTCTTCTTCATTCAATTCTTGAAGGCTTTCTCCTTGGTCGCACGTTTCATCCTGATCGCGGTACGAAGCTCAGCATTTCAAGGCTCCTGATGTGGAGAATTCTTATTACAGCTTCTTCGCTTGGCGACGTATCCAATATATAAAAATTTGGAAGCAAAACTTCAAGATTAGGATTGAGAATATTCCTAAGTTAAGTCTAGACTCGGAAGGTTTAGATATGTGCAATTGTGTAACTGAGATTAAACACTAAGGTTAGTGTTTAATTCACTCAGTGTTGGCTCTGATACCAACCTGTCACACCCCTATTTTCCACGTGTCACCGGTGGGCCCGGTGGGGAGTATCGTGACGTAGTTGATAACATCATAGTCAAACAACACAATATATAAATGCACAGCGGAAGCTAAAGATAAATATTATTACATCCCGAATATAAAGTAATATTCAGTACTACAACGGAAGGTAAAGGATCCACAGGCGGATCTTAAAACGTATCACTTGTTCAACAGACTTTAGACGCCTAGAACTTGCAAGATTCCTTATTAGCGCCCTGAGCTTCCAGCCAATTACGTTCAGTACCTGTCACTTAACCTTTTTGGAAAAATACGTCAGTTTTCACTGGTAAATACACTCAACCGACTCATTTGAAAAGAGTTTGAGAAAAATTGATTTGAATGCACGTGGCACAAAATATCTTTTATAATTTGATTAAAATGCACAGAGGCAAAATTAACCTTTTTAACTTGGAACAATTATAGTTATAACCTTGTATACAGATTTACATGTTCGTTATACGTTCAGGGCCCGATGTAGAAACCGAGTCAAGATTAACAGACACGCCACAAGTATAGGCCCACAAGAGAGTGAGATACCGTTATTACTTAGTAACTGTCAGGTGTATGCCTACACCCCGTACCTAAGACGTGGCCATTTTATAATACAATGATGTCAGGGATATCCGGGACATGGTCATTAACCCCTAAAGGGCTTTTATTTCAAACAATACAGATTAAACCGGGTTACCTCAATAATTTAACCATAATAAGATTAAATATTCAATACCCGACCAAGCGGTATTATTATACCGTATTCCAAGCCCGTATAGGGAAAATAAGTTAAGGGTATTTACCTGAGCTAGCTCCTGTCTTAAATAGCAAGAATCTAATAACTCAGCCGTATTCACTTAAGTAAGCGTAGGTACCATTTACCGGAATTCTCTAGTCTGGAATGATGGTATAAATAACTAATTAGAATGCTAACGGGTCTTTAATTTAGCCTAAGCTTAGACCGGTTAGTCTTAGGGTAATATACGGTTCAAACGCATGATTAGGCGAAGACCGGATAGAATGTGATTTAGACCCGACAAGTTTGAAGACTTGTATAATATGGGTATACTAAATATATTCTGGATTTTGAGACACAAATGATAATGTTTAACCCGTCTCGGCCAACTTATGCAAACTAGTTACATAAGCCGAACCGAACGCGAAAAGAGCGTTACGGGTAACCGTAAGAGTCATATGCAAGTTTCCTGAGTTGATATGCTTTAAATATGTTAAAATACCAGCAAAGTAATTTCTATTATGCCCGGAACGGATTTAAACTCAACTTATGCCTCATAAGGGCATTTTGGTCATTTAAATGATTATAAAAGATCTTATTTGCAAATCTGAGTTACGGGTCTGAATTATACAGTAAATATACTTAATTTATTATGTTATAACAGTATGGTATGACCCGTAAGCAAAACTTATCATTTAAAACAAGACTATGCGCCTTAGGGGCATTTTGGTAATTTAACAAAGGCTAAAAATGTCAAACTTGGAAATCTGAGTTTATAAACTTGTACTTACTGTTATTTTATAAAAATATGTTAAACACATCAGTAAATATAAGTCTTATGTGTTCAATATGGTTATAAGATATACTATGTGTTAAAAATGCCTAGAAAGGCGATTTGGAGTCGTTTTCGGGTTCGTAAAGGAAAGCTGAGATTTTTATACTTCCAGAAGGCTCAACATACTTTATTTAATAAATAAAATCAGTAGGAAGTGGTTTGGGGTCAATCGGATTTATAAAACTCGTTTTATGGCCAAAAAGGGCAAAACCGGCATTAACCGAATCAACTTAGCGACCTATGAAATGATCAGCCAAAAATTAAATAAAAATCATCAAAAATCCCAAAATATTATATAACATCGGTGGGTAAAAAGTTTTATACCAAAAAGTGGCCTTAAATAGGTTATACGCTAAAAGCGCCGTTTATGTACATAAAGATATAGTTTTACGATATCGGCCATAACTCAAAATCTGGACCACCAATTGATCTCAAATTTTCGGTGCAAGTTTATAAATTAGTAATAAAGATTTCTACTCTTTCACTTTTCCAAAAATCACGTTTTATATCAAAAAGGGCAAAATAGTCAACTTTAAGCATAACTCGGAAACATGCATACGAATTGGTTAAGTATAGACTCAAGTTATAAAAATTCCAGAGAGTCATTCATAAATAAAAATGGTCAAAAATAAACTCTAATACAGATCTCAAACATGCATGCATGGATCCGAATCGAGAGTCAACGAAAAAATCGTTTTATAAGACTTTCGGTTCCAATCCGGGTTTATACCAAAGATTGTCGAGTTGATCATGGTAAAACATATTCTTACATTCATTATAAAGCTATTTTTGATGATCAAACTGATTGCATGTCATCTACATTACCATTTATGCTATATTTCACAAAAACAATTTCTGTTGACTTTTTAAGAACAACTTTGACTCGACAAATAGCATGCTTAGAGTGGGAATCAGAGAATACCCTTTTGAGGGTTTGTTTCCCACATAAATACCAACTTATAAGTGGTTTCAATTTGAGAAATGTCAGAGCCAAATTCGTTTAATCGAAAAGTCAAACTATATGAACAACGGTTTGACTTTTAACTAATAATCTATGCTAGAATGGATTAGAGGAGGATATGAATGCTTACAAAGGACCTAATGAAGCCTAGGAAGTACTTGGAGTCTGCCTTGTCGATCAGATTGCTCCTGGAGAAGCCTTGTGAGTTTTTTGAAAGTTCAAGTGTTTAAATGTTGCAACTATGAGTGCCTATTTATGGAACTTTGATCAAATTAAAGCTGATTCAGAGGTTTTGGAATGATATGAGCAGAGCATAGATGATCCTTGTTGCATGTAAGCTCATTGGGGAGCTCTTATAATCGTCCACAGCTGGAAACCACTCACAAACCGACTTAAAACTGACACCTGCACGTATTCTGTCGCTGGGCAGGCGTCGCGCGGCGCGAGACCCCCTCGCGCTACGCGAGGGTGTTCATTACCAGCTTTTCAAGTTTCAAATGTTGCAATTCAACCCCTAATCTTTCGTAACGTGTTTAGGCTATTTATTTAGCACTCTTGGCCCTTATATCTGACTTTTATAAATCTTGGGACTTTTATAATCTTGGCAAAGTCCTCGGTTCGCTTTGCGCTTACCCGAAAAGTCACGAAATTCACGATAACGCAATTAACCTTTCTTGTACGGTTTTGGCCATAACTTTCTCATACGATAACGAAACTTCATGAAATTTTTACCACATACTCTAGTGAGTATATTTTATCATTACAAAGCTTCGGGGCTGCCAAAAGTTCACTCAGAGGTATAAATTCAACATGTTGACACTTTTAGTCCCTATAGTTTGAAATTCCTCACTTTCGTGCATTTTCCGCTTCGTATGATCCATGATCCATCCGTTTAAGGTTATAAACATTATGTAGGGTTATTATAGAATCTATTTATCCATTGTTGACACTTTGGACCCTTATAAGTGCATAGTTTCACCGTTTGTCAACTTTAGTCCTTCTAAAGTATGTTTTCATATATTCACAGTCCATGACACGTGTCAATACATTATTGGACGTAAATTTTCGAGGTGTTACAGCTGGAAAGTGAAAAAACCTCTTTTGGGAGGGCATCTCGGCGCCACCTATCGTTTATGTATTGGGGTGGTATCTTTGCAACATTTTTCAATCGATATACGCAAAAGTCATGGCGACACAGATATCCGATACGTGTGAAATTCCTGCATGAGCAACTGGCGGAGTGGTCTACAGTGTTATATGTAACCTGTTGGGGACAGGAGCAATAAAACTGTTTAAATCTAACGTATGTTAGTGGAGTGGTAATAAAGAAGTTGCCTAACATATGTTACCTGATAGACGTTTGTGATGTTGTTCCTTTTGTCCAAATGAGTGACGTCTAGCAAAAGAGTGGTTTTGCTGGACTCGGTTTGGTTTGTGATGTAGTATAAAAACTTCCCTTTAATTATCTCCTTTTGAACTTGCATGAAAACAACGTTTGTGTAAAGGACGAACGCGTGCTGTTCTATCGCTAAATCAGTATTGCCCTTGAACACCGTGGAAGAGGTTTTGTACTCCGATACGCGTTGCCGATAGCGTTGGCTGTCTACCCTATTTTCAAAGCACATCATAAATTGTACAAGGGTGTTTGCGCTTGTTGAGTTGACCTTGATGGCAGCGTTCGAGCTTTCGCAACGTGAAGTGGTCTTCATCAAGCAACACATTGGCAGTTCCCTGAAGTAGGCTGGAACCCAAAGATGTTTGATGTATGATTCTTGTCCTTCAACCAAGTGTGGTCTTGGAGGCCAAATGTTTCTAGGAGGTCATGCCAGCGGGACTCAAACGTTTCTGGTTTGATATAAACATTCCAAACCAACCGGTGAATACAGGACCGAACATCAGTGTTATCAAGAAGGTCCGCAGAGATCTGGTAAATTTTAAGAGTTACTAACACATGTTACATTAAACAGTTTAAAAAGACATGTAAGACTGTCATGTTGAATAACACATGTTAAAAGGCTAACGATTTAACCTAACCTTTGAGGGTAGTTTTTTCATTATATGCCACATGCATAGCCGGTGGCGTGATTCGGTAAAGACCATAGGAACAGCTTGAAGCATAGATGGGTCTTGATCACTCAACACGAGAGTTGGTTGAGTACCGTGTGCCTTCAAGAAAGCCTTAAGCAACCACACATAAGATTCAATGGACTCGGTTGATATCAAACCCGCACCAAATGTAACACATTGGAAATGATGATCCACACCCGTGAATGGCACAAAAACCATCTTGTACCTATTAATAAAAATGGATTTGAAGTTAACAAAATGTAACACCTTTTTTGTTAGGTTTGTATAGTTTGATATTTCCCCTAACACATGTTAAGGGGAAACTCACCTGTTAGTGCTGTAAGTCGCGTCGAAGGCGAGGACATCGCCAAAAGCTTTGTAGTTTAGCTTTGAAATTTCATCAGCCCAGAATACAGAAGACAGCTTTCCATTTGAAACCGTGTAATCAAAATAGAAGTTGGGTAGGTTGTCAAAGCGCTCACGCAAGCGTTCAAGGAAAACTTGTGCGTCACGTTCACCAATAAAAATTCGCAACTGGTGGCTAAAATTTTTAAAATCCACCGGAGTCCCGTTGACATTGTGATGCCCCCCTTTTAAAGCAACAAGACATCTATAAGCTCTCATGGGTCCGATACGGTTTAGACTCATATTGTGAATGAATTGTTTGGTCGAGAATGACAGCTTCCGTGATATCTTGCTAAGATCACGGTTGTAATTCTCAACAAGTTCATGATTATGAATATCATTGGAACTCAGAACTGTGTATGTATCATTATAGATTGAGACTAGAATGCCTGCCTTACAGTCACACCATGTGAAGCTGGTTCTCCTTGGCTTTACATAAGATTCATCTAGTGTGTCAAAAGTCCTCTTTCGTTGTGTTTTCCCGTATTTTGAGCAGCGAAGATACTTGTGTGTCGGAATTCCATTCCAGACTTTAGTTTGGCCTTTTTTAACAGAAAAACCAGCTTCAAACGCATAAAGTTCATACATGGAAATAACAGCCTCAAATATCGGATAAGATTTCCCACACACTGGTAAGAACTTATCAGCGACGGTAGGAATCCAGTAACGGGTTCCCTGAGGCGTTTCAAAAACGAAGTATGGATCCCCTGGCCCTGCATCAGAAAACGAAAAGGTTAGAAATCTGGTATATGAGAATAAAGTGTGCTCCCATGGAAAATAAACAACCATCTAACGGCCCGCGAGATGATTCAGCAAACACAGAAGGGCCCTGAGATGAGCCAGAACCAGCACCCGGCATGTTAGCGAAGCCAGAATCTTCGGATGCTACATGTGAACATTATGCCATATGTTTGAATTATGCAATATATGGGGAAGAAAAAAAATAAAACGAATGTAACATGTATATAGAAAAACAAACCATGATCATTATCCAAAACCTTGTTAGTCAACTCAACGGTGCCTCTAAACTTGTTGGAGATCAGAAAATCCGGTGATCTAACATGGACTTCAGGTGATCCAGCACCGTCAACAGCCATGTTAGTGTATCCATAAGCTTCGAATGGTACAGGTGAACATTGTCATGCAGTATATTTGGATTATTCCATTAAAAACATGTCAAATACCAAAAAAAACATATATTTGAGGGAGTTAAGTTAGATAGAGATACAAACCTTGAGCATTTAATTCATCATCAGTATGGAAGTCACTGGTAATGAACCTGTTGGGGAACAGATGAACCGGCGACATTAACTCGGAGGTTGGTGGATTTGTGTAACACCTCAAAAATTTCGGGTTTAATAATAAAAATGACACGTGTCATGTAAGACAAAACGCGTTGAAAAACCCGGATTTAATAAAGATGTTTCGGTAGGATTAAAGTGGCGTCATGTTAAATTGTTACCTCTGAACGACCTCAATTATAAATCCCAAGACCCGATATAATATTACTACACATCTTTATACCCTCACTTCAGAGAATTATTGCCAATAATAGACTTGCAAAAGCATGATAAGATCCCACGAAGAAAAGCAATGGTAAAACGATGTTTTCGGGTCTTGTTTATACATTCATTTGAAACATTGGTTGATGGTAGGGTAGGAACTGATCAAGACATGTTTTAGGGGTCCCAAAGTGTTGATATAAAGTCCCAAAAGTCAGAAATTACGGCTGCCCTTTCGAAACACAACAATAAAAATCAAAAACTGATTCAGCGTAGGGTGTCGCGTAGCGCGACTGACCCTCGCGCTACGCGAGGGTGTGCCCAGCGACAGAATGACTTGCTGTTGCCTGTTGTGCGCGAATGTGACCCTCTAATCCGGTTTTTCTCACATGTGCATGACCCTAGACACCCCTAAACATTAGGACCAGGTGTTGATCAATTGTGGATGGCCCTAGACTTGGTTGTCACTTAGTTGTGGTGTTTGAAACTTGTATATAAAGAACCACTCATGTCACAACCATTCCACACATCAATTGCAAACAATCTGAGCATTGGAGGAGCTTACAATCTGATTGAAGACCTTCCTAATCATCCATTAACCATCTAGTAAGTTGCTTAACCCTTCTAAATTAATTCTAGCTTAGTAATTAGCTTAGAAGTCAACATATCGTACTTAACGTTTGACTTCCAGTTTAATTAAAGTTGACTCAGTCGTATGTCAAATTAGAAGTACCGTTAAATAGGTAATTATATGGGTATTAAACCCTTATAAGGGCAAGTACCAATTCCAGACCTAACTAGGTCGTTTGTCAGGTCAAACGTTGACCGAAAAAGTCAACAGAAATACAAAATGCGATTTAATGCACAACTAATGATCCGAAAGGTGTGTAACCTGTTTTAACCTTAATATAACATGATAATAAGTATAAAAACTCGTCTACGCTTGCCCGACTCGACAAATTTCTGTTTAAACCCGGTTCGGAACCGAAAGGCGCAAAACCTTGACTTTTGCTTTGACTTCGCTTCTGACCCATTTTAGTTTGATTCGGAAATGCCTTAGTGCTTCATTAGAGTAGGGTTGCATGATAGTATAAGTCTCTGTACTTGTTTCGTTGATTATCCAATTAATATGCAAGTTTCCGTTAATCGCTCATATGTTGACCATTATGCCCTTATTACCTTAAAACGTGATTTATAGTAATGTAAAAGTGTAGAAACCTTAAATACTAATATATAGACTTGCATGCAAAATTTGACATCAGTTTGACTTGTAGATTAAGAGTTATGCTCATTATCGCAAAACTAATGCTTTATGTTAACATAATGGCGTAATTAGCGTATAGCCTAGTTAAACATACTTTTTGGTATCAAACGAATTACCCACTGATATAAAATATTATTTTAAGATTTTTAAAGATTTTTAATTAATTTTAGGTCGAGCATAACTAGTAGTCGTAGGCTTAATCCGGTAATTGTCGGTTTTGCTCTTACGGGCCATAAAATGAGTTCTACACATCTAAACGATCCCAAACCTTTTGCCACTGATTAGTTATGATAAATAAATTATTTTAAGCCTTCTGGAAGTATAAAAATATCAGAGTTAAGTATCGAACCCGGTAATGGCCTTTAATCGCCTAAATTAGCGTTTTTAACGCATAGTATGTTCTAAAATCACATTGGACATACCCGGGTTGATACCTACTGATATAAGAAGCAAATTATCATATTTTAACAGTAAGCAAAAGTTGATAAACTCAGACTTCAGTTTTGAGCTTGTCGGCTTATGTGAAATTACCAAAATACCCCTACGGGGCCTAGTTTGGTTAAATATGATACATTTCACATACATGCCTTAGCCTACTGTTATAACCCATCAAAATGAGTATGTTTACTGTTTACATCATACCTGTAACTTAGTTGAACATATAAACGCTTTTACAAACTTTAAAATGACCAAACTACCCCTACGGGGCATAGTTTGTATTAAATTAGTTCGGGGCATAACGAAAGACATCCTACTGATGTTACAACATATTTGGAGCATATTAACTTAGGAAACCTGTATATGACTCTTACGGATACCCGTTACGCATATTACGCGTTCGACTCGATTTATGTAACAAGTTTACATAAATTAGCCGAAACGGGTCAAACCTTATCGGTTTAATCTCAAAATCCAGAATGTGAATAATAGACCCATATTAAACAAGTTTTCAAACTTGTCGGGTCTGAATCACATTCTATCCGGTCTTCGCTTAATAATGCGTACGAACCGTATCTTTGAAACTAGCCGGTCTAAGCTTAAGCAAAATTAAAGACCCGCTAGGATTCTAATAGGTTATATTTAACCTTCGTTCCAGATTAGGAGAACCAGTAAAAGCTATCTGCAGTTTATTCAATTAAGGATTTATACTTGCAAAGGTAAATACTTTTAACTTATTTTCCCTATACGGGCTTGGGTTACGGTACATAGCGTACCGCTTGATCGAGCATCAAATCTTCCACGCTTAGTGGTTAATTGAATAATTTGATCGGCTCGTTTTAAACAGATGTGTTTACTTTACAGCCTTTGGGGGGTTAATGACCATGTCCCGGATATCCTCGGCATTATCTTACGAGATAGCCACGACCTGAGCACGGGGTGTAGGCGTACTCCCGTGTATAACTCACATAAGTGGTGTGTCTATTGATCTTTAACCCGGAATACGTTCCGGGCTACTGAACGCATAAGTAACATGTAAATCGTTCACAAGATTATAATATTAAATAATTCTCCCAAGTTAATAAAAATGTTTATGCCATGTGCATCCAAACCAATTTTCAATCATTTATAAAATGAGTCAGTTGAATGTATTTACCAGTGTAAACTGACGTATTTTCCCAAAAAGATTAAATGCAGGTACTAGGCGAAATAGGCTGGAATTCTCCTAAGCATCATTAGAAGCCTCGCAAACTTAGAGATGCCAAAGTCTGTTGAACTATAAACAATGTTTTTAATTCGATCCTACTGTGGATAAACACCGGATAATTGTGACCTTGTTTACAATAAATAAATTCGGTTGTATCTTATTTTAAATCTGCTTCCGCTGTGCATTATTATATTGTGTTGTTTGACTATTACGTTGCCAACCACGTCACGATACTCCCCCACCGGGCCCACCGGTGACACGTGGAAATCGGGGTGTGACAGGTTGGTATCAGAGCCAACACTGAGTGAATTAAACACTAGCCTTTTTGTGTTTAATCTCAGTTACACAATTGCACATATCTAAACTTTTGAGTCTAGACTTATAACATAGGACAAATTCCACTATTGATTGTGTTGTCCTTTAATTAAATTTGCGTATATCTTTGTATTGTTATCTCATGCTTCATTGACAGGAATATCGATAATGCCGCCAAGATTCTTCCGAACGAGGGGACGCGGAAAGGGGCCGAGAGCCGCCCCCAACGACCATGAGGCAGGACCATCAAATACACGGGCTCCGACAGCTACGGAAAGCGAAGACCCTCGCCGAAACCGGCGAAACCAGGTTGAACCGGCCAGACGGACGGTTTCGCATAGCTCGACACCGCCCGCACTTAACCCATATGAACCTCACAACACACAACCTTCATATGTACCACTACAAAGGTCTCTGTCCCATCATTCCTATGGGGACCCCACACCGATCTTTCGAGGCCAATTTAATCCGGCCGATTACTTGCAAGAACCAGTGGGTTTTAACCCACTAGGGCCTGAAGATCACTTCTCGGGGGATAATGCTGACGATATGGATGAGGATACTGACCCCATCATGCCAGCTAGCGGTACGCCGAATCATCCGATCGAAATATCAGACGGATCATCCTTTCACGGGTCACCCTACGGTGGTCCGGATAGTTTTCAAGCCCTATTCGATCAGCACCAGTGGTACTATACTCCATCACACCACTCGTCATCACATGGGCAACATCAACAGCAACATTCTCATCAGCAACAGGAGCCACAACCACAGCCGCATCATCAAGATTCTTCAGAGGATCATCGATTTGTGGCAGTTACGCCACCACCTCCACCGCCACCAGTTCAACCGGCACCTCCTCAACCGCCAAGGTGTAGAAGAACCGGTGCCCGCATATCTGTGCGACCGGGGGGCTTCACTTTCGATTCCCCACGACAGTCTAGTGCTAGTCACTACCCACCGCACTATGAGGACCCGCAAATGGGTGGACCCTCTAACCCTGCCATACTGCAGCCGCCTCCAATGGGTTTTGAAAACCCGATACCAGCATACCCGGGTGGTATGGGCTACAACCCGTTTGAACCCCCAACGCATCATAATTATGGTTACGGAGAGGCTGATCCGTACTCGGTAGCAGCGAACTATGGCACGCAAGGACCTTATGGGGATCCTTGGGGGGTGAGTTACCCAACACAGGGATACTCGATACCACCTAGGCCCATCATAAGGACGCAGTCGCAGCCACCACGATTTTCTCCAAATAGGGAGGAAATTTTGCAGAGGTTGGAACAGGTGGAACGGGAAGCACACGAGGATCGTAGGGAAAGACAGACGTTCCTTCAAGGGTTGATTGGTTTGATCAAGGGGAAGAAAAAGAAGGATCGTTGAATTCTTCCATCGCTGATGTATAAGCCCCTACGTGGGCATATCTTGTTGTTAAGCCCCTACGTGGGTATGTTTGTTTGTTGTGTGTATTGACCCCTACGTGGGTCTATCTTTCCATAAACCCTACGAGGGTATGTTGTATGTTTAGTCCCTGCGTGGACTCATGTTTGTTTAAAGTCCCTACGAGGACTTGTGTCTTTCTGTAAGACCCCTACGTGGGCATGTTGATATGTTTTAGCTCCTGAGTGGGCAAATTTCATGTGTAAAAGACCCGTTTAGGGCAATATGTAATATAGTGATAAATTAATGGAGTGTTATTTTTATAAATTTCATAGTTGCCATTTGAGCATAAATAAATTATAAATGAAATAAATAAATTAAAATCATTCCTTTTTAAATAAAATCTGCCTATGTAATTAAGGATCTAATAGTGTGAAACCTAGCCACGTGTCAAATATAAGACCGGGCCAAAATGGTAAGACCTGTTTAAAAGATTCAAATCCCTGTTAACATCTTAAAACATGTTAACACTCCTGGCAGAAGTGATTCGTTAAAAATCACATGTCATTCTTAAATGAATAAGGATTCTTTAGAAGATTCCTAATCCAGTTTAATGATCTCTGAATCCTGGATTACATCATCAATTAAGATGATTATACTTAACCATACGTGGTAATATAGTGCTTACGGGCCTTGCTCATTTCTACATGAGCCAAAAGACAGTGGTAGCTATGACTCCCTGTCCAATAAAGGTAATGAACTAGGTTCAAACCTTAAAAGTCTTGATTCTCTGAAATCATAGTTTATTAAATTGTCCATGTGACCAAGCCTTATGTGCTAATATATATTGTTATTGTTTATGTTTAGGATAAATTTTAATTAAAATCCTAAATTAATACGATAAATAAGTTAACCAAATATGGTCTCTGTTTACCATGGTTAACGAGTTACCCTAAGGGGTAAGTCCATAATAAACTCCCAAATAAATTATTGTCCTTGTTTTCTGCAACAGTTCAATACAAATGGCTAACTCTAATGAAGTCAATAGCCATCCTGTGGAGCCGAATGAGAACGCCCAGATTACATTAACGGGTGCCGAGCTAAAAGCAATAATAGACGGTGCTGTTACTCAAGCTTTGGATAGACAGTATGAAGAATACAGTAGTACCCGAAGTAGGACTCACTCTGTATCCCATTCAAAGCCAAGGACACATTCTGAGGCTCATAACAAGCCTCCACCCAAAAAGGATGAACCAAAGAAAAACGGTGATGATCGCCAGTCCACCAACCACCAAAGTAATCCATCTCAGCAGTTGGTACTACATCAGGGACACCGTAACAAGGGTTGCACATATAAGTACTTTGTGTCTTGCAAACCCAGGGATTTTACGGGGGAGAAAGGAGCCGTAGACTGCATGACGTGGCTAGATGAAATGGACACGGTCGTGGACATCAGCGGATGCGCTGAAGGTGATGTGGTTAAATTTGTCTCACAGTCCTTCAAGGGTGAGGCGTTAGCTTGGTGGAGATCTCTGATGGAGGCCTCAGGAAAGATCCCGTTGTATAGCATGACGTGGGATCAATTCATTGCACTGATCAAAGAAAATTTCTGCCCTCAACATGAGGTGGAAAAGATAGAATATGACTTCCTATCACTGGTTATGAAGAACCTCGATTGTCAAGCTTATCTGACAAGCTTCAATACACTATCCCGGTTGGTACCTTATCTGGTAACCCCGGAGCCTAAAAGGATCGCTCGTTTTATTGGTGGATTAGAGCCCGAGATCAAGGCCAGTGTCAAAGCTTCTCGGCCAGTTACCTTCAGGTCTGTAACTGACCTTTCCTTATCCCTCACACTGGATGCGGTCCGGCAGAGATCGCAGAGGAATAAGGCGGCCGAGAAGAGGAAGCATGATGATGACGGTTCGCGTAGGTCGAACAAGAAGCACCGTGGGAGCGATGATCACAAGAAGGGATCAGATTCGAAGAAAGATGGGCATCGTTCTGGGGAGAAGCCCACATGCAAAACTTGCAAGAAACAGCACTTTGGAAAGTGCAGATTCGAATCAACCTCGAATAACGAGTCCAGGTCTTTCGCTTGTGGTTTGTGCAAGTCCAAGGAACACAAAACCTTGGATTGCAAGAAGATGAAAGATGCAACGTGTTACCGTTGCAACGAAAAGGGCCACATCAAGACTAACTGCCCTAAATACAACAAGAAGCCCGAGGAGGCTAAGAAGACCAATGCCAGAGTCTTCAGGATGGATGCGAAGGAGGCTGTGCAGGATGATAACGTCATAACAGGTACTTTCCTTGTAAACGATGTTTTTGCAAGAGTACTTTTTGATTCAGGCGCAGATAAGTCCTTCGTAGATCATAAATTTTGTAAATTGTTGAATTTATCTGTCAAAACCCTAAAAATGAACTATGAGGTAGAGTTAGCAGATGGTACCATAGAAACCGTCTCTACTGTGTTAGATGGATGTGTAATATCCATTAAGAACCATTCTTTTCCTCTGTCTCTACTTCCGTTTAAATTAGCTGGTTTTGACATAGTTCTGGGTATGGACTGGTTATCTCATAACCAGGCCCAAATCGTCTGTAACCAGAAACAGGTGGTAATAAAGACTCCGTCTGGTGAATCACTTACCATTCGGGGAGATACCCAGTACGGACTGCCTGAGCACGTGACTATGCTCAAGGCTTCAAAGTGTTTGAAGAAGGGGTGTGTCATCTACATGGCACAGGTGATTATTGATGAGCCTAAACCGAAGTTAGAAGACATCCCTGTCATCTCAGAATACCCAGAAGTGTTTCCTGAAGATCTACCTGGCCTACCACCAGATAGACAAGTCGAATTCAGGATAGATATCATTCCCGGAGCTGCACCAGTTGCTAGAGCACCATACAGATTGGCACCCACCGAAATGAAGGAGTTGCGGACGCAGCTAGATGAATTGCTGGCTAAGGGTTTCATTCGACCTAGTTCATCTCCTTGGGGAGCGCCAATCCTGTTTGTCAAGAAGAAGGATGGGTCGATGCGTCTGTGCATCGACTATCGCGAGCTTAATAAAGTCACGATCAAGAACAGATATCCATTGCCCAGGATCGACGATTTGTTCGATCAGCTGCAGGGGCAAGTTACTTCTCAAAGATTGATCTGAGGTCAGGCTACCATCAGCTGAAGGTCAAAGATGAAGACGTACACAAGACTGCATTTAGGACTCGTTACGGTCACTACGAGTTTCTAGTGATGCCTTTTGGGCTCACCAATGCACCGGCTGCGTTCATGGATCTCATGAATCGCGTTTGCAAGCCGCACTTAGATAAATTCGTCATCGTTTTCATCGATGACATTCTCATTTATTCTAAGAACAAAGCTGACCACGAGAAACATCTTCGATGTATTCTCAAACTTCTGCATAAGGAGAAGCTCTATGCCAAATTCTCCAAGTGTGAATTTTGGCTTAGGGAAGTCCAATTTCTTGGACATGTGGTCAGTGAGCGTGGTATCCAGGTGGATCCCGCTAAGGTTGAAGCAGTGATGAACTGGCAAGAGCCGAAAACGCCTACAGAGATTCGTAGCTTCCTGGGTTTGGCAGGATATTATCGGCGTTTCATTGAAAATTTTTCAAGGATTGCTGCACCTCTAACCTCCTTAACTAAGAAAAAGGTTAAGTTTGTTTGGGGCCCTAAGCAGCAAGAGTCCTTCGATGTTTTAAGACAAAAGTTGAGCAACGCTCCTGTGCTTACCTTACCTGAAGGCGCTGAAGAATTTGTAGTTTATTGTGATGCATCACACACTGGCATGGGGTGTGTGCTTATGCAGAAAGGCAAGGTGATTGCCTATGCATCACGACAGTTAAAGGTGCACGAAAAGAATTACACCACCCATGACTTGGAATTGGGTGCCGTTGTGTTCGCACTAAAACTGTGGAGGCATTATCTTTATGGAATCAAGTTTGTGATCTTTTCTGATCACAAGAGCCTCCAGCATCTGTTTAACCAGAAAGAATTAAACATGAGGCAACGCCGTTGGATGGAAACATTGAATGATTATGATTGTGAAATCAAATACCATCCCGGCAAAGCGAATGTAGTCGCTGATGCCTTGAGCAGAAAGGAAAGGGTTAAACCCATTCGCATTAACGCCAAGCGTATGGAGATAAAGAACAGTTTAATAGAAAGGGTGTCAGCTGCACATAAGGAAGCTGTGTTGGAAGCTAACTATCCTAATGAAAAGTTAGGAGTGACTGAGGAGCAGTTAACTCTTAGCAAGGACGGAATTTTACGGTTAAACGGACGAATATGGGTTCCAATATTTGGAGGACTTCGTGATGTCATCCTCCAAGAAGCCCATAGTTCCAAATACTCCGTTCATCCTGGAGCTGATAAGATGTACCAGGATTTAAAGGCAAATTATTGGTGGATAGGCTTGAAAAAGTCTGTAGCCGCCCATGTAGCAAAATGCTTGACATGTGCGCAAGTCAAAGCTGAGCATCAGAAACCGTCAGGTTTGCTACAACAGCCTGAACTTCCTACGTGGAAGTGGGAAATGGTAACTATGGACTTTATTACCAAGTTACCCAAGACAAGGAAAGGCAATGATACAATATGGGTTATAGTTGACAGACTGACTAAGTCAGCTCATTTCTTACCCATCAAGGAGACTTATAGCTCCGACATGTTAGCTCAGTTATACGTTGATAAGATTGTAGCCCTACATGGCATACCTGTAGCTATTATCTCTGACCGGGATACTAGGTACACGTCACACTTTTGGAAGAGTTTCCAACAATCTTTGGGCACACGTTTGAACTTCAGTACGGCTTACCATCCTCAGACTGACGGTCAGAGTGAGCGTACAATTCAAACGTTAGAAGACATGCTACGTGCATGTGCGATCGAATTGGAAGGTAGCTGGGATAAGAACCTACCATTGATCGAATTCTCCTACAACAATAGCTACCATACCAGCATAAAGGCTGCGCCTTTCGAGGCATTATACGGTAGAAAGTGTAGATCGCCAGTTTGTTGGGCGGAAGTTGGAGAAGTCCAGTTATCAGGACCAGAGATCGTATTCGAAACGACGGACAAGATTGTCCAGATTCGTAAAAATCTCCAAGCTGCCAGGGATAGGCAGAAGAGTTACGCGGATCCAAGTCGTAAGGATTTTCACTTCGAAGTGGGTGAAAAAGTCCTACTTAAAGTGTCACCCTGGAAAGGAGTGATGCGGTTTGGTAAGAAAGGCAAACTCAGCCCGAGATACATAGGACCTTTCGAGGTTATCGAACGTGTCGGGTCAGTTGCCTATAAGTTGAACTTACCAGAAGAGCTCAGTGGAATTCACAACGTGTTCCAAATCTGCAATCTAAAGAAGTGTTCCGCTGACGAAACACATGTCATGCCACATAAAGATGTGCACATTGACGAGAGCTTGAAATTCGTGGAAAAACCTGTGTCGATTGAAGATCGACAGGTAAGAAAGCTTCGGAGAAAGCATATACCTTTTGTTAAGGTCAAATGGGATGCCCGTAGAGGTCCCGATTTCACGTGGGAGGTTGAATCCACGATGAAAGAAAAGTACCCTTACCTGTTTCAGTAAATCTCGGGTCGAGATTTATTTTAAGGGGGTGAGGATGTAACACCTCGAAAATTTCGGGTTTAATAATAAAAATGACACGTGTCATGTAAGACAAAACGCGTTGAAAAACCCGGATTTAATAAAGATGTTTCGGTAGGATTAAAGTGGCGTCATGTTAAATTGTTACCTCTGAACGACCTCAATTATAAATCCCAAGACCCGATATAATATTACTACACATCTTTATACCCTCACTTCAGAGAATTATTGCCAATAATAGACTTGCAAAAGCATGATAAGATCCCACGAAGAAAAGCAATGGTAAAACGATGTTTTCGGGTCTTGTTTATACATTCATTTGAAACATTGGTTGATGGTAGGGTAGGAACTGATCAAGACATGTTTTAGGGGTCCCAAAGTGTTGATATAAAGTCCCAAAAGTCAGAAATTACGGCTGCCCTTTCGAAACACAACAATAAAAATCAAAAACTGATTCAGCGTAGGGTGTCGCGTAGCGCGACTGACCCTCGCGCTACGCGAGGGTGTGCCCAGCGACAGAATGACTTGCTGTTGCCTGTTGTGCGCGAATGTGACCCTCTAATCCGGTTTTTCTCACATGTGCATGACCCTAGACACCCCTAAACATTAGGACCAGGTGTTGATCAATTGTGGATGGCCCTAGACTTGGTTGTCACTTAGTTGTGGTGTTTGAAACTTGTATATAAAGAACCACTCATGTCACAACCATTCCACACATCAATTGCAAACAATCTGAGCATTGGAGGAGCTTACAATCTGATTGAAGACCTTCCTAATCATCCATTAACCATCTAGTAAGTTGCTTAACCCTTCTAAATTAATTCTAGCTTAGTAATTAGCTTAGAAGTCAACATATCGTACTTAACGTTTGACTTCCAGTTTAATTAAAGTTGACTCAGTCGTATGTCAAATTAGAAGTACCGTTAAATAGGTAATTATATGGGTATTAAACCCTTATAAGGGCAAGTACCAATTCCAGACCTAACTAGGTCGTTTGTCAGGTCAAACGTTGACCGAAAAAGTCAACAGAAATACAAAATGCGATTTAATGCACAACTAATGATCCGAAAGGTGTGTAACCTGTTTTAACCTTAATATAACATGACAATAAGTATAAAAACTCGTCTACGCTTGCCCGACTCGACAAATTTCTGTTTAAACCCGGTTCGGAACCGAAAGGCGCAAAACCTTGACTTTTGCTTTGACTTCGCTTCTGACCCATTTTAGTTTGATTCGGAAATGCCTTAGTGCTTCATTAGAGTAGGGTTTCATGATAGTATAAGTCTCTGTACTTGTTTCGTTGATTATCCAATTAATATGCAAGTTTCCGTTAATCGCTCATATGTTGACCATTATGCCCTTATTACCTTAAAACGTGATTTATAGTAATGTAAAAGTGTAGAAACCTTAAATACTAATATATAGACTTGCATGCAAAATTTGACATCAGTTTGACTTGTAGATTAAGAGTTATGCTCATTATCGCAAAACTAATGCTTTATGTTAACATAATGGCGTAATTAGCGTATAGCCTAGTTAAACATACTTTTTGGTATCAAACGAATTACCCACTGATATAAAATATTATTTTAAGATTTTTAAAGATTTTTAATTAATTTTAGGTCGAGCATAACTAGTAGTCGTAGGCTTAATCCGGTAATTGTCGGTTTTGCCCTTACGGGCCATAAAATGAGTTCTACACATCTAAACGATCCCAAACCTTTTGCCACTGATTAGTTATGATAAATAAATTATTTTAAGCCTTCTGGAAGTATAAAAATATCAGAGTTAAGTATCGAACCCGGTAATGGCCTTTAATCGCCTAAATTAGCGTTTTTAACGCATAGTATGTTCTAAAATCACATTGGACATACCCGGGTTGATACCTACTGATATAAGAAGCAAATTATCATATTTTAACAGTAAGCAAAAGTTGATAAACTCAGACTTCAGTTTTGAGCTTGTCGGCTTATGTGAAATTACCAAAATACCCCTACGGGGCCTAGTTTGGTTAAATATGATACATTTCACATACATGCCTTAGCCTACTGTTATAACCCATCAAAATGAGTATGTTTACTGTTTACATCATACCTGTAACTTAGTTGAACATATAAACGCTTTTACAAACTTTAAAATGACCAAACTACCCCTACGGGGCATAGTTTGTATTAAATTAGTTCGGGGCATAACGAAAGACATCCTACTGATGTTACAACATATTTGGAGCATATTAACTTAGGAAACCTGTATATGACTCTTACGGATACCCGTTACGCATATTACGCGTTCGACTCGATTTATGTAACAAGTTTACATAAATTAGCCGAAACGGGTCAAACCTTATCGGTTTAATCTCAAAATCCAGAATGTGAATAATAGACCCATATTAAACAAGTTTTCAAACTTGTCGGGTCTGAATCACATTCTATCCGGTCTTCGCTTAATAATGCGTACGAACCGTATCTTTGAAACTAGCCGGTCTAAGCTTAAGCAAAATTAAAGACCCGCTAGGATTCTAATAGGTTATATTTAACCTTCGTTCCAGATTAGGAGAACCAGTAAAAGCTATCTGCAGTTTATTCAATTAAGGATTTATACTTGCAAAGGTAAATACTTTTAACTTATTTTCCCTATACGGGCTTGGGTTACGGTACATAGCGTACCGCTTGATCGAGCATCAAATCTTCCACGCTTAGTGGTTAATTGAATAATTTGATCGGCTCGTTTTAAACAGATGTGTTTACTTTACAGCCTTTGGGGGGTTAATGACCATGTCCCGGATATCCTCGGCATTATCTTACGAGATAGCCACGACCTGAGCACGGGGTGTAGGCGTACTCCCGTGTATAACTCACATAAGTGGTGTGTCTATTGATCTTTAACCCGGAATACGTTCCGGGCTACTGAACGCATAAGTAACATGTAAATCGTTCACAAGATTATAATATTAAATAATTCTCCCAAGTTAATAAAAATGTTTATGCCATGTGCATCCAAACCAATTTTCAATCATTTATAAAATGAGTCAGTTGAATGTATTTACCAGTGTAAACTGACGTATTTTCCCAAAAAGATTAAATGCAGGTACTAGGCGAAATAGGCTGGAATTCTCCTAAGCATCATTAGAAGCCTCGCAAACTTAGAGATGCCAAAGTCTGTTGAACTATAAACAATGTTTTTAATTCGATCCTACTGTGGATAAACACCGGATAATTGTGACCTTGTTTACAATAAATAAATTCGGTTGTATCTTATTTTAAATCTGCTTCCGCTGTGCATTATTATATTGTGTTGTTTGACTATTACGTTGCCAACCACGTCACGATACTCCCCCACCGGGCCCACCGGTGACACGTGGAAATCGGGGTGTGACAATTTGTCTCCATGGACATTAATGGAGAAAATGGTGATATGCAGGGGAAGATGTAAAAGAAGATAGAGGGACGAGATGTATAATATTTGGCTTTTAAAAATGAAATAATCTATAAATGGGGGTATGGTGATTTGTGAGGTGATGGGCATTAATGAACATGTCAAATCAAATGGGGAAGAGTTCTTGGGGTGGGTGGATAGAGATGTATAATTACTAGTATACCCTTAGAGGCAAAAAGCATAATCAATTGACTTGGATGACGTGGATAAATGTAGGCCACATATTGAGTTTGCAAAGTTTTCTAAAAATTAAGGGTTTCTTATAGAGCATTGCCCTATATATATATATAGCTCAAAGTATATTATAATAAAAAAAGCATAAAGTAAAAAAAATATATATAAAAATTAAGGGTGGGGATCAAATAAGAAGTTTATTTTGGCTAGGAAGGATATGAAGCAATAGGATTATGACATGTGGCAAAATTTAAAATAAAGAAAAAAGGTATTTTAGTCAATCCTATCCTTTCTTCTTCCTTCTTCTCCCCAGTAACTTCAAAACCCACCATTTTCAAAACCCACAATCTTCAACATTTTCTTCACTTACTATCTCAATAATCACTACATTATAGTACAATTTTCGTCATAGATCAATGATTCAAACACCAGATCAACGTGTTCTTCAGCTTTTTTTTTTTTTTGAAGAAAACCAGTTTAATTTCATTCAAAATCTCATTTTTTCACGTGATTTTGAAGATAATCACTCGATCCGTTCGATTTGCTCGCTGATAAGTGTTTCTATCATTCAAATTTCGTCAATCGTTGAAGAAATCGGCTTCGATCCATGTAAGAAATTCTTTAATTTCATTTTTACGATCAGAGTTTTTGATTTAGTCATTGCGTTTTACGATCTTGGCGGGGGTCCGGGGGCAGCGCCCCTGGTAGCAGGGTCCAAGGGGGGCGGCAGCCCCTGGCGGGGTCCAAGCGGCTTCGATTAAATTGCTTTAATAAAAATGCATGAGAAAATTTAATTTTCTGTAAATTTGCCTCTGGAAAACTGCATTCGTAGACAGTTTTATGCCATTGCGTTTTAGAACTGCATTCCTGGTTTAGACAATTCACTGACAAAACTATTGTCCTGGTTTAATGCGTTTTACAGAGAACACTTTCTTTGGTGTTTTTATGCCATTGCGTTTTAGAAAAACACATTTTGAAGTGTTTTTAGTCATTGCGTTTTAGAAAAACACATTTTTGAAGTGTTTTTAGTCATTGCGTTTTAGGTAAAACACATTTTTAGGTGTTTTCAATCCATTGCGTTTTAGAGAGAACACTTTCTTTTGTTTTTTAGGCCATTGCGTTTTAGAAATGAGACATTTTTAAGTGTTTTCTGGTCATTGCGTTTTATAAATAAGACATTTCTTTGTGTTTTTGGTGCATTGCGTTTTAGGTAAAATACTTTTTTATGTGTGTTCAGTCTATTGCGTTTTAGAAAACAGAAATTTTAAGTGTTTTCTGGCCATTGCGTTTTAGGAATAAGACATTTGTTTGTGTTTTTGGTGCATTGCGTTTTAGGTAAAAACACATTTTTATGTGTTTTCAGTCCATTGTGTTTTAGAAACTACACTTTCTTTTATGTTTTTAGGCTATTGCGTTTTAGAAATAAGACATTTCTTTGTGTTTTCTGGCCATTGTGTTTTACAAATAAGACATTTCTTTGTGTTTTTGGTGCATTGCGTTTTAGAAAAATGTCATTTTTTAGGTTTTTTTCCATTGCGTTTTACGCAATTGGGTTTTCGATTTTTTTTTTCGAAAATATAGCAATAGTATACTCGTTTCAAAGATAAAAAAAAAAGCTCATTTTTTGGTGCATTTTTTATAAAAAAAAAATAATGTGGTACTCTCTCTGAGCGACGCTTGGGTGGCTCGACGTCGGAGATAGCCGGTTAATTAGGGTGGGAGGATTATCGGTGGTCATCTTTTCTGTCCGCTGGTCTATCCTTGCTTCCTAATCGATTTCTATCTTTCTTCCATTCGCCTCCAGGGTGCTCGTCTTGGGTTCTTATCGGTGTTCCCCGGAGACCTTGATTGCTTAGCAGGTCTGTTTCTGCTCGCGGCTATCTCGTATAGTTTAGCTAGAGCGGAACGAATCCTGTTAACCTTTTAAAGCTCTTCCGGTGGGTGGGTTTTTTCGCTTTCCGATGGGGGAAGGAGGGCATGCTTTTACGCGCTTCTTCGTTTCTAATTTACCAGACAGGATCAGTTCAAAAGAGATAGGGGAGGTGTTCAGCAAATATGGGGTGGTGGCAGGTGTTTATGTGGCGAGGAAGAGAGACAAGGTAGGCAATCGTTTTGGGTTCGTTTCTTTCTCTGGGGTGAAAGACAAGATTGAGTTGGAAGGAAGACTGAAAAACATACGTTTGGGGGATAACAAGCTGGTGGTCAACGTAGCAAGGTTCGCTGCAGTCAATAATGTCGGAGTCAAGCCGGAGTACCGCAGGAATTAGTATATGGGTGGTCCAGGTGGTGGGGGCAGTGGCAGCTCGGCTCCTGTTCCTCCTAGATCAGGAGTAGTTCCTATGGGGTCGTCGTACAAGGATATGTTGATGGGTCAGAAGAAGGATTTCGGTAATCTGGAAAAGGTTATTGAAGTGTCTAGTTTCTCGAAGCCAATAGGGGACTGGGAGGGGAGAAGCTTGATTGCTCGAACTTGTGATTTGCCGACCTTAGGTAAACTGGATAAACTCATTAAGGAGGTTGAGGGGCCGAAGGTTTCGCTCAAATACGTAGGGGGTTTATACATGTTACTGGTGTTCGAGAACAAAGATGAGATGAAGTTCTTCCTGGATTTTAACTCAAACATGAAATCTTGGTTCTCGTGGGTGGAGATATGGACAGGTCAGGTGCTCCCGTTTGAGAGAATTGCTTGGCTGAAAATCATTGGAGTTCCCATTCATTTAGTGGATAACGAGATTTTTGATTCGGTGGGTAGAGCGTTCGGAAAGGTGGTCCATGCGTCAAAGTTATCTAAAGAGGATCGTGATTTCACTTATGATTTGGTTGGGGTTTTAGTCGGAGACGGTGAGAAGATATGCAGTTCGTTATCGTTAAAATGGAACAATAGGAAGTTTAAGATTTGGGTGACGGAAGAGCTGGGGGACTGGATTCCTGATTGCATTGGGGAGGATGACGGTGTAGAGGAAGAGGTAGAGGGTGCGGTCAGTGGGTCAGGTCCGGTGGGAGTGGATACTCCGTTGCCGGAGTTTATCCCGGTGGACATCACCATTCCGATGGAAGATGTAAGGTCAGGAAGGCAGGAAGGCGATATCCCAATAGGCGGAAAGAGAGATGAAGAGGTGAACGTAGAAGGGTGCATGGGGAAAGAAGGAAACGCTGGCATGGGGTATGCCGGGTTGGGTAAATCGGCGCCACAGGTTTCGAGGGAGGCTGGGGTGGGTCCAGTTTTCTTGGAAGATGGGGAAGCTTTTATCAACGCTTTTGTTGGGGATAGGGCCAACAAAAATAATTGTCACAAAGCCCAATATAGGAAAGGAAAGGCCCGTAAGAGCCTTTCTAAAATGGCCCATAATGCATCCAATGTTTTTTTAAGTTCAACTGGTGAGCCCTTGTGTGTTAGTAAAAAAAGAAGGAGGTTTGACGAGTTTCGGGATTCACCTGTTAGGGAGAGAGAAGCTGAGATCGACAAAGGAAGGAATGATGGGGGTGTCAATGGGGAGACGGAATTTTCAATTGATCTAAACATGAGGGCGGCGATGGATTCGGTGAGCGATGTTATCACGGTGGATCAGAACGGAGAGGGGTCGGTCCAGGAGGTGGATCCGGTCCTGGTGGAGGATCCAAAGGAAGGGAAAGAAGATGAAATTAGTAAAGAAGCTGAGTGCACCATCGAGATCGGGAAGGATTTAGGTGCGGATTTCGAGCAACATCAGGAGCTGGTAAGGAAGATTATCAGGGATGAAGGAGTCCAATTCAGTAAGTCATGAATTTTCTCTCTCTCAATATAAGGGGCATGGGGGCTGAGGTAAAGGCGGAGTGGGTTAGAAAGATGAAGAATGAGCATAAAGTTGACTTCTTGGCTATTCAAGAAACTCAACTTGAGGTAGTTAACTCGGATTTGGTTTCAAAGATATGGGGTGGTTCGGACTACGGGTCTGACTTTGTGGGTGCTTCGGGTAGATCGGGTGGCCTGCTGTGTGTTTGGAATCATAATCTGTTTCAGATTCAACAGGTGGATAAGCAGAGACATTTCTTACACCTCAAAGGGAGAATGGAAGGAAGTAATTTTGAGCTGAATATTATCAATGTTTATGCTCCCCATAGCGGGTCAGCGAAAAAAATCTTATGGGACAAGCTGGTTGGGATTGTGAGTTCCGGTTCTGGGATGTGGGTTTGTCTCGGGGATTTCAATGCTGTTAGGGGTCCGGAGGAGAGGAACAATTCTGGTTTCAATAGGGTTATTACGAATGACTTTAATGCTTTTATTGAGTCGGCTGGTTTTGTGGAGTATTGTATGAAAGGCAGAAAGTATACTTTCCTCGCCCCGAACTCTAATAAGCACAGTAAGTTAGATAGGGTCCTGGTTTGCAACGAGTTTTTCGGTTTATGGCCGGAGGCGTGTTTACGTGCCCTTCCGAGACTCCATTCAGATCATTGTCCGCTTATTCTTTCTACCAACCGAAAGAACTTTGGCCACAAACCATTCCGGTTCTTTAACTCGTGGCTGGAATGTGAAGGGTTCGACACTACGGTCACTGACGCTTTGGAGTCTTTTGTCTCTAATGGGGGTCGGCCTGACGTGGGGTTCCATAAAAAATTGAAGCACATCAGGGAAAAGATAAAGTTTTGGCGTAATTCCAAGGCAGTTAAGGATAAAGAGGAGGGGAAAAGGGATATGGAGGAGCTTGAGAGGCTGGATCGAATCAATGAGTCTAGGGAGCTTGATGAGGTGGAATGTTGGATAAAGGAAGAATGTTCTAATAACATACGTGAAAGGGAGAGGTTAGCGGCTTTAGACCTTAAACAAAAGGCCCGGTGTCGGTGGGCAGTGGAGGGTGACGAAAATACCTCCTTTTTTCACAGACTTATTAATAACAGGAAAAAGAGCAACGGAATCCCGGGCTTGAAAGTGGGCGATCAGTGGGTGACGGAACCTAAAGCTGTTAAGAATGAGGTCTTCCGTTTTTTTAAGAATCATTTTGAGGAGTCGGTCGGTTCTAGGCCCGTTCTATCGTGCACTGGAATAAGGAGGTTAGTGGAGGTGGATGCTAATTTTGTCACGGAGCGATTCACTTCCAAGGAGATCAAAGACGCTGTTTTTGAGTGTGGAGCCGACAAAGCGCCCGGTCCGGACGGGTTTAACTTCAGTTTTATAAAGCATTATTGGAGTTTCTTTGAAGAAGATTTTAGACAGATTTTTGCTCAGTTCTATGAGACGGGATCGATAGACATGGGGTGTAGTGCGTCTTTTATTTCTCTTGTCCCGAAAATAAAAGACCCTTTGGAGCTAAAAGACTACAGGCCTATTAACCTTGTCGGGGTAATCAGCAAAGTTATCTCTAAAGTTCTTGCGAACAGACTTAAGAAGGTGGTTGGTAAAGTGGTGTCGGACTCCCAATCGGCGTTTATTAAAGGTAGATTCATCCTCGATAGTCCGTTAATTCTGAGCGAGGTTTGGACTTGGTTAAAAAGTTCTGGGAAGAAGGCTTTTATTTTCAAAATTGATTTTGAGAAAGCCTATGACAATGTTAACTGGAGTTTCCTGCTTAACATTATGGAGCAAATGGGTTTCCCTGCGGGCTGGATCAAATGGGTGGGAGGAGTCTTAGGTTCGGCCAACTCTTCGGTTGTGGTTAACGGTTCCCCGACCTCTACTTTCAAATGCTCCAAAGGCCTCCGTCAAGGGGACCCGCTTTCGCCTTTCTTGTTCCTTATAGTCATGGAAGTCTTCTCGAGTTTAGTTACGAAAGCAAGTAATTTGGGGCGTTTTAAGGGGATTGCTCTTCCGAATGGCGGTCCGGTCATGTCTCATCTTCTATATGCGGATGATGCCCTTATTGTGGGCGAATGGTCCGAGCACAACATCAAGGTGGTGGCGAGGATTCTCCGTGTTTTTTATGGGTGCTCGGGGTTGAAAATTAATTTTCACAAGTCCAATCTTTTTGGAGTGGGGGTCGAAGAGGTAGAGATTGAGCATATGGCGTCTTTGGTGGGTTGTCGTAAAGGTTCGGCCCCGTTTAAATATTTGGGGATCCCGTTAGGGGCTAATATGAATAGAATCAATAATTGGGAGCCTGTGGTGTCAGTTTTCCGTAATAGATTGGCTTCTTGGAAATCGAAAACTTTGTCGATTGGTGGTCGGGTGGTGCTCCTAAAAAGTGTTCTTGAAAGTCTGCCGATTTATTTCTTTTCGATCTTTAAAGTGCCGGTCAAGGTGGTTGAGAAACTCGAATCTTTGATGAGAAATTTTCTCTGGGGGGGCTCGGAGGAGGTTAAAAAGATGCACTGGGTGGCGTGGGACACGGTTTCGCTTCCAAAAAAATTAGGTGGTCTGGGTATTTGGAAACTTAGTTTGGTTAATAAAGCGCTTCTATCAAAATGGGTTTGGAGGTTCGTGACGGAAGAAGAGGGTTTATGGAAAAGAGTTATCCGGGCGTGCCATGGTAAAAACAGGAGGGGGCTGGTGCTGCCGGTCAAAGTTAATAGCTCGGGAGTCTGGAAAAATATCGCGAAAATGGTATATTCTTTCAAGATAAAAGGTAAAACTATTTTTGATTTCATTAAAGGGGATGTGGGGAATGGGAAGAACATTAGATTTTGGTTGGACAGTTGGATAGGGGATGCTCCTTTGAGGTCTAAATGGCCTAATTTATTTGAGCTGGAGAATAATAAAAACTGTTGGGTTTGTGAACGTCTCTCGGCGGTGGACGGGTCAACTGGTCTGCTGTGGAACTGGGCGGTTCAGCCAAGTTCTGCGATTGTTATGGCTGAGTTGGAGGAGGCGTCCAGATTATTAACTGATGTTAGGATTACGGAGGCAAGCGATAGATGGGTTTGGTCCTTGTCGGTTAACGGGAAGTTCTCTTCGGCATCGATCAAAGCTTTGGCAGCGAAAGAGAGTGGTTTGGAAGGTTTACAGCCCTACAGGAAGTGTTCGTGGGTGCCCGAAAAATGTAATATCTTCGTGTGGAGATCTCTTCTTGATCGGATTCCAACTAGACAAGCTCTTGCCCGGCGTAACGTTCGTATTGATTCGGTTTCCTGTGTCCTTTGTGGGGATACGGTTGAGTCAGTTGACCATCTGTTTTCGGGCTGTGAGATGTCTTTGAGGGTTTGGAATCGGTTTTCTGAGTGGGCTAACATCCCTCCCATCTTTGCGTTTTCCTTCGGTGACCTAGTGGAGCACTACAAGTACTGTCCAGGAAACAAGGAGTATAAAGAGGTGGTTAGGGGTCTTATAATTGTGACATGTTGGTGCATTTGGAATGCAAGGAACGCGAAGTTTTTTTCGAGCAAGGAATCCAGCTGGGAAGAGATTTTCGGGGAGGTTAGGTCTCTTGGGTTTTTTTGGCTAAAAAATAGATCAAAGCATTGTAATATTGATTGGATAGAATGGTGTAAATCTCCGTTGTATATGGTTTAGTTTTTGGGTGCGGTTCTGGGTCGTTTTTTGGCCTGGCTGCCTGTGAATATATTTACCTTTCAAAAAAAAAAAGTTATTAAAGTTTAAAAAATGGGGGGGGGGGGGGGGAGGGGAATTGGAGGAGAGAGAAACTATTGCCTTGGATTTACTAGAATGCCCCTAGACAAACCCACGCGCCTATTTTTTTTCCTTCAATTTCACTCATTTAATCTTAGCCCTTGATTAAATAAATAGATGATCAAAATTACTTTCTATGCTCCCTACCCAAATAAACTTACTATTATAAGCTAACCCTAAAAATTAAACTAAACATACAAAATCACCGTTTACTTTTTTTTATATAATAATTTTCTTAGTTAGAAATACGAGAAACTGCCAACAAAGAGGACCGGGAAAAAAGTAAAAAAAGAAAAAGAAAAAAAAGAAAAGTGTAATTATGAGTGTGGTGTTAACTTTGATACACACCCGCACGTGTGTCCGGTTGCTTTCTCGCTTTCTGTAAAGTCCCCTTCCTTGCCTCTTTTGCTCAGCTTTTTCCCCAACTTACAACTCTTTTATTTCGAATGAAAAAACAATATTCTCTTTGCACGTTTTTAAAATCGTAGAATGCACTAAATATTAAGTAACTTTCATAATTAGCATATTTATAAGGGTTATTGAATTTTATCACCCCTAACTATTGGCTATTGGCCGCTGCCACCCTCAACTATCACTTTGACGCCCGTCACCCCCAACTTAACACTTAGTGTGTTCTGTCACCACATCGTTAACTAATCACTAACTTTTGATCTTGTTACTATACTTTTAGGGTGTCCTAAGATCTCTAAAACATTCCTAAGATCCCTATGACACCCCCAAAAGTATAGTACCAATATCAAAAGTTAGTTATCAGTTGACGACGTGGTGACAGAACACACTAAGTGTTAAGTTGGGGGTGACGGGCGTTAAAGTGATAGTTGGGGGTGACAGCGGCAAATAGCCAATAGTTAGGGATGATAAAATCCAATAACCCTATTTATAAAAGGATGGACGGTGCGGAGTGTGATACACCTCTATCACGGTCCGTAATATACCGTCGCAAAGGGGTGTATCACATATGATGGTTTCATTCCAATGGTTTGTATCGCGATGTGATGGTGGTTGTTGTTTGGAAATTTACATGTTTGATTGTTTGACTTAATAAGACAATAAACAAATTAAATATGTTGGATGGATTTGCAGGTTTGAGTTTTGGCAACAGTGGTGGTTTTTTTAACGGTAGAATTCTTTTAATCTCTATCGTGTTTATGAGACTTAATTGAACCTAAGATCTTCCCATCCCAAACCTAGATATTTAAAGGCTTTGCTTTTACTAGTTTGTCAATGGAACACCACTCCATTGGTTATAGTTTATTTGAAGAAGACTATTATAATTTAAAAAAATTAACCCATGAAGTATTAAAAAGTTAAGACCTCCAATTTTATAAATAAACATTACTACCCCTTTAGTTTAAAACATAATTTGTTTTTTTGTTTTTACCTTTTTTTCATTCATTTAAAAAAAAAAATGTAAAATCATTAGATTATATTTTAGAGTAAATTTCAAATTTCGTCCTTTATGTATGTCTAAAATATCAAATTATGTCCTTTGTCTTTAATATCTTCAAGAAACATACTTAATGTTTGCAAAACCAATCAGGTTATGTCCTTTACCCTAAACCTGGTTTGTTTTCCCAGTTAAGTCAGGTCATGTGAGAGGCACATGAGGGTATATTGGTCATTTTACCCTAAATACTAAAAAAATTATAAAAAAATTCAGATCTCTCTCTCTCTCTCTCTCTCTCTCTCTCTCAACGCATATCTTTATTTCATCAAACAAACACATCTCCTTTCATCAAACAAACACAACATCTCCTTTCATCACCAGCTCCAGCAAATCTGTTGACAACCACCATCACGAGCATCATCTGCCAACACCAAATCGGACAACCATCATCACGAGCACCACCTACCACCACCCCCTCATCTAAAAAAACAAATCCTCTATACCTACCATCCTTCAGATCTGAACTCACCATCCAAGATTTGAGTCAAATCTGTTCGGGGAAGAAAGGATGGTGGACGGTGGTGGTGTTACCGGAGAAGAAAACGGTGTTGTTTAGAGAATTTTGGCTATACCTTCTGATGGATGCTGTTGTGACGGAGTGGATGGTCACTGTAATCGGACACTTCAATGGAGAGTTTTGGGGAATTTTTGCTTGTCACGAGGTGTAGTATGAACTTTTTCTGAACCTGGCTCGTTCGTCTCCCAAACCACACACGAGATCCGGTGAGTGGAGACGGGTGGTTGGGTGTGCGTGAGTGAAGGCAGGGGAGTGGAGACGGGTGGTTGGGTGTGCGTGAGTGACCGGGAACGGTTGGAGCCGGCAACCCGACTCGAGGAATAGGGAGGTGAGGGTTGTCAGAAGCACGAAGGATGGGGGGTTTCGCTGAACATAGTCACCACCACCGCCGCTCACGGCGGAGCGTCTTCATCTGCTGCCGAAATCGAAAACGAGAGGGGGAGGTGCTTCGAGTGGTGTGTGTAGAGATGATGAGGAGGTTTGATCTGGTATGTAGAGGTCATGATTTGTGTTAAAAAAAAATGAATGAGACATGGGTGTTTGGAAGAGATGAAGTAATCTGAGAATGTGGGGGGTGTGGTGTGCACAGGCGTTAAAAGGAAATGGAGAGGAGGTTAGGGTTTTCAATTGTAGGTGAAGAGAGAAAGGGTGGGTGCTTGATTTGGGTTTTTGATTTTGTGTGTGGTTTTGTTTAGATATGAATTGGCTTTTGATTTGGGTTTTTGATTTTGTGTGTGGTTTTGATTCTGTGTAAAGAGAGAGAGAGAGAGAGAGAGATGAAGATCTGAATTTTTTATATTTTTTTTAGTATTTAGGGTAAAATGACCAATATACCCTTATGTGCTTCTCACATGACCTAACTTAACTGGGAAAACAAACAAGGTTTAGGGTAAAGGACATAACCTGATTGGTTTTGCAAACATTAAGTATGTTTCTTGAAGATATTAAAGACAAAGGACATAATTTGATATTTTAGACATACATAAAGGACGAAATTTGAAATTTACTCTATATTTTATATGTATTTAAAAAAAAGTTTAGTAATGGAATGTGACGACATCTGCAAGTATGATGAGGCTGGAGGGTGTGGGATGGAGCCCCTAGGGGCTTTATCAAGACACGTAAGCGCCACGTAGGATCCACGTCAGCCATAACGCCCCCTTTAATTTGCACGGTGTGGGATGGAGCCCCCTATTAATCAAAATTAACAAAAAAAAAAAAAAAACATTTGATTGGTGCAAAACAAATGGGCCCCACCTGAACATCTCCTTCCTCCCGTTAACATGATGGCGGAGACCTCCATAGCGCCCAACTTAAAGTGGTGGGTGTGGGTCGATGGCGCCGGCGGCGCTATAGGAGGTGAGGTGGCGGTGGTGGCGCCTCCCACACCCTCCGGCCTGAGTGAAATATGATGGAGTTAGGTGTTAAATGGTGATTGAGTGTAATAGTGTGATGGGTGATGGAATTGATAATCACCCCTTCCATCGTAAGGCTTAACTTCTTTTTTTTAACGGCTACACCACTTAAGTTTTTGAACCCAAGTTTTTGTTTTTTATAAGAGTAAAATGTCAAAATCGTCTATGAAGCTTAGTCAGTTTTGCCACTTCAGTTCAAAAATGAATTTTTTTTTGTAACTGGACCCCTGAGATTACATTTTTGTTGTCATTTTCATCCAAATCACTAACTTAGTTAAAATGTATCGTTAACTCCTATAGACGATTTTGACAATTCTCAAATCTCATTGACTATTTTGGCACTTTCCCATTTATTCTTTTGTTTTTTAATTTTGTAAATTTTATTTTTATCTTTAAATAAAAACAGTAAAAAAATTACAAATAAAGTATATATACATGTACACACATTTATATATTTACACACTTAATTTTTTTAATTTTCTTTTTACCTTTAAATAAAAAATAACAATAATAAATTAATGATGTTTTATACGAGGGGAGATGCGGGTGGTACTGATGTTTGGTACGATGGGTCGACGAGGGGAGATGAGGTACGAGTAGCGAGATAGACGGGGTGGTTGTGGCGGCAGGTGAGCTTACAAACATGTTTAGCTAACTGGTCAGTTTCATGTCAGGCCGACAGGTTCATAGATTGACCCATTTTTTTATTTGACTTATTGATATGTGTTTTATGTCAAAAACTTGACCCGCTTAACACCCTAAATTATTGAATGATATGTGTGACATTTTAAAATGACAACTAACAAACATTTATGAAAAATATTGTTGTAAGTTCAAAAAATATATGAGAGAATAAAGACAACGTTCTTAAAAAATAGTTAAAGGAAATATAAATATTAATAAATAATTTAACTAACATGCAAATAATTGTTTCAAAGTCACACGACGTGTTTTTTAATTGAACTATAATTTTTCCTTTAACTCATGTTAAATAACATATTTTTGAAAAGATATTATTTTATCCAATAAGACTAGGAGTGAGAAAAAACTAATTTAAAAAAAAACCTGTTTTGGTAAATAATTTTCAAAGTACCCATTTAGGTAAATAATTTTTCCAACTACACCATTTTAAGAAAAAACTCCAACTATAATCCAATTTATTTTCCACCATAAACTATTTACCAAAGAAAAATACTAATATTTACATTGAAATTTAAGGGGCACATGCCTTCATATGACATATCAGATTATCACCCACTCACTGACAAGTAATTGTAAGATGATGGGATTTTTTTACCATAGAAAATTCAGCCAACCTGTAATGTTTCTTGTAAAAATAACAATTCGGATTTGCTAGAAAATTGCAAAAGATTATTTAAATGAAATGAAAATTTTCCAAATGTATATGTAAGTGATATTCATGACATGGCCTATTTGAATAGCTATAGGTCAATTAGAGAGTAATCTTACATTTAAAATATTATGCATAATTTTTCTACTTGTTTGTATTATTTTATTCCCTTTTTATATGTGTTATAATGATAAGAGATCATGTATAAGAGGGGAATTTCGTACGAAGTGTAAGAGAGCATCATATTCACACATTTGTTTTTCTCAATTCAACAAAAAAATTGAGAATCATGTATAATAATCTTTCTCTACATATAATGAAGGGCAAAATAGCTTTTTAACGTTTTATTATAACAAATTAAAAAAATATCTGACAATTTTACCCTTCGTTAAAAGGGAGTAAAAAGACAAAAAAAAAAAAAAACTAGATATTAACAAAAAAATCTGACTAGATTTTGCTTTTTAATGAAAATGACAACAAAATTGAAATACAGGGGCACAGATTCAAAAGCTTTGAGTTTTGAACTAAAGTGGTAAAAGTGATCAAACCTCAGAGACCATTTTCACAGTTTAGATCTATTACATGCATTCGTAACTTTTTATGAATCTTTTACATAAACCCATAAAATAGTTTGGAAGAAAATAAATAGCAAGTACGATAAGATCTTCAAATTCACCTTGACAACGACAAGGCGGGATGAAATCCCATTTTTGAGTGATCATGTTCACAAGCAACATCATGTGATGGGCCACGTTAATATGAATAAACAATTTGAGTAATCTTTTCGAATTAATTTAATTTATACAAACAAAAGCCGCAACTAAAATTCATTATAAGTACAAATCCAGACATTGCAATTCTATGTCTTTTCAAGCCATTTTATATATACAAAAGAGAGAGAGAGAGAGTTGAAAATGAGGGAGGAAATGAACCAGCAAACACAAACAAGAAAGATCAAAGGTGGCTTAATCACAATGCCTTTCATTATAGGTATAATGTTCTTGAATCATAAGTTTTCATCTTGACAATCAAATTCACATTTTTACAACATGGGTCTTTTTTTTTTTGTTGTAGCAAATGAGGCATTTGAGAAGGTGGCAAGCTATGGTTTGGTGCCAAACATGATATTGTATTTGATGAATGATTACAAGTTTGGTATAGCTAAAGGGACAAACATAATCTTCCTGTGGTCAGCAGCTACTAACTTTGCCCCAATCTTAGGGGCCTTTCTCTCTGACTCGTATTTGGGTCGCTTCCTCACCATCGGCTTCGGTTCTCTCTTTTCCCTTCTGGTAATGTTTACTTCTCTTTCTTAACTATATAACGAGTCAAGCTCGAGCTTATAAGAATTTGACATAATGTAATATATAACTATTTAACTAGTTAACTACTATTTCATGTAGCACTAAACAAGTCAAATTTTTATTTGACTCAAGATCGTTATAACTATTTAACTACTATTTAACTCGATTTGACAGTTAAACGAGGCGAGAGCCTTTTTAATACAAGCTCGATTTTGAGAAAGATTTATACTTAACTCGAGAGCACAAATACCACCAAAATAATTTTTGTGATTATTTTGTGCTCTCGAGTTAAGTATAAATTTTTATGATTATTTTGGTGGTATTTGTGCTCTCGAGTTAAGTATAAATATTTCTCAAAATCAAGCTTGAATTAAAAAGGCTCTCGCCTCGTTTAACTGTCAAATCGAGTTCAAAGTTCGATAAGATGACCGAGTTAAAGATTCTAAAGAAGCCTAGATGTCCCAAAAATTTGTAAAAAATTCCACATTTGATTTTTGTCTTGTTAAACAATCTTTAAAAGGTTAAAATTATTTTACACAAAATGTATTAAACAATCTTTAATTGCTCTACACAAAATGTATTAGTGGAAAGAGCAATTTTATAAAATTGGTTTACAGTTAACAAGTTACATTTATAACCCCTAAAGTATTTTACAGGGTATGTTACTACTATGGTTAACAACAATGATCCCACAACTGAAGCCACCCCATTGCAACCAGTTAACCGAAGCCTGCAAGCCATCAACACATTCTCAATTCGCTTTCTTGATCTTCGCCTTCATGTTCATCTCAATCGGAGCGGGTGGTGTTAGACCGTGTTCACTAGCATTTGGTGCAGAACAAATTGACAACAAAAACAATCCCAGCAATGAAAGGGCATTAGAAAGCTTTTTTGGGTGGTATTACGCTGCTAGCGCAATGGCGGTGCTTGTGGCGTTTACCGTCATTGTTTACATTCAAGATCATGCTGGATGGAAGGTTGGTTTTGGGGTTCCAATGATTCTCATGCTTTTATCTGTCATTTTGTTCTTTGTAGCTTCTTCTCTTTATCTAAAGACTAAGGTTACAAAGAGCATATTCACAAGCTTTGTACAAGTGCTGGTTGCTGCTTATAAGAATCGAAAAGTCGTCGCCGGACCTCCAAACCGGTGGCATCATCTTCAGAAAGATTCAGCCACCACCACCGTACCCACCGAGAGACTTAGGTAGATACGCTTATGGATTTCCTATTAATGTCTTAATTAACTGTATGTTCATTAATAATTCAGGGTTCTCATATATTAATCAATTATAATTATAATAGTGGGTAATCCGCGCGTTGCAGTGGAGTCGACTGACAACATAATTCAAACATAAAAAAAGTTAAAAAATCGTAGATACGTTGTGTTTGTATATATAAAAGCACTCGCGTTTCGCAGCTGCAACGCGCGAGAAACCCTTATGATAAACATTATACAGAATATTGCAACATTTTTTTATCTAGTGAGAACCCGCGCGTTGCGGCGGAGTCAACAATTTACATCTAAATTTTTAACTAACTTCTCTAAAATTACAAAATACATTTTATGTTAATTTGATCAATTTTGGTTAAGTGATGTAAATACAATAAAATGTATTTTTTAATATATGCTCTTGACGAATATAGATTTACTAAACATAAATGTCTTTGATCAAGAGAAGAGGGGTATGAATGGAAGAAAATAACAAAAAGTTAGGCATTTTAACTTGACCATTCATATATCATCTTAAAATTTGGTGAGAATTTACCATTTTGTACATATGAAATGCTTTATATAGTAATACAGATATAGTTATAATTTACCTTTGGTTCATACTTTTGTATTTTTTTTCATTGTATTATTTTTTGTAAGTGTGTTTAGGGGTGTTCACGATCGGATTATTCGGTTTTCAGATATCCGATCCGAGATATCTGAAAGTTTCGGATAGTGAATATTAATATCCGAATTCGTATTCGAAATTTCGGATCATCGATTCAGATATCCAAACGGATATCCGAATTTTTATAATTATAAAAAAATCTGTTTCGTGCATAGATTAAAACTAAACTTATATTCGATTTTCCAAATTCCCAACATTGAGACCTAAAAACATTCATAAATTTATATCCGAATCCGATAATTTACTAATTTTTACTATATTTCAAACTAAATATAATGCTCATATACTATATATATTTATAAAAAAAAATAGTTTTCGGATAAATATAATGCTCATATACTATATATATTTATAAAAAAATTAGTTTTCGGATATCGGATAATCGGATTATCCGAAATTTTTGAAATTCATATCCGAATCTGAAAATTCGGATTATCCGGTTTTCGGATATTTCGGATACGGATTTTCGAATATTTCGGATTCGGTTTCGGATCCGGATCTTTTTGAACATCCGTACGTGTGTTTGAATTTTCTCCACTTTTTAAAATTCAGGGTTAGTGACTGATTCTTGAAAGTTATTACTGTATTTGTTGTTCTGATTTTTAAAATTCAGGACTGGCGTCTGATTTTTTTTTTTTTTTAATTCAGGACTGGTGTCTTATTTTTTTGTTATGGCTTTTTAAATTCAGGACCAGTGTCTGATTCTTGCAAAACATAGCTGCATGTGTTGTTCAAGTTTTTAAATTCAGAATCAGTGTCTGATTTGTAAAGAAAAAATAATTTAAAAGAAAAAGAAGGAATAATTTGGTTCTCAAGAGCAACTGAAACTATGATAAATTCAGGGTTTTTCATATATCAATAACCAAAAACAACTATACATCTTACAGGTTTCTAAACAAAGCTTGCATAATTCAGAACCCGAAAGACGTAGCACCAGACGGTTTTGCTTCAAATCCGTGGCGCCTATGCACAATCGAGCAAGTTGAGGAACTAAAATCGCTAATCCGAGTTCTACCCTTGTGGTCATCGGGGCTCATGATGTCGATAAACGTAAGCCAATCATCATTTCCAGTTCTCCAAGCGAAAACCATGGATCGACATCTAGGTTCATCAGCCTTCCAAATCCCACCAGGCTCTTTCCCCTTCTTCACCATCGGTACAATCGCAATTTGGGTGATCCTATACGACCGCGTAATAATCCCATGTTTGTCAAAAATCCTACAAAAACAAGTTCATCTTGGTGTCAAATTTAGAATGGGGATCGGTCTTGTGATCTCCACATTAGCCATGATAATTTCCGCCATAGTTGAACACATTCGACGAAAGAAAGCAGTTGAAGAAGGAGCCGTGGTAAACATGTCAGCAATGTGGCTAGTTCCACAATATTGTTTACATGGTTTAGCTGAGGCGTTGAGTGCGATCGGGCAAAATGAGTTTTATTATTCAGAGTTAACAAAAAGCATGTCTAGCATTGCGGGTTCGCTATTCTTGGTGGGGATGGGGGTGGCTAATTTGTTGGCTAGTGTTATATTAACCGCAGTTGAGAAGTTAAGTAGAGGAAGGGGGAGCGAAGGGTGGATTACGTCGAATATTAACGAGGGTCGTTACGATTGTTACTATTGGGTTCTGGCAATAATGAGTTTTGTGAACTTGTTTTATTTTGTTGCTTGTAGCTGGGCTTATGGTCCTTGTGTAGATGAAAAGGAGACATGTGAAGACTCGGATGAAGAGTGACTTGTTTAGCTTGCTTGTTTTTTATTTAGATAATTACTTATGTATATAAACTATCATTATTATCATTATTATTACTGTTGTTATTGTAAGGTAAACTATTATTATTATTATTATTATTATTATTATTATTATTATAGTTATTATTATTATTATTATAGTTATTATTATTATAGTTACTACTACTGCTACTGCTACTGCTACTATAGTTATTATTATTATAGTTACTATAGTTATTATTATTATAGTTACTACTACTACTGTTGTTATTGTAAGGTAATCATCAGTATGATTCTGAATATATGTCCTTTAGATCAACAATCATCTCCAGGCAGCAAGCTCAAGTTGGGCCCAATTTCAACAAATCATTTAGTAAGCTCAATGAGTCAAGGCTGGCCCACTAGTGTTAGGCCCAACATCCCTACCTGTAAAACGATGGGGGTTCTCATATTTCTTGGTTAAATCTATCATCTGGGAATTAAAAGAAAAATTGATAAAATTATTGGTCGATTTAAGTTTATTGATCTCTTGATAAACATTGGGACTTGATCTAATTAAGAAAATGGTTCGTAATTATTTGTATTCTGGTTAGTACTTCGCATGTTTGAATGACAATATTCTAATTTCAAAATAAGGGGACCTCGACTAAGGACGTCTTACGCATGTGCGGGGCGGACCTAGCATGTTACAAGGGGTAGCCCCCGCTATCCCTTGACACTCCGGTGATAGTGTAAATTTTGGAAAAATTTAACGTTTTTTCGATTTCGTTACCCCTTTTTATATATGAAACGTTGCTCCTATAAAGATAAACGAATTTTATATAAAACTAGGTGTTGCCCCGCCCGCGTTGTGGGGCGTTGGCCGAATAATTCTTAACCAATTAAAAAAACAGTACCATAGTTTTGCTAGAAAAAAAAAAAAGTAAAAAGAGTGTTAGTCAACTCTTTAACACGATTTTTAGCTGGAGGCAAAGTCATATTTTTATTTTTACTTGAGAGAAAACTCAAAAACGCCGCCCGCGTTGCGGGGCGCTAAACCAAATATATCTTAGTTTAATATTATGTACACATTTATTTCGGTTAGTTATACATGCTACTTATAACACGATATAAAAAAAGATGCATCGAGTTAACCAAATAAAGAAAAACACTATCATAGCTATGGTAAAAAATAACTAAAGCGATGGCAAGCGTGTAATTTAGAGTTGGGGGCAAAACAATAATTTGTCAGGATGAAATAGCGAGTGCTAGGCAACTGTTTGGCACGGATAAAAACTAAATTGAGTAAACCAAGTAAAAATAAAACACAACCATAGTTTTGCAAAAAAAAAAAAAAAAAAAACCATGGCAACATTGCAATTTTTAGCTTGGGTAAAATCGTAATTTTAAAATAGAGGTAAAATAATATTTTTAGCTGAGTGCAAAACCATTTTTGTATTTTGAATTGGGGGCAAAATCGTAAAATTTTTACTGAGGGCAAAATCATAATTTTAAGCTGGGAGCAAAACAAAAATTTTATTTTGAACTGGTGGCGAAATTTTAATTTTAAACTGGGAACCAAATTGTAATTTAGGAGGATTGTAGCGGTGGGCAAAACTATAATTTTTTTCACAAGGCAAAATCGTAAATTTAAGATGGGGGCAAACCATAAATTTAATTTCTAATTGGGGCAAGATCGAAATTTTAAACAGTGGATAAAATCGTAATTTGACAGGACCTATAAATAACTATTTTATACAGGGCAAAATAGTAATATTTTTACTAAGGGCAAAATCGTAATTTTTAGCTGGAGGCAAAACAAAAATTTTATTTTGAACTGGTGGCGAAATTGTAATTTTAATCTGGGAACCAAATTGTAATTTGGTAGGATTGTAGCGGTGGGCAAAACTATAGTATTTTTACAAGACAAAATCGAAAATTTAAGCTGGGGGCAAAGCATAAATTTAATTTATAACTGGGGGCAAGATCGTAATTTTAAACAGGGGATAAAATCGTAATTTGATAGGACCTATAAATAATAATTTTATGCAAAAAAAAAAAGGAAAAGTTGACCGCCACTTTTAACCAACCAACTGAGAAAATTATTCCCGCCGACTTTGGAAACTCATGTTGTATGTAGTGTAAATAAGTGGTGTCCGGACACATTATTCACATTCACTCGTGTTTTGTAAGAAAGAATAAGAAACATAGAATAAGTTGATGTTTGCTTTGATCCACATTCACTCGTGTATATCGTTAAGAACATATTCACCATGCAAGATTTTAAAATTAGTTTGTGCTAACAATAATCATTGTTAACGTAAGCCTACAATTAACTATTGACATCATGCGTGGCTACTTTTCCTTACATTAATTGATTAATTAAAATGATAATATCGTAATTCAAGATGTTCTATAAAATTTAAAGCCCTTCAATCTTTATAATTAAAATAATAAAGAAATAATTAAAAATGAGAGAGAGAGAGTTAAAAGATGAGAAAATTAAGGGATTTAAATTAAATATACTTGGTTAATATTAATCTTACCATTTTAATCTAAAAAATGATTAAGGGTCAAGATTAGTTCACTCAGTTCACTCTGAAGAAGTTGTTCGCTCTTAAACCCAATCCTATATATATATGCTAGTATTAAGCCCCTGCCTTGCAGCGTTTGTCATAAAACTGTATTAAGTAGTATCAATACTATACCATTGTCAGCGACCACCGACACCGGAAAAGCTTGTAAAAACAAAATAAATAAAAATGGAAAAAAAATAACGCCAAATGAAAAGCAGACGTAAAATCTTTGAATCATGCATGCTTGTTGCTGAGAAATTAAACCGAAACGTAAAACATAGAAAACAATAACTAAGTCCATCCAGGACCCGTGTATTGGACGAACTTGTCAAACGCAGAAAAATAGATGTGACGCGACGGGCCAGTCAAACGGGAAAAAATATACGAAAAAATGTTGAACCCCACACGCACGTTGCGGTGCGTTAACTCACAAAATTTAGAACGAAACGAAAAACTTGGGAAAGATGAAATATATGGTGAACCAAAATTGAAAATAATAAAGAGTTGGGATTGTATTGCAAAAGATGAAAAACTTTGGGTTAAAAGTAAAAAAAAAAAAAAAGGTCTAAATTGCAAAATTGAAGTTATTTATTAATTTTAGATAAAGATAAGGATAAAAATAAATGATATCTATATATGTGTTTTTAATAAATATTAATATTAAAAGAAATTTATTAAGCAAATAAAAATAAAATTTATGAGGTTGAAGGAGAGAATCCCATATGGCATTATATATATAATCTTTAAACTAACTTTATATTAACGACCTATGTTAATTAGTCATGAAACTTTATATAAACGAATTTTCATTACCATATGACATGTCACACAACTAACTTTAATTTATCACAAAATCTGACCTATGTTAATTAGCAACACAACACTGAAATACCATGATAGCTCGTGTATTATGAATGAAGTTACAAATTACGTTACATATAATAGTGTATAAAATAATATTAATTTTTATTATAGTGTATCTTTTAAACATAACTTTTATTTAAAATAAATTTCTAAGGCCTCAATCCTATTTACAAAATTCATTATATAAGTTGTTCCTTTTCTCTTTACCGGTAAAAAGCCAAATTTGTTGTTATAATATAAATTAGATTTGTTATTCTTACAGATAATTATTATGCAGATTTAATTTATAATTATTTATTATAAAGTTATGATATACATTAACGGTTTATATATGATAAATAAAATCTTTTTATTATTAAAGGTTAACTTACTATGTTCAAAATTAGGTAAAAAGGAAAATTAATAATATTAAAAAATGGTTAAGTTACTTTTTTCTACTTTAAAAAATATTCTTTATTTAGGGTTACAAAGGGATTTAGACGGGCAAAAAATTTGTGTGAATATATATATATATATATATATATATATATATTTATATATATAGTAGGAGTTGGGTATAAAGCCTTATTTTCCTAGAAAGTCTAGGAAGCAATCAGAACGTGACATGTGGTATTGAAGGATTTTAACTAAAAGGGCAATTGTGTAATTTGACATTTTATTTTAATTTTGGAATTTATATCTCATTAATTAACTATGCACGATTTTTATGGTAACTGATTATCCATGATTTGCGAATTACTACCAGACGTAAATTTCAATCAAATTCTCATTCGTTCCTTTCACGATCTCGATCAACTTTATTCGTAAATCATTTTTTACGTGAGAGATAGTTATGGCTTCAAACACAATTCTTGATTGCAGATATGGCAAATACATTCTTTTTCTGTTTACTATTATCTGGTCTATATCGATTTTTAATTATGTCTGGAAACCACCAGAATGTTCTTGACTTTGTGTTTTAACAGCAAGCAGATTCATACAGTTGTGTTTTAGCATTCAGATTCATACAGTTGTGTTTTAACAACAAGCAGATTCATACAGTTGTGTTTTAGCATTCAAATTCATATAGTTGTGTTTTAACAGCAAGAAGATTGATACAGTTGTGTTTTAGCATTCAGATTCATACAGTTGTGTTTTAACAGCAAACAGATTCATACAGTTGTGTTTTAGCATTCAGATTCATACAGTTGTGTTTTAACAACAAGCAGATTCATACAGTTGTGTTTTAACTGCAAGCAGATTCATACAGTTGTGTTTTAGCATTCAGATTCATACAGTTGTGTTTTAACAGCAAGCAGATTCATACGCTGTGTTTTACTATCCATGTTGGTAATGCTGGAGGATTTCTTGACGCTGTGTTTTAACAGCAAGCAGATTAGCAAGCAGATTAATACAATGTGTTTTCTTGATGTGTTTCTTCATGAAGGATAGAAGGAAGAGAGAGAGAGAGAGAGAGAAATTGCAAGAAATGTGGGGTGGTTATGGAATGACAATTATTTCCATATTTAAAACAAGATAAATGACATATCTACCCCTGATTAATTAAATAATCCTATTTTTAAGAAACACATATTACCAAAATGCCATCAAGATGATCTCAACCATTAAACACACCCATTGGATGACCCAGATCGCTTCCTAGACTTTCTAGGAAAAACACACTTTCCGTAGGATCCCCACTATATATATATATATATATATATATATATAGGACAAAGATCTGTTAGGAACCACCCCTTATTGCGAGAACCAATGTGAACACAACAAAAAATGACTAAAAATAGCTAAAAACACACATTTTTTTTAAATATTTTTTATGTTAAAATCGATACTTTTAGTAGCAAAAAAAAAAAATTTTAAATTTTTTTTGGCTACTAAAAGTAGCGATTTTAACATAAAAAATATTAAAAAAAATTTAGATTTTTTTTTTTGATTTTTTAAGGTTTTTTGGGGGTTTAGTTTTTAGCATTTTAGCTTGGGGTGAGGGGGAGGGATGGGGGGGGGGGGTGGGGTGGGGTTGGGTTTTTTTAGGTTTTTTGGGGGGTTTTAGTTTTTAGCATTTAGCTTGATGGGGGGGGGGGGGGCTAGGTTTTTTTTTTTTTGGGGGGGGGGGGGGGTTAGGTTTTTTTTTTGGGGGTGGGGTGGGGGTTAGGTTTTTTTTAGGTTGTGTTCACATTGGTTCTCGCAATAAAGGTGGTTCTCGCATGAACTTTACCCTATATATATATTTGTTGTGTTTGTAAGTAGGTGTGTATGAGCCAATGTGTGTCTCGCCTACTTGTTATATAAAAACTTGCGTTTAAAGGGGAGATATCATATTCAAAAATGAGCAAAATGAATATTTTAGTATAATTAGTGTAAAACAGAGTAGAAGTACCATTTGCCATTAAAAAGGTACTCCAAAACATTATAGAGAACGTTAAGGTTTTATAATACCATTTTTGCATATTTGGTGTAAAAATAGAGTAGTAGTATCATTTACCCGTTAAAAAAAACTAAAAATATATTGCATATTTTTTAACTCTATTATACTGAAAACACATTTATTGATCACAAATCGGTGTAGCTATAAAACCTTAATATTCTCTCGTCTATAAATTGAAAGGTCTCACATCGCTATAAATTCAAAATATTAAATTATTTCCGTCTATAATTTTAAAACAGAGTTCAATATATTTTTGTCTTTTTGTAAGATGTCCTCTCAGTTAGTTGCTCTTTTTTAGCTTTTATTTAGACATTAGAAAAACTCATATATTGATTTTATATATAATCTCATATATAGATGACAACTTTTTTTTGTAATTTAAACTATTTTATTTGTAAGAAGTATTAAATGAATAGGTTTTAACTATAGATCATTTATGTATTCATTTAATCATAAATTAGAATTAGATATTATATTATATTGTTATGAATGCATCCATTATTAGTGACTATCCACATTTCTAACTCCTATGTTACATTTATGTTTGTATTAATGTTATAGCCTACATATATTGTCTCATGTATTTTGTATGAGATATATTAATAAGAAATTCATCTCCCATTCTCTCATTCTCTTCTATACATTGCTAATAGGTTCTAGTTATTACATAACACGTTATCAGCACGAAAGTGCTCGAATCGTCATTTGTTTTAATCATTGATTAAAGTCTCGGTTGACCCATGTCGTTGATGATGTTTTGTTGATAAAAGTTTTGGTGGCCCGAGGTGTTTCCAACGAAGATTGGATTTCATAGGCATGGTGATTGAAAAGTGATGGAGATACTATTTCCTTTAGTTATTTCAAGGTAACTTTTTTTTTTCCACCATACATGTTTATCTACATAAGGTACTACTTTTATACCTATATTGCTTCTTCTTGAATATGCCTTATCTTTTCAACTTGAGTTTACCATGATAAGAATAATCGTTAACCAGAATGAGATTTTTGAAAGTCGGTTGAACAGGGGATGTTCAAATCCTACTCATAATTTTCATTTTCATTTTCAATGACCTATTCTAAGAATAAATGATCATCACGGTATTGAAAAGAATAGGAAATATAAGTTTAATATATACATGGACACTTGTTACAGAAACTCGATGAGAAAATACTTGTTATTAATTTATTAAGTCTAATCTTATCTATTTGCTAGTTATATTGCAAGCTTATTCCTTGGTTTAGAAATTGATATATAGTTTGATAAATTCTTTTTATGCATGTTTAATATATAAACCTTGAAAAGAAAAGTTGTATTATGATATCCATGATCTTGCATTTACTTGTTGATTATATTATTTATATATATTTTAAAGTTATATATATTATTTAGTTTTAATTAATATAGGATAAATTCAATTTAAGTTCTAATATATAAGTTATGAGTGTGGATTGAATATTATTAATTATAAAATTAATTTCGATTTCCTAATCATTAATTCATGTTGATGTATATTTACCTAATTTTTTTTTCAATTTACGAAATGAGTAAATAGTAATTAAATAGCCTTTTATTGTTGTTCTAATAAATTGTTTTTAGTATATTTTATGGTTAGTAAATAGTAATTAAATAGTCTTTTATTGTTGTTCTAAATTTTATACAACAAATTACGTTTCAAAGAGACATTACAAATTCTAAATCATTATGTGCTTTTATTATTATGGTTATGAGTTTTGATATCATTATGTGCTTTTATTATTATGGTTATGAGTTTTGATTGGTCCATTAATTAGTTTGTGTTATTAGTATTTATACAATTTATGATGACTAACAAAATACAATTTGTATTAAAAGGTGATGTCTAATAGTTATATTTGAAGATAATCATTAGTGCAATTTTGTTAATGAATTTACAATAATGCACATGTTTATATGATAATATGTTATAATATGACAACTACTTAGTTAAATTGTTATTGCAATTGTATAAGCCTTTTAGTTGCTATTTGATATTTAAATATGCGATTTGATTCTATGAAATATTTGTGTGGTAAAAGATATTATTTGCAAATTAACATGACACTAAAATTCTCAAGATGCCTGTTATATTTTCTTGAGCAACAAAATTTATTAGTATAAGAAAGCTCATTTACGAGTAATAAAGATTCATATGTTATTATATGATCGAGATAGTTGATAGTGACATTTGTTTATATTTTAAACTATAGTGACAAATATTTGTATATATGATATACTTGTGATCTTTAATATTTTTTTCTAGACATGGAAAGCAAATTAATATGAGCTTAATCTCTTTAACACTCACACACACATATATGTATACGTATAATGTCCCAAGATTGTGTGTGATTTATATATGTAATTGATATGCATATAAATTGTGAATAATTAACATGCATATAACTTGCTTATGGGTAGATATTACGGATTTCATTTGTTTAGCAATACTTTTGTTGGTCTCATTGTTTTAGATAGCATATATGTTATATGTATTGCCTTTTGACAAGTTAAATGTGTTAAATAAATTTATACAAATTTCATTGGTAGCTGGTTACCAAAACAACTACGCTGAGATAAACATTGTTATGATTTAGTGATTTGATATTTCAGCTTGTTACAATGCTATGCATAGTCAACATAATTAATTGTATGGTTATTCTTCTAATTGTTTGTTGTTGCTAAACAAATATTAATAGACATTGATATAGTCATTAGAAATGTGCCCTCACATGAAAATGATGAAAAATAGCTATGAAAATAATTAGTGGACTTTAGCTTAAGTAAACTACTCTGATGTTAGTTACTTAAATTGATAGATAATAATTCATTTGAGTTAGTGTTGATGCTCACATGAATCCTAAATCAATGATGAGAACCCGAAGTTCTCCCAAATGTATGCAAAGTCCCGTTTGTTTTTAATAATGATTTTTCAAATTCAACCCAAACTTTAGTTCATCGCACTTGGCGTTTTTGGCTAACATATAGCCTAGTGATGGAAAACCTTATGAATAGTACATGCTTTCCCTCTAAAAAAAGGCTAAAACTATAATATTTCACGTGGTAGAGACGCTATTGATACTATTTCACGTGTTAATAGCATATTAAATGTTCCAGAAGAGCATCGATAGTTTACCCGCTGAAATCGAATTTTGTAATTCATAATGCATCATATTCTAATGTATACCGAAGAAATTTATTAAGTTTCCACTATGTTTGAATGAAAAGTCATCACCTTGGAATGATGTAAAAGAAAATGTACTAAATATCTAAAATATATCATATAGCAAATATGGCCAGAAGACTATATTAGAAGTTACTAGAAATGATACTAATTTTCCACAATATTCCATTAAATCAAATATGGTGAGTAACCAGAAGTTACTAGAATATTTATACGTTCACCACATGGCATAACCAAACAGGTCATCAAGATAGCATCATGATATGCTAAACAATCAAACATGCTAACCTGTACCTTAGCACCTCTAAGTAATCTAAAAACATTGCTCCCAAAATGCCTTATCATATGTCTAGTTAGTTTTTTTTTGTGGCAAATAAATTTTTATGCCCTTCCAAACAATAGACTCCTACAAACAATCTCTCTTATATGGGACCATTGAAATGTACAGTTGTGTGGATTGTGGCATTCATACATGGTTACTTGTGAGTTTTTAGCTACCCGTATGTAGCATATGACCAACACTATGGAACGTTGTTTTTTTGACATGGTTTAACACTGTTCTTTGACAACCCAATTGTAGGGACCATTCTTGGGCACAATGTGAAATATAGTGAGAGGCATACGTAGTCGAGACAGAATTCGTCGATTGATTATATCAATTCAAAACCAACTGCTTATCACAAATACTCCCCATTGCAACTGGTCTCCTGAAGAGAACCAAGTTTCTATTTTTTTTTATATTTTGCTGTTCAACCTATGTACCAATATCACCACCATAACATATAAAATGGGATATGTACATCGTATTCCCAGTCTTAGGGGGAGACAAGAAAATGAAAGACTGGTAACATAAAAAAATGCATCATATTATATATCAACCCCTGAAGTGGTCAATGCAAATCTGAAGTCCAAAAGAAAGAGCGTGTATTTGCAAATAATAACAAATGAAATACAAGATGCTTTCACTAACACAAATAAGGTGACAAAGTCACATATACCAGCTTAAACTTATCTGCTCGAATGGAAGTACTCACAAAATGATTATCATATTAATAAATTGTGAGAGATAAATCGGTTCCAAAAAGATAAAACCCACAAACACAAAAAGAGTAGTGTAACGCAGTTGGTGTAACCCCAAAAGAGGTGGCACACAAAACACCATAAGTGGTTGCATACAAAACCCCAGAAGTGGTTGCATACTAAACCTTAAAGAAGGTTGTTGTCAAAACCCCAAAAGAGGCTAATGGAGTTCTAAAAGAAACTCTAGTACCAAACAAATATGAGATCGCGATGAATTATGTACAAAATAAGTACAATATGGAACCGTAATGAAACACGTGTAAAATGATATATTTGATTATGCTATAGCAATAGATGTAATCGATGAAAAAAAAATTACATATATAGAAAGTGTGCAAGAGTGTACGCACACAAATAGCCAAAATGGCTACATGACTTAAGGTTGAACTAAATTTGCTCGACAAACTAAACGTTTTCGAACCAGCAGTTCGAACACCCATAGACTTCAAACCAGTAGGTTATAAATGAGTGTATTTAAATAAAAGGAAACGTAAATAATGAATTTTTGCGATGTAAGGCACACATTTTAACATAAAGATTTTTCCCAAATCCCAGCAGTTGATTACGAGGAAACGTATCCCCCTGTAGTGGATGCGATAATCTTTAGATGTTTAAGCGGCCTCGCAATCTCAGAATGACTTCAGATAAAACAACTTATGGATGTCATCACCGTATACATGTACGAGACAATTGCAAATGACATCTATATGAAAACCCCTGAAAGATTAAAAAATGCTCAAAGCATTATGAAACAATAACCCCATATGTGTTATATATATGAATCTTAAAGGAAACTACTCGTATGTGGTATAGTCGACTATACTCTGAAAAGAGAGGTATAATTTTGATAAATGAGCTACATCTATTTAACAAGATTTCACTCTGACAGTGATAATGTAAACATCATCGAGAGGGAACTCTCAAACTAAAGAGGAAAAATTTTGAATGACCTTTGCAAAGTGTAGTTATCCTCGATCTGTAGTTTCGAGTATATATGTACTATTTTTGCTCATCAATCTGACTACATCTAGAAAATGTTATATAGAAAAAGCTCATTCGTTGAGTACATGAATGATTGTCTGATCGCTTGACATAGAAAAAATATTCTTATCAACCCCAAGAAAAGGATGTTGAACTACTTAGTCAAGAAGTACCATACTTAATTGCGATCAGAGCATTGACGTATCTTGCAAACAAGACGACATCTGATATTACGTTGTATTGGTAAGATTACGGTTCTAATCTCAAATGTTGCACTCTTTTTCCCTTCACTAAGTTTTTCCCATTGGGTTTTTCTTGGTAAGGTTTTTAACGAGACAACATAACTGATCCAGTAGTATCAGTTTATCTTATAGGTCCCGAAGTACTAATTTAACATCATCATAAATCATGTTGTTAATTATGTATAATGTGTAGTGCACTCTTTTCCCTTAGCTACGGTTTTGTCCCATTGGGTTTTCTTGGTATGGTTTTTAACGAGGCAGAATTATAAAGCGCATTAAATAATTATTTGACATATGTACAAACTCGAGACACGGGATAGTTCCACAAGAACAATATGGCGTCCTGGGTTATGATTGATATATATTAGACTCGCATAGAGTTCGATCTCAATCCAGATACAAGTTATGAAGGTCGAAGATTTCAGCATATTTAAGAAGTATGTAGATTAGAGTTGATCAAGAGAAGCTCAAGCTATACTGTATGAAGATAATGTAGACAACAACACCCAAATCAAAGAAGACTACGCCAAATATCAAGTCAAGCAATTGTCACAGAATATTGGATTCAACATCATCAAGATATACAAGTAAAATTGAGGGGGAGTAACGTACCCATAATATACACAGTGTATATACTCTTTTCTTTAATGAGGCAACATACCTGATCCAGAAGTATTAGGGGGAGACAATAAGCGCTGCACTCTTTTTCCCTTAGCTGAGGTTTTGTCCCACTGGATTTTCCTAGCAAGGTTTTTAACGAGGTAGCATCACCAAGCGTATTAAAGAATAGTATATCATCATGTGGATAGTCAAGGGGGAGTGTTATGAATGCATCCATTATTAGTGACTATCCACATTTCTAACTCCTATGTCACATTTATGTTTATATTAATGTTATAGCCTACATATAGTGTCTCATGTATTTTGTATGAGATATATCAATAAGAAATTCATCTCCCATTCTCTCATTCTCTTCTATACATTGGTAATAGGTTCTAGTTATTACACAACATATATTATATAATAATAATTAATATATTATTAAAGAATTAAACTAGAGAATGCCATATGCCATTTATTGGATTCTATTAAATAAGAGAATACCATGTGGTTTTTATTGGATTCTTTTATTCGTATTAGATTCGATATAGGGATGAGGTAAAATATGAACCATCTTTAGATGTGAGAACCGTATGAACCATTATCGACCCTAGATCTCTCAAGTATGAGTGGTGGAGATTGAATTATTTAAGTTTGATTTGTCTTGTAGTGATTTTATTGATTAAAAAAGAATAAATAGTACAAGAAGGGTATTTTGGAAAATTTGACTTGTGTACTATTTATGTCAACTTGTCAAACTGACAATCAAACATCATAGGCTACATCATTCTTAATGTCAACATTAATTACATTTATCTATTTAAAAATAATAATTATAACTAATGTTGTAGAAGGCGCTAGGCGCTAGTCGGGCGGTGAGGTAGCGCCTAGGGATTAATTGGTATTAATAGGGATTAATCGGGATTGGATTTTTTACGTATAATTTTACAATTATATATATATAGGGGAAATTTCATTTGAGAAGAAAATTTTATTGAGAATAAAAAGAACAAAGGTTACAATTGTAAAACATTAAATAATTTTTTTTCAAATCTCATTTATTATTATGTTTAACTAATTAATTAGTCATAAAGACTACCATCATCCACACTAAATTTTTTTGCCTACACACATCAAAAGTTATCCTACACATTTCGAGAATTATCCTATACATATTGAAATTTATCTTACACAACTCGTAATTTATTCTACACACCTCGTAATTTATCCTACACTATAAATGAATTTTAATTTTTATTTTTTGAGAAAATATATATTTTAAAAATAAGTTACAAATTTAATATAGTTAGTTATTAAAGATGAAACTAACAATTAATAATATATGTAACTTTACCAATATACCCTTATAATTACATTAAGTACAAATATTAAATGAAGTCTAATTAAGCATTTCTATTGGTTGAAATTTCTTCTTTTTTCTTCTTATAAAGAATTTCTTCTTATTTGAACTCTCCACTATATATATAGAGAGAACGGTGAAAAGTGTGAGAACGGTGAGAACGATTTTGGTGGTGACATGTGGCATTGATGTTAAATTACACTAAGGGGTAATATTGTCAAAAAAAACCCACTCACATGAAATGTTTGTTCAAATAAAACGCCATAAAAACACCCAATTTAGAAAAACGCCAAACACTCAAAAGTTTTTTTTAAGCTATAATTTACAACAACTCAAAAAAACCATTTTTTTGAACGCCATAAAACACTCAAAAGCTATTTTTTGAGCTATAATTTACAACAGCTCAAAAAAACCATTTTTGAGCCAGCTCCTAGTTAAAACGCCATAACAAAAAAAAAAGCTATATTTTCAGGGTCCAAAGTGTAACTTATAGTGTGAACAAGTGTGAACACAAGTATTTAATTAGTTTCATCATACACGGGGAATGTGATTGGAAATAAAAGAATTCATACTAGTTAAAACGCCATAACAAAAAAAGATATATTTACAGGTTCCAAAGTGTAACTTATAGTATGAACAAGTGCGAACACAAGTATTTAATTAGTTTCATCATATACGCAACTTTGGGGGATGTGATTGGAAATAAAAGAATTCATACTCCAATGAAGACACACAGAGCTCCAAGTTAAAACGCCATAACAAAAGTTCAAAAGAATTCATACGAAAGCTATTTTTTGAGCTATAATTTACAACAGTTCAAAAAACCCATTTTTTTGAGCCATCCGCCTAAATTAATATTTTTTGAGCTCAGAAAAATCATAATTTGTACTGTAAAAACACCGTAAAACACGCAGTTCAGAAAAAACGCCATGAAAAACTCAGTTGAAAACGCCATAAAACACTCAGTTCAGAAAAACGCATTGAAAATACCTAGTTAAAACGCCATAAAAACACCTAGTTCAGAAAAACGTCATGAAAATACCTAGTCTAAAACGCAATAAAACACCCCGTTCAGAAAAACGCCATAAAACCCAGTTAATGTTTTTTCGAAAAGTATATCAATAGTATACTCATTGGAAAGATAAAACAACGCTGAGTTTTATGGTGTAATTTTTTTCGAAAAATAATCACGTATAAAAAAGTTATTGTCGTTTAAATATGATGGGGGAAAATGACATGTGATTAGCATGTGCACCTTTGATTGGATCTTCCTATTTTACCCATCCTGGTAGTTCCAAGACCCATATTATTTACAAAAATGCCACCGTATCAATCTCAGCCACAAACCACTAAGTTCTTGTGGCTGAGAATCGTTCTCACACTTTGAGGCGTTCTCTCCTGATCCTGTTCCTATATATATATATATATATATATATATGTAGGGGACCGCTAAAATGAGAACCACCTCCAGTTGTAAGAACCGTGAGAACTACACCGTACGGGGCGAGGTGGACCAATTTTTTTTTTCATAAACGTAGATGCATGTATTATAAACACATTTGTAAAAAAAAATTCAAAAAAATGTCGGGTGTGTAGTTTTGAGCACCCAAAGTTTGCGTTTACGGGACCCGTTTATTTAAAATTTACGGGTCCCGTAAACGCAAACTTTGGGTGCTCAAAACTACACACACAACATTTTTTTTGAATTTTTTTACAAATGTGTTTATAATACAAGCATCTACGTTTATGAAAAAAATTTTGGTCCAACTCGCCCCGTACGGTGTAGTTATCACGGTTCTTATAACTGGAGGTGGTTCTCATTTTAGCGGTCCCCTATGTGTGTGTGTGTATATATATATATATATATAACTTTATACTTTTTATTAATAAATTTAAAAGTTTAGGAACCATATGTAAACTAATAAAAGATAGAGGGAGTTAAATATTAAAATACCTAAACTTAAATGTTAAAAATAGGTTTATAACTAAAATTTGGGCTTTAAACCATGGGCCAGGTTTCAAAAATTGGGTTTATTGGGTAAAAAACATGGGCCCGATTAGTCCGACTTTTACCGACTTTGACCGATTTTGACCATAACCGATTTTTTGACCGACTAACTTAAATTTAGGCAGTAACCCACTGACTAGCGCCTAGGCGCCGATTAATCTGCCGCCTAGGTAGATTTCTGCAACATTGATTATAACACATGATTTTTTATACAAAAAAATTACACTACATGTATAAAAAGAAAACGTCTTCAATATTTGAACTTGATCTTCATTTTTTGTTCGTTATCCTCGTCATTTGAACGTAAAAGCCCCAACACCTATGAAAATCAAAGAAAAAAACAGAGCGTTTACATTCCACAAATGTTTAGAGGAGCTCGGACCGGCAATCAGCGGCGTAAAAACATTTTTTACCGTGTGTAATAAAAAAACATTTTTTACATTCGACATCGTGCGCGATTTTTTTACATTCGACACCGTACGCGATTTTTGTTTTACATTTGACAACGTACGAGAAACAATTTTTCAAAACGTATGTAAACACTAAACATCTACGCATGTCGGTTTCACATACGTTTTAAAATTAGATTTATGCGTGACATTTAGAGGAGCTCGGACCGGCGATCAGGGGTGTAAAAAAACATTTTTTTTTCATTCGACACCATGCGGAATTTTTTTTACATTCGACAACTTACGTAAAAACATTTTTTAAACGTACGTAAAAACTATTTTATGCCTTTTCGTTTTTAAATACGTTTGAAAATTAGATTTACACGTGACGTTTAGAGTAGCTCGGGTCGGCAATCAGGGGCGTATAAAAACTTTTTTTACGCATGTTGTCAAAACATTTATTTATTTATTTTTTTACATAGTTCTGTTCTCATACTCAGTTCGTGTAAATGTTTACACACGTTGTCAAACTTTTTTTTACGCACGTTGTCAAAACTTTTTTACGCACGTTGTCGAATGTTTTTTTTTTTTTAAATTTGTAGAGTAAATAGCCATTTTAGTCCCTGAGGGTTGACAAAAATTGCCACTTTAGTCCAAATAGTTTTTTTCTTGCCATTTTAGTCCAAATAGTTTTGTTTTCTGCCATTTTAGTCCCTGACTTTTGTCATTTTTTTGCTATTTTCATCTAACCCAATAACTCCATTCAAAAATTTAGTTAACTTAGGTGAATTTTGGTCAAACCACATTTTTTTTTGCAGGTGCGATGGTATGGGGATGGTGTTGTGTCGGTTTACAGTGAAGATGAAGGCGATGGTTGTTGGTTTTACGATGATGGCGGCTGTGTTGGTTAATGACGTGGGTGGCAAAAAAGTGACTGGTGATGGTGGAAATGGTGAGTGGTGATAGTGGTCGGGTGGGTGGGTGGTGATGGTGCAGGCATGTGGTGATGATGATATAAGGTTGTGATGGGGTGGGTGGTGGGAGGTGGTGGTCGATGAAAATGACAAATAATGACAAAAGTCAGGGACTAAAATGACAGAAAACAAAACTATTTGGACTAAAATGGCAAGAAAAAAACTATTTGTACTAAAGTGGCAATTTTGGTCAAACCTCAGGGACTAAAATGACAATTTACTCGCAAAGTCATCAAACGTTAACGAATGAAATAGAAATGCTTAATACACATATAAGACAAATATAGTTTGTATTTTATAAAGAACATTATGTCAGAATTATGGGAAAATAGAGCAAAAAGAAACAAATATCATTTTCGATAATTTTGTATTTTCTAATAAACATATAAGACAAATATAGTTTAAATTTTATAAAGAACATTATGTCATAATTAGGGAAAATAAAGCAAAAAGAAATAGATATCATTTTCGATATTTTTGTATTTTCTAAAATACGTAATACTTTTGGTGTTTGAATTTAAAACCTAAGATATTTTTTTCCCAATTTTAAATATAAAAAGTATAAAAGAGATGAAAATAGAAATATAGAGATGTTGTGATGTGTTTAAAAGATAACGTATAGGGGATGTGACATTGAGAGAAAAAGGATAGAACACCCTTTTGAATTAAATTGAATATAGGTGATATGTTAAAATTCTATTGGATGAGAGTAGTTCTCATGGTTTTTGCAACTAGTAGTGGTTCCTCATTGACCCGAAACGTATATATATATATATATATATATATATATATATATATATATATATATAGGCCAGTTAACATACAATACGGCTTAACGTACATCACGTACGACAGATAATTACGCACGTTCATTTGAAAAATCACGCATGTTTTAAACTCAAAAACCCAAATCACGCATGTTGAAAACGTTAATCACGCATGCTGAAAACATTAATCACGCACGTTATAGTGTAAAATCACGCACGTTGTCGTACGTGATGTACGTTAAGCCGTAATGTATTTTACACTTTCTCTCTCTCTCTCTCTATATATATATATATATATATATATATATAGGATTAGGTTCAAGAGTGAACACTAGTGTTGCTTACGAACTGAGTGAACTAATCCTGGCCATACACGTGTGTAGATCAATGGCCAGGATTTGATGTTGAAATACACTAGTGTATTTTACGATTTGATGATGAGATCCTGGCCATACACGTGTATAGAACAATGGTCAGGATTTGTTCACTCAGTTCGCAAATACACTAGCGTTCACTCTAAAACCCCACCCTATATATATATATATATGGATTTGGTTAACGTACAAATGCCCTTATCGTACATTACGTACACGATCATCTCAGCCGTCAGATCTTCATCGCACATTGAAATCGCATGTTGGTTTTTTGTAACAATTTCGCATGTTGGTTTTTTAACATGCGATTTCATTAAAATTACCACATGCGAAATTGTTACAAAAAACCAACATGCGATTTCATCAAAGTTATCACATGCGAAATTGTTACAAAAAACCAACATGCGATTTCATCAAAATTATCTCATGTGATTTCATTCGTGTTATTTTATAACATGCGATTTCACTATATCGTACGTATTGTACGTTAAGGGATATTGTATTTTACATTTTCACTATATATATATATATATATATATATAGGGGAAGGTTCATTTGAGAAGAAAATTTTATTAAGAATAAAAAAACAAAAGGGTACAATTGTAAAACATTAAATAGTTTTTTTCTCATGTCATTTATTATTATGTCTGACTAAATAATTAGTCATTAAGACTATCATCCTCCACACTAAAAAAATTTGCCTACACACATTAAAAGTTATCCTACACATTTCGAAATTTATCATACACATATTGAAATTTATCCTACACAACTCGTAATTTATCCTACACGCCTCGTATTTATCCTACACTATAAATGAATTTTTATTTTTATTTTTTGAGAAAAATATATATCTTAAAAATCCTACACTATAAATGAATTTTTATTTTTATTTTCTGAGAAAAATATATATCTTAAAAATAAGTTACAAATTTAATATAGTTAGTTATTAAAGATGAAACTACCAATTAATGATGTATGTAAGTTTACCAATATACCCTTATAGTTACATTAAGTACAAATATTAAATGAAGTCTAATGAAGCGTTACTATTGGTTGAAATTTCTTCTTTTTTCTTCTTACAAAGAATTTCTTCTCATTTGAACTCTCCACTATATATATATATATATAGGATGAGGTTCAAGAGTGAACAACATCCTTGGTTGTGAACCTTGTGAATTAATCTCAACCATTGGTTTCAATTCTTGATAAAAAAGGCAAGATTGTAATTAAATATTTTTTTTTAAATTCCTTTCCATAAACCAGTTGCAGTTACAATTCATATTTCCCTGCATATCTTACGTGATCTTTTTTAATTATATTCAAATCATATTCAAACCCTGCTACTTCTTTGAATCACGTCATCATCGAATCATGGAGGATGATCATAGTAGCGGCTTCAACGGACAAGACCCAATACAACAAGATGACTTCAATCCAGTTTTTTACACAACCATGAATTGCCCAGGTTTAGTTTTTTTATGTTTTTTTTGTTCGGTAATGCATCCAAATTGACTTAATGAAGTCCAGGTTATTTCCTGCAATTTTGTTCATCTTCTTCGCCCAGTTCTTTGTCTTCAGGTTCCCCTTCATGGCATTTAATGATCGTCCAAGTTATTTCAATTCATAGATCTGTTTTTGTGTATTTTGTTTGAGTTTTCGAATCAATCGTGTGTGATTTCACCTACTATATGTGTGTATAGTTGTTGTTTTTGTGTATTTTGTTTGAATTTAGAATCAATTTCGTGTAATTTCACCTCATATATGTGCGTATACGAGACCGATTGGTGGTTAGGGTTTAGTTTTCGTGTTTCAGGTCGGTGTACACATGTGTACTCTGTTTATGTAAATTGGGAGTTAGGGTTTAGTTTTGTTTTTAAAAACTTATGTATGATTGGATGATTTAGCTTATCTGTGTGGTAGAGTATTGTGTATGTGGAGTGGAATGTCGACATTTATCTTATGCATGTGTATTTATTGTTGATTAGTTGTTTCTTATTGACAAAGGGTGCAGTTTTCTAGGAGGTTTTTAAACTAGCCCATATTTAGCATGGCAAAAAACATGAAGAAGAGTAAGAAAAATGCTTCAACGGCTATGATCACCGACGAAACCGCCATTGTTTCAACTCAAGGTTTGCTTCTGTTCATCTTCATATACATTCAATTACATACCGTGTTTGTGAGTGCGTTTTTTTCTAAAAAATGATGTATTCGTTTGATTATTCTGTAGTTACAACTATGGACACGTCAGATACTGTAGCAATAGCTTCTAGTCGATCTCAAATTAGCAGGTACTGATTGATTGTAGATTGTTTATGATTTTAGTGATGATTTGATTATATATGTGTTTCGGTAGTTATTATTCGAAGCTGGAGTAGTGTTTAGAAGTTATATTTGACTTTAGTAGAATTTGTGGCTAAGTTAGGTTTTTTTAGATGATTGGAAAACACAATTGATAATTTGATCTGTTTTAGATATGCTAACTGGTTTTAACTTCTGTTAATGGTCATCCTGCCAGTGCATGAATATATACATTTACATGATGTTTTAGTTTCTGTTATATAGGCTAATATAACTTAAAGTCAGTGAAAGTTTTGAAACATAGTAGAAAAGGTTGATAAATGCTAACTAGCATAAAGTATGTAAACAGAAACCTCTGCAGTGTTTAAATGGTCACATGAGCTGGTTGTAACATGTTAGAGATGTGTGTTTGATGGACAATGAAGTAATGAACACCTATGTAAGTCTGCTCAGTTACACTTTGCTTTTTGTTTAATTATGCTTGTTGGTTTATTGTCATTTAGAATGTTACATATTGTTCGCTTTTTGTTTAATTATGCTTGTTGGGTCACTGGCATTTGGTATGTTATATAGTTAAAATAACTGAGTTTTAAATGATGTTCTTAGCTTTAATGGGTTATATGGACACCAAGTTGTTCCTTCTCGGTTTCAACCATTTCTAAAAGCTAGATTTAGAACAATAGAGGAAGCATAATATTTATAAAAAATGAAGATATATAGAAATAAATTCATCATAAAGCCCACTATTGTAACATTTTTTTATTTACATATGTAGGTGAAATAGAGAATAAAGGAATGGTTATTGGAGCACAAAAATCCGACCCGACCCAGTTCACTACAATGGCTTATTCACATGTGAGAAGAAGACGCCCTATCCATAACAGCTCTTCTCCCAAATCCACCAATTCTCCATGATTCTTGCTTTCTCTCTTTGTACAAACTTAAAACTGTTTTTATCTTTAATATTTTATTATACATCATAACACTTGTGTATATTCAGAATACATTTGTGTATATACACATGTAATTGTGTATATTCATTGATACACCTGTGTATATTCAGTATTTTTGATGTCTTAATTTATGCGAGTGCCGCTACCATGACGAACCAATTCTGACCGATATTTGTTATTACGATTTTCAATCAATTTAAAATACGTGTCAATATCCTTTTGCCATATCAAGATTTTATTTTATGGTATTTTATCTTTAAGTTGTTATAGCAAGTGCCGTTACAGTGTAAAAACTGAATCGATACCAACCGAACTCCCGCAGCGTAGCACGGAGATATCCCACTAGTTAACTTTAAGAAATGCAATACTGCAAGTGCAGATGGCTGATCCACAAAGACAGCAACCCAAATGGTTGTAAATTCAAAACAAAAATATAGAGAGATGCAAAACTAATGAGTTTGCACTCATGCACTAGTGGGTTGATGATTATCAAACCATGAGGATAACGGGCCATGTTGCTTGATATCAGACGCACTCATACTTTTTAAACCTCTGCTTTAGCCATTAAACTGGTATGCCAGTTGATTAAGGATCCATGTATGTTACGATCCTCCTGGGATCAAATATATCAGTTACAAACCTAAAAAGTCAATGTTCATGTCTGAATAAGAAAGTCAATGCTCAATTGAAGTTAATAATTGTCGACGAAGATGAGCACATAAACAGAATTGAAGCCATAAACAAACTGCAGTTGCATTATTCAAGAAAACTTTACCCTATAACTAGTTGCAGGGATCCAATCACAATTGGGTATACATTTCACATCGTTAACCAAACAAATTAAAAACCCATGTTGAATCAGTATCATACTATCATATAAGTTATAACAACCACACCAAAAGCAAAACAAAGGTTTCACCAATTGGCAATCATCAACTAACATCTTCTATCAGCTGATTAACCTTTTTTCGAATATGAAAATAAGTCAAATCCAAGGGTAAAGAGTATAATTAAACATTCATCAAAATAGTCTACATAAAAATAGTCCAAACAGTCGGTTGCAGCAGCTACACAAGTGGTGGGTATTGCTTTGCTTGCTGGCGGACCCGTCTCTTGTACTCCCTTTGTTCTATTAGCCTCTTCATAGTTAAGCATCGAAGCAAAGCAGTTGATAATCGCATCTCCCATCCACACATTAGGTTGAAAATCTTTCGTTTGAAAGTACATTAGACCTATTCCGAACTCTGTTAGGAACACCATTTGCCTACACATTATCCGTAAACTTAAATGACCAAACGGTCTTAATATCACTGATTTGTATTCCAGGTTGCAGACAAATAATCAACCTTGTGTACACATGTGTATTGACTGCTTATACACATGTGTACATAGTGTACAACCTTTTGTACACTTGTGTATCTATTGCTTATACATGTGTGTACATAGTGTACAACCCAGGTTGCAGATAAGCAAAAAAATACCCTGTGCATATGTGTACAACCCAGTGTATTAATAAATCATTATAACAACATACACATGTGTACATCGCCATGGTGACAACAAAATACGCATAACATATACATGTGTACATCGCCTAAAAACAGAGTAAAATCCACTATCTTGTTAAATCAACCCTATCCTTCAAAAAAATTAAGCATATGCTCGAACAACGATTGAACAGCTTAACATCGCATAAAACAGAGCAACATCGCATAAAAAAAGAGCAAAATCCACTAATTTGTAAAATCAACACTATACTTCAAAAATCTGATGAGTATTGTGTACCTTTTGTGGTTGAAAATCGGATGAGTATTCCGTCGATTTGCTACCTCCGAAGATCCTCCTCTGTGTGACGGTGATTCCGGCGACTCTTAATGTGTACCTTGATGTCGGCGATTCTAGCGACTCTTAATGTCAGCGATTCCGGCGACTTATAATGTGATGGCGATGAGTGTTCCCCGTCGACAGCCTTTAATCTTCTTCGTCGCACTGCAATGTCTCTCAGCCTTATTTTTGATAATTATACACAACTGAAAGAGATTTGAAGAAAGAGATGAATAATATATTTTTGAGGAGAGATATTGAAAAAGATTTGCAGTGAACGATTTTTGAGGAAAGATTATGAAATATTCCATATTTGTAAAATGTATATGTACAATAATACCCTTTTCTATTTAATTAAATATATACAATTAACCTCATAATTACCATCATGCCACTTTTTTATAATCTTAAGATGATGAAAATCAAGGGTCCACATAAGTTCACACAGTTCACTCTTGTGATGGTGTTCACTCTAGAACCCTACCCTATATATATATATATATATATATATATATATAAACAGGATCAGGAGAAAACGCCTCAAAGTGTGAAAACGATTCTCAGCCACAAGATCTTAGTGGTTTGTGGCTGAGATTGATGCGGTGACATTTTTGTAAATACTAAGGGCCTTGGAACTACCAGGAGGGGTAAAATAGGAAGATCCAAACAAAGGTACACATGCTAATCACATGGCATTTACCTCGATTATATTTAAATGCCAATAACTTTTTTATACTCGATTATTTTTAAAAAAAAATCACACTATAAAATTAAGCATTTTTTTTATCTTTCCAACGAGTATACTATTGATTTATTTTTCGAAAAAAATGAAGTGGGTTTTTTATGGCGTTTTAAACTTTGTTTTTTTACGGCGTTTTCAACTGGGTTTTTTATGATGTTTTTCCGAAGTGAGTGTTTTTATGACGTTTTTCTACCAGTTTTTTATGGCGTTTTCTGAACTAAGTGTTTTTATGACATTTTCAACTGAGTTTTTCATGGTGTTTTCCTGAAATGGGTGTTTTATGGCGTTTTCAACTGGGTATTTTCATAGCGTTTTTCTGAACTAGGTGTTTTTATAGCGTTTTCAACTGAGTTTTTATGGTGTTTTTCTGAACTGGGTATTTTATGGCGTTTTCAATTGGGTATTTTTCATGGGGTTTTCTGAACTGGGTGTTTTTATGGCATTTTTATTTGAACACCCAGTTCATGTTATTTTTTTTTAATTTCAAAAGTATAGCAATAGTATACTCGTTAGAAAGATACTAAAACATTCAATTTTATGGTGCATTTAAAAAAAATAAATAATCACGTATAGAAAAGTTACGAGCGTTTAAAAAAGATGGTGGAATATGCATGCGAGTGGCATGTGCATGGTCTTTGACATGTGAGTGGCATGTGCATGGACTTTTTGACAATATTACCCTTAGTGTAAGTTAGCACCAAAGCCACATGTCAACACCAAAATCGTTCTCACCGTTTTCACACTTTTAGGCGTTTTCCCTAAATCTCACCCATATATATATATAGGGTGAAGATCATTTCAGAATCCTGAATATTTACAGAACTCGCAGAACTTCTAATAAACAATCTTTTTATTTGTAACTTTTTATATTTAGGATATTTTTATCATTTATTATATGTATATTTATCATTACATACATGTTATGAGCTACTTTATCAATTTTTATATGTAAGTTTATGCTTACTCATATCATTATCAACGTGTTTAAAATTGAAACATAAGTATCGTATATCTATGTTTGATAATTTACATATGTTTAAAATTGAGACATAAGTATTGTATATCTATGTTTGAAAATGTTGTATTTCCTTTCCATGATGTACTTGAATTATTATGAAATGAAATGAAATCAGTTTATTTAAAGATTGTCGCAAATAGTGTTATTAAGTCTCGAGCAATTTCATTTTCGTCTCACTCCGATGTTTCCGCCACCGATTGGTGTCACGGCCCCCGTCCCGGTTTTACCCGGACCAGGAGCCGCGGGACAGAAACCCGTGGTATTGAGTTGACAGCGGAAGTTTAACAAGATCTTTTCAAACTTTAAAATGCCCGATTATTTTATTTCATAATTTGGGATAAACCCCGTAATTTACAATAGAGGAATTTTACTAGAAAATTCCCTGTTTTACAAAACATGTTTATTTATTTATCTGAGCCACTATTTCAAGCTTGTTAGTGCTCCGTAGCACTTTTCCTTGATTCACAGTAGGTCACCTGAAACATGTTTGAAAAATATTTTATCAGCGGGGAAATACTGGCAAGTCACTCAATTTTGATAAAACGACACATAGTTATAAATTACAGCATAAGAGCGATTACAATGGCTCCTATCTTATTTTTATCTGGCGCCGTGTCACCTCTTGGTGACGATGGTTATACCACTATTGGGTCCTTTCACCCAAGTAGTGATGATTATCACTGTTAGGTTGATGAACCTAACCGTGAGAAATTAGTAATGTGTACAATACCCCACTAGCCAGTGATTCAAGATAACCACGACTTAATCCCTGTAATTATAACTTTTGAAAATGCTTGGAGTATTGTAAAACAATGTTGATAAAAAGAGAATGACTCACTTTGCAGATTTAACGGGCAGAGTTTAGCTTATTGATAAGCCTTGTAACCTAAATTAAATGACAATGCATACGAACTAGGTCAGTAACTTAATACAACATTTACGATAACTCACGAGATTAAAACCCTCACGACGAATGACAAAGTATAGCCCTAAGTTGGGCAGCACTTAAACATCCATCGGATTAGTTTCAATCGATCGGACATTGAATCGTAGCAGCGATCGAGTTAATACCCTGTATCGTAGCAGCGCCTTGATACCTTAAAACTTCGAATTTAGGCAGTATACTTCGTTTTTGAGAAAAGTTCTCGAACACACATGAACTGCTCATGTCTAACTCATTTATAGCTGAAAAATGGGTTTTACGCGGCCCGCGTAAACCCTCTCTTAAACTTACGCTGCCCGCGAGGGCCACCTAGTCGTAGACTAGGGCTAGCGTGTTACACCTAGGTCTGCCACGTGTGCGACACCTGGCCTGGGACGCTTATCCGGTCAAATTTGAGTTGACTCGGCCTGCGTAAACTCCTCTTATGGTTTACGCTGCCCGCCTGAAACCTAATTTTCTTGATTTCTTGGTTTTTCATGCACGTTAGGGTTTCAGGGGTCTGGGTTTTCACTTACGGGTCAATTTGGGACATTTTTGCAGGTCCTTACATCCTCCCCACCTTATTTAAAATCTCATCCTCCCCACCTTATTTGAAATAAGTGAGGATACTTTCGCTTCATCTCAAATTCCAGCTCCCAAGTGTACTCCGGTCCTCTTTTTGAATCCCACTTGACCTTGACCAGTACTAGTCTTTTGTGCTTGAGAAATTTGATCTTTCTGTCTTCTAGCTGAAGTGGTTTCTCCACAAATTTTAACTTCTCATTTACCTCTATATCTTGAAGAGGTACTACTAGGGATTCGTCAGATAGACATTTCTTGAGGTTGGATATATAAAATACGTCATGTACTCCAGCTAACTCCTCTGGTAGTTGTAAGCGATAGGCGACTGGTCCTATTAGCTGGATTACTGGGAATGGTCCTACGTACCTTGGACTTAGCTTTTCCTTTTTACCGAATCGGACTACTCCTTTCCAAGGGGAAACTTTCAAGAGTACCTTGTCTCCAACTTGATATTCTAGTGGCTTGCGTCGATTATCGGCATAACTATTCTGGCGATCTCGAGCCGTTTTTAGTCTTTCCTTGATTTGAGTGATCTTGTCGGTGGTCTCTTGCACGATTTTAGGACCTGATAATTGACTTTCTCCTATTTCTGCCCAGCAAACTGGAGTTCTGCATTTTTGTCCATACAGTGCTTTGAATGGGGCAACTTCGATTCTTGAATGATAACTATTGTTATAGGAGAATTCAATTAAAGGTAAATGGTTGTCCCAGTTTCCTCCAAAATCTATTACACATGCCCTGAGCATGTCTTCCAGGGTTTGGATCGTCCTTTCACTTTGTCCATCTATTTGGGGATGGTATGCTGTACTTAAATTTAATCGTGTCCCCATTGCTTCTTGGAAACTCGTCCAGTAATGGGAAGTAAAACGACTATCCCTATCTGATACAATGGAGAGTGGAACTCCATGTAAGGATACTACTTCATCTACATACAACTTTGCCAACCTTTCCATGCTAAAGGTTTCCTTTATGGGTAGAAAATGAGCTGATTTGGTTAATCGATCCACAATTACCCAAATCGCGTCATTACCCTTTCTGGTTTTGGGTAACTTAGTAACAAAGTCCATGGTTATTAGTTCCCATTTCCATACATGCATTTCTAATTGTTGGAGTAACCCTAAAGGTTTCTGGTGTTCTGCCTTAACTTGTGAACAAGTAAAACACTTAGAAACGTATCTTGCTATGTCCTTTTTCATTCCTATCCACCAGAAGTTATTCCTTAAATCTTGGTACATTTTATTATTACCAGGATGCATGGTATACCTAGATTTATGGGCTTCCTCTAAAATCTAATTTCTTAATTCTCCTTGCTTAGGTACCCAAATCCTTTTCTTATGGAATCTCCAAATTCCATCATTACCTTGCTCTAATTCTTTTATTCATCCTTTTATTCCTTCAGCATCATCCTTGATTGCTGTTTCTTGAGTATTTTTCAGTTGTTCCATTAAATCTACTTGAAGATTTAATCTAAGAGCACGAACTCGCTTTTGCTTTTCATGATACTTACGACTTAAGGCATCTGCAACTACGTTTGCTTTTCCTTCGTGATATTGAATATCACAGTCGTAGTCACTTAGAATTTCCATCCATCTTCTTTGTCTCATGTTCAATTCTTTTTGCCCAAATATATATCTTAAACTCTTATGATCTGTATAAACAGTAAACTTACTTCCATACAGATAATGTCTCCAAATCTTAAGGGCAAAAATTATTGCTCCTAATTCTAAGTCGTGAGTCGTATAATTCTCTTCGTGCTTCTTTAATTGTCTTGATGCATACGCAATTACCTTTTTGCGTTGCATTAGCACACATCCTAATCCTAGCTTAGAAGCGTCACAGTAAACTTCAAAATCTTCTGTCCCTTCTGGTAAGGCAAGAATTGGGGCGTTCGTTAATCTTTGCTTTAAAACCTTAAAAGCCTCTTCTTGCCTAGATCCCCATTCAAACTTTACTGCTTTATAGGTTAGCTTAGTTAATGGCATAGCTATTTTGGAAAAATCCTTAATGAATCGTCTATAGTATCCAGCTAACCCTAGAAAACTTCTCACTTCCATAGCTGATTGCGGGACCTTCCATTTGGTGATTGCTTCTATTTTGGAGGGGTCTACGTGAATACCTTCGTGATTCACCATATGTCCTAAAAATTGCACCTCCTGAATCCAAAATTCACACTTCGAGAATTTGGCATAAAGCTTCTCCATCCTTAACAAAGTTAAGAGTGCATGTAAATGTTCACAATGCTCATCCTGGCTTTTGGAATAAATAAGTATATCGTCGATGAAGACAATTACAAATTTATACAAATACGGTTTACAGATTCTATTCATCATGTCCATAAATGTTGCGGGAGCATTTGTTAACCCAAAGGGCATGACTGTAAACTCGTAATGACCATACCTAGTCCTGAAAGCGGTTTTAGGTATGTCTTCTTCTTGTACCTTTAACTGATGATATACGGAGCGTAAATCTATCTTAGAAAAATATCTAGCTCCCTGAAGTTGATCGAAAAGATCATCAATCCTAGGTAATGGGTATCGATTCTTAATTGTAACCTTATTCAATTCCCTGTAATCGATACACATTCTCATTGAACCATCTTTCTTCTTTACAAACAACACTGGAGCTCCCCACGGAGAGGAACTAGGTTGTATGAATCATTTGCTTAGTAATTCATCTAACTGCTTTTTCAATTCTAGCATTTCAGTGGGTGCTAACCGATAAGGTGCCTTGGCTATCGGTGTAGTTCCAGGAATTAGATGAATTCTAAATTCTACTTCCCTATCGGGTGGTAATCCAGGTAGTTCTTTCGTATATACATCCGGGTATTCTGATACTACTGGAATATCCTTGAGTTCTTTACCTTTGGTATTAATAATTACCGAAACCATATATGTTATTCCTTGTTTTCTTGAATAACTGGCCACTTTCATTACTGAAATGAATTTCATTGGCTTACGTGGCTTATCTCCTGTAATCACCACTATTTCTCCTGTGGGTGTATGAATTTCTATGGAATTCTTATCACAAAGAATTTGAGCATGGTTGGCTACTAACCAATCCATTCCTAATACAACATCGAATCCAGCTAAATTCATAGGTAATAGGTTTGTAGAAAATTTATGACCTAAGAGTTCTATCTTTCCTCCTTGCAAAACCTTATCTATTTTAACAGAATTCCCATCTTCCGTTTCAACAGTAAAAATTTGTCTAAGGTTGGTTAAGGGTAGGTTAAGAGCTTGGTAGAATGAAGTATTTATAAAACTTTGGTTTGCACCAGAGTCAAATAATACTTTTGCATAAACATCATGAACTAGGAACGTACCAGCTATCACGTCTGGGATGAGTTCCGCTTCTTGAGTAGTCAGCTGAAAGTCTCTTACGTTCTTTTTATTAGTTCCTTCAGCAGGTTTGGCCTTGTTGTCCGCTGGTTTGACCAATTTCGGGCAGTCTGGACTAAAATGTCCAGCTTCTCCACAGTTATAGCAGATTGTTGACTTCTTCCTCCTGCAATCTTCTTCTTGATGCCCTGGAATTTTGCAGAAATTGCAATACCCTTTGCATCTTCCAAAATGCTTTCTTTTACAGGTACCGTAGAATGGAGCAGTGGAAGATTGCCCCGTTCCCTTTTTCTTGAAATTACTACTGTTTCCCGCACAGAATCCTTGGGTAATCTTTTGGGCCACTTCCTTTTTCCGGTTTTCTTCTCTTGTGCGTACCAGCCCGTCAGTTAGGGTGTTGGCTAACTCCACAGCATCGTCAATAGTGCGGGGTCTCGCAGCTTTAACGATATCACGAATCTCGCCAATCAAACCCCAGATATAAAGAGAAATAAGTACCAGTTCTGGCGAAGCCAGAGTAGGTACAACTTTAGCATACTCGAAGAATGTCGAAGTATACCCTCTACAATCAACATCTACTATCCGGTGGTTTAGGAACTTATTTGTCATTTGTTCCTTTTCGTATTCGGGACATAATTTCCTTTTTACTATTCTCTTAAATTCTTCCCAATTCATGGCGTAGGCCACGTCACTTCCCTTGGCTTGTAGTACCGTATTCCACCATTCTAGCGCCCCTTCTTTAAAAAGATAAGACGGGTACATGACCTTGTCTTCCTCGGCACATTTACTTATTTAATTACTGCCTCGGTTTTCTCCAACCAACGCAGTGCGGCCGTTGCCCCTTCATTGCCTGCAAATTCGACTGGTTTACAGGCAAGAAATTCCTTGTAAGTGCAACCAAGCGTTGCAGCTTTCATTCTTTTAAGAAATGGGGCGTGTATCACATCATCGTTATTATTATTATTGTTGCCGCCTCCATTTACACTATTACTAAAATTGTCATCACGAGTATGTTTGCTAGGAATATGTGGTGGAGGTTCAACTGGATTTCGAGCAGCAGCAAGGATTGCTGGAATAGCATTTGCTATTCCCTGGGCAACGATGTTTTCTATATCTTGCCTATTCAGAAATTGATCTTCATGGTTTTGTTCAGATTGGTTAACCTCGTTAACTGGTTCATTACCAGCGTGTTCCATCTAATAATTAATATATATATAAGTGATTAGCACAAAATAAATAACAACCAAACACAACAAAACAATCACACATAATCATGTTAACACGTATAGCCAAAATTGTCGATTTTGCGACGTCCATGTTTTATATATTAGTATGCGTCCGTACACACCAAATATTTTACAAAATTTTTATTTTAGGTTATTTTACATGATTATATTTTTATTATTATATTATTATTAAACACACATTCCTACAACCCCATACGATCCCTGTCAGCTGGCATTTCAGAAACGATGTTCCCTCTCGTCGTATTTCCATGATATCCTCTCCCTCACTTCTCGGATTCTATTTCTGGCGTCCACCAGCTCCTCGCCATAGTGGCGGTGTTCAGCCAGGTTCTCAGTGCTCATAGGTGGAAGTAGTGGAGGCTCAGGGTCAAACTAAGGGAAAAGGTATTAGGGTTATTCAAAAGGTTCTGAAATTGCCAATCAGTTGTCCACCATTCTTCCAGCTCTTCTGGTAGAGGTCGGGGGTGGATAATAGGATCTGGGGTGGTAGGCTCTAGATTAACCAGAAGTTGTGCTTCCGCTAGGTAATTGAAAAGGTTTTCATTGGCAGGTCCGATGAGCTCACTAAGTGCCAGTTTATGATCCAGCTCTTCCCATGATGGCATTTCCTGGGCTTGCCTGGAACTTTCTCCTATCTCTATTCCTTTGCCTTTATCCTTGGGATCCTTAGTCTTTATAACTTTCTGTGTGGCTGGCCTCTTCCTACGCACACGCCTCCAGCCTACAAGTCTTCTTCTCTTCTTCGGTTTAGGTTTTTCCTGAGGTTGGGCTTGGAATACCATTGGCTCTTCAGTGTCAGCCTGGTAGCCAGTAAAGGTACTGGTGGTATCCATATCTGAGCTATGGATAGAAAAGTTTTGAAGTGTTCGGATAGTTCATTCATGCTGTTTAGCATATATTAAGAAACACACAAAATTTTAAGTTAAAATTTTGAAAATTAAATTTTCACAGAATCACAGAATGGCAATCAAAAAAATTAAGTATGGCTAAATACTTAATTGGCTTAAATCAGTGGCTCTGATACCACCTTTTTCTGTCACGGCCCCCGTCCCTATTTTACCCGGTCCAGGAGCCGCGGGACAGAAACCCGTGGTATTGAGTTGACAACGGAAGTTTAACAGGATCTTTTCAAACTTTAAAATGCCCGATTATTTTATTTCATAATTTGGGATAAACCCCGTAATTTACAATAGAGGAATTTTACTAGGAAATTCCCTGTTTTACAAAACATGTTTATTTATTTATCTGAGCCACTATTTCAAGCTTGTTAGTGCTCCATAGCACTTTTCCTTGATTCACAGTAGGTCACCTGAAACATGTTTGAAAAATATTTTATCAGCGGGGAAATACTGGCGAGTCACTCAATTTTGATAAAATGACACATAGTTATAAATTACAGCATAAGAGCGATTACAATGGCTCCTATCTTATTTTTATCTGGCGCCGTGTCACCTCCTGGTGACGATGGTCATACCACTATTGGGTCCTTTCACCCAAGTAGTGATGATTATCACTGTTAGGTTGATGAACCTAACCGTGAGAAATTAGTAATGTGCACAATACCCCACTAGCCAGTGATTCAAGATAACCACGACTTAATCCCTGTAATTATAACTTTTGAAAATGCTTGGAGTATTGTAAAACAATGTTGATAAAAAGAGAATGACTCACTTTGCAGATTTAACGGGCAGAGTTTAGCCTACTGATAAGCCTTGTAACCTAAATTAAATGACAATGCATACGAACTAGGTCAGTAACTTAATACAACATTTACGATAACTCACGAGATTAAAACCCTCACGACGAATGACAAAGTATAGCCCTAAGTTGGGCAGCACTTAAACATCCATCGGATTGGTTTCAATCGATCGGACATTGAATCGTAGCAGCGATCGAGTTAATACCCTGTATCGTAGCAGCGCCTTAATACCTTAAAACTTCGAATTTAGGCAGTATACTTCGTTTTTGAGAAAAGTTCTCGAACACAGATGAACTGCTCATGTCTAACTCATTTATAGCTGAAAAATGGGTTTTACGCTGCCCGCGTAAACCCTCTCTTAAACTTACGCGGCCCGCGAGGGCCACCTAGTCGTAGACTAGGGCTAGCGTGTCACACCTAGGTCTGCCACGTGTGCGACACGTGGCCTGGGACGCTTATCCGGTCAAATATGAGTTGACGCGGCCCGCGTAAACTCCTCTTATGGTTTACGCGGCCCGCCTTAAACCTAATTTTCTTGATTTCTTGGTTTTTCATGCACGTTAGGTTTTCAGGGGTCCGAGTTTTCACTTACGGGTCAATTTGGGACATTTTTGCAGATCCTTACAGTTGGGGTGTGACATAAACGACCCTAACAATTAGGGGTGGCAATTCTTGATACAACTTAAAAACGTCACGAAAAAAAATATTTTTGGGTCGACTAACACGAACCGTTCAGGATGACCGCATAAAAATGGGTTGGTCGTTAACTCGTTTAAGTATTTAGAATAAAAACTTTTATAATTCTATTTTTGTTTTTCCCCTTTTCCATTTTATATGGTTATTCGTAATAATGTTAATTTGTGACATCATATTATTTACTTTTCCCCACTCATATACTCACAATTGAACATGTTACAAATAACTCGTTAACATGTATGATTCATTAAAAAAATGGGTTAAACAAGTTGTGCACGGTTGACTTGAATTTATGTGTGTGCGGGTTAGGGTTGAAATCTTTGAATTGAATAATAATAGGAATAATGGAATTTAATAATCCCAACTTTCACCAGTTGGTCGGCAACAGACCCAACTTAAAAAATAACCACTGGCAGTCCCACCTTTTGACATTTTGTAAAATATTAGACCTTGTTGCGTTATAACGTTGATGACGTGGCATGATGACGTGTCATAAATTTTTAACTGGGATGATTACATGGCAAGTTGGCTAATTATATGAGCCTGAAATTGAATATGTGGCATTTACAATAACATTTATTTATGTTATATCATTCCTGCCATCATATATAATCCAATTAAACCCTAAAACCTAAAACAAACATAAGATGGAACTTAGCTGCTCATCATCTTCAACCTCTGGTAACCAGAAAAATCCTAAAATGTTCAAAGTTGATTTAGATGAAAATGTGTACTGCAATCACGATATCCTAGCCATATCTAGGGTTGCTGGACGAAGAAGTGATCGAAGTGGGGAAGCATTTTATGGTTGCGCTTTATGGCCGGTGTTAGCATGTTAAATTAGGGTTTTTGGTTCTAATGTCACATTTAACTTGGTTATCTATCTTCTGATAGAAACAAGACTGCAAATTTTTCATGTGGAAATCTGACATCGAAGCATTCCGTATTGAACATGAAAGAAATGAACAAGAATTGGAGATTGAGAATCTCAAATTGTAGGAAGAGAACAAGATGTTGAAACAGCAACTTGCAAATAAAAAATCAACTTGGAAGAATCCGCTTTGTTTGGCCATTGTTAGGATCTGAGTTTGGTTTTGATTGTGTTTTACGTTTGAATTAAGAAGAAGATGGATGAGTTGTGCAGCGGAATTAAGATGGAAACAAACTTTGCACACAATCAAACGAGAAAATTGCTTTAATCAAACATTTTCTACAAAGAACTGAAAGATTGAATTTATTTCAATAACGATTACAATGCAATGGATGAATACAAACTCCCCCTCAGCCTGAGCTCACAGTGTTTGTTCGTGCAGGAAGAAGATGTTGTAAAGAGCTAAATAGAACAGTGCATGGTACTGTTCTATTTATAGGCACGAGTAAACCACTGAAGCATCTAAGCTGACGTCACCATGAAAGTGACATCTAACCTCCTAACAAACTCTAACCTCTGATCTATACAACCTCTGCTATGCTAACTACTGTTATTACATTTCATTACATAAAGACATCTAAACTACTGCTGCATCCTTCCACTGATGTGAACCCAGCAGTACTTGTCATGATCAGCAGAGCTTGACTCAAGGCAGTAGATTGAACAGCAGAGCTTTAGTCTTCCATCAATCTTTTACTTGATCAGCAGTTTGTAAGTCAGCAGTTTGTACGATCAGTAGATAGTAGGTCAACAGATGTTGAAACCACTTTCAAGGGGAGAGACTTGAATGCATAACATCTGCTTATTCTAGATCCACTGCTCTGATCCAGTTTTGGCTTTAATTATCTGTTCCTTTGGTAGGGTTCAATCCCAACAGCCATTGTTGTGATAGGAAGTTGGATAAGTCTTAGATAAATAGTTGGCAATTGTTAGTATTTTGATATAGGAAATGGGAATCTCTGGAAATGTATGCATTGTTTGTATATTGTGGCTGTTGCCTAATGATTTTGTTATGTTAGTTATTTTGGTTGTTGCCATTGTATGCAAAGTGTTAGTTATCTATGTATTTTGTGGCTGTTGGGAACACATTCAAACTAACATTACAAATGGGCATACACACTACATATTGACCATATTTAAACCAACACAAAAAATGACCAAAACGTCCCACTGACATCTTTGTCACTAACTAACCTGCTCAATCTACCATTACCACCAGATACACAACTATAAAGATGAAAATCCTTGGTATCATGTAAGATCCTAATCGTGATTTGACCCAAAACGACGCAACGGAAAATGAACCGTAAAATTTCTTTCTTTTAACAACTCTAACATACTTGAATACCGTTTAGGTCCACCCTTTTAACATGAATACATCATTCATCATTTATTTTATGTAACTATGTTAACAAATAATTACAAACAACGTGACCGCTTTCCCGTACAATCCATGATCTTCAGCTCAACCCTCGTTCACTTTTCCATCATGAATATCTGACTAACCTGTGGTCACCATACATAACCAACACGTTAGTACATGGTGACATCATATATAATTTAATACATATACTTAAAAGGCTATATCACATTCTAACTACGTAAGGTATTCCATTGAAACATCCTATTTTATTTACTCGAGTCCGACATCAATTCCTCGAGAGTCCGGCGTTCCCATACCTGCACTTCATTTCATTCTCAATAGTAACATGGTTAGGAATACGTAATCTCAAACATATTGAAAACCCGCATCTTCACATATACATATACCAGTGATATACAATCATTAGATTACAACACGTGTATACACTTTCATATATCTAAGTACATTCATACGTATCCCATTCATATGTGCGTACATACAAGTTCACACTACTTACACACGCTACAGTTCCATATCTACATACATACATAGAAGTTACATTCACTTATTCATAACTAGAGCCTTCCTACAAACATATCAACACAAATCAATGCAATAGTAATTAAACATAACCGACTAACTTCCAACAAACATGATGAACATTCCATTAACACGATGAACATTTCAGTAACATGATGAGCATTCCATTAACATGATGAACATTCCAGTAACATGATGAACATTACATTAACATGATGAACATTTCAGTAACATGATGAACATTCCATTAACATGTTGAACATTTCAGTAACATGATGAACATTCCATTAATATGATGAAAACTTCAGTAACATGATGAACATTCCATTAACATGATGAACATTTCAGCAACATGATGAACATTCCATTAACATGATGAACATTTCAGTAACATGATGAACATTCCATTAACATGATGAAACTATCAACCTAATTTACATTAAGGATAGACGAAGTTCATATGAAGTTACCTTGGTACTTACCCTTATCCGTAACTTCTTACATGGTTCTCAATATACAACATACCAAACTTCATTTATAAATAAGAAGTTATTCTGGAAATCACTTACCTTAAGTGTCCATATTCGCATCTGTTTCCTCGCCTCCTTTTGACCCGTTAGCCTTCCATGCTTCCATCCATCTTGACATGATCCCTATACTTTCACGTCATCACATTCACATTCTTGTTAGCATACATGATTGTACATATTAACGATCATATCAAATTCATGTTTCACATTTGACTTTCATTAGTCAATTGTAACAAGCATAAGGCATATTTCCACAAGTTAGTCTTTTCAAACTCATATAATTCATCACGTCATCACATATAACACATATGGATATAACACGCATCATATAACTTTCTATAACATTACAACTGTGACAAAAAGTCTAACATTGCTACTTATGCACAGTTGACTTTCAGAAAGTCAACGATTTATCATATGAACTTTCGACTTAACCTCATACATCCATGTCATTATAGTAGACTATACTAATGACACTATATACATTTCATACTCACGATGCAATAAGCATACAACCACATGATCATCTAGTTATATGCACACACCAAACATATTCAATTCTGTTCATTCAAGTAACATAATTCTACAACTAACACCGTGACCTATGCTTAACAACCCAACATCATTCTAACTTCATCTTGTTCTAATGATCTCATATGCTTCATATTTAGTGTAATTTTACTTATCAATTTTGATTAAGGAATTATTCAAACATGTAATAAACATCATACCACTCCAACATAGAGTATAATATTCTAATGCATACTTTTACCAAATAACATGGCCAACCAAATTCTACATGAATTCCATCTAAAAATAGACTTCTCGTGTTTATTTATCATCAAATACATCATATCCCCATATTATACGATTTCATCCATTACTTGCATACCTTTTCATCTATTAATCTCACCTAGGCATTTCATCAAACACTTGGTGTGCATACCACAATTTATGCATAATGCACAAGTGTTTCATGCTTTACTTCCTACTTCATGCTTTCATTCATCAATTAACACAAAAACATCAACAAATTCATATCACATTCAATCTACCTAACAAGAACGCATTACATACAACATATCACAACAAGATTTGAACAAGGATTGGACATGGGTGACACACCCATGTCGCCATCTTCACCACTAGAAGTGGGTTTCACCTCCAAACATCAAATTACTCCAAATTGTTCATAACCCAAGACCTATATGGTGATTCTAACACCTCCTCATACTTAATTTCATAGTACTTCATGGTTTGATCATAACCCACTTCTTGAAAAATCACCAAATCAAAATTTGTAACTTACCACATGTTCATTAGCATGAGATGGTAAGGATTCTTCATTCATGCATTGATTTAGCTTCAAATCCTTATTAAATTTCTGGATTTTAGAGTGTTTGGGAGAACCTTCTTCTTTGTTCTCCTTGGGTGTCAACACACACACACATAAAAACACACTAACCACTGAAGTTTTCTATTTAATAGAAATTTCAACCTATTTTCCCACTTTTAGTCCTTCTTACTATTTGGTCACATTTGACATTAATTTTTATTCCTTACTTGTTTGACTAACTATTTAACTAAGTTAAATAGCTTAGTTATTTTATTTCATACTAATACATAAGGAAACATACTAGTGGATTAAAATTCAAATTTTGGGGCGTTACAAGTCTACCCCCCTTAAAGGAGGTTTCGTCCTCGAAACCTTTCTCATTCCTACTAGATCAATTCTACTCTTACTTTTTCATTATATTCATTCACGAATTTTACTACAACACGAAAACACTTGTGACTCATTGAAGAGGTAGCATTCACGTACAACCATAAATATAGGTCTTGTTCTTGCCGTCTTAATTAAGCATAAGACTTTCATACATGTACCAATCGTAGTGGATCAATTAATTTCCATCTGGCACATGTATCATACATGATATTCCATTCTGGCGTTATCCATACGAGTACTTATCGTGAGTTTACTTCAGTATTCTATTATTAGCATTCCTTCTGAGTACTTTCGTTTGCACATGGTATTTTAAACCATGTACATATACACATTGCCAAGATTCGTTCGTGGTTATCACTATTTCTATGTAGCTATTATTTTATTCTCACTTGTTCATACTTACTAGATGGTTAAGCATCATTCAATTGTCACTACCAACATAACTATTATGTACACCCTTTTTGAGATAACTTTCGGGTTATAATTCATAACCCAAAGTCTTCGTTCAAATTTTTTTTATATTCCTATCCATGACTTAAGTCTGAGTAAAAGAATTCTTCCTATGTTGACTTTCAAAGTCAAACATACTATACTATGTTATGTTCAAACTGCCATTCCTTCGTACGGAAAATACTATTCAATCTGGACTTCCTAAAATCATACCTCAAACATGTTACTAACCTTGCTTTCGGTGTGCATACCAACGATATGTAACCCGGCTCGGTGTGCCCATTCATGAGTCCATACCATAACTACGTTGGTCTTTTTCTTCCATATGATAAGCTTGCTCGTGAACATCCTTTCGCCAACTCTACTAGTTTCATCACTACAAGCCTTCCACCATTCTCATTTACAAAATTAAATGGTTAGCACAATTCATTCGTTCATTCTATTTGTTGTTCATTAAACTATATTACTTTCACAAATTTCTCACTTACGTTCTATGCTACATTACACATTTCATTTCTTACATACACATCTTCATTTATTTAATTATGTTATGAACTTTTGCAGTTTGACTTTTCAAAGTCAACTGTCACCTCATACTTATCGTATGTGCATTGAAGTACACTTTGATTCTTCCTTCCAAATCAAGCATATTTACAAGACATTACCTTAGATTTTCTTATGAATTTTTTTCATTTTTTGTAAATTACATAAACCATTCATCTGAATTCTAGACCATCATTCATTTTGACTCTCATGGGTCGATTATTAACATGACACACACGTAACTTATTCAAAGCTTATTTCTCTCAACGAAGGTTTCTTGCTACTACAATAGTTTCAATGATTTTACTTACTTAATGAATCAAATACTTCATGCTATTTGCTATTATTTTCTAAATAAGTATCATCTTACTTCGATTGACTTTTTGGAAGTCCAATTGTAAATACATTCTTGCCTATGTCTATCAATTACCTAGTTCTGACACATCCTTCTCTAGTCGAGCCATAAGCTCCTATTGAAAGCATAACCTTTTATACATACCTAGCGCGAGTCAAAACCTTTGACTCGTTATCCATACCTTGCGAGGGTTATTTCTTTCCAATTTTTGACAATGCACGCCCATACATTATGCTTACCTATAAGTATAAAACTTAACAAGACAAAACATTAAATACCGGGTTCAAAAGGGCGATCACCATCTGACCTGTATGACCCATTTATCCTTTCAACCATTCTTGCATACATTACATGAGCATAATTATATATATATATATATATATATATATATATATATATATATATATAACTTCAAAACATAACTTGGAAAATATCCGCTTTTTAAAGAATATTTACTCGTTTGATCTGTAATTACTTACAATTTTGAACCTTTCATTCTTGTCATTCATTCTTACTTATTTGACTCGTACCTATTTACGAATTTCAAACTTTTTCATTCTATCATTTATTCACTTCTATGTTTTGAATCCGTCTCGCAGTTTCTAACATATCATTCATATCTTTCATTCCTTTGATGTTTTGAATCCGTCTCGCGGATTCTAACATATCCTTCATATTTTTCATTCCTTTCATGTTTCGAATCCGTCTCACAGTTTCTAACATATCATTCATATATTTCATTCCTTTCATGTTTCTATTCCGTCTCGCGGATTCTAACATATCATTCATACTTCTCATGTGTATTTGGTACTTTCAAATCCCTGAAAGTATTACATTTCCCTTCACCCTCACGTCCACCTAATACATAATTCTAACGGACATACCGGTAACAATTATCATGGTCACACGAACATCATATGTTTCTTGTGTACTGGCCAAGTACACAATCCACATACTACTTTCGTGTCTTCGTGTAATTGTCACCTTATGTTCGAAGAATTAGGTTTCGGCACGTGTAACATTTTCAAAACTTCATTACCATTCTATTATTATTTATTTCATTTAAAATTTTCCTTCACCTGATAGATTTTACCATTACATGCACATCATTTAAAATTTTCCTTCACCTAATAGATTTTACCATTACATGCACCCACATGTTAAATTTTGCGTACCTGGGATCAATTTGTCTTATTACATGCCTTGGTGCCGGTCTTAGACCGCATTCACAGATCATCCCTTTCCAAGCAATTATGCTTACCTTACACATAACATACTGTTAGTTTTCTTCAAATACATACTTAAGTACATACTTACCTTTGCTTCTACCCTTAGATCTTGATCGAGTCTCAGATTGTACGGGTTCCTTGTCACAAGAGCACACAGGTTTGATTTCAAGTATTTACCTCCTCATACTTGATTTCCCTCAAACCAGGGCCCTGATACCAACTTGTAAGACCCTAATCATGATTTGACCCAAAACGACGCAGCGGAAAATGAACCGTAAATTTTCTTTCTTTTAACTACTCTAACATACTTGAATACCGTTTAGGTCAAACCTTTTAACATGAATACATCATTCATCATTTATTTAATATGACTATGTTAGCAAATAATTACAAACAACGTCACCGCTTTCCCGTACAATCCATGATCTTCAACTCAACCCTCGTTCACTTGTCTATCATGAATATCTGACTAACATGCGGTCACCATATATAACCAACACGTTAGTACATGGTGAAATCATATATAATTTAATACAAATACTTAAAAGGCTATATCACATTCTAACTACGTAAGGTATTCCATTGAAACATCCTCTCAATTTTATTTACTCGAGTCCGACATCAATACCTCGAGAGTCCAGCGTTCCCATACCTGCACTTCATTTCATTCTTAATAGTAACATGGTTAGGAATACGTAATCTCAAACATATTGAAAACCCGCATCTTCACGTATACATATACATATACCAGTGATCTACAATCATTAGAGTACAACACGTGTATACACTTTCATATATCTAAGTACATTCATACGTATCCCATTCATATATGCGTACATACAAGTTCACACTACTTACACACGCTACAGTTCCATATCTACATACATCCATAGAAGTTACATTCACTTATTTGTAACTGGAGCCTTCCTACAAACATATCAACACAAATCAATGCAATAGTAATTAAACATAACCGACTAACTTCCAACAAACATGATGAACATTCCATTAACACGATGAACATTTCAGTAACATGATGAGCATTCCATTAACACGATGAACATTCCAGTAACATGATGAACATTACATTAACATGATGAACATTTCAGTAACATGATGAACATTCCATTAACATGTTGAACATTTCAGTAACATGATGAACATTCCATTAACATGATGAACACTTCAGTAACATGATGAACATTCCATTAACATGATGAACATTTCAGCAACATGATGAACATTCCACTAACATGATGAACATTTCAGTAACATGATGAACATTCCATTAACATGATGAAACTATCAACCTAATTTACATTAAGGATAGACGAAGTTCATATGAAGTTACCTTAGTACTTACCCTTACCCGTAACTTCTTACATGGTTCTCAATATACAACATACCAAACTTCATTTATAAATAAGAAGTGATTCCAGAAATCACTTACCCTGTGTCCGTATTCGCATCTGTTTTCCTCGCCTCCTTTTGACCCGTTAGCCTTCCATCCATCTTGACATGATCCCTATACTTTCATGTCATCACATTCACATGCTTGTTAGCATACATGATTGTACATATTAACAATCATATCAAATTTATGTTTCGCATTTGACTTTCATTAGTCAATTCTAACAAGCATAAGGCATATTTCCACAAGTCTTTCTTTTCAGAAAGTCAACGATTATCATATGAACTTTCGACTTAACCTCATACATACATGTCATTATAGTAGACTATACGAATGACACTATATACATTTCATACTCACGATGCAATAAGCATACAACCACATGATCATCTAGTTATATTCACACACCAAACATATTCAATTCCTTTCATTCTAGTAACATAATTCTACAGCTAACACCGTGACCTATGCTTAACAACCCAACATCATTCTAACTTGTAACAATCCTCAATAAACCGACACCCTCATAATAAATTCCAACATCCTAGTATATTTTAAAATGTCTCAATATGTCTTTAAATACTCCCCATATGTGAAAACCGAGCCCGAAATACAGTATAACATTAAAACTAAAATTTAAAATCTAATTATTAAGCTAAGGCGGGCCGCGTAGACCCACCCCAACCATTTACGCGGGCGGTATCAAGGTTAGAAACTGATTTCATTGGTTTCTTTAGTTTAGACGGGCCACGTAAGATTCCCCCTAAGCTTACGCGGGCCGTGTGAGATCAAAGTAGTGGCGCAGCCCGGTGATGACACGTGTCATCATCGTGTCAAGTCTAGTTGGTGATCCGGACGAGCTACGCATTGACCAGAGGTCAACGCGGGCCGCGTAGCCCTAAGGCTACTCTTACGCGGGCCGCGTAGCCCTAAGGCTACTCTTACGCGGGCCGCGTGAGAGTCAGTTTCAGCAACTATATAAAGGAGGCCTCGGGCTTCAACTCAATTCGCTCACAAACGTTTCTGTATCTCAAATTCTGAAATATTAGGCGTTATATTCAAGTATTATACCCCCTAATTAGCGAGGTTCTACCCCGTTGTAAGTATTATAACCCCAGTTTCGTACTAGATACGCTGCCCGATTGATTTAGGGTTCCGTAACAACTGTCGTGGTTCTGCCCGACGTAGTTGTTGGAATACCGTCTCGGGGAGGGTATCATTAATATTTTCAAAGGGTTATTATACTAACCTATATACATTTGTGTAAATTATAGATTAGTCCCAGGAAACCCTTACGCGAAGTCTAAGATAGCAATGTGAGTTTATCCTCTTTTTGTTAAACTTTTTTGTAATATTTTACAAAACCTTAAATGTTTTACAATGTGATTAAGCGGTGATTGAGTCTTTGTTGTTCTTCAATTACTGCCGGTATGTTGGGGTTTTGTATACAAAATTTACTACACTGTGAGTAGTAAGTCGGGACGACAGTACGTTACCATTGGACAACGAGTTAGCCAATGTGTAATATGACACACTAGTCAGGATTGACAGTACTGAATGAGTAATTGTGTAGAAATAAACAATGTGATCGCTCTCAATACTGTTTTAATTGATAAAATGTTTCTTGATTAAACTGGGATTCACTCACCAGTATTTTCCACTGACAAATGTTTTTAAAACGCGTTTCAGGTAACACAATATGACAGCCAATTAGTAAAAAGCCAGCTGGAGAGCACTGAAGGCTTGGGAAAAATGTGGCTATAAAAGTTACCTAAAAGACGATGTTTTAAATTCAATAAAATAGGGTTTATCCCTATAAACGTATTGTAATAAGAAACTTGGGTTTTACCCATGTGATTATTAATATTAAATGTGGTGGTTTTACTCTGATAAACATTTCCTAACTACGGTCCCGATATAATTTCCGTTGCCAAATTAACAAGATGATACCACCGAAACTCTGAGTTCGCGTCCGCCCGTTCCCGGGACAGATAAGGGATCGGGGGTTGCGACAGAAGGTGGTATCAGAGCCTAGCCATTGGTTTAAGACAAAGAAGTGTTATGCTGACACTTAAAATCTAAATTTTGTGTTAGGAAATAATTTATGTGATTATGTGTTTTGTGTTATTTGACTATTTAATAGTTTACAATATAAGTGATCAAGGACCCTCAGACATGTGTCGTCAGTTGTCTGATTCACCTAGGAGTGAAGGTACCTCTTCACAGCCTGTCCTTTCTGGGTATTCTGCTGATCAGGAAGAAGGGATGTTTGCCTTTAAAGCTCAGTCAGAAGAGCCATTCCCTCATAAGAAGAGAGGATGGTTCAGTAAGGAAGCATTTGCACGTAGGAAAAGAATGCGAAAGTTGCAACATCAAAGAGTTTTAGCGGCTGCTAAGCGAAAGACAGATGCCCATACACAGGATATGCTTAATAGAAGCCTAGCCAATTTCCATATCCTAGCCACAACTGCTACTGACCTTAATATGGAGCAAACAATAACACCCTAACCACAATTGCCAATCCCTGACCAACCCATGGAGATAGAAAACCCTAAAAACCAAGTAGAGATGCATGACTTCAATCCAGAAGAAATCCCTAGGGTACCAGCACCAAATCCCCTAGACCCAAATTATGATCCCTGGTGGGATGACGTTAGGGATTATGTGCAACGTTACTCGATCCATGAAGACCCACCTATGCAGAACATAGAAGCCTACCCAGGTATGGACCCTTTAGATCCCTATTACCAAGATGATTATATTAGGGAGATCTTAGAAGATCCTTACCGATTTCAGGCACTTTCACCCCCATATCAGGAACCTGCACCCCAGATTCCGAACCCAGTCCTAGAACTTGCACCCCCAATGAGTGCAGAAAACGTGCAAGAACTTAGGACATTTGGTGAGGAAATTTTAGAAAGCAGTGAGAGAATGCGACATGTAGGAGAGCGACTCGTATGGAAATACGATGAGCGCAATATGAATTTTTGGATGAATCCATATCCATGAATGTGATGGTGAAACGGTAATAGTAATAATAATAAAATAAAATATGTGTGTACGGATGCCTATTACTATTAGTGTAATTCTATTTCAGTTGGTATTGTAATTTTTATTTCAGTACTAGTGTGTAATAGATGCATAATAGTATATGAATAGAGTAAAGTCACAATGATCGACGCTTTTGGCAAAAATGCGTGTCATGTGATTAACTATATTAATATTATTCTGTGATATTAATATGGGGTAAATGTTTAAAATTCAGATGGCCGACGAAGGAAATCAAGGAAATCTGAATAATGATAACCAGAGTAACATTAACGTGGTTAATGAGAACCCAAGCATCAATAACAATGGAAACCAAATGGATAATAGTGCCGTTCAACATATAGTAGCACAAGGAATCATAGATGCAATGCCATTTATTATTCAAACGATTCAAGAAGCGAATAATAAAAGTAAGCATAGCAGTAAACAACCAATCGAACCAGAAAACAGCGTGAACAATGGACCTGTACTTCAATTGCCCATTCCCAAAAGGAGAAGAACCGTGTCTTACGGTTGTTCTTATAAAGAATTCTGGTCTTGTAAACCAATGGAATTCTCGGGCAACGAAGGGGCCATTGCAACCCTACGCTGGATAGAGAAGACTGAGGCAGTCTTAAGAATAAGTAAGTATGCTGAAGAAGATAAGATATTGTTTGCTTCTAATCTGTTTAAGAATTCAGCACTAGAATGGTGGAATACTATCCTTCAATCAAGAGGAAGCGATAGAACTTACAATATGGAATGGGAAGAATTTAAGAACAAGGTAGAAAGGAAATTCTGCCCACCCAATGAGAAGGAACAGATAGCAAACAAATTCCTAAACCTTAGGATGACTGGTGTGGATAGTAAGGGACACACTAAATTATTCTTTGAATATGCTAGAATAGTGCCAACTCTTGCTTCACCAGAACCAGTGTTAATCTCCCATTATATATGGGGATTAATTGGGGAGATAAGACACGTAGTCAAGGCAGCTAGACCTCAAACCATAGAAGAAGCTGTAGAACTAGCAAATACATTGACAGATGAATTAGTCTGTACCCGAGAAGAAGACCAAAGGAGGAACCTAACCCAGAAGCTCACACAAGAATTTCGTTCTGGAAATTTTAATCGTGGGAAAAATATAGGTTCTACCTCTACACCTTACTGTAAGAATTGCAAAAGAAAGCATTCAGGAAGATGCTCCATATACTGTAACTTTTGCAAAATATCGGGACACAAGGAAGAAAACTGCAGGAAGAAAGCTAACAACAGGATATGTTACAACTGCGGAGAACAAGGTCATATCAAACCTAATTGCCCGAAATTAGCTCCAACTGCAAACAACAAGAATACTAAAAATGCTAGAACATTTGTTCTGACTGCAGATGAAGCTAAGATGATTCCAGATGTCATAGCTGGTACGTTTTTAGTTAATGATGTCTTTGCTAAAGTATTATTTGACTCTGGTGCAAACCAAAGTTTTATTAATACATCATTTTGCAAATTTCTAAATCAGTCATTAACTAAACTACCACAAGAATGCTTAGTAGAGACAGCTAATGGAGAAACTGTTAGGATTTCTGAAATCTTGCAGGGAGCAAGCCAGTGGCGGATCTAGGATTCCGACCAAGGGGTAACCTTCGGATCTAGGATTCCGACCAAGGGGTAACCTTATATAAATAAGCCATAACGAAATCGAAAAAACGTCAAATTTTTCCAAAATTTACACTAATTTTTCCAAATTTTTTCCGACCAAGGGGTAACCCCGGTTACCCCTACCTCTATGGTAGATCCGCCCCTGGAGCAAGCATAGAAATTTTAAATCAGAAGTTTATGGCAAACCTTTATCCCATGAATCTGGCAGGATTTGATGTTGTTTTAGGAATGGATTGGTTAATAGCCAATAAAGCCAGTATTTTATGTGATCAAAAGTCAATTCAAGTAAATTCACCAAAAGGTAAAACGATCACAATTAAAGGAGATAAACCATATAGATCCACAAAATTTATCTCTGTGGTGAAAACTGCAAGTTATATAAGAAAAGGTTCTATGGTGTATTTGATTTCCATAATCACTAACACTAAAGGAAAGGATTTAAAAGATATTCCAGTAGTATCTTAGTTTTCAGATGTATTTCCAGAAGAATTTCCAGGGCAACCTCCAGATAGAGAAGTTGAATTCAGAATCCATTTAATACCAGGAACAGCACCGATTGCCAAAGCACCTTACCGTTTGGCACCCGCAGAAATGTAAGAATTAAAGAAATAATTAGACGAATTGTTGGAGAAATGATTTATATAACCAAGTTCGTCACCATGGGGAGCGCCGACACTGTTTGTTAAAAAGAAGGACGGATCAATGCGTATGTTCATTGACTACCGTGAATTAAACAAGGTCACGATTAAGAATCGGTACCCATTACCAAGAATCGATGATCTGTTTGATCAGCTGCAAGGAGCTCGATTTTTCTATAAAATCGATTTAAGGTCAGGATATCATCAATTAAAGGTACAGGAAGAGGACATTCCTAAGACTGCATTCAGAACTAGGTATGGCCATTATGAATTTACTGTCATACCATTTGGTCTAACCAATGCCCGAGCCGCATTTATGGATATGATGAACCGAATATGTAAGCCATATTTGGATAAATTCATAATCGTCTTCATAGATAATATTCTCATTTACTCTAAGAATAAAGAGGAGCATGCAAAGCATTTGCACGCACTTTTAAGTTTATTAAGAAAGGAAAAGCTTTACGCTAAATTTTCAAAGTGCGAATATTGGTTAGAACAGGTACAGTTTCTCGGACACGTAGTAAATCATGAAGGAATTCATGTGGATCTCACAAAGATCGAGGCGATTACCAAATGGAAAACCCCTGAGTCACCAACTGAGGTTAGAAGTTTCTTAGGATTGGCCGGTTATTATAGAAAATTTATTCAAGATTTTTCTAGAATAGTCATTCCCTTAACTAAGCTAACTTGTAAATCTGTTAAGTTTGAATGAAGACTAAAACAAGAAGAAGCATTTAGAATTCTTAAGCAAAGATTAACCCATACGCCCATATTAGCATTACGAGAAGGAACTGAAGATTTTGTAGTCTATTGTGACGCTTCCAAATTAGGTTATGGATGTGTATTGATGCAACGACAAAAGGTTATAGCTTACGCATCTAGACAACTTAAGAATCATGAAGAGAATTATTCAACCCATGATTTAGAGTTAGGAGCTATAATTTTTGCTCTTAAGATTTGGAGACATTACCTTTATGGTAGTAAGTTTACCATATTCACCGATCATAAGAGTTTAAGGTATGTTTTCAAGCAAAAGGAGTTGAATATGAGACAAAGACGCTGGATGGAGATGCTTAGTGATTATGATTGTGATTGTGATATCCAGTATCATGAAGGAAAATCAAATGTAGTGGCAGATGCTTTAAGCCGAAAGTATCATGAAAAGCCAAAAAGGGTATGTTCTCTTAAATTAAATCTACAAGTAGATTTAAATGACCAGATAAGAGAAGCACAAGAATCAGTAATCAAAGAGGATACTGAAAAATTAAAAGGTATGCTAAAAGAATTAGGACAAGGAACATATAGAATTTGGAGATTCCATACAAAGAGAATGTGGATATCTAAATTAGGAAACCTACGTCATCGTATTTTAGAAGAAGCCCATAAGTCTAAATATACGACGCATCCAGGAAATGATAAAATGTACCAGGATTTAAGGAAAAATTTCTGGTGGATAGGAATGAAGAAAGACATAGCAGCCTATGTTTCTAAATGTTTAACTTGTTCACAAGTTAAAGCTGAACACCAGAAACCCTCAGGATTTCTACAACAATTAGAAATGCCAGTGTGGAAATGGGAATTGATAACAATGGATTTTGTTACTAAATTACCCAAAACAAAGAAAGACAATGATTCAATCTGGGTGATTATAGATAGGCTAACCAAGTCAGCTCATTTCCTACCAATAAAGGAAACTTTCAGTATGGAACAGTTAGCTAAGTTGTATGTAAATGAAATTGTTTCTTTACATGGAATTCCTTTATCAATTGTTTCTGATAGGGATAGTCGATTTACCTCTCATTTTTGGTCAAGTTTCCAAAAAGCAATGGGAACCAAGTTAAATCCGAGCACAGCTTATCATCCTCAAACAGACGGACAAAGCGAAAGAACAATTCAGACGATGGAGGACATGCTTAGAGCTTGTGTAATTGATTTTGGAGGTAATTGGGACGATCACTTACCTTTAATAGAATTTTCTTATAATAATAGTTATCACACAAGTATCAATGCTGCACCATTCGAAGCACTTTATGGACGAAAGTGTCGAACCCCAGTCTGTTGGGCAGAAATTGGGGAAAAGCAACTATCTGGACCTGAGATAGTGCAAGAAACAACTGACAAGATTATTCAAGTCAAAGAACGACTGAAAGCAGCACGTGATCGACAAAAGAGCTATGCTGATAACTGACGCAAACCATTGGAATTTCAAGTAGGAGATAAAGTATTATTGAAAGTCTCTCCTTGGAAAGAAGTGGTAAGATTCATTAAAAGGGGAAAGATAAGTCCCAGGTATGTTGGACCTTTTGAGATTATTAGAAGAATAGGACCTGTAGCCTATCAGCTACAACTGCCAGAGGAGATGGCAGGAATACATGATGTGTTTCATGTATCTAATCTCAAAAAGTGTTTAGCTGATGAATCACTAGTAGTACCTCTTAAGGATATAGAGGTAAATGAACAACTTAAGTTTGTAGAAAGACCTCTACAGATTGAAGACAGGAAAGTCAAGAATCTCAAGCACAAGAGATTAGTTATGGTCAAAGTGAAGTGGGACTCCAAAAAAGGACCTGAGTATACATGGGAGCTTGAATCAGAAATGCAAAGGAAATAATCGCACTTGTTCCAGTAGATCTCGAGGATGAGCTCTAAAACAAGGTGGGCAGGATGTAACAATCCTCAATAAACCGATACCCTCATAATAAATTCCGACATCCTAGTATATTTTAAAATGTCTCAATATGTCTTTAAATACACCCCATATGTGAAAACCGAGCCCGAAATACAATATACCATTAAAACTAAAATTTAAAATCTGATTATTAAGCTAAGGCGGGCCACGTAGACCCACCCCAACCATTTACGCGAGGGGTATCAAGGTTGGAAACTGATTTCGTTGATTTCTTTAGTTTAGACGGGCCGCGTAAGATTCCCCCTAAGCTTATGCTGGCCGCGTGAGATCAAAGTAGTGGCGCAGCCCGGTGATGACACGTGTCATCATCGTGTCAAGTCTAGTTGGTGATCCGGACGAGCTACGCATTGACCGGAGGTCAACGCGGGCCGCGTAGCCCTAAGGCTACTCTTACGCGGGCCGCGTGAGAGTCAGTTTCAGCAACTATATAAAGGAGGCCTCGGGCTTCAACTCAATTCGCTCACAAACGTTTCTGTATCTCAAATTCTGAAATATTAGGCGTTATATTCAAGTATTATACCCCCTAATTAGCGAGGTTCTACCCCGTTGTAAGTGTTATAACCCCAGTTTCGTACTAGATACGCTGCCCGATTGATTTAGGGTTCCGTAACAGCTGTCGTGGTTCTGCCTGACGTAGTTGTTGGAATACCGTCTCGGGGAGGGTATCATTAATATTTTCAAAGGGTTATTATACTAACCTATTTACATTTGTGTAAATTATAGATTAGTCCCAGGAAACCCTTACACGAAGTCTAAGATAGCAATGTGAGTTTATCCTCTTTTTGTTAAACTTTTTGTAATATTTTACAAAACCTTAAATGTTTTACAATGTGATTAAGCGGTGATTGAGTCTTTATTGTTCTTCAATTACTTCCGGTATGTTGGGGTTTTGTATACAAAATTTACTACACTGTGAGTAGTAAGTCGGGACGACAGTACGTTACCATTGGACAACGAGTTAGCCAATGTGTAATTTGACCCACAAGTCAGGATTGACAGTACTGAATGAGTAATTCTGTAGAAATAAACAACGTGATCGCTCTCAATACTGTTTTAATTGATAAAATGTTTCTTGATTAAACTGGGATTCACTCACCAGTATTTCCCACTGACAAATGTTTTTAAAACGCGTTTCAGGTAACACAATGTGACAACCAATTAGTAAAAAGCCAGCTGGAGAGCACTGAAGGCTTGGGAAAAATGTGGCTATAAAAGTTACCTAAAAGACGATGTTTTAAATTCAATAAAATAGGGTTTATCCCTATAAACGTATTGTAATAAGAAACTTGGGTTTTACCCATGTGATTATTAATATTAAATGTGGTGGTTTTACTCTGATAAACATTTCCTAACTACGGTCCTGATGTAATTTCCGCTGCCAAATTAACAAGCTGATACCACCGAAACTCTGAGTTCGCGTCCGCCCGTTCCCGGGATAGATAAGGGATCGGGGGTTGCGACATAACTTCATCATGTTCTAATGATCTCATATGCTTCACATTTAGTGTAATTTTACTTATCAATTTTGATTAAGGAATTATTCAAACATGTTGTAAATATCATACCACTCCAACATAGAGTACAATATTCTAATGCATACTTTTACCAAATAACATGGCCAACCAAATCCTACATGAATTCCATCTAAAAATAGACTTCTCATGTTTATTTATCATCAAATACATCATATCCCCATATTATACGATTTCATCCATTACTTGCATACCTTTTCATCTATTAATCTCACCTAGGCATTTCATCAAACACTTGGTGTGCATACCACAATTTATGCATAATGTACAACTGTTTCATGCTTTACTTCCTACTTCATGCTTTCATTCATCAATTAACACAAAAATATCAACAAATTCATATCACATTCAATCTACCTAACAAGTACGCATTATATACAACATATCACAACAAGCTTTGAACAAGGATTGGACATGGGTGACACACCCATGTCGCCATCTTCACCACTAGAAGTGGGTTTCACCTCTAAACATCAAATTACTCCAAATCGTTCATAACCCAAGACCTATATGGTGATTCTAACACCTCCTCATACTTAATTTCATACTACTTCATGGTTTGATCATAACCCACTTTTTGAAAAATCACCAAATCAAAATTTGTGACTTACCACATGTTCATTAGCATGAGATGGTAAGGATTCTTCATTCATGCATTGATTTAGCTTCAAATCCTTCTTAAATTTCTGGATTTTAGAGTGTTTGGGAGAACCTTCTTCTTTGTTCTCCTTGGGTGTCGACACACACACATAAAAACACACTAACCACTGAAGTTTTCTATTTAATAGAAACTTCAACCTATTTTCCCACTTTTAGTCCTTCTTGTTTACTATTTGGTCACATTTGACATTAATTTTTATTCCTTACTTGTTTGGCTAACTATTTAACTAAGTTAAATAGCTTAGTTATTTTATTTCATACTAATACATAAGGAAACATACTAGTGCATTAAAATTCAAATTTTGGGGCATTACAAATCATATGAACCATACTCCATTGCACAGTCTACTAGCTCAAAAAACAACTTGTCGACATCTAAGGTTAAAAGTGTGGATTTACCACCAACATACTTTATATTTGGAGTTGCAAGTTCGAATGTCCTACCAGTCCATACATTGATCTTGATGATTTCTGCCATTTGATTATGATCGCTTCTTCGTTTGATCGATAGTGAGAGAGAGTAGGGTTTGTTCTTCGTATGCGAGAGAGTATGAAATTAGGGATTAGGGCTTGATTTTTATGTTGTCTGAATGATTGTTAGAGTAGTGAAGTGTTTATTTATTGATTGTAGTGCGTGGATATTATTTGGATACTGTTAATTAATTGTAAATGCCATATATTCAAGTTCAGGCCCACATAATCTGCCAACTTGCCATGTAATCATCCCAGTTAAAAATTTATGCCACGTCATCAAAGTTATAACGTTGTTAGCAAAGGTCCAATGTTTTACAAAATGTCAAAGGTGGGACCGTCAGTGGTTATTTTTGAAGTTGGGTCCGTTTCCGGCCAAGTGGTGAAAGTTGAGATTATTAAATTCCATTATTCCATAATAATATGAGTCAGGTACGTGTTGTACATTTCAACCCACCAACCCAACATGTTTGACACCCCTAATTACAACCAAACGTACATATTCAACATAACATTTGCATCAAGTCTTGTTGACCAGCGTAAGATAAGTGATCAAAATGACCAGTGATGGAAATGAACCAAACCGAACGGATTCTTGTTCATGTTCATTCATTTAGCATTAAACTTGTTCACGAACAAATAGCGAATGAATGTGCATGACGAGCACAAAGAACATATAACATTTATAATAATAATAATAAAACAACTTTATTAATTCCATACATTAGACATATATATAATCACCTTGTTAAGAACTTGATATAATAATCATAAACATAACTATTCCAAAATAAAGGCAAAAGTCAGACATAATAAACATGAATATAAATATCCCGGCCCAAAGTAATGTTATAAAAATCTAAGTTTCTAATTACTAAACATATACCGAACGATCATGAATGGACGTAAACCAACATATTACCGAACGTTCACGAATGTAATTGAATGAACACGGCATTTGTTCGTGTTCGTTCATTCGCTTATTTATTAAACGAACGGACTTAAATGAATTTCCCGCCGAACGATTCACTAAACTCTCGATTTACACATCGCATCTAGTGATCAACCAAATATTCCAATAAATATAATAATTCTCACTTTATTCCATTAACCTCAATCAATCGCCAACTTATTCCATGATAATGGAGGCATCAAAAATTTGCTTTATAAAGCTACAATACAATCACTACATGAAGAGAGAATCCGCACATATTTGATTACCTTCTTGTGTGAGAGAGAAACAACAGAGAGAACTGGAAATGGGGGAGGAACTGAGTCAAGAAACACACCACTCAACAAGAAAGAAAGGTGGCCTAATCACCATGCCTTTCATTATAGGTATGTAATGTTGAATCTTGAGTCACAAAAGTTTTCATTATAATTATAACTTATTTCACACTTTCACTCACAGCATGGGTTTCTTGAATCTTGAAAAATTGCAGCAAATGAGGCATTTGAGAGGGTGGCAAGCTATGGTTTGGTGCCAAACATGATTTTGTATTTGATGAGTGATTATAATGTTGGTGTAGCTAAAGGCACAAACATAATCTTTCTATGGACAGCAGCTACTAATTTTGCACCAATTTTAGGGGCATTTCTCGCTGATTCGTATTTAGGCAGCTTTCTCACCATCGGCTTGGGTTCACTCCTTTCTCTTCTGGTAACTTTTATTGGTGTTGGATATTTTGGTCATTAAACTAAAAATTTTATTATTCGAAATTAGATGAAATGGTTCAAAACCTTTCTATTTTTGAATATATTATCTAATTATTATTTATTTTTAATAATATGTAATAAAATTAATTTGCAATTTTCATATATATTTTTTTACGGAAGAGATCAAATAAACTTAAGAGTTAATTTTCGTTTTGTTCCCTGTGGTTTGGTCATTTTAACGGTTTTGCTCAAATAGTTTAAAAATAGTCATTTTCCTCCCTGATCTTTCAAGTTTGTCGCCAGTTTGCTCCCTGGCTCTAACTCAGTTAAAACGTTTAATTAAAAGTATAGGTATTTCGGTAGTTTACTCCCTAGCTCTAAGAGGTTGTTTGGTAACATCTGAATGGTTAAGTACTGAACCAGTAAGAGGTCTGAACTATCAAGTGCTGAACCAGTAAGATGTCTGAACTATTAAGAGCCTGTATAATGCTTAACCGTTCAGAGGCAAATATCTGACCAATTCAGATTAGAGGTCTTACCCATTTAGACTATGTATAAATCTTAACCATTCAGAGGCAAATCTCTAAACCATTAAGACATCTGCTCGTGAAACAAACAGTCTGAATCATTAAGTGCTGAACCAGTAAGAAGTCTGAATCATTAAGAGCCTCATTAAGAGGTAAACAAATAGCCCCTAACTCAATTAAAACATTTAGTTAAAAGTCGCGGTAGTCGTGGTCGGCAGGTGGTGGTGGATGGTTGTGGATGGTGGTGGCCGATAGGAAGAGTGGTTGGAAAGATAGGGATCATAAAAAATCACTTATATACATGTAAATAAACAAGTATAGGTTTGTTTAGGTGAAAAGACTTACATGCCCTTGTTTTTATCTATAAAATTACCAAAATATCCTTCTAATTAATGGATTTTTTATGGAGTTAGAGGCGGAGAGCAAAAGGACGATAAGTTTGAAAAATCAAGGAGGAAAATAGCTATTTTTAAACTATTAGGGCAAAACCTTTAAAATGGCCAAATCACAGGGAGCAAAATGGAAATTAACTCTAAACTTAATTAGTACTTAACACCGGATACAGTACATATAAATATAAATAAAATTAACACATGTATATCTATATCTAAACTAATACTATATATATATATATATATATATATATATGTATGAGGTTAATGTATAATGTTCCTTAATGTATGAGCGTATGAAATAAAATTACGCACGTTATAAAACTCAAAACCCTAATCACGCATGTGGAAAAACACATAATCACGCATGATTATATTTTTCAACATGCGTGATTATTTGTTTTTCAACATGTGTGATTATTTGTTTTTCAACATGTGTGATTATGGTTTTCAACATGCGTGATTAGGCTTTTGAGTTTTATATAATTTCATATCGTACGCTTGTACATTAAGAAATATTGTATTTTGCACTTTCACTATATATATATTTATATATATATAGAGAGAGAGAGAGAGAGAGAGAAAGTGTATTGTACAATCTGGGTTAATGTACGCTGCGTACGCTGGGGAAATATATCATGCGTGATTAGTTTTATAACATGCGTGATTAGGGTTTTTACCCCATGCATGATTTCTAATTTTGTACATGCGTGATTATGAGTTTCAACATGCGTGATTATGATTTTCAATATGCGTGATTAGGGTTTTTGAGTTTTATAACGTGCGTAATTTCCCAGCGTACACATCGTACGTTAAGGAACATTGTACGTTAACCAAACCCTATATATATATATGTGTGTGTGTGTGTGTGTATGATAAAGCTTAGATACAAATCAGTCTTAACATACTAAACATGAGAAATAAAAGATTTTTTTTTTCCATCTACTTAATAATTATGTTTAGTTGAAAAGTGTAAAAAAATGTATTTTCTCTAGTAGAGTAATATGTGCAATTGCACTTAGAGTGATTACATAATTACTTCACTGGTATAAATACACGATTTCTTTATATTTTTATTTAAATTACGTGATTAAATTCCGTGCTTAAAAGATGGGAATGTAATTTTCAAATTAATTTTTTTTTCCTTTCTTTACTTTTCACATTTAGTATGCTAAGCTTATTTGTATAATAATCTTACAATATATATTAGGAGTTGATTACGAAGTTAAAAACTCTTAAAAAGTATAATAAATCTATGTAGACATTGTATTTTAAATTTTAGACATGTTTTTTAAATTTCTTTTGGCATGGTATTATATAGAAAAACATTGAAATGCATTATATGTATGAAATTTAAAATACTATGTCAAAAAAGTTAGACAATGTGTTTTAAGTTTCATGTCTAGAATACATTTTATTGTTTTTTAAATTGTTGTATTGGTGTTTTTCTATAAAATAGGATGTCAAAAGAATTTAAAATATCAAGTCTAAATTATGTATTTTTTTTATGATTTTTAAGTTGGATATTTTTTGAATGATTTAGATACAAATTAATTTCATATGCCTAGAATAATATCATATACTCATTTCATATTATGCCATGAATGCTCTCGATTATATGCCAATAGAGGGCATTTATGAGGAGAAATAGTAGCTCTATCATGATTTATATTTAATGGAAAAGTAAATTATAAGGGGAGTGGGGTGGTCCTTTATGGACTGCTCATCACTCGTGAAAGTATCACGAACACCGCCGCCACCACCTTGTTCACGAGTGATAGGATTAACGCGTTGAACATTGATGAATGTATGTGTATGACTTGTACATTGTGTATTAATACTTGTACATTGGAATCTCATCACTAGTGATGACCACCGCCACTAAAGAATGCTTGTGAGTGATAGAATAGTGGTTGCTGACATGACGGAACATGATTGGATGTTTGTGAGTGATGAAATTTCATCACTAGTGACCACCCCCACTCCCCTAAGGGTTTTTCTAGACATAACCTGTTCCCCTTAATGAATATGGAGATATATACTCCCCATATTAACAGGAGAAATATTTTTCATGATGAGCCCCCTTTTAAGTTTGTGAAGGGAGGTTTACGTTTAGGAACACCTACTTTTGAATGTTTTAAATTTATACATATAAAAAAATAAGGAATACCAGTATTAGGATAAAGTAAATGCTTTATTAGATACCATCAGCAATTTGGAAAGAACTTTGGCTATATTTGGTCCAGTAAATAACAATGAACTTCATAGAGTTTATTTGAAGAAAAAAAAAAAAGCAATATGTATGATATAAGAAAACAGACACTTGCTTATTAGATTTGTTAAAATATTAAAAAACAATATCATCAACTATAAGAAATATAATTTTTCGATATCATTTCAGGGTATGTCCTTGTTGTGGCTAACAACAATGGTTCCACACCTGAAGCCACCCCCTTGCAACCAATCAACAGAAACCTGCAAACCACCCTCAACTTCTCAATTTGCTTTCTTGATTGTCGCCTTCATGTTCATCTCTTTGGGAGCTGGGGGTGTTAAGCCATGCTCATTAGCATTTGGTGCTGAACAAATTAACAATACAAAAAATCCCAACAATAAAAGGACATTAGAAAGCTTCTTTGGCTGGTACTACGCCTCCGCCATGATCGCGGTCCTTGTTGCATATACTGTCATTGTTTACATTCAAGATCATGCCGGATGGAGGGTTGGTTTCGGTGTACCTGCGATTCTTGCGTTGTTATCTATCATTATGTTCTTTCTAGCTTCTCCTCTTTATGTTAAAAAGAAAGTTGAAAAAAGCATATTCACAAGCTTTGTACAAGTTATTGTTGTTGCTTATAAGAACCGTAAGATTGTTGATGGACCTTCAAACCAATGGCATTATCATCATAAAGATAAAGATTCAGATGCTGTGCCCACCAAGAAACTCAGGTTAATATTTCACTAATTTCAGTCTATCCATCATTATTTTCTGAGTTTATGCAAGCGTGCTTAACAAAGACTGAAATAAAGCAAGGGCTTTGTGCCTTCACTTCCGTAGGGACCTTATATTCTAAAAGAAAATAAGAATATATGTAGGTAATTTTTGCTTTAGGATTGTTGACGGTGGGGTTTGTTGTCTATAATTATGTTTACACATGAAGTCTATAAGATAGAAAACAAAATCATATTTTTCTTAAAGAAAAATATTCTTTTTTTATTATATGTTTTCAGTGGCGGAACCAGAACGATTTAGTTAGGGGGTCATCATAAGCTTATATTCTATACTGGTTCAAATTAGGGGGTCCATCTCTAAGTTGTTCTTCAAAAACTCAAAATGTATGAATAAAAATTCAAAAAGTTCCGGTGACCGGAGGGTCAACGGACCCTCTTGACCCCCCCTCTGGTTCCACCCCTGTCTGTTTTGGACCCCAAAAAGGTTGAAACGCTATGGATTTGGGTTTTGATAGCATAATAAATTTGCAGGTTTCTAAACAAAGCTTGCATAATTCAGGATCCGAAAGACATAACACCAGACGGAGTTACTTCGAATCCTTGGCGTCTATGCACAGTAGAGCAAGTTGAGGAACTAAAATCGCTAATCCGAATTCTACCATTGTGGTCATCCGGGCTTGTGATGGCCATAAACATAAGCCAATCAACATTTCCAGTAATCCAAGCAAAAACCATGGACCGGCATCTAGGTTCGTCACACTTCCAAATTCCAGCAGCTTCTTTCTCATTTTTCGCCTTCATTATACTACCGTTATGGGTCCTAGTATATGATCGCGTAATAATCCCCTCTGCCTCAAAAATTACAAGAAAACCAGTTCATCTGAATGTTAAACTAAGAATTGGTATGGGCTTTGCATTTTCCACACTAGCCATGGCGGTTTCCGCCATTGTTGAACATGTTCGACGACGAAAAGCAATTCAACAAGGATTTAGAGACAACGCGCATGCAGTGATCAACATGTCGGCAATGTGGCTTGTTCCACAATATTGCTTACACGGGTTAGCAGAGGCTTTGAGTATAATTGGGCAAAATGAGTTTTATTACTCTGAACTACCCAAAACTATATCTAGCATTGCGGCATCACTTTTCTTGCTCGGCTTGGCTGTGGCTAACTTGTTGGCTAGTGTTATACTAAACATGATCGAAAAGTTAACTAGAGGAAGTGGGAAAGAAGGATGGATTGCTACAAATATTAACCAGGGACACTATGATAGGTACTATTGGGTTCTTGTGGTGATTAGTTTCATCAACTTGCTTTATTTTCTTGTTTGTTGTTGGGCTTACGGACCTTGTGTAAATGAGAAGGTGAAGGACGAGTGTATCCAAGAACCGAATGAACATATGTGATTATGTTCTTGTTCGTAGAGTAAGATATATTCCGTATAAGTAAAGATCAAATAAGAAAGTGTAAATTACACTTTTTGTCCATGTGATCTGTCCATAATTGCAATTTCATCACCTTTGAATTTTTTTTTTCACCAAAAGTTCTCGCCATTTTAATCCAGCTCACTAAATCCACATAAAGATTAAGTAGTTTTTTTTCTTTTTTATAGAGAGTGTCAACACATGATATTTTTGTATTAATGGTCTTCGATACAAATACAAGGTATATCCATTTTAAACCCATATGAGTTGTGTTAAATTGTTAATCCCACAAGGGTAAAGTAATACATCATCCCTTTTTAATTTACTCTTAGAGGGTAAAAAGGGTAAAGTACCATTTCATTATTATATTTATTTTCTTTAAAATATTTTCCCATCTTTTTATAATATCCATAATTATTTTAATTATATTTTACTTTTTTCTATAAAATTACATTAAGTAGAGAACATTTTTGCCTTTAGTCATGGTATAGTCTTAATAAAGTAAAAATTAATTAAACGACTATAGAAAAATTACACTATTAATTTGAACAATTACATATGTAATAAGATTAATTGTTTACATTAGAAACAAGGGTGGAGATACAATAGGAAGTTTATTTGGCTAAAAAGGCTAGGAAGTGATCTTGTCCATCCATTTAGTTAATCAAGGGCTAAGATTAAATGATGGAAATTGAAGGGAAGAAAAGAGGCGCGTGAGTTTGTTTAGGGGTATTCTAGTCAATTCAAGGCAATAGTTTCTCTCTCCTCCAATTCGCCCCCATTTTTTAAACGTTAATAACTCTTTCATACGACATTAATTTTTTATAAAAATTACATAAAAAAAACGAGCGTTTTTTTATCTTTAAAACGAGTATACTATTGCTATATTTTCAAATTTTTTTTTTTTAAAAACTTAGTTGCGTAAAATGCAATAGAAAACCCCCCAGTTACGTAAAACGCAATGAAAAAAAAACCCTAAAAATGACATTTTCTAAAACGCAATGCACAAAAAACACAAAGAAATGTCTTATTTGTAAAACGCAATGGCCATAAAACACAAATAAATGTCTTATTTCTAAAACGCAATAGCCTAAAAACTCAAAAGAAAATGTACTTTCTAAAACACAATGGACTAAAAACACATAAAAATGTGTTTTACCTAAAACGCAATGCACCAAAAACACATACAAATGTCTTATTTCTAAAACGCAATTGCCAGAAAACACTTAAAATGTCTGTTTTCTAAAACGCAATGGACTGAAAACACATAAACAAGTGTTTTACCTAAAACGCAATGCACAAAAAACACAAAAAAATGTTTTATTTGCAAAACATAATAGTCAGAAAACACTTAAAAATGACTCATTCTAAAACGCAATTGCCTAAAAAACAAAAGAAAAACGCAATGGACTGAAAACACCTAAAAAGTGTTTTACATAAAACGCAATGCACCAAAAACACTTCAAGAATATGTTTTTCTAAAACGCAATGGCCAGAAAACACATAAAAATGTTTTAGTTCTAAAACGCAATTGCCTAAAAACACCAAAGAAAGTGTTCTCTCTAAAACGCATTGAACCATGATAATAGTTTTGTCTGTGCTGTGAACTGTCTGAACCAATGCAGTTTACGAATGTAGTTTCTAGAGGCAATTTACAGAAAATTAATTTTTCTGATGCATTTTTATTACAGCCCCGCTAGGGGCTGCCGCCCCTGGGACCCCGCTACCAGGGGCGCTGCCCCCGAACCCCCGCCAAGATCGTAAAACGCAATGACTAAATAAAAACCCAGATCGTAAAAATGAAATTAAAGAATTTCTTAGATGGATCGAAGTGATTTCTTCAACAATTGACGAATTTTGAATGATTGAAACACTTATCAGCGCTTGAATCAAACGGATCGAGTGATTATCTTCAAAATCACCGGAAAAAACGAGATTTTGTATGAAATTAAACTGGGTTTTCTTCAAAAAAGCTGAAGAACACGTTAATCGAGTGTTTGAATAATTGATTGGTGATGAAAATCGCACTATAATGTAGTGATTATTGAGATGGAAAGTGAAGAAATGGTTGAAGATGGTGGGTTTTGAAAATGGTGGGTTTTGAAGTTATTGGGTTTTGAAAAGGAAGAAGAAAGGGTTGGATTGACTAAAATACCCTTTTTCTTTGTTTTAAATGTTGCCACATGTCCTAATCCTATTGCTTCCTACACCTCCTAGCCAAAATAAACTTCCTATTTGATCCTTTCCCTAGAAACAATTACATACATGCATGTTGAATTTCTTATTTACATTCCTATATTATAGCTAAAAATCAAATTTATTATTTAAATTTTGTTTCTTCTTATAGAACCTGTTATATGACATTTTACAACCTTCTATATGGCATATTACTTTTTATATTCCTATCCCTGTTTAATTAAATGCTATATTTCTATTTTTTTTCATCCCTACGATATGTATATGGAAAAAGAGATGATGAATAAATAGTAAATTCATAATGAAGAGAATGAAAAGTTAGGGGCTGTTTGGCAACTTCTGATTGGTTAATTATTGAATCAGTAAGAGATCTGGATTATTAAGTGCTAAACCACAAGAGGTTTGAACAATTAAGAGCCAGTATAATGCTTAACGGTTTAGAGACAATCTGACCAATTCAGGTTAGAGGTCTTAACCATTCAGACTTATTATAATGTTTAACCACTCAGACATCTGCTCGCAAAACAAAAATCTGAACCATTAAGTGCTTAACCAATAAGATGTTGAATCATTAAGAGCTAAACAAACAGCCCCTTAGTATCTAAATTTAAACCTCATTTTATAGAATGGATTAAATATCATGTAACCTCTATTATCTATATCTATATTACTATATAAAACATCTTCTTGAGATAAATATGTAATTTTATAATTTTTTTAAGAAGCATGTTGTAATGTTTGAAGCATACCGTATGAGTACTCTATATAATAGTTCGGGTTATTGGCTTTTATCACCACCAACTATTAGCTATTGGCCGCTGCCACCCTCAACTATCACTTTGACGCCCGTCACCCCCAACTTAACACTTAGTGTGTTCTGTCACCACGTCGTTAACTGATCACTAACTTTTGATCCTGTTTTTATACTTTTGGGGTGTCATAGGGATCTCAGGAAGGTTTTGGTGATCTTTGAACACCCCGAAAAGTATAGTAACAAGCTCAAAAGTTAGTGATTAGTTAACGACGTGGTGACAGAACAAACTAAGTGTTAAGTTGGGGGTGGCAGGCGTCAAAGTGATAGTTGGGGGTGGCAGCAGCTAATAGCCAATAGTTAGGGGTGCTAAAATCCAATAACCCTAATAGTTCTTAATTGGCATTTATTTAATAAAGTTTTCTTAATTAACGCATTATTTAATTTAATACAAATGAGATTATTTAATTACCTATATTAACTATTAACTTATTTATAATACTTTAAACTAATATTTAAATTTAGATTTACTATTTATATTTAATATAACTAAATACTACTTAGATTAAGTATTAAATATATAATTACTAAATATTTACATAATAATAACAACAATAATAATAATAATAATCTTATTTATAAAACTTTGAATTAAGATTTAAATTTACATTTACTATTTGCAATTTTATAAATATTATCTTATTTAAATACTTAAGTATTTCGTTACTAGATATTTACATAATAATAATAATAATAATAATAATAATAATAATACTGAAAATGATAATAATAATACATAAATACAATCAATGTTTAATGCAAGTCGGATTATCTTATATTCATTTAATATTTATGAATGTCATAAGAATGACACAATGGTAAATGACAGATTCTTTATGCATTAAGACTTGCACAAAATGTATTATAAATTTTCTTAAGTCTTGAAAGTAAAGTTAAATTACCAGTGCACCCTAAATATATAATTTAAATAGTGTTTAGTCATAAAGTTATAAATAGTAAATGTAGCTTTTTTGAGAACGCAATCTAATCCAACCTGTCTTAAACATTGTTTTGACTTGAATTTGTTTTGACTCGAATCAAAATAACTTTTTTATGTGACATGTTCTGACGTGACATGCTGCCTGACTCGACTCGACCCGACAAATACGTACTATTAACTACCAAATGTATTATTTAAAGAACTTTAAAATGAAATATTAAATTCAACTAATTATCATAAGAATGAAAAAAATGGTAAATGACAGGTTTTTTATGCATCAAGACTTGCACAAAATGCATTATAAATTTTCTTAAGTCTTGAAATTAAAGTTAAATTACCAGCGTACCCTAAATATATAATTTAAATAGTGTTTAGTCATAAAAATATAAATAGTAAATGTAGCTCTTTTGGAGAACGTAATCTAATTCGACATGTCTTAAACATTGTTTTGACTTGAATTTGTTTTGACTCGAATCAAAATAACTTTTTTTATGTGACATCATCTGACGTGACATGCTGCCCGACTCGACTCGACTAATACGTACTATTAACTACCACATGTATTGTTTAAAGAAATTTAAAATGAAATATTAAATTCAACTAATTATCATAAGAATGACAAAATGGTAAATGACAGGTTCTTTGTGCATCAAGACTTGCACAAAATGTATTATAAATTTTCTTAATTTTTGAAATTAAAGTTAAATTACCAGCATACCCTAAATATATAATTTAAATAGTGTTTAGTCATAAAAATATAAATAGCAAATGTAGCTCTTTTGGAGAACGCAATCTAATTCGACCTGTCTTAAACACTGTTTTGACTTGAATTTGTTTTGACTCGAATCAAACTAACTTTTTTATGTGACATGTTCTGACGTGACATGCTGCCCGACTCGACCCGACCAATATGTACTATTAGACTATCTCCAATGCTAAACGCGTCCTTAGACGCCCTTAGCTGCCACATCATCTGCCACATAAATATCCTTACAAATCCTTAAAAACCTCAATTTCATCTCCAACCTTACAAATATCCTTACCCTTCTTAATTTCCTCCTCATCACCTATCCATTACACATAATATTTAAATAAAACATTTCTTTTTTTACTTTGGGCCCACCATATCGCATGAACTGAGGCAAAGCCATGCCTTTGTGCAAGGGCATCTAACCTAAGGGCATGTTAGGATAGATGCACTCCAATGGTAAGGATCCAATGGTAAGGATCTTCAAGAGCTTGTAAGGGCATCCTCCAATGGATGCATTGGAGTTAACCTTAACTACCAAATGTATTATTTAAAGAAATTTAAAATGAAATATTAAATTCAAGTGAGTATCATAAGAATGACAAAATGGTAAATGATAGTTTCTTTATGCAAGACTTGCACAAAATGCATTATAAATTTTCTTAAGTCTTGAAATTAAAGTTAAGTTACAACTCTACCCTAAATATATAATATAAATAGTGTTTAGTCATAAAAATATAAATAGTAAATGTAGCTCTTTTGGAGAACGCAATCTAACATGACCTATCTTAAACACTGTTTTGACTTGAATTTGTTTTGACTCGAATCAAAATAACTTTTTATGTGACATGTTCTGACGTGACATGCTGCCAGACTCGACCCGACCAATACGTACTATTAACTACCAAATGTATTATTTAAAGAAATTTAAAATGAAATATGAAATTCAACTAATTAATAAATATTAAATATCACGTTATAAAGAAAAATAAATAAAAAATATATTTGTAGAATTTGTTAACAATTAAATTTACATTTACTATTGAGTTAATTACGTAGTTAGTCCCTGTGGTTTACACTAAATAACAAGCTAAGGTACTAAGAGTTTAAAATAACAATCTAGGGTACTAACTTTTCATTTTTTAACAAAGTAAGGTATTAACGTTAGATGGCTGTTAAATGCTAACCCTGACACCCTCACGTGCCATAAACGTGAGGGTAAATATGTCATTTAATGCTAAGGCCTCTAGCTTTTAATTAAACTCTGCTTCATTCTTCAACCATCAGTCTATTCATCTTCACCCCTATACTCTGTAATCCCAATCGAAGAAACTAGGGTTTGAGCAATGGATCTTCTGAGACAAGAAGATGAACCATTTGACTACGTTGCCAAATACGGTAAGTTGCCTACTCAATGATGCTTTATTGGATGCTATTGACAATGGATTTGCATAATTCTCATGTTCTAAAAAACGATCAATGGAGGAAATGGAGGGGAAAGGCATACAAGGACATGTTGTGGGCCATAGCTACAGCCACTACAGTTCAGCAGTTCCAAGACAAAATGGAGGAAATGAGATTGATGAACCCTGATGCTCATCACTATCTAAGCCAGATTCCAGCAGTTCATTGGACAAGAAGTCACTTTTCAGGTATAATATTTACTGTAATTCAATTCTTTAATCACTATTGTAATTCAATTGTTAAGTGGTATTGAACATGTTAACAGGTAGGGCTAAGACTGAGGTATTGTTAAATAATTTGTGTGAGGTGTTTAATGCAAGATTGGTGGATGGTATGTATGATTACTGAATTTGTGTTATTATATTTATGTTATTGTATATGTGTTTAATTAATTTATGCACAAGGTTATATTTGATTATGTTAACAGGCAGGGATAAGCCCATTATCAGTGCTCTTGAATATGTTAGAGAGTATTGCATGAAAAGGATTGTCAGTGTACTGAAGGTTATTGCTAAGACTGATGGTGTGTTGACTCCAAAAGCTGCTGAGCATTTTGAGCTTGTCAAAAAACATGCTGCCAATTTAACTGTGCAGTGGAATGGTGGTGCTAAGTATCAAGTTAGTTGTTATTTGGGTGAAAGATATGGAGAACAGTTTGTTGTGGATGTCATTGAGAGGACCTGCACATGCAGGAAATGGGAAATAAGGGGCATGCCTTGTACACATGCTGTTGCCACCAACTGGGATATGGCTGCAAATGGTTTGAAGGTATTGTCATTACTGCAACTGAGGTGGCTGCAAATGCTTTAAAGTTAATGTCTTTTTTTTGTTTGCACAGGTTGACATACCAGAGAGATGGGTGGATGAGTGCTATTGGTTGTCTACATGGAAGAAGGTATACTCTTCAAAAATAGGCCCAATCAATGGAAGAAGCATGTGGCCTAGGGCACGTTGTAGTACAAAACTCCTTGAACCATTGTACCACAAACCTGTTGGCAGACCAAGAAAGATGAGAAGAAAGGATGAAATGGAGAAAGAAGATAGCATGGTTAAAGATGGCAAGTTGAGTAGGAAATGGAAGACAGTCACATGTGGAAGCTGTGGAGGAAAAGGTCACAATAAAAGAAGGTGCACCGGACAAGGCTCAACTGCTGCTCAATCTAGTTAAATAGGATGTTTGGGATATGGTTTCTGTAAAACTACTGTCTTTTGATGTTATTAGGCTGCTAAAACTTTTGGTTATGCTTTTTGATGTTATTAGGATGTTTGGGATATGGTTTTTGTAAAACTGCTGTCTTTTGATGTTATGGTCAGGTTTTATCTTATGGTCAGGTTTGTCTTATGGTTGCAAATTGGTCTTGTCAGTATTACTTGTCAGGTTTTGAAAGCATATTATGGTCAATTTTCCTTGTCAGTATTACTTGTCAGGTTTTAAAGGCATATTATGGTCAATTAGACTTGTGATTTCATAACAAACAAAACACAGCTTCATTATAAACAAAAAAACACTTCATTACAAATAAAACACACTTCATTACAAACAAAACACTGCCTTCACATTTCATTACTGGATTAACATTATGAAGGCTTCAAAAGAAGACTGATCAAAACAACTACAAGGATTAACACTAAAAGGCCAACAAGTATACACCAACTCATCACTAATGCAGCATCCTTTCTTCTAATTTCATGTTTCAATTCTTCAAATCTGACTTCAATGCTCGAACTGTGATTTGGGGGTTTATGAAACCCTAACTCTGGGGATGGAGGAGAGTTAACAGGAGGATCAATCCACACAAAGAACTTACATTTTGATCTCTGAAAATAAAAAAAATCAGTGTATAAACGAATTAGGTGATAAGGATTCAAATACTTACCATTTGTGGGCATGTATAAAATCTCCGTTCAGGGTTTTTGGAGGTCTTCGATGTCTTTATCAATGCTGCTCTACCACACTTGCACATCACCATCTTGATCGTCTTCTAATTTTGAAGGATTGACGGCTGGTTCTTCTAATTAGGGTTTCAGATGAGGAAAAAGGGGAAAGAACATCTAGGGTTATAAATTGGGAGGGAAACCAGGCCTTAGCATTAAATGACATATTTACCCTCACGTTTATGGCACGTGAGGGTGTCAGGGTTAGCATTTAACAGCCATCTAACGTTAATACCTTACTTTGTTAAAAAATGAAAAGTTAGTACCCTAGATTGTTATTTTAAACTCTTAGTACCTTAGCTTGTTATTTAGTGTAAACCACAGGGACTAACTACGTAATTAACTCTTTACTATTTATATTATTAAAACTAAATATTATTTTAATTAACTATTATATTATTTAAATACTTAAGTATATAATTATTGAATATTTAAATAGTAATAACAATAATAATACCCCAAATAAAAAATCAGTGTAAGGTATGTCGGGTTAGATTGCGCTTTTCAAAATAGCTACATTTACTATTTATATTTTTCTAACTAAATATTATTTTGATTGAGTATTATCTTATTTAAATGCTTAAGTATATAATTATTAAATATTTACATGATAACAACAACAACAACGATAACGATAATGACAATGATAATAATGATGATAATGATAATAATAATAATAATAATAATAATAATAATAATAATAATAATAATAATAGTATCTAAATATAATCAGTATTTAAAGAAAGTCAGGTTAGATTGGGCTCTTAAAAAAAACCTTAATGACACATGTTGCATTGCACGGACTAACCAACTAGTTAGGGTGTAAGGGGCACTCCTCTAAGTGGGGAGTGACCTCTTTTACCCACAGCCAATCAGCACGCGCCACGTCAACTCCCCACTTAACTCCCCCCACACCCTCAATTTGATGGCGGCACTCCTCTCTTGGGGGACTTGTTTTTTTATTTTTTTTAATTAAGAAAATATTTTTATAACATCTCTCCCATCCTCTTTCCTCTCTCGGTGAATCAATACCGCAGTCATGTCCCCGCTTAGCCTCCCCGAGGGGTCGGCGGCGGTGTTCCTGAGCGGGGAACTCACTCACCGCACGCCACCCCGAGGGCGCCCCCGTTCACCCTTAGTAGCAGGTTGAGATGGAAAATAGAATGTGAATGCTGTTGCATTTACTATTGATTCTTGATTTTTCTTTTCTATAATCACTCTCTCTCTTTCTCTAAAAACAACTCATATATTTTAAGATAAAGTATAAACCTTTATTAATAACATAATATGATATAATATAATATTATATGGTATAATATGATTTGATGGATGGGTGGTTGGTTGTTGTAGTTTTCTCTACAAGTAAATCCAAAAAAAGTCATGTTCTCGGGTTTTAGGGTGTGACAATAGTCTTAGTCCACTTTCGCACTCCGAAGATGGATGGATGGATTGTTTTCGCAATTTCTTTTATTTTTGTTTACAAATTTTAGATAAACACATTAATTTCTAAAACACACAAATTAAAAAATTAAATTGTACTTTTCAAATTTTATACCTTTGGCTCGCTAGCCCCAGAAGCCATCAGATTTCTTGAACGGGTCCAACGGGTTGTTCACAGCAACATTTCGTCTCCTAGAGATCGGGGTTTCGTTTTTACTAGGTTAGGTTTCGCTATTCAAAAGGGGGTAGCGGCGCAGCTTGTTGCCCGCTTACCGGCTATCTTGGTGTAATTTGTTTGACCTTATATATAATGATTTTATTTCTAAAAAAAAAAATTTATATGAAAATATTAAATACAATATTAAAAATATTAAAGTAGCATTTATTGTTTTGTTCGAATAAGCATGGCAACTACATGTGATATGGCCAAAAATAAATACACAAAACAACTACATGTGTTTTGAATAAGCATTGCATACTTAACAAAACATATGTTAACATACTTGAGCTTAATATTTGCTTTGAATAACTAAACATACATGAAAACCACCACTATCGATCTAAAGATTTAGATCTTCAGACCAAACAAACCAACTGTCTTTAAACTACCATCGAAATCGATTTCATAATGCGCAATTAAAACTTCAACAACCTCTCATAAATCAGCAGGATTCCTATTGATCAAGCATACCATATTAGCATGGCCGGCCCTGAAGGTGGGCGGGAAGGACCACCGGCTAGAGCCCGATATTTTGAAGGACACGTTATTTAAAAAAATCCGATATATATGTAAAAAGTAAATTAATAGGGTATACCCATACAAACACTAACATAGGCTCACTTACAAAACTATTTTTAACTTTTAGATTAGTTATTAGCACATTGGCATTAGGTTTAGACCTTAAGTAAGCCCAATACCCAATTTCGTTAAGGCTTAAGGACACCTTTTTTAATTTCAAGCTCGAACAAGGTACACGAATTCTCAGGGCCTGCTCTGCATATTAGCCTCCAATATGTCTTTTCTTTTTCATGGATGTCACCAAAACGGTAACCAAGAGCTTCACAGCCTCCTTTTCAAGATCATCTATATCTATACCTATTTTTCTCCAGGGACCAACATTTGAAACGTTTCGAGTGGGTTCGTGCTTTGACCTGTTAATCTGGTCAACTCCTGGTTCATCTACATCAATCGTCTTCTTCTTGAATGTTGAGTTAGTACTTGCTGGATCATTATATATATTGGACAATGAACGATATTTTTGAGGTTTTTTTTTTGCCTGTTGTTTTTTCTACAGTAGTTATATTTTGCCCATTGCTCAAAGTCATTTCCTACATTACAATCTTATTCAATCATATCATTTGTTAATTTCCTTTAATCTTCCGTTATAAAATTTCAATTTTAGATGCTGTAGAAAAAAAAAAAAAAAAACATATTAACTTATACCGAAATCAAATAACATAAAAGGACCAAACTTTTAGTCCTATGGAAGCTCTTATCATACTCTACTCTTTAAACTAAACTATTCAGGCTTCCCACAAATGCCCGAACATTTGCACACCAAATTGAAAAATGCTACGAATATGAAAAAATTCATACACTCCAAATAGAAAAGTTGATGAAGTGACTTGCTTCTTCTTTGTTGCTATCAATCCTTATTGAAAGTAATTGTAGATTAATAGTGTCCACACAGAGACAAGTTAATCGATCGATCTGCCACTCAACAGTTGCTACGAACCTGAAAAATATCGAACAAAATTACAGACGAAAAGGCCTAGATGATAATCGTTTATGCCCGATCATCTTGTAAAAACAAAACAAGTTACATATGTTTACAGTACTAACTTGAAGATCTGTGAAACAAATCACATATTAATTAAAGAAATCTTAGCAAAGTCAGATTAATTCCAAACAAGTCGAGGAGCTTTTGTGAATTGATAAAGTTTAAAATTAGTAATCAGAAAATTGTTGACGTTAATGGTGAACACAAACAAGCAAAGACACATGCACGGCATGAATAGACCAATGTTGAAAATCCAACATATGCGACTGCGACGGTACTTGAATCCTAAAACACAAAAAAGAGCAAGTTGGAGATAATATGATCAACGCACCTGGGAAATTTATTGTACGGCACAAGTTTTTCGCTCAGATCTACTCTAGGATGGTCAGTGACAAATTTATAAAGTGTGCGTACCCAAGAAGCTTATTGCACGTCATTGATTCTAGTTTAGATCGATGGATACCTAGGATGATCAACGGTGGATCCTACCCAAGAAGTTTATTGTACACCGTTGATTTACGATGATCAACGGTGGATAAATTATGCGTGAACATCATGTAAAAGACTACTTTGATAAACTTTAAGAGGCACTAAAACGTTATGTGCATTTCGTCGCTTGCAAAACCAAGAACCCGAATGCATGCATCATATTTGTTACAATGGGAGGTAAATACATTAGTATTCAGTTTCCATTTCCAAATAAGACATAATGAAATAACAAACAATATGGTTCTAAGTTTAATTTGGTTATATATTTACCAGATTAGGGAATTCAGGTTAAAGATTGGAGACAATGAATGTTTTTTGTGTTGTGTGGATTTTGTTCCTTTGTCCATTTTTCGTATTCTATAAAATATATTATATGTAATAAAAATAATGAAACCAAAAGTTACAGCAAACAACTTATTTGCATAACAGAACACCTTTTGGCACCAAGAAAAGTGATATTTATCATTAAAAGTGATATACACCAAGAAAAACCCATAATAAAGTTTACATCATGATTATTGTAAGTAAATCAAATTTGAGGTTTTTCCACTGCAAATTATTATCATTAAAATTAACTATGTTTTTTTCAGGATTAAAGCATATAGTAGAACACTGTGTATAAAGATATTCACACATGATTACTATTACTGTTAGAGGTATTGGCTCTGGTTAGGAACAATTTCTGGTTTTTATTTTTGTGTAATACATGAAATTCTCTTTTGGTTTTTGAAACTTTTATGGTACAAAATTATTTGTATTGTATTGTATTGGTGAGTGATCAACTGTTTTTACAAAATGATTTGTTTTATTTTTTGAAACTTTTATGGTACATTTTAGAGTTTTGGAACTTTTTTTAAATGTTTTTGCAAAACGGTAGATTTTTAAAAGTCATAGGCCATGTAAATTTCTAGTCTTAGTGCTAGACATTAAACATAGTTTTTCAAGAGTCATAGGCTATGTAAGTTTCTTATATTTACAACTTATATAACTTTTAAGACTTTCATAATTCAATTTCATATTCCACCCAACACCTTGCCTATATTCCACTAAGCACTTTGCCTTTTTATCTGTTAACTTGTGTCTTATACATCATTATTTCAATTATATGCATTAGTAGTCATGTGATTGGATATCCCTTAAACTTTGATTTGTGGATTGTTTGGAGTCCCCCATCAAATGATGTGCTACCACAATCACCCATGCATACAGGGAATCTTGTAATTCTTGAGAAACAAGTTAAGCATTGGAAATAGCTTTCTCAAACAGTGTTTTTTTTTATCATTTGTAAAATATAATGATTCGTGGGTTTCGGTTAACGCGGAAGAAGATGGCAAAGTGTGCAAAGGAATTAAAGGGATGAAGATGGAAGCAAGCAAATCAAAAATTATAGAACAAAGCATGATGTTTTTCTTGACATGTATCCTCATACAACAGTATATGATGTTTTCAACCCAAGTGTGTGTATTTAAAATTTCAGATTTCAAATTAACTTGATTTTAAAAATCTCTTTGATTTAGCTACTATCCTTATCTTATCGAGTATGAATTCTACACATTATTGTAAATTTTCATATCGTATTAATTTTTTTTATTATCAACACCACGTAATACACACGTATGTAACCTAGCATGTTTATATAATACAAAAACAAGTTAGTTTTGTAATGTGGCTTCTCTATGAATAAGTCTATTTAAAATAAGCGGAATAGAAGGTTATAAAATATAGGCTGACGAGCTTAATCTTTTTTTCTTTGGATTTGTGTCTTTAATGTTAAATTCTTTCACTTTAATTTTAATAAATAAAATATATATTTGCGCTTTACATTTAATGTAGGTTTAAATTGTGGCAATTGTTTTCGGTTTTGATTGTAGGTTTCAAAAACTTAGTCGATTTGGGGATGTTGGTCTAGAATGGTGCTACAATTAGTTACATTGGCGGTGGATGCAGGCGTTGGTGTTTCCCAGTGGGGTGGTTGGCGGATGGTAGTGTTCACAATCTGTATTGGAGAGAAAAAGATTGTAGTATTTGTTTATAAAACATATGTCAAGACCTCTCAAAAACTCGTTACCACAATACATTAGTATCATTAAAAAACAAATCGGTTTGCACATAGAATAGTATATTTTGCACCCTTAAGAAATAACCACTCGTTTGAGTACCACCAGTTGATGAACTCAAAATTGGAATCTAGAAAAAGATGGAAATTTGGGCAAAATCAACAATTTTCATGTTTAGGTGTCTTTATTAACCTTGATTACCAAATTAGATATCTCATTACATGATTGTTTAGTTGTTCCCGGTACATCTCCTTCATGTCCAAAATATTAGCTCGAAGCTGTATGATATCTAAGACATAGAGGTGGCAATTCGATCTATTAATAACTCGTCAATTCAAAATAATTAGCTGGTTTAATTAAACAACCAGAATCCAATATTTTTTATTTAATATGATATGATATAATATCACATAACATGACATAATATGATATAGTATCATATAAAAAAATTATTCTTTTCTCATATATCCTATATATATTACTATGTTTTACAAAAAAAAAAAGTTAGAAAGAGAAATCATATGTATGTAAATATAAAAGTAGAAAAATTTACATATATGTAATATGAATAGGGTTATTGTAAAAAGGATGAAAATTCTAAGAAGTATAGGAAACCATGAGAGGAGAACACGTGTCCAAGGGGGCAAGAGTAGAGTCGTTTAAAAGGAAAAAAAAGAAAGAAAGATGCACATGCTTTTCACATGCCAAGGACCTAGCACATGCAAGTTCCCCTGTCATTTTTAAATATCCGTAACTTTTTTATACCTCATTAAAAAAATACACCATAAAATCAAGTGTTTTTTTATCTTTAATATGAGTTTACTATCTCTATATTTTCAAAAAAAAAAAATGAAAACTCATATGCGTAAAATACAAAGGACAACATACTAAAAACATCATGGGGATAAAACTAAAACACAGTAAACAACGGACTAAAAACACCATGAATAGCAGAGTAAAAATACAATGGACAGCAGACTAGAACACCATTGACTAAAAACACAATTGACAGCAAACTAAAAACATCATTAAAAGAAGACAAAAAACAGAGTGGAAAATAGATTAAAAACAACATGGATAATAGACTAGAACCACAATGGACAGAGTTAAAACATGTGCAGACTACAAACACAATGAACAAACTTATAAGTTATTATATGTATTTTTGTTTAAATAATAACGCACAAAAAAGTTATTAATGTTTAAAGATGAAGGATGAATATATATGAGCTTTGCATTGGAGAGAGAAAGTCAACAATGTAGGTTATTTCTTTATATCATTGCCCTTCTTTTCTTATGTAATTTCCATTCACTTCAGTGGCGGAACCAGCCTATTAAATCAGGGGTATCCCAAAAAGAAATTTACCGTGCAATCATACAATATTAAAAAAAGACAATAAATAAATAAAGTAAAACAAATACCTAATATATTTGTCCTCTTCTTTTTTTCATAGTTTAAATCGTTCCATCACGTCGTCTACTTTTAGTTTATGAAAAAAATCCTTTTCGACTACACAAACCATGGCATTGTTCAAAAAATTCGGGCCATTTGACTGCGTATAAAACAGGCCCATTGCCTCCCCCATAATCAACATATAAATGGGAATGTTTTATTATTATTTTGGGTTTTGGGCTAATGGGCTAGCTTAATAGGCTATTAACAATTGTGTTTGGGCTTGTAAAAAGAATTAGATTTACACTCTTATACTATCCTATTTTTATGGTTAGAGGTATCCTTGTATTTTTAAGGGGTATTTTTTGAATAAAAACGAAAAAAATAACAATGCGAATACATGTTTGAGCCGTAGCCCGTGCTACGTGTAAGGACTCTCAAAATTATCCTAAAAATACCCATAAGAATAAACCCGGACCTCTGAAACCATAATCCATATTAAAAATCAAGAAATTCAGAATTCTAGTCCTCTCGCGGGCCGCGTAAACCTTAAGGGAAGTTTACGCGGGCCGCGTCAACTTGAAATATAACCGGATAAGTCTCCAAGCCACGTATCGAACCACCTGGCTAGCCTACTCGTGACCATGCAAGCCTACTCGTAGACTAGGCGGCCACGCGGGCCGCGTAAAGTATGATGGATGGTTTACGCGGGCCGCGACAGGCCCTAATTTTAGCTATAAATAGCTTAGCTCAGGGGCTTTCATTCTGTGTCGAAACAAACTTTCAAAAACGAAGTTATAATACTCTGAAGTCGAAAATACTTTCAATATTAGCGAGGCGCTGCTCCGATACCGGGTATTAACTCGATCGCTGCTACGATTCAATGTTCGATCGATTAAACTATCCAATGGATGTTTAAGTGCTGCCCACATTAGGGTTTATGCTTTGTCATTCGTCGTCAATTCGATGGATGTTTAAGTATCGCACTTTGTCATTCGTTGTGAAGGTTTAATCTCGTGAGTTATCGTAAATGCTGTATTAGTTACTAACCGAGTTCGTGTGCATGTTATTAAATTTAGGTTAAAAGGCTAATCAGTAAGCTAAGCTCTGCTCATATAAATCTGCAATGTGAGTCATTCTCTTTTTATCAAAGTGCTTTATAAATTCTTAAATATTTTCAAAGTTATAATTACAGGGATTAAGTCTTTGTAATCACCAAATTACAGCCGGTATGTGGGGTTTTGTATACATTACTTGATAACCGTCACCATTGGACAACGAGGTAGCCAAGGGGTGATATGACCATAGTCACAGACACCATTGGACTCTGAGGTTACCGATGGATGTTCGAGTGACAAATACTATGGGTAGTTGGTTGATATATGGAAACATTGTAATCGCTCTTAATACTGTAAATTATAACAAACGAGTCGTTTTAGTAAAAAGAATGATTCACCAGTATTTCCCGCTGACAAAACCTTTTTCAAACATGTTTCTGGTGATCTGTTGTGATCCAGGAAAAGTGCCGCGAAGCACTACAAAGCTTAAGGAAGTGGCTCAGTATAAAATAAAGAAACATGTTTTGGAAAAATAAAGATTTCTCAGTGAAATCATATGATTGTAAATTACCGGGGTTTTATCCCGAGTTGTGAAATAAAATAATCGGGAAAATTGCAGTTTTAAAAAGATCCTGAAGAAAACTTCCGCTGTTAAATAAATACCACGGGATTTTCTGTCCCGCGGCTCCTGAAACGGGTCAAACCGGGTCGGGGGCCGTGACAGAAAAAAGGTGGTATCAGAGCCACTGATTTAAGCCAATTAAGTATTTAGAAAATACTTAATTTTACTGATTGCCATTTTGTGATTATATGTTTTATTATTTGAATATTTGTGTACAGTATGGGTAAGCAAAAGCTTTCAAACATCTATCTTAAATTAGATAGGTCATCAAACGAGAAGGGAAGTTCATCCCAAACAAATTCCTCAAAACCTTATTCAAATCCTGAAGAAGGAATATTTGTTCGAAAGGCACAATATAAGGAACCACTTTCTCCTAATAAAAGAAGTTTGATTATTAGGAAAAGTCAGGAGAAAATAAAGAAATCACAATCAAAAGAAAAGAGAGTTAATCAGAAAACCCAAGAAATAGGCAATAACCCACCATGGGAAGACAAGTTAGATGAAAAATGGGCAGATCTCTATATGCTAGCCACTATAGCAGTAAATGCAAATCTTTAAATAATCTGACTCAAGTTTTAGCACCCTTATTACCTACAAGCCAGAAACCTTATCCAGTAAATAAATAAGTTTACAGTAAACCTTGTTGTGTTTTAATTTTCATTTGTCTTTATATTAAATTAGTCACATGATATACAATAATATTTAAAGGTTATTTATGAAATTTTGTTATAAAATTTTAATTTAGCATTTTGTGTATTTTGCATATATGCTAAACAGCATGAATGACTTGTCTGAAGCCCTTCAGAATTTAAATCTCTATCCGGTGAAAATAGAGGTTTCCAGAGATTTTAATAGGTATATACCTGATATAGAAGAACCTATGGAATTCAACGCTCCACCTCCGGAGAAACCCAAGCCTAAGAAAAGAAGAAGATTTGTGGGATGGAGGCGTGTGCGCAGGAGGAAACCCGCCACCAGGAAGATTCCCAAAATAGAAAATTCCTTAGACAAAGGGAATGGGATTGAAGTCGGGGAAGGTTCTAGGCAGATGGAAATGCAGTTTGGGGAATATTCTAGGCAAATGGAAATGGAGTTTGGGGAAGGTTCTAGGCAAACCAAGATAGAAATTGGGGAAAGCTCTAGACAACTTGAGGAGTTACCATTTCAGGAGGAACTGGATCGTGCATTGGCGAGCTGTGATGTCGTCAGACCTATCAATAATAATCTATACCCTTATTCTGCTGAATCTCAATTACCAATGAACTTGGAACCAGCAATCCCAGAACCTATAATCCACACCCAACCTCTAGGAATGGACAAATGGTGGACCAATGATTGGCAGTTCCAAAACCTTCTTAACAGTCCTTATTCCTTTCTCCCTCAGTTCGACCCGGAGCCTATACCAAACCCACCAATGAGCAATGAAAATTTAGCTGAACTCCGCCACTTTGGCGAGGAGCTGGTGGATGCAGGAAATAGGATCAGGGAAGTAGGAGAACAGATCTCCTAGAAATACGACGAGAGGGAACGTCGTTACTGAAATACCAACTGACGAAGGATAGTGGGTTTGTGAAAATGTGGTTACATAATAATAAAAATAAAATATAATCTTGTAAAATAACTACAAATAAAACTTTGTAAGATAAATAGTGTGTACTGATGCATATTATAAGATATAAAAATGGAAATCGAGAAATCGATAGTTTTGGCTATATGTGTATGGTGAAATTAAATGATTGTTTTGTGTATAATTGTTATTTATTCGATACTAATAAATTATATATATTAATTATCAGATGGAAAACGCTAATAATGAACCAGTTAACGAAATAAACCAATCTGAGCAACATCATGAGAATCAATTTATGACTAGACAAGATATAGAAAATATCATTGCTCAAGGAATAGCCAATGCTATTCCAGCAATACTTGCTGCTGCCCAGAAACCTGTTGAACCTCAACAAATCGTTCCTAGCAAACGTATTTCTGAAGATAACTTCAGTAATAGCATAAACGGAGGCGGTAATCATCACGATGATGATACACTACAAGCTCCGCTCCCTAAGAAAATGAAAGCTGCAACGCTTGGTTGCACTTACAAAGAATTTCTTGCTTGTAAACCCACTGAATTTGCAGGCAATGAAGGAGCAACTGCAGCACTGCGTTGGTTAGAGAAAACCGAGGCAGTGATTACAATAAGTAAATGTGCCAAGGACGACAAGGTTATGTACGCATCAAATCTATTCAAAGAAGGAGCGCTAGAATGGTGGAATACAGTACTTCAAGCTAAAGGAAGAAATAAGGCCTATGCCATGAACTGGGAAGAATTTAAGAGTCTTGTAGAAAGAAAATTTTGTCCCAAATATGAAAAAGATCAAATGGCGAATAAGTTCCTAAATCATCGAATGATGGGGGTAGATTGTCGTGGGTATACTTCGACATTCTTTGAATAGGCTTGAGTAGTACCAACACTGGCTTCGCCAGAACCGGTACTCATTTCTCGCTATATTTGGGGATTGATTAGCGAAATCCATAATATCGTTAAAGCTGCGAGACCTCGCACTATTGACGATGCGGTAGAACTAGCTAACACCCTAACTGACGAGCTGGTACGCACAAGTGATGAAAATAGGAAAAAGGAACTGGCTCAGAAAATTACCCAAGGAGTTCGTATGGGTAATAGTAGCAACTTCAAGAAAAGAGGAACAGGGCAATCTTCAACTCCGCCGTTCTTCAGGAATTGCAGAAAGAAACATTATGGAAGATGTAATGTGACCTGCAACTTTTGCAAAGCCGTAGGACATCGTGAAGAAGACTGCAGAAAGAAAACAAGAATCTGCTTTAACTGTGGCGAAGCAGGACATTTCAAAACAGAATGTCCTAAATTGGTCAAACCAGCAGACAACAAAGCTAAGACGGCCGACGGAGCTACTAAAAAGAATGTCAGAGCATTCCAGCTGACCACTCAAGAAGCAGAACTCATTCCAGATGTGATAGCTTGTACGTTCTTAGTTCACAACGTGTATGCAAAAGTATTATTTGACTCTGGTGCAAACCAAAGTTTTATCAATACTTCATTCTGCCAAGCTCTTAACTTACCTTTAACCAACCTTAGGCAGATTTTTACAGTCGAAACAACAGATGGAAATTCTGTTGATATAGATAAGGTTTTGCAAAAAGAAAATATAGAACTTTCAGGCCATAAATTTCATGCAAACCTATTACCAATTGTTACACCCTAACACATATTTGACAAAAGTCGCAGCGGAAATTCGTGCCATAAAATTTCTTTCTTTATAAATACCCCAACTTATTTAAACTTTAACTTTATCATAACTCTTATTATAAATCTGTCATCCTCTTATTTACTAATTAAAGACATAGCTTATGTTTTCTACATTTTACATTCAACGTCCCCGTACAATCTCTCTAGTGACCCGGTCTTCGATCCTTAATCTTCGTGATAAACGCTCATTATCCGTACAACCTGCATTACCACATACATTCAACACATTAGTATACAAGACATAAACAAGAATACAATACATGTACGCTTTCCATTCAGCTTCTCTCTCATTTTTAAGCATATCATTCGCGTATTCATTCTCTTGTGAGCCTTCAATAATATACCTGCGTAACACTTCGTTTTACAGGCACACGATTAATACCATTAACACTTAACGTATCCAGAATCATACTTGTATATACTCGTGCATACATCCATACCTCAACACATGCATGCATACACTCATACGTGTCTTCATATGTACATAAATACACACCTGCATACGTACATACATCCCTATGCCTTCACATATATACATACTATCATACGCATCTTCATATATACATAAGTACGCTTCGTAAGTATCTACATTCATACATCTCTACATACATGCATACATTCATATATATCTTTATATAAATACGTACATATCTTTCCTACAACTTACGTGCGTGCATACACTCATACATGCTTTATACAATCCTGCATACATACTTACATACATACGTACATACATACACATTTGCATAGGTGCATACCTTTCCTACATCTTTACGTACATACATGCCATTATACGTATTTTCATATATACATAAATACGCATCTACATACACGTAACACATCTTGCATACCTCTCACATACTCGTACGATATTTACATGGGACTTAAACTTTGATTTATAGCCCATAAATATCTAAGGATTGATGCGTGGTTAAAAACCGGTGCTCGTAATTATATAACTTTATGATTTCATATGAGTCTTAGATCTTGAATGACCTACTTTTAATTAGGTATTGCGTTTATGTAGGTTTGACAAAGTTAAGGAGCCTTTCGGGAGCTTTACATGCTACCGGGTCGAAAACCGGAGCACCAGAACACGTTACGGGTCAACCGGAAACACCAGACGCGAAAAATAAAAGCTTACAAACAAGTGCCCGTCGCCGACGGGCTCCAAGCCGTCGGCGACGGGTTGTAGATATGCCCGTCGGGCCATTTAACCCGTCGGCAGTGTGTTAACCCGTCAGCAAAAAAAGTGGTTTTCCCTTGCCCGTCGGCGACGGGTCCCCTACCCGTCGGCGACGGCCTCTAGTTTTTGCAGTTTTCTGCAGATACGTTTCGTCGTCCGTACGCACCTAAACGCACGTAACTTTTGAACCGTTTACCCGTTTAACCTCCCGTTTCTTCCTACATGCTTGTAAATTCATATTCTATCATATGAACTTAAAATCCCACATCCGGATTAAGGAAATTCTTGACTTGCATGCATTCGGCTTATTATTACATTCTAATTAATTGACCCGTTCATGCAATTATCAACATAATCTGTTTGTTAGACCTCAATCTCATATAAACTTAATAATTTCATTGACGCCTAACATAAAAGATTAATTTCTCGGATGCCTTGCATCCTCTTAACCCACTTTCGCTTAAAGACTCATTTTTGACCCGTTATGAGTATTTGTGCATTAAATGGTCTATTACATGACAAGACCATATTCTACGCTTTCACACATGACCAACACATTACCCTAATCGGTTCACTTGTTTCCAATAGACATTTAAGGTCGTTTGCCCGATATACCTATCAAGGGCATTTTTGTCAATCTCGCTCTATCCTTTGCAACAAGGGAATTCCTTACAAAAGTAACGAATCCTCCTATTTAGTTAAAATTCTTAATCACCCATACCTTGCTCGGATAAAAGCTAAGATCCGATTAATACCCATTGACATCATACATTTCATTCTCAATTGACCTCAATTGTCACATTTAGTTAAAATGCATATAACTATACATAAACAACTAAGAAGTGATTACGGAATCACTTACCTCATGTATCCGTGTCCACATCCGTTTCCACGCCTCTTCTTGACCCGTTAGCCTTTCGCGCTTGAGTCCGTCTCCACATGATTCCTATACTTTCATGTCATAGAAATCACGCTATCATTAGCATACTCATTTGTACATGATAACAATCGTATCAATCCCATATTTCACACTTAACTTTCATCAATCATTTCTAACAAACATAACTCATATAATCATGTTCGCATACGTTTAACTCATGTAACTCATCATGTCATTACATTTAACACGGATTGACATTACATGTACCATACGACTTCTCATTAACCTATATTTACCATCACGAGTCAACTCATGTTGCTTATACTTAGTTGACTTTCAAAAGTCAACTATTAACCATACATATCTATCGACTTATCAACATATTCCCGTAACGTCACAATCGACTATACGGACGACATCATATACATTTATCATTCACTTGATGTACGTACTACCTTTTAAGCATAACGTACAACTTAATCATACAAAATCTCCTAATTTCATACATAGTTCATCAAATGCTTCTACAATCCAGCATGGGGTACTTAAATTAAACATCAAACATGTAATCATCAAATTACATTACATTATCAAAAACCCACTTCATAACTACTTGTTAATCACTTACAAGTGATCTAATCTTAAGTTCTTCATAACTCATCATACTTTTGATATATGTACTACCTTGTAAGCATAGTGTACAACTAGTTCATGCATATCATTCTAATCTCATACACAATTCATCAATTTCTTCTTCCTAATCAACATGATTCATACATGCATAACATCAAACATACTAGTATCACATTTCTTTCAATTCTTCTAACAAGAATACATCATACAACTCAAAATACATCAATATTAAGCAAGAACTTAAACATAGATGATTTACCCATGTCATCTTCTTCACCATAACAAATGGGTTTCACCCTTAAACATCAAATTAACCTAATTTATGCATAATCCATGTTCCAAATGATGAATCTAACACATACTCATGCTCAATTTCATACAAATTCGTGATTTACAACATAACCCATTTCGTGCACCATCACCAATCTAGAATCTAAGACATACCTTACGATCCCCTTGTGAAGGTGATCATTAATCTATGCTCGGTTATGAATTTGAGCTTCGTTTGACTCCTCAATTTGATGATTATGTTAGAACTAGGGTTTGGTTCATGGGGGTGTTCCCCTGATCGTTGTAGAACACACACGATGTGTGTTGTGTGTGTGTGTGTTTGTTTTGTTATTAAAACATAACTTTCACCTTTTTCAACTTTGGCCCCTCATGTTTATTACTTACTTATAATATTGGCAAAACTCTTGTCTTTTCATACTTCTAAACACACACTTAACTAGGTTAAAGAGCCTAGTCATTTATTTCTTGAGGTGCCATATCATAGTATTTTAACGAATATGAATATTCGGGTTTTGGAGTGTTACAAGTCTACCCCCCTTAAATAAGGTTTCGTCCCCGAAACCTTTCTCATTTCCTCTACACACACACACACATTGATGTTTGACTTAACACCCTCATCACATTTATAAGTAATCATCCTAACTCCTTTCATAATCATTCATGCAATTGGCTTCCTCTTCTAAACAAGGCTGTACTTTCCCTGGCATACCTTCATATAACATTCTTATTTTCTTTGACCCGTTAATAACAGGTTAATATACACACTTATTCAAACTTATAATAATGCTTACCTTCATATGATCATTTTATAACAGATTAAATACCTTCATCTCATCCCTTAAGATTCCATTCTATAGACGCATTGCATAACATTTAACCCTTGTTTTGTTATCACAACAAAACTACCTTTTTATAGTCACACCTACGTGCTTACCTTCATAGTTAACATCGTTCCACATTTCTTTAGTTATTTGTACCATACATATCCCTTCGTTACTTACGCATTCGGATATTTTCATTCTCATCATTCTTTTGTTCATTTGCTTTACATTTACTTATGTGACTTATTTGACGCACACATGGTCAAGCTATCGACTCCTTCTTATATAGACTAGTTCCGTCCTTTATATCTTAAATCTGTTTCGCGGATTCGAACACATCATTCATACCTTTCGTACCTCCTATGTTTGAATCCATCTAACGGTTTCAGACATTTCATTTATACTTTAACTTCTTTCATGTTTCGAATCCGTCCCGCGGATTCTAGCTTAGCATATCATATTTCGAATCCGTCTCGCGGATTCTAGCGTAGCATATCATACTTCGAATCCGTCTCGCGGATTCTAGTATAGCGTATCATATTTCGAATCCGTCTCGCGGATTCTAGCATAGAATATCATACTTCGAATCCGTCTCGCGGATTCTAGTATAGCATATCATATTTCGAATCCGTCTCGCGGATTCTAGCATAGCATATCATACTTCGAATCCGTCTCGCGGATTCTAGTATAGCATATCATACTTCGAATCCGTCTCGCGGATTCTAGTATAGCGTATCATATTTCGAATCCGTCTCGCGGATTCTAGCATAGCATATCATACTTCGAATCCGTCTCGCGGATTCTAGTATAGCATATCATACTTCGAATCCGTCTCGCGGATTCTAGTATAGCATATCATACTTCGAATCCGTCTCGCGGATTCTAGTATAGCATATCATACTTCGAATCCGTCTCGCGGATTCTAGTATAGCATATCATACTCTCATTCTTGAGAGTCTTACACTCCTCTTCTCCCTCACGTCCACCTACTACTTAATTCTAACGGACATACCTGTATCAATTATCACGGTCCCACGAACGTCATATGCTTCACGTGTACTGGCCAGGTACACAATCCACATACTAGTTTCGTGTCTTCGTGTAATTGTCACCTTATGTCCGAAGAATTTGGTTTCGGCACGTGTATCATTTTTCAAAACATGTTTACTATGCCATCATGGTCCTTCATTTAGCATTTTTCTTCCCTTAATGCATTTTACCATTTCACATACCGACATATTAAATTTACGTACCTTAACTTTATCTTATTTCATGCCTTGGTGTCGGTAATTGACCGCACTCGCGGATCATCCTCTTCAAACGCTTATACTTACCTTGCATATACAAAACCGTCAGTTTCTTTATGCGTATACATAAGTACATACTTACATTCTCTTTTACCTTTGGATCTTGACCGAGTCTTGGATTGTACGGGTTTCTTAACACAAGAGCACATAGGTTTGAGTTCAAGCACTTACCTTCTTACACATGATTCTCTCAAACCAGGGCTCTGATACCAACTTGTTACACCCTAACACATATTTGACAAAAGTCGCAGCGGAAATTCGTGCCATAAAATTTCTTTCTTTATAAATACCCCAACTTATTTAAACTTTAACTTTATCATAACTCTTATTATAAATCTGTCATCCTCTTATTTACTAATTAAAGACATAGCTTATGTTTTCTACATTTTACATTCAACGTCCCCGTACAATCTCTCTAGTGACTCGGTCTTCGATCCTTAATCTTCGTGATAAACGCTCATTATCCGTACAACCTGCATTACCACATACATTCAACACATTAGTATACAAGACATAAACAAGAATACAATACATGTACGCTTTCCATTCAGCTTCTCTCTCATTTTTAAGCATATCATTCGCGTATTCATTCTCTTGTGAGCCTTCAATAATATACCTGCGTAACACTTCGTTTTACAGGCACACGATTAATACCATTAACACTTAACGTATCCAGAATCATACTTGTATATACTCGTGCATACATCCATACCTCAACACATGCATGCATACACTCATACGTGTCTTCATATGTACATAAATACACACCTGCATACGTACATACATCCCTATGCCTTCACATATATACATACTATCATACGCATCTTCATATATACATAAGTACGCTTCGTAAGTATCTACATTCATACATCTCTACATACATGCATACATTCATATATATCTTTATATAAATACGTACATATCTTTCCTACAACTTACGTGCGTGCATACACTCATACATGCTTTATACAATCCTGCATACATACTTACATACATACGTACATACATACACATTTGCATAGGTGCATACCTTTCCTACATCTTTACGTACATACATGCCATTATACGTATTTTCATATATACATAAATACGCATCTACATACACGTAACACATCTTGCATACCTCTCACATACTCGTACGATATTTACATGGGACTTAAACTTTGATTTATAGCCCATAAATATCTAAGGATTGATGCGTGGTTAAAAACCGGTGCTCGTAATTATATAACTTTATGATTTCATATGAGTCTTAGATCTTGAACGACCTACTTTTAATTAGGTATTGCGTTTATGCAGGTTTGACAAAGTTAAGGAGCCTTTCGGGAGCTTTACATGCTACCGGGTCGAAAACCGAAGCACCAGAACACGTTACGGGTCAACCGGAAACACCAGACGCGAAAAATAAAAGCTTACAAACAAGTGCCCGTCGCCGACGGGCTCCAAGCCGTCGGCGACGGGTTGTAGATATGCCCGTCGGGCCATTTAACCCGTCGGCAGTGTGTTAACCCGTCAGCAAAAAAAGTGGTTTTCCCTTGCCCGTCGGCGACGGGTCCCCTACCCGTCGGCGACGGCCTCTAGTTTTTGCAGTTTTCTGCAGATACGTTTCGTCGTCCGTACGCACCTAAACGCACGTAACTTTTGAACCGTTTACCCGTTTAACCTCCCGTTTCTTCCTACATGCTTGTAAATTCATATTCTATCATATGAACTTAAAATCCCACATCCGGATTAAGGAAATTCTTGACTTGCATGCATTCGGCTTATTATTACATTCTAATTAATTGACCCGTTCATGCAATTATCAACATAATCTGTTTGTTAGACCTCAATCTCATATAAACTTAATAATTTCATTGACGCCTAACATAAAAGATTAATTTCTCGGATGCCTTGCATCCTCTTAACCCACTTTCGCTTAAAGACTCATTTTTGACCCGTTATGAGTATTTGTGCATTAAATGGTCTATTACATGACAAGACCATATTCTACGCTTTCACACATGACCAACACATTACCCTAATCGGTTCACTTGTTTCCAATAGACATTTAAGGTCGTTTGCCCGATATACCTATCAAGGGCATTTTTGTCAATCTCGCTCTATCCTTTGCAACAAGGGAATTCCTTACAAAAGTAACGAATCCTCCTATTTAGTTAAAATTCTTAATCACCCATACCTTGCTCGGATAAAAGCTAAGATCCGATTAATACCCATTGACATCATACATTTCATTCTCAATTGACCTCAATTGTCACATTTAGTTAAAATGCATATAACTATACATAAACAACTAAGAAGTGATTACGGAATCACTTACCTCATGTATCCGTGTCCACATCCGTTTCCACGCCTCTTCTTGACCCGTTAGCCTTTCGCGCTTGAGTCCGTCTCCACATGATTCCTATACTTTCATGTCATAGAAATCACGCTATCATTAGCATACTCATTTGTACATGATAACAATCGTATCAATCCCATATTTCACACTTAACTTTCATCAATCATTTCTAACAAACATAACTCATATAATCATGTTCGCATACGTTTAACTCATGTAACTCATCATGTCATTACATTTAACACGGATTGACATTACATGTACCATACGACTTCTCATTAACCTATATTTACCATCACGAGTCAACTCATGTTGCTTATACTTAGTTGACTTTCAAAAGTCAACTATTAACCATACATATCTATCGACTTATCAACATATTCCCGTAACGTCACAATCGACTATACGGACGACATCATATACATTTATCATTCACTTGATGTACGTACTACCTTTTAAGCATAACGTACAACTTAATCATACAAAATCTCCTAATTTCATACATAGTTCATCAAATGCTTCTACAATCCAGCATGGGGTACTTAAATTAAACATCAAACATGTAATCATCAAATTACATTACATTATCAAAAACCCACTTCATAACTACTTGTTAATCACTTACAAGTGATCTAATCTTAAGTTCTTCATAACTCATCATACTTTTGATATATGTACTACCTTGTAAGCATAGTGTACAACTAGTTCATGCATATCATTCTAATCTCATACACAATTCATCAATTTCTTCTTCCTAATCAACATGATTCATACATGCATAACATCAAACATACTAGTATCACATTTCTTTCAATTCTTCTAACAAGAATACATCATACAACTCAAAATACATCAATATTAAGCAAGAACTTAAACATAGATGATTTACCCATGTCATCTTCTTCACCATAACAAATGGGTTTCACCCTTAAACATCAAATTAACCTAATTTATGCATAATCCATGTTCCAAATGATGAATCTAACACATACTCATGCTCAATTTCATACAAATTCGTGATTTACAACATAACCCATTTCGTGCACCATCACCAATCTAGAATCTAAGACATACCTTACGATCCCCTTGTGAAGGTGATCATTAATCTATGCTCGGTTATGAATTTGAGCTTCGTTTGACTCCTCAATTTGATGATTATGTTAGAACTAGGGTTTGGTTCATGGGGGTGTTCCCCTGATCGTTGTAGAACACACACGATGTGTGTTGTGTGTGTGTGTGTTTGTTTTGTTATTAAAACATAACTTTCACCTTTTTCAACTTTGGCCCCTCATGTTTATTACTTACTCATAATATTGGCAAAACTCTTGTCTTTTCATACTTCTAAACACACACTTAACTAGGTTAAAGAGCCTAGTCATTTATTTCTTGAGGTGCCATATCATAGTATTTTAACGAATATGAATATTCGGGTTTTGGAGTGTTACAAGTCTACCCCCCTTAAATAAGGTTTCGTCCCCGAAACCTTTCTCATTTCCTCTACACACACACACACATTGATGTTTGACTTAACACCCTCATCACATTTATAAGTAATCATCCTAACTCCTTTCATAATCATTCATGCAATTGGCTTCCTCTTCTAAACAAGGCTGTACTTTCCCTGGCATACCTTCATATAACATTCTTATTTTCTTTGACCCGTTAATAACAGGTTAATATACACACTTATTCAAACTTATAATAATGCTTACCTTCATATGATCATTTTATAACAGATTAAATACCTTCATCTCATCCCTTAAGATTCCATTCTATAGACGCATTGCATAACATTTAACCCTTGTTTTGTTATCACAACAAAACTACCTTTTTATAGTCACACCTACGTGCTTACCTTCATAGTTAACATCGTTCCACATTTCTTTAGTTATTTGTACCATACATATCCCTTCGTTACTTACGCATTCGGATATTTTCATTCTCATCATTCTTTTGTTCATTTGCTTTACATTTACTTATGTGACTTATTTGACGCACACATGGTCAAGCTATCGACTCCTTCTTATATAGACTAGTTCCGTCCTTTATATCTTAAATCTGTTTCGCGGATTCGAACACATCATTCATACCTTTCGTACCTCCTATGTTTGAATCCATCTAACGGTTTCAGACATTTCATTTATACTTTAACTTCTTTCATGTTTCGAATCCGTCCCGCGGATTCTAGCTTAGCATATCATATTTCGAATCCGTCTCGCGGATTCTAGTATAGCGTATCATATTTCGAATCCGTCTCGCGGATTCTAGCATAGTATATCATACTTCGAATCCGTCTCGCGGATTCTAGTATAGCATATCATATTTCGAATCCGTCTCGCGGATTCTAGCATAGCATATCATACTTCGAATCCGTCTCGCGGATTCTAGTATAGCATATCATACTTCGAATCCGTCTCGCGGATTCTAGTATAGCGTATCATATTTCGAATCCGTCTCGCGGATTCTAGCATAGCATATCATACTTCGAATCCGTCTCGCGGATTCTAGTATAGCATATCATACTTCGAATCCGTCTCGCGGATTCTAGTATAGCATATCATACTTCGAATCCGTCTCGCGGATTCTAGTATAGCATATCATACTTCGAATCCGTCTCGCGGATTCTAGTATAGCATATCATACTCTCATTCTTGAGAGTCTTACACTCCTCTTCTCCCTCACGTCCACCTACTACTTAATTCTAACGGACATACCTGTATCAATTATCACGGTCCCACGAACGTCATATGCTTCACGTGTACTGGCCAGGTACACAATCCACATACTAGTTTCGTGTCTTCGTGTAATTGTCACCTTATGTCCGAAGAATTTGGTTTCGGCACGTGTATCATTTTTCAAAACATGTTTACTATGCCATCATGGTCCTTCATTTAGCATTTTTCTTCCCTTAATGCATTTTACCATTTCACATACCGACATATTAAATTTACGTACCTTAACTTTATCTTATTTCATGCCTTGGTGTCGGTAATTGACCGCACTCGCGGATCATCCTCTTCAAACGCTTATACTTACCTTGCATATACAAAACCGTCAGTTTCTTTATGCGTATACATAAGTACATACTTACATTCTCTTTTACCTTTGGATCTTGACCGAGTCTTGGATTGTACGGGTTTCTTAACACAAGAGCACACAGGTTTGAGTTCAAGCACTTACCTTCTTACACATGATTCTCTCAAACCAGGGCTCTGATACCAACTTGTTACACCATCACCAATCTAGAATCTAAGACATACCTTACGATCCCCTTGTGAAGGTGATCATTAATCTATGCTCGGTTATGAATTTGAGCTTCGTTTGACTCCTCAATTTGATGATTATGTTAGAACTAGGGTTTGGTTCATGGGGGTGTTCCCCTGATCGTTGTAGAACACACACGATGTGTGTGTTGTGTGTGTGTGTTTGTTTTGTTATTAAAACATAACTTTCACCTTTTTCAACTTTGGCCCCTCATGTTTATTACTTACTCATAATATTGGCAAAACTCTTGTCTTTTCATACTTCTAAACACACACTTAACTAGGTTAAAGAGCCTAGTCATTTATTTCTTGAGGTGCCATATCATAGTATTTTAACGAATATGAATATTCGGGTTTTGGGGTGTTACACCAATGAATTTAGCTGGGTTCGATATTGTGTTAGGAATGGATTGGTTAGTAGCCAACCATGCTCGAATCCTTTGTGACCAGAACTCTATAGAAATTCGTGCACCTACCGGAGAAGTAATCATGGTTACAGGGGACAGACCGCGAAAACCCATGAAGTTCATTTCAGTAATGAAAGTTGCTAGTTATGAACGAAAACAAGGAATAGTGTATATGATTTCGGTAGTCATGAGCACTAAGGGTAAGGAACTTAAGGAAATTCCTGTAGTCTCAGAATACCCAGATGTATTCCTAGAAGAGTTACCAGGATTACCACCAGATAGGGAGGTAGAATTTAGAATTCATCTAATTACAGGAACTACACCGATAGCCAAGGCACCTTATCGGTTAGGACCCACAGAAATGTTAGAACTGAAAAAGCAATTAGATGAATTAATAAGTAAAGGTTTCATACAACCTAGTTCATCCCCGTGGGGAGCACCAGTGTTGTTTGTAAAGAAGAAGGATGGTTCGATGAGAATGTGTATTGATTATAGAGAATTGAATAAGGTTACAATTAAGAATCGATACCCATTACCTAGGATTGATGATCTATTCGATCAACTTCAAGGAGCTAGATATTTTTCTAAAATAGATTTACGTTCCGGATATCATCAGTTGAAGGTACAAGAAGAAGACATACCTAAAACTGCTTTCAGAACTAGGTATGGTTATTACGAGTTTACAGTCATGCCCTTCGGATTAACGAATGGACCTGCAGCATTCATGGACATGATGAATAGGATCTGTAAACCGTACTTGGATAAATTTGTAATTGTTTTTATCGACGATATACTTATTTATTCCAAAAATCAGGACGAACATTGTGAGCACATGCATGCACTCTTAACTTTGTTAAGAAAAGAAAAGCTTTACGCTAAATTCTCGAAGTGTGAATTTTGGCTACAAGAAGTGCAATTCTTAGGTCACATGGTGAATCACGAAGGCATTCATGTAGATCCTGCTAAGATAGAGGTAATTACCAAATGGAAGGTTCCGCAATCAGCAATAGAAATTAGAAGTTATATAGGTTTAGCCAGATATTATAGACGGTTTATTAAGGATTTTTCCAAGATAGCTGTACGATTAACTAAGCTAACCTGTAAAGCAGTTAAGTTTGAATGGGGACCTAAGCAAGAAGAAGCTTTTAGGATTCTAAAGCAAAAGTTAACAAATGCTCCAATCCTAGCTTTACCAGAAGGGACTGAAGATTTTGAAGTTTACTGTGATGCTTCAAAACTAGGATTAGGATGTGTGCTAATGCAACGCAAGAAGGTAATTGCGTATGCTTCAAGACAATTGAAAAAGCACGAAGAAAACTATACAACTCATGACTTAGAGTTAGGAGCCGTAATTTTTGCCCTTAAAATTTGGAGGCATTATCTGTATGGAAGTAAGTTTACTGTCTATACGGATCACAAAAGTTTAAGATATATATTTGGGCAAAAAGAGTTAAACATGAGGCAAAGGCGATGGATGGAAATCCTAAGTGACTACGACTGTGATATTCAGTATCACGAAGGAAAGGCAAATGTAGTTGCAGATGCCTTAAGTCGTAAGTATCATGAAAAGCAAAAGCGAGTTCGTGCTCTCAGATTAAATCTACAATTAGATTTAATGGAACAATTGAAGAATGTTCAAGCTACAGCAATCAAGGATGATGCTGAAGGAATGAAAGGACGAATAAAAGAATTAGAGCAAGGAGCTGATGGAATTTGGAGATTCCACCAAAGCAGAATTTGGGTACCTAAGCAGGGAGAATTAAGAAATAAGATTTTAGAAGAAGCCCATAAATCTAGGTATACAATGCACCCAGGAAACAATAAAATGTACCAAGATTTAAGAAATAACTTCTGGTGGATAGGAATGAAAAAGGATATAGCTCGATATGTTTCTAAGTGCCTTACTTGTTCACAAGTTAAGGCATAACATCAGAAACCTTCAGGTCTACTACAACAATTAGAAATGCCTGTATGGAAATGGGAACTCATAACAATGGATTTTGTTACTAAGTTACCCAAAACCAGAAAAGGTAATGATGCGATTTGGGTAATTGTGGATCGATTAACCAAATCAACTCATTTTCTACCTATGAAAGAAACCTATAGCATGGAACGGTTGGCAAAATTGTATGTAGATGAAGTAGTATCCTTACATGGAGTTCCACTCTCCATTGTTTCAGATAGGGATAGTCGTTTTACTTCCCATTTTTGGACTAGTTTCCAAGAAGCGATGGGAACTCGATTAAATTTAAGCACTGCATATCATCCTCAGACAGACGGACAAAGTGAAAGAACAATCCAAACTCTGGAAGACATGCTCAGAGCATGTGTGATAGATTTTGGTGGAAATTGGGACGGCCATTTACCTTTGATTGAATTCTCCTATAACAATAGTTATCATTCAAGCATCGAAACTGCCCCATTCGAAGCACTGTATGGACGAAAGTGCAGAACTCCAGTTTGTTGGGCAGAAATAGAAGAAAGTCAATTGTCAGGTCCTGAAATAGTGCAAGAGACGACCGACAAAATTACCCAAATCAAGGAAAGACTGAAGACGGCTCGAGACCGTCAAAAGAGTTATGCCGATAATCGACGCAAGCCACTGGAATTTCAAATCGGAGATAAAGTACTTTTGAAAGTTTCTCCTTGGAAAGGAGTAGTTCGATTCGGTAAGAAAGGAAAGCTAAGTCCAAGATACGTAGGACCATTTTCTGTAATCCAACGTATAGGACTAGTTGCCTATCGCTTACAACTACCAGAAGAATTAGCCAGAATACATGATGTATTTCATGTATCCAATCTCAAGAAATGTCTATCTGACGAGTCCCTGGTAGTACCTCTTCAAGATATAGAGGTAAATGAAAAGTTAAAGTTTGTTGAGAAGCCATTGCAAATAGAAGATAAAAAGATTAAGTTTCTCAAAAACAAGCGGCTAGTACTGGTCAAAGTTAAGTGGGATTCAAAGAGAGGATCTGAATACACTTGGGAGCTGGAATCAGAGATGAAGCGGAAGTATCCTCACTTATTCCAATGAATCTCGAGGACGAGATTTTAAATTAGGTGGGGAGGATGTAAGGACTCTCAAAATTATCCTAAAAATACCCGTAAGAATAAACCCGGACCTCTGAAACCATAATCCATATTAAAAATCAAGAAATTCAGAATTCTAGTCCTCTCGCGGGCCGCGTAAACCTTAAGGGAAGTTTACGCGGGCCGCGTCAACTTGAAATATAACCGGATAAGTCTCCAAGCCACGTATCGAACCACCTGGCTAGCCTACTCGTGACCATGCAAGCCTACTCGTAGACTAGGCGGCCACGCGGGCCGTGTAAAGTATGATGGATGGTTTACGCGGGCCGCGACAGGCCCTAATTTTAGCTATAAATAGCTTAGCTCAGGGGCTTTCATTCTGTGTCGAAACAAACTTTCAAAAATGAAGTTATAATACTCTGAAGTCGAAAATACTTTCAATATTAGCGAGGCGCTGCTCCGATACCGGGTATTAACTCGATCGCTGCTACGATTCAATGTTCGATCGATTAAACTATCCAATGGATGTTTAAGTGCTGCCCACATTAGGGTTTATGCTTTGTCATTCGTCGTCAATTCGATGGATGTTTAAGTATCGCACTTTGTCATTCGTTGTGAAGGTTTAATCTCGTGAGTTATCGTAAATGCTGTATTAGTTACTAACCGAGTTCGTGTGCATGTTATTAAATTTAGGTTAAAAGGCTAATCAGTAAGCTAAGCTCTGCTCATATAAATCTGCAATGTGAGTCATTCTCTTTTTATCAAAGTGCTTTATAAATTCTTAAATATTTTCAAAGTTATAATTACAGGGATTAAGTCTTTGTAATCACCAAATTACAGCCGGTATGTACATTACTTGATAACCGTCACCATTGGACAACGGGGTAGCCAAGGGGTGATATGACCATAGTCACAGACACCATTGGACTCTGAGGTTACCGATGGATGTTCGAGTGACAAATACTGTGGGTAGTTGGTTGATACATGGAAACATTGTAATCGCTCTTAATACTGTAAATTATAACAAACGAGTCGTTTTAGTAAAAAGAATGATTCACCAGTATTTCCCGCTGACAAAACCTTTTTCAAACATGTTTCAGATGATCTGTTGTGATCCAGGAAAAGTGCCGCGAAGCACCACAAAGCTTAAGGAAGTGGCTCAGTATAAAATAAAGAAACATGTTTTGGAAAAATAAAGATTTCTCAGTGAAATCATATGATTGTAAATTACCGGGGTTTTATCCCGAGTTGTGAAATAAAATAATCGGGAAAATTGCAGTTTTAAAAAGATCCTGAAGAAAACTTCCACTGTTAAATAAATACCACGGGATTTTCTGTCCCGCGGCTCCTGAAACGGGTCAAACCGGGTCGGGGGCCGTGACACTACGGCTGCTTATATTGTGGTTCCGCCTCTTATTCACTTTATCCTTAAACTAATCTCAACAATCAAATCCCAAGATTAATAGCCCAAATTCCTTATTATCCTTTCTACCAAAAAAAAAAAAAAAACACCCTTTCTTTTAAACTAAGACTATCTAATATATATGTAATTAATCCATGCATATATCTAAATTATTTTTCATATGTAATATATAGAAAATACGATTAAATAAAATAAAGTTTGCTTATTTGATAGGAGTTCTGAGTTCTCGCAGCTCTTGCAACTTGATGTATACATGACGATGACATTGCATGTTTATAAGCATAACATGTTGAGTAGTAAATTAAAAATTTGAAACCATATGATTTTTTTTTTTCAAATCAAATGAATAGTGGAAGTGGGCCATTAAAACTTAATAAATACAAAAAATTAAAAAATAAAAGTAACTCAAATATAAATTATTGTTAAATTACTTGTCACATGATTTTGCAGTTACTCTTTATATAATCTAAAGATTTGGACTAAGAATTTGTCCTTAAAACAACCAACGGATTCAATATTATCTAAATTTCAACCACCCCTCATAAACTCACTTGTAGCATCTGGTGTGATGAAATCAGCCGGATTCATGTTGAATGAGCATACTAAATTAGTCATGGTATTTGTTTTGAGCTCACCTTGGATGTGTTTCTCTTCATTGAAACGGCTTGCCAAGAGCATGGCAATCTCCATTTCAACGGGATCTCCAACATCAGTTATGCGACAATGACTTGCAGGATCATTATAAATATCCCGCATTAAGCGGTATTTTCTAGGTTTTCTACGATGTTGCTTTCTGGCTCCTTCATTGTTACCTGCAACTACATTGTGTCTAGAGCTAGAATCTTTATTGACTGTCTTGTTAAGTTTGTTTTGACCATTGTTGACCTTTCTCATAGTCATTTCCTACATTACAATTCATTCCTAAAGAATTAATTAATCATATTTGTAAAACAAAAAAAAAATTGGCTCAAAATGTTTAAAAATAAAAGTTCATATTCGCTATAAGAAAAACTACACCTAAGAATTTATATCTGAATATACCAAATAACACAAAAAGGACCAAACTTTCAATCCAATAAAAGAACTTTCCATATGCTTTAAATGAAATTATTCATAAAGCCTACAAAATCGTTAAAGAATGAACACTTGCAGACCAAATTATAAATGATATACATACCAAATAGAAAAGTTGTGAATTCACTTGTTTCAATGGCTTCTTCCTGCGATGAATGTATATTGAAAGTAATTTTCGATTAACAATCCACACCAACAAGCTTATCAATCAATATTCACACAACTGCTACTGCAAAACTAAAAAAAGTATGGAACAAAATTACAGACAGAAACATGTTTACGTGATCGAGTTAAAGAAATATAACGAGTTACATATGATTGCGGTATAAACTTGCAGATTTTTCTAATTGTGTCCCATATTAATTAGAAAATCTTAGCAAAATTAAATCGATTCCAAACAAGTTGATGAGAACTTAGAAAAATCAAATCTAGTATAATCTACATTGTAAATTGATACATATGATTGGTAATGTTGGAATTCATGATTAACACAAACAAATTAGGACACTTGACACATACGATCGAGTAAAAAATACCTACCCAGGTTGAAAATCTAAGAGCTGCGAGACTATATTTAAACCCTAAATCACAAAAAAGGAGCAAGATGGAGATACGATGATCTACCACATATAGAAAATGTTTCTACCTAAGAAGTCTATTGCATGCCGCTGATTCTTGGTTTTGATCTACAAATCCCCAAGATCAATGGTAGATATATAAAATGTGCTTACCCAATAAGTTTATTGTACGCCGTTGATTTTTGGTTTTGATTCGCCGATGCCTATGATAATCAACGGTGGATATGAATATTGTGTCTACCGGCCATGAAGTTTATTGTACGCCATTGATTTCAAGTTTGGATCTACAAATCAAAAGACGATCAACTGTAGATAATATATGTATGAATATCGCGTAAAACATTATTTAATTAAAATTTTAAGAGGCATTAAAAATGTTGTCATTAGTAACACGTCATGTAACAAAAAGTAAAGTGCATTTATCGCTTGCAAAATTAAGAGCCTAAATGTATGCATCACGTTTTATCTAAGAGTTAATTACACAGATAGTCCTTGTGGTTTATTGAAGTAACACCTTTGAGTACTAATTTTTTTTTTGTAACAGGTTTAAGTTCTATGATTTTGCTTTTGTATCACCTTTGAGTATTAAGGCTAATTGTCATTAGTTTTTCTGTCTAATTGGTGCAAACTGACAAAACTACCCTTATATAATTTTCTGTTAATGCTCAAAGGTGTTACTTTCAATAGACCCGAGAGACTGTCTAATCTTAGTGCTAGACATTAAACATAGTTACCACAATACATTAGTATCATTCAAAAACAAAACGGTTTGCACATAGAATAGTATATTTTGCACCCTTAAGAAATAACCACTCGTTTGAGTACCACCAGTTGATGAACTCAAAATTGGAATCTAGAAAAAGATGGAAATTTGGGCAAAATCAACAATTTTCATGTTTAGGTGTTTTTATTAACCTTGATAACCAAATTAGATATCTCATTACATGATTGTTTAGTTGTTCCCGGTACATCTCCTTCATGTCCAAAATAATAGCTCGAAGCTCTTACGACTAAAAAAATACATAATATCACCATATGGTATGATATCTAAGACATAGAGGTGGCAATTCGATCTATTAATAACTCGTCAATTCAAAATAATTAGCCGGTTTAATTAAACAACCAGAATTCAATATTTTTTATTTAATATGATATGATATAATATCACATAACATGACATAATATGATATAGTATCATATAAAAAAATTATTCTTTTCTCATATATCCTATATATATTACTATGTTTTACAAAAAAAAAAAAAGTTAGAAAGAGAAATCATATGTATGTAAATATAAAAATAGGAAAAATTACATATATGTAATATGAATAGGGTTATTGTAAAAAGGATGAAAATTCTAAGAAGTATAGGAAACCATGAGAGGAGAACACGTGTCCAAGGGGGCAAGAGTAGAGTCGTTTAAAAGCAAAAAAAGAAAGAAAGATGCACATGCTTTTCACATGCCAAGGACCTAGCACATGCAAGTTCCCCTGTCATTTTTAAATGTCAGTAACGTTTTTATACCTCATTAAAAAAATACACCATAAAATCAAGTGTTTTTTTTATCTTGAATATGAGTTTACCATCTCTATATTTAAAAAAAATGAAAACTCATATGCGTAAAATACAAAGGACAAAATACTAAAAACATCATGGGGATAAAACTAAAACACAGTAAACAACGGACAAAAAACACCATGAATAGCCGACTAAAAATACAATGGACAGAAGACTAGAACACCATTGACTAAAAACACAATGGACAGCAAACTAAAAACATCATGAAAAGAAGACAAAAACACAGTGGAAAATAGATTAAAAATAACATGGATAATAGACTAAAACCCCAATGGACAGAGTAAAAACATGTGCATACTACAAACACAATGAACAAACTTATAAGTTATTATATGTGTTTTTGTTTAAATAATAACGCACAAAAAAGTTATTAATGTTTAAAGATGAAGGATGAATATATATGAGCTTTGCATGTGGAGAGAGAAAGTCAACAATGTAGGTTATTTCTTTATATCATTGCCCTTCTTTTCTTATGTAATTTCCATTCACTTCAGTGGCGGAACCAGCCTATTAAATCAGGGGTATCCCAAAAAGAAATTTACCGTGCAATCATACAATATTAAAAAACGACAATAAATAAATAAAGTAAAACAAATACCTAATATATTTGTCCTCTTCTTTTTTTCATAGCTTAAATCGTTCCATCACGTCGTCTACTTTTAGTTTATAAAAAATCCTTTTCGACTACACAAACCATGACATTGTTCAAAAATTTCGGGCCATTTGATTTCGTATAAAACAGGCCCATTGCCTCCCCCATAATCAACATATAAATGGGACTGTTTTATTATTATTTTGGGTTTTGGGCTAATGGGCTAGCTTAATAGGTTATTAACAATTATGTTTGGGCTTGTAAAAAGAATTAGATTTACATTCTTATACTATCCTATTTTTATGGTTAGAGGTATCCTCGTATTTTTAAGGGGTATTTTTTGTATAAAAACGAAAAAAATAACACTGCGAATACATGGTTGAGCCGTAGCCCGTGCTACGGCTGCTTATATTGTGGTTCCGCCTCTTATTCACTTTATCCTCAAACTAATCTCAACAAACAAATCCCAAGATTAATAGCCCAAATTCCTTATTATCCTTTCTACAAAAAAAAAAAAACACCCTTTCTTTTTAACCTAAGACTATCTAATATATATGTAATTAATCATTGCATATATCTAAATTATTTTTCATATGTAATATATAGAAAATACGATTAAATAAAATAAAGTTTGCTTATTTGATAGGAGTTCTGAGTTCTCGCAGCTCTTGCAACTTGATGTATTCATGACGATGACATTGCATGTTTATAAGCATAACATGTTGAGTAGTAAATTAAAAATTTGAAACCCTGTGATTTTTTTTTTCAAATCAAATGAATAGTGGAAGTGGGCCATTAAAACTTAATAAATACAAAAAATTAAAATATAAAAGTAACTCAAATATAAATTATTGTTAAATTACTTGTCACATGATTTTGCATTTACTCTTTATATAATCTAAAGATTCGGACAAAGAATTTGTCCTTAAAACAACCAACGGATTCAATATTATCTAAATTTCAACCACCCCTCATAAACTCACTTGTAGCATCTGGTGTGATGAAATCAGCCGGATTCATGTTGAATGAGCATACTAAATTAGTCATGGTATTTGTTTTGAGCTCACCTTGGATGTGTTTCTCTTCATTGAAAAACTATATAATTGGTGCAAAGTGACAAAACTACCCTTTTAAATGTTTTTGCAAAACGGTAGATTTTTAAGAGTCATAGGCCATGTAAATTTCTAATCTTAGTGCTAGACATTAAACATAGTTTTTCAAGGGTCATAGGCTATGTAAGTTTCTTATATTTACAACTTATATAACTTTGAAGACTTTCATAATTCAATTTTATATTTCACCCAACACCTTGCCTATATTCCACTAAGCACTTTGCTTTTTTATCTATTAACTTGTGTCTTATACATCATTATTTCAATTATATGCATCAGTAGTCATGTGATTGGATATCCCTTAAACTTTGATTTGTGGATTGTTTGGAGTCCCCCATCAAATGATGTGCTACCACAATTACCCATGCATACAGGGAATCTTGCAATTCTTGAGAAACAAGTTAAGCATTGGAAATAGCTTTCTCAAATAGTGTTTTTATTTTCTCATTTGTAAAATATAATGATTCGTGGGTTTCGGTTAACGCGGAAGAAGATGGCAAAGTGTGCAAAGGAATTGAAGGGATGAAGATGGAAGCAAGCAAATCAAAAAGTATAGAACAAAGCATGATGTTTTTCTTGACATGGATCCTCATACAACAGTATATGATGTTTTCAACCCAAGTGTGTGTATTTAAAATTTCAGATTTCAAATTAACTTGATTTTAAAAATCTCTTTGATTTAGCTACTGACGAGGTATGACCCGGATCGGCTAACCCGACCCGGTCATTACCTATTATTTTGTTATAAATAATTAATTACACATGTTTATTCTAGAATGTTCCATTCTGCATGGATAAACCACGTAACTAAATCCCCAAACTTTTGGGAAGATCATGCAAATCCCTAACTTATCGGAGCCCATCCTAAGTTAGGGGAAACCCTAATGGTAAACTATAAATAGAGGTAAACATCAAAGGTACGATTCATTCTGTTCTCGTTTACTCTCTCTCTCTACTCATACTTTCTTACTCCCAAACCAAGACTTATTCTCACGCCGGAGGGTGGTTACAGGAATAACCCCATTCATGTAACGAGTCCTAACGGTGTTCTGTTTTGCAGTCAGCTGTTCGGATCGCCAAAGATTTGAAGTACTAGCCGGAGCTTACCTGTAAGGTCAGTGTTTCTTCATTGGCGCCATCCGTGGGACCTTTCGGTAACAACAGCAAGATTAAACCCAATGGCAAGCGATCAGAACATGGCAATAACACCAAATTAAGCAGTGATAACCAGCAACCCGTTGTTGGTGACGAATTCTGTGGCCACTACCATACCGGCCTCACCTGCTATAACCAGGTCTCTTGACCTGGAGTTTGAAGCAGAAGCACCACCACCGGGGTTTGCAAACGCCTCTGCTACTCCTTCTGGGATGACAGCAGCAGACCCTCTCTCATACACCTCCTGGCAGCTACGATCAGTGGTGCCAACCATAGCAGCCACCATTGTCTCCACCCCAGCATCGGCAACAAGTGCACAGACTATACGTCATAGCACTATGCCTGTTATCACAACCGCGGGCCCAAGTATCACTACACAGCAGATGAGCATGGCTCAATACTATCAGCCACCGGCTACATACACCATGGCGCCGCTATATTCGGCGGCGCTTACGGCAGCATCGTCCACACCACCACATCAACTGGTCATCATACCTGCGGGGATCATGAACGCCCCAGTCACGCCTGGAAATCAAGCTTACTTCCCAGGTTATTACTATGCACCCCCTTACGGGTACTTACCCCCGTACAATACCCAAACTTACACACCACAGATGGCAGCACAGAGTTATGCTCAGCAGTCGCCATATGCCGCCTACATGCCACCTTGGTGGACTTTCCCAACGTCACAACCGGCTCACAGTCAATCCCCGCCCACAGCGGAACCTGTTTATGACAGGGGAAACCCATCAAGACCCCGTTTCTCTCCAAACGGGGGCCCCAGCTCTACACTGAACATCACCTCAGCCCAACCTCCTGTTACTCAAGGCACAATACAAGGCGGGGCAACTCAACCAATACAACCCGGTAACGTGGAAGATGACGACCTCACCAGGCCATACAAACCTGTGGACGCTACTTTCAGGTCCAAGTTTACAAGGAGAATAGCCGAGGCCCCAATTAAGGAAAAACCTAAGATGCCTTAGACGGTGGGCAAATATAATGGTTTAGGGGACCCTGACGATCATCTCAACCTGTTTAAGAGTGCCAGGGAGGTAGCCTACTGGCCCATGCCTCTTTGGTGCAAGATGTTTATCCAAACGCTGGTGGGGTCAGCACGAGTCTGGTGGGGTAGTCTACCTATTGGGGAAATTGACAGTTTCGAAGACCTCGAGTCCAAATTCACGTTGCAATTTAGTTAGCAAAGGCGACACACAAAAGATCAAAACGAACTCCTCCATATCTGTACGCGTGATAACGAGACGGTGGAGAGTTTTATAGTCAGGTTCAACAAAGAAAGCCTGGCGATCCCAGGTATTACAAATGACCTGGCCTGCGGTGCTTTCTTACAAGGACTAAACGACGATGAACTGATAAGGACGTTGTATGGGAGGGATGGCATTCCCTCAACCATAGACGAGATCCTAAGAATAGCCAAAGTATATGTTACACAAGAAAAGACTGTGGAAACCAGTCACGCGGCTAATAGGAAAAAGGAAGCACAAAAAAGCCAGGAGGACAGAGAGCAGCGGAACTCTAAGGGCAAAGGTAGAGGAGACAGATACCAAAAAAGTGACAGATCAGACTCGCGGTATAACAGATACATGAGTTCATATTCAAGAAACGAATCCTCCTCCAAGCCAAAGTCTGATTACCCTAATTTAAGCAAAACGCCGGCAGAAATCCTGGCCTCCAAAAACCTAAAGTTTAACCCTCCCAAGCCATTGAAGGACACTCCCAACAAAGACACCAGTATATACTGTGAATATCACAAGGGCAGCGGCCATGATACCAACGATTGCTATCAGTTGAAGAAGCAAATCGAATACTTTGTAAAGGCGGGTAAGTTGGCTCACCTGGTTCGAGACATAAAGCAGGGTCCGCCCCCCAACAAAGAAGAGCCTGACAACGGGGCGGGCAAGAGACAGCGGGAGCTAAATATGGTATACGCCGATAAAGGAAGGGAGCGAAACGGAGTTTCTCCACACTCGAACCCTGGATGCTGGCGACCATGACAGTTGAACCACGCGCAGAGGATTTACACCTCACCACGGACCCCCTAATCATATCCGCCGCAGTAGGCGACTACAACATGAGAAGGATTCTGGTAGACACAGGGAGCTCTGAAGACATAATCTATGAGCACTGTATCAACAGGATGCAACCAGAAGACAGAAAATTGCTCGAGTCGGTACACGCCCCCATTAAGGGGTTCACCGGAGAAAAGGTTGATCCAATCGGCCAAATTACTTTTCCAGTAACATTCGGGCACACTCCCCGGGAAAGGACCATACTCCTCATATTTTTGTGGTACGCCCTGAGTCTTACCACAACGTAATCATTGGAAGGTTGTAAGTCCCGTATAACCGGATCTTTCAATGATATCAAACAATCACCAAGTTTGTGCGGAATCCAAACTTGATGTGATTCAAGATAAACCGAAAAGTAACAAAAACGAAGAACACACCGAATCACTTTCAACACTTGCACACGATTCTATTACTTTAACAAGCAAAACCGTCTAGTACAAGTGCTCACAAAATCGCCTCCCTCTCTAGCTCTCTCTAGGAATTGTAACAATGAAGTTCCAAAGGTTCAAAACCCTAAAACAAGTTAAAAACTTGTTTATATACTCAACCAAGCCCACTTCCCTACATGGGCTTCCCTTGGGCCTGCTTGGCCCACATGGCCTAAAGCTTAGCCCGAGTGACCTATAAAGGTCCACATCCTAATATAAACTAACCCGGTAAGGCCCAGCTCGTAACCATAGCTCGTTGTATTAATTTGATGCGTCAGTCTCACACTTTAGGGCCTAACAATCTCCCCCTAGACTGATGCCATCAAATTGTCTTCATACCATGAATTCAGCAACGTCTTCAACGAAGTCTATGGTTGTCTCTATGCTGCAGATGTTGTGGAAGTTCTTGACTTCTGAACTCTCAGCACTGGGTCTCTTTCTTCAGCTCTTGTGGTTAGCTTCATATCAGGATCTCGATCAGCATTTGCTTGAAAATCTTGTGAAAAGAATGTGAGAGGAGGATTCTCAGCAGCTCTTTTCTTCTTCAATCTTTGTCTTTCAAGCAGATTCATGGTACTTCTTCAAATGTACTTTCACTGTCAGACGGCGTTTCGTATCCGGTTCTTCTGACTCAGGTACATCTTGCTGTTGTGCTGCTTCAGGCTTCTTCAGCAATTAACAGCATCTCAGTCTTCATCAACCCCTGTTCTTGATTGAAATCAAGTTCTGCACATGCTCACAAACTCATAAGCAAACATTTCTTATGCAACAGGGAGAGTACCACATGAACATTAGATACATGAAATTTCACAATTTAAATTATTTTAACTTTTGATGATCAGTCAAATCTTCAAGAACGGTTACATTTTTTTATTTTAAGAAAACAAATAAACACTCTATTTTTGGATTTTTGGTTTTATAGAAAAGCAAGACACTATTTTTTTTTTTTTTTTTTTTTTTTTGTATTTTTGAATTTTTGAATTTTTTTTATTTTTAATTTAAGAACTAAAAACAAATAAAAAACTCAAAATATAAACAACTACCATAATATACAATTACAATTGCAATGGGATCAAAATTCGTTCTCAGGCAGACTAAGGAACACTTTTCAGTACGAGCCTAATCAAACTGGTCTATGCGATTGCCAATATGTTTGTCCACTTAAACTTTAACGCTCAACTTTCAATTTTTTTTTTTAACTTCATGATATGCTTTAGGTTATATTATACTATTATACCCGTGTGTCCCATTCCAAGGCATACCCCCGCGATCAAGGTAAGCACAACGATTCATCGTAGTAGGTGAGTATACTGATGTCATCCTTTAAGATATCCTGATTGTGTCTAGGTCTGCATATAATCTGTTTTATCATGTTTTGATTTCTTAACAATGAACACCCAAATAAATATTAATCAAATCCTGGAAATATAAACAGCACACTCTATCATGCAAGTATCTTCCCTACCACATATTTCACAAGTCCAATCCAGATTTCTGAAATCTTAACTGGGAATAGGTTGAGAAGAGAACAGAATAGATCGTTTGCAGAGATGGTATAATATACAGATCAAATGAGTTTTTCTCAGTTTGATATAGGTTTCTTGGGTTTCTTTTGGGCACTTGAGGGCCTCTTTCGGGTGTATTAGATCTATAGCGCGACAACGTACAGCTAGGTCAGCATGTATCTGGATGCAGCAGAAGCTGTCGTTGCCTAGCACCTCCAGGTCAGCATATATCTGGATGCAGCAGAGGAGGTACATGACTTTTTCAGAGAAGATTTCAGAATCAGATCAAAATTGTGTGTATCGGGACAACATACAAACATTCAAATAGAAATGAGCTAATTCCAAGTGACTTTCTTTCCTGGGGTCATGTACAATTTTAGTTCTGAACAGAAGAACAGCCAAGATATCCCCGGATGATTCAACAATATAAAGACCCGAAACCTCAGATGTTGGCTATCTATCAACGCAAGATTTAAGACCATAAAATCATACGCCGTTGGTATGTTACCCACATGGTACATAGTTCGTTATGTTTATAACACTTAGTATCTTTTATCATGTTGAGCGTCAAGCCTATCGACATATCGCAGTAGATCCTAGTCTTTTCAGCTATGGCACCTTACATGTGTTAGTCAAACCCTTTAACACGAACATTTATTTCACTTCCCATATCATGCAATTTCTCTTTTTGGCTTTTTCATTTTTCAAATGTTTTTGTATTTTTGTCATTTTCTCCCCCTAAAACAATACATATATACAGTAAACTCTTTTTGTATTTTCTGAGTTTTCTCCTCCTAAACTCTATATCTATCTATATGTTCCTCTCCCCCCCCCTAAATTTGTGCATAAATCTTGTATTTTTGCGCAAATTTACCATTTACTAGAGAAAGGAAAATTTATATACAAAGTAATGAACAAGAAATGTTTGCTTATGAGTTTGTGAGTATGTGCAGAACTTGATTTCAATCAAGAACAGGGGTTGATGAAGACTGAGATGCTGTTAGTTGCTGAAGAAGCCTGAAGCAGCACAACAACAAGATGTACCTGAGTCAGAAGAATCGGATACGAATTGCCGTCTGACAGTGATAGTGCATTTGAAGAAGTACCGTGAATCTGCTTGAAAGACAAAGACTGAAGAAGAAAAGAGCTGCTGAGAATCCTCCTCTCACATTCTTTTTGACAAAGATATTTCAAGCAAAGCTGATCGAGATCCTGATATGAAGCTAACCACAAGAGCTGAAGAAAGAGACCCAGTGCTGAGAGTTCAGAAGTCAAGAACTTCCACAACATCTGAAGCAAAGCATTAACCATAGACTTCGTTGAAGACGTTGTTGAATTCATGCTATGAAGACAATTTGATGGCATCAGTCTAGGGGGAGATTGTTAGGCCCTAAAGTGTGAGACTGACGCATCAAATTAACACAACGGGTTATGGTTACGAACTGGGCCTTACCGAGTTAGTTTATATTAGGTTGTGGACCTTTATAGGTCACTTGGGCCAAGCTGTAGGCCATGTGGGCCAAGCAGGCCCAAGGGGAGCCCATGTAGGGAAGTGGGCTTTAGTAAGTATATAAACAAGTTTTCAACTTGTTTTAGGTTTTGAACCTTTAGAACCTCCTGGTTACAGAAATTCTAGAGAAACAGAAGAGGTGATTCGATTGTGGTGTAGGACACTTGTACTAGACGGTTTTGCTTATTCAAGTAATAGAATCGTGTGCATGTGTTGAAAGTGATTCCGGTATTGTTCTTCGTATTTGTTACTTTTCGGTTTATCTTGAATCACATCAAGTTTGGATTCCGCACAAACTTGGTGATTGTTTGATATCATTGAAAGATCCGGTTATACGGGACTTACAAGTGGTATCAGAGCCTTTAGAACCTATTTCTAGGCTCGGTTTGATATCAAAGATTCAAGATTTTTGTTATTTTTGGGTTGGTGTTCTTCGCGTTCTTCGGAGTGTTCATCGAAATTTTATCAAAAATCACTATATTTTGGTGTTTTGATTTTTTTTTTTGAGTTGTTAAGATTTGAAATTTTTTATTTTTGATAAGTTTAAAAAAAAAAAAATTGAATCAATCCCAAAATTTTCGAAAAAAGCTGGTTGATTAGTTTGTTTTGAAAATTATTTGTTTCCAAATTTAAAAAAAAAAATAAATAGTTTTCAACTTTCTGGTAAGTGTTTGTTCCGAGTTCTCCGTCATCATCGTTGATCTTCATCAATTCCACCAATCAACCATTGTTCCGAGTCGCAACAAATACAACATCAACATCACCAGTCGCAATCAGAAGTAAGGTCTCGGTTCATCCTGTTTGGTTTCGACTCGCAACCTCGATTACGAGTCGCAACCACCGTTTCGACTCGTCCGACTCGCAACCACGATTCCGAGTCGCAACCATCTTCATCATTGTCTGATCTCGAGTTGTACGGATTTGAGTCGCAATCTCCACAGTCGCAACCTCGATTTCGAGTCGCAACCTCCATCCATTTTTACAAGGTCTCGAGTCATTCTTGTCTCGACTCAATCCTTATCTTCTAATCTTGAGTATCAACATCCACGGTCTCGACTCACTTCAAGAAAGGTCTCAAGTAGCAACCACTGTCTCGACTCACGGTTTCGAGTCCGACGTTTACGAGTCGCAACCATTGATTACCTTCATCATCATCTTCTTGTCCGATAACCGTCGCCGGAAACCTGCAACTTCATCTTCTCCGGTCTAACTTCTCCGAACACTCGTCATCTAATCCTCGTTCATCTGTCCTCTCCGTTCATCTTCATCATCACACTGTTACCGTTACCCCTACGTCTCCGAGTCACATCATCTTCGTAAAACCTATTACCTTCGTATCACCTTCACCACTCTCCATCTTCACAGACAACCGTCGTCACCGTATCGTGAACTCCGGCAAATATCATCTTCATCGACAGACAGTGATGTTTGATTTAGTTGTAATAATTAATCTTTAATATTAATTAATAATAATAATAATAATCAAATCATTTAGCCATCATTACCTAATCATTAGTTGTTTATAACAATAATAATAAGTATTTTTACTTAAAAAAAAAAAAAAGGGAGTTTATTTATTAAAAAAAAAAAAAGGAGGTTTGTTTGTTTGGTTGTGTCAAGTTTTGACAGGGTTTTGAGGTGCAGTTCAGAAAGCGGGTTCAATCGCGTGCAAAGGGTTTGAGTTAGCGAGTACACGGGTTCTCGTTTGGTTTGTGTTTTAAGGAGAAGAACAAAAGTATCAACCACCCACTGAAATTATGGCATTCGTGTTTCACAAACCAGTGGCTCAAGAAATTACCAGAGAAGAGATACTTTCTGTCTTTTGCACTCCTGAATGTAGAGAAAGGGTTGAGGCTTATCATATACACAATGCTGAGCTAATTCAAGATTATCAAGATATAAAAAATAAAAATTTCACATTATCGAAAAATGAAAAACAATACATATTTACAGCAAACTCTTTTTGTATTTTCTGAGTTTTCTCCTCCTAAACTCTATATCTATCTATATGTTCCTCTAAGAGGAACATATAGATAGATATAGAGTTTAGGAGGAGAAAACTCAGAAAATACAAAAAGAGTTTGCTGTAAATATGTATTGTTTAGGGGGAGAAAATGAGAAAAATACAAAAACATTAGAAAAATGAAAAAGTCAAAAAGAAAGATTGCATGATATGGGAAGTGAAATAAATGTTTGTGTTAAAGGGTTTGACTAACACATGTAAGGTGCCATAGCTGAAAAGACTAGGATCTATTGCGATATGTCGATAGGCTTGACGCTCAACATGATAAAAGATACTAAGTGTTATAAACATAACGAACTATGTACCATGTTGGTAACATACCAACGGCGTATGATTTTATGGTCTTAAATCTTACGTTGATAGATAGCCAACATCTGAGGTTTCGGGTCTTTATATTGTTGAATCATCCGGGGATATCTTGGCTGTTCTTCTGTTCAGAACTAAAATTGTACATGAACCCAGGAAAGAAAGTCACTTGGAATTAGCTCATTTCTATTTGAATGTCTGTATGGTGTCCCGATACACACAATTTTGATCTGATTCTGAAATCTTCTCTGAAAAAGTCGTGTACCTCCTCTGCTGCATCCAGATATATGCTGACCTGGAGGTGCTAGGCAACGTCAGCTTCTGTTGCATCCAGATACATGCTGACCTAGCTGTACGTTGTCGCTCTGTAGATCAATTATACACCCGAAAGAGGTCCTCAAGTGCCCAAAAGAAACCCAAGAAACCTATATCAAACTGAGAAAAACTCATTTGATCTGTATATTATACCATCTCTGCAAAAGATCTATTCTGTTCTCTTCTCAACCCATTCCCAGTTAAGATTTCAGAAATCTGGATTGGACTTGTGAAATATGTGGTAGGGAAGATACTTGCATGATAGAGTGTGCTGTATATATTTCCAGGATTTGATTAGTATTTATTTGGGTGTTCATTGTTAAGAAATCAAAACATGATAAAACAGATTATATGCAGACCTAGACACAGTCAGGATATCTTAAAGGATGACATCAATATACTCACCTGCTACGATGAATCGTTGTGCTTACCTTGATCGCGGGGGTATGCCTTGGAATGGGACACACGGGTATAATAGTATAATATTGCCTAAAGCATATCACGAAGTTAAAAAATTGAAAGTTGAGCGTTAAAGTTTAAGTGGACAAACATATTGGCAATCGCATAGACCAGTTTGATTAGGCTCGTACTGAAAAGTGTTCCTTAGTCTGCCTGAGAACGAATTTTGATCCCATTGCAATTGTAATTGTATATTATGGTAGTTGTTTATATTTTGAGTTTTTATTTGTTTTTCTATAAAACCAAAAATCCAAAAATAGAGTGTTTATTTATTTTTTTTAAAATTAAAAATGTAACCGTTCTTGAAGATTTGACTGATCATCAAAAGTTAAAAGAATTTAAATTGTGAAATTTCATGTACCTAATGTTCATGTGGTACTCTCCCTGTTGCATAAGAAATGTTTGCTTATGAGTTTGTGAGCATGTGCAGAACTTGATTTCAATCAAGAACAGGGGTTGATGAAGACTGAGATGCTGTTAGTTGCTGAAGAAGCCTGAAGCAGCACAACAACAAGATGTACCTGAGTCAGAAGAATCGGATACGAATTGCCGTCTGACAGTGATAGTGCATTTGAAGAAGTATCGTGAATCTGCTTGAAAGACAAAGACTGAAGAAGAAAAGAGCTGCTGAGAATCCTCCTCTCACATTCTTTTTGACAAAGATATTTCAAGCAAAGCTGATCGAGATCCTGATATGAAGCTAACCACAAGAGCTGAAGAAAGAGACCCAGTGCTGAGAGTTCAGAAGTCAAGAACTTCCACAACATCTGAAGCAAAGCATCAACCATAGACTTCGTTGAAGACGTTGTTGAATTCATGCTATGAAGACAATTTGATGGCATCAGTCTAGGGGGAGATTGTTAGGCCCTAAAGTGTGAGACTGACGCATCAAATTAACACAACGGGTTATGGTTATGAACTGGGTCTTACCGGGTTAGTTTATGTTAGGTTGTGGACCTTTATAGGTCACTTGGGCCAAGCTATAGGCCATGTGGGCCAAGCAGGCCCAAGGGGAGCCCATGTAGGGAAGTGGGCTTGAGTTAGTATAAAAACAAGTTTCTAACTTGTTTTTAGGTTTGAACCTTTGGAACTTCATTGTTACAATTCCTAGAGAGAGCTAGAGAGGGAGGCGATTTTGTGAGCACTTGTACTAGACGGTTTTGCTTGTTAAAGTAATAGAATCGTGTGCAAGTGTTGAAAGTGATTCGGTGTGTTCTTCGTTTTTGTTACTTTTCGGTTTATCTTGAATCACATCAAGTTTGGATTCCGCACAAACTTGGTGATTGTTTGATATCATTGAAAGATCCGGTTTTTCGGGACTAACAAGTGGTATCAGAGCCTTAAGAACCTGTTTCTAGGCTCGGTGTGATATCAAAGATTCAAGATTTTCGTTATTTTTGGGTTGGTGTTCTTCGTGTTCTTCGCGGTATTCAAAGTGTTCATCGAGTTTCTAGTGAAATATTGTCATATTTTGGTATTTTGATCTTTTTGGAAAGTGTTAATATTTTTATCTACGTATTTGATTTTTAAAACTTTCTTCAAAAGATTTAAAAAATCCAAAATTGATTTGAAAAAACCAAAAATCTCGGAATTCCAACTGTTTTTGAAATTCTCAATCTTCACAATTGGTCTCGAGTCCATCTTTTAAGGAAACAGTTCTCCAATTGATCTTCAACGGTTACGAGTCGCAATCACCAGTTTCGACAGAGGTTTCGAGTGATAACCTCCTCACCAGTCGCAACCACCCATCCACTCGCAACCATCATCACAGCCGATATTCTTCAACTTTTGTGGTCTCGACTCATCTTTCTTCAGGAGGTCTCGAGTCATTTCCACTGTTCCGACTCGCAAACATCATTCCGACTCGCAATCTCTGGTCTCGGCATATCATCATTCAACCAGAGCTGCTATCATCAGTCGCAACCTCCGTATAGTTCACTTCTGATTTCGACTCATCACCTAACTGTCTCGACTCCGATCTTCAAGGAAACAGCTCTTGACTCGCAATCATCTTCAAGGAAACAGCTCTTCCGACTCGCAACCGCATCCACCGTTCCGACTCGCAACCATCATTAGTTTCGGCTCATCCTGTTTGGCCTCGAGTCGCAACCACGGTTCCGAGTCGCAACCGAGATCTCGAGTCATCACGTTTTGTTTTCGAGTCGCAATCATCAAAGGTTTCGAGTTACATCTTCTTCGAGTCGCAACCTCTATCTTCACCCATATAAACCTGCAACAACAACGTCATCAATCTTCTTCTCCGATAACGTTTCGCCGGAAACCTGCAACACCTTCACATATCGACACCGGTCATCTTCTCAAATCACTGTTGTCTCATCACCGTGAACCAACGTTTCCGTCATCATCTCTACATCACCCTCCTCAGGTCATCTTCTCCGACTCCGACTTTCTCCGACGATCTCTGACCTACCGTCTTTTTCGGTTACCACTTTCATCGTCGTCATCATCTTACCGCCGACTACAGCTCCTTCATCTTCTCCGAGCATCATCTTCCGACAGCTGGGTTTTGATTTTAGGGTTTCGGGGGATTAGTTAATACGAAGAAGACAGACGTATTGATGTTGTCGTTTGATTTTCTATAATAATAACAATAATAATAATAATATTATTAAAATCATTATTTAATTATTAAACAATCATTGACTAATAATATTATTAATATTCATAATAATAAGTCTTACTTTATAATAAACTATTATTTTCTAGTTAAATAATTAAAAAAAAAAGGGAAAAGGGTTTGCTTGTGATATCAGTTTGACAGGTTTCGAGGTGCAGTTCAGAAAGCGGGTTCACGGGTTTGAGTTAGCAAGTACACAGGTTCTCGCTTTGGGGTTGTGTTGAGGAAATAGTTAATAGATCACATTTTTGGGGGATCTCTTCTTAAAATGTCTTCTAAGAAAGAGGTGCTTGAGCAGGAATTCCAAGGATTTAGATACTTTTCTGATGAATCTATAGAAGCATTGATTGGCCGGTTTGCTGAACTACTTTCTGAAATGGAGAAGGCAGAGATGGTGGTGTCTACTCGCATAAGCAACAGAAAGCTTCTAGATGTTATAAAAGGGATTCCAGATCGGGAGAACTGTAGTTGGTTTACCAATGTTAATCAGATAATAGTGACAACCGATTGTTACAAAATGAAGCCGGATGAGCTGATCTCAATCATCAAATCATATGACAATGCTGGCAAACAGTCTATTCAAGGCAACACATCTGCTGCAGTTTGCTCATCCACACAAAATTCAGCATTTATGTTTAACAAACCCCTAGCTCAAGAAATTACTCGTGATCGTGAAGAGATACTTTCTGTCTTTTGCACTCCTGAGTGTAGAGAAAGAAATGAGGCATATCGGTTACACAACGCTGAGTTGATTCAAGACTACAACGACATAAAAAATAAAAATTTTACTTCATCAAAGAATGAAAAGCTTTATAAAGATAAAATTGAAGCTCAGCGAAAAGACATCATCAAACTTAAGGATGATGTAAGTGTAAAAACAGCCCATTTCTTGGAGGCACAGGAGAAGGTATGCATTTTGATCAAAGAACTGGAAGATATCAGAGAAAGATATCAAATTAACGAACTTAACATTAAAAAGTATGATTCTTCCAGCAAATTGGTCAAAAACCTGTGTGATCAACAGCTCGCATACAAAGAAAATAAAGGGCGTGGTTTGGGTTTCAATCAAGTTCCTCCTCCATATAATGACAACTACACATATTTACCCATGACTGAGGAGGAATTGATGAATGAGGACAAGATGGCTTACGGTCCTAAAACTGATAAGTCATCAATCAACAGCAGACCTTTTGATAAACGAGCGAGTCCTTCGGTTAATTTTGTTTCAAAGGGTACTTTTGATCCTAATGCTTCGTCTTCCCCTGCAGATGAAGTAGTTGAAGTAAAAGTTGAAAATGTAGTTGGGGATGAACAAGCATCAGAGTCTGGTTCTTATGAAAATTTAATAAATGAACTTAATCAAGACTCTATTTCGTCATGTGATATTTTTAACTCGGTTTTTCGCTCTGTGATTAATTTCAGGCCTGACGGTTTGGGCGAAAACGTTGATGCTTGTGAAACAAAGACTGAAACGACAAATGAAACGAATGAGCCAGTTGAACCATCTGATTCCAAATGTGAATCATCTGAAGCAACTGATTCTGAGAAATTGGAATCAGTTGATTCTAGTGGATTCAGCTCAAAGGCGTCATGTGCAGAACCGTTTTGTGCTGAAAATTTGTCTAATGTTTCAGCTGAAGTTTTTGCTGAAGTTTCTGGTGTTTCATCTGATAAACCAGAAGTCTCGGATCCTACCAAAGCTGATGAAGTGAAAACTGATGTGAACAAGGCTCCAAGTACGCAAGCTGAACAATCTGAGCCTTCTGTTAGTGATGAAAAGGTTCAGATCAAGCAACAAGAGCCGAAGCAAGCAAGTAAAGGACGTGGAAAGAAGAGGCCTAAACATCAAAGACAAGCAGGCTCTCCACAGTCCTCAACGGGCAGTAATAGTCCTCAAAAGGCCCGTGATGTGAAAAATGTCTTTGTTAAGCCAGTCTGTAATGGCAAATGTGAGAAATATGCATTTGACTGTGCTAACAAGGGTTTCAGAAAGACTGGTGAGATTTCTGAACAAGACTTGCAGTCTAAGGAAAACAAGAAGAATCAAAGGAAATCTCCACCACAGAAGGCCCCTGCAAATGACAAGTATAGGCATCCAAATTCATCGTCGTCTGCAGGAAATGTGCAACAAAAACAAGCACAAAAAGGACCAGTTCATCCTTCGGGGCCTACAAGAGCAAATCCAACTGATCAGAATGCTTTCTATGTGAAGAGACAAACATGCTTCAATTGCGGCATTGCTGGTCACATTGCTCGGAACTGCATAAACCGTCCCTATGTACCCTACTATATGCAAAATCAGAGGGTTACACCAAAGGATAACAATCATTCCAAGCCAATGAAGGTATCTTCACCTAAGGCAATGAAGAATGTGAATCCCAAGGTTAAACCTTCTGATGGGGATTGGAACGCTGCTAAAAACAAACGCAAGGCTGTTCAAGAACAAAAACGTTTTTCTAAAACTAACAAGCCTGAATCAGCTAAAGTTGCTCAACCGAAGGCAACAAACACGTTTGTTAAACCGAAACAGATTTGGAAACCCAAATCCAAAGCAGCAATGTCTCCAATCCTTGAAACGAAAGGGGACTTGTGTTTAAAAGAAGTGTCTTATTTTGATGCTTCAGGAAATCCCAGGACCACGATGGCCTGGGTACCCATGTCTTACTAACCTCCTTACTTTTCAGGAACAACCAAGGAGGAGCTGTTGACTATCTCTGGAATGTTGATAGCGGTTGTTCCAGAGATAAAAACGGGTAACATTTCACTGTTGCAAAAAGTTCAAATTTTTTTTTACAGATGATATGTTTCCTTTGGAGGAGATTGGAGAAATAAGAAATGATCAGCAAAAGGTACCGTTTAAATTTAGTACTTTGATTTGAATTTGATTAGTCTTCAATCTAATGACGGAACGGTTAAGCAAAAATATTTTTTTTTCCCTTTCTTAGTTCATTACTTTGTACATATTGTGTCCTTTCTCTAGTAAATGGTAAATTTGCACAAAAATACAAGATTTATGCACAAATTTAGGGGGGGAGAGGAACATATAGATAGATATAGAGTTTAGGAGGAGAAAACTCAGAAAATACAAAAAGAGTTTGCTGTAAATATGTATTGTTTAGGGGGAGAAAATGAGAAAAATACAAAAACATTAGAAAAATGAAAAAGTCAAAAAGAAAGATTGCATGATATGGGAAGTGAAATAAATGTTTGTGTTAAAGGGTTTGACTAACACATGTAAGGTGCCATAGCTGAAAAGACTAGGATCTATTGCGATATGTCGATAGGCTTGACGCTCAACATGATAAAAGATACTAAGTGATATAAACATAACGAACTATGTACCATGTGGGTAACATACCAACGGCGTATGATTTTATGGTCTTAAATCTTACGTTGATAGATAGCCAATCATCTGAGGTTTCGGGTCTGTATATTGTTGAATCATCCGGGGATATCTTGGCTGTTCTTCTGTTCAGAACTAAAATTGTACATAAACCCAGGAAAGAAAGTCACTTGGAATTAGCTCATTTCTATTTGAATGTCTGTATGGTGTCCCGATACACACAATTTTGATCTGATTTTGAAATCTTCTCTGAAAAAGTCGTGTACCTCCTCTGCTGCATCCAGATATATGCTGACCTGGAGGTGCTAGGCAACGTCAGCTTCTGCTGCATCCAGATACATGCTGACCTAGCTGTACATTGTCGCTCTGTAGATCAATTATACACCCGAAAGAGGTCCTCAAGTGCCCAAAAGAAACCCAAGAAACCTATATCAAACTGAGAAAAACTCATTTGATCTGTATATTATACCATCTCTGCAAAAGATCTATTCTGTTCTCTTCTCAACCCATTCCCAGTTAAGATTTCAGAAATCTGGATTGGACTTGTGAAATATGTGGTAGGGAAGATACTTGCATGATAGAGTGTGCTGTATATATTTCCAGGATTTGATTAGTATTTATTTGGGTGTTCATTGTTAAGAAATCAAAACATGATAAAACAGATTATATGCAGACCTAAACACAGTCAGGATATCTTAAAGGATGACATCAATATACTCACCTGCTACGATGAATCGTTGTGCTTACCTTGATCGCGGGGGTATGCCTTGGAATGGGACACACGGGTATAATAGTATAATATAACCTAAAGCATATCACGAAGTTGAAAAGTTGAAAGTTGAGCGTTAAAGTTTAAGTGGACAAACATATTGGCAATCGCATAGACCAGTTTGATTAGGCTCGTACTGAAAAGTGTTTCTTAGTCTGCCTGAGAACGAATTTTGATCCCATTGCAATTGTAATTGTATGTTATGGTAGTTGTTTATATTTTGAGTTTTTATTTGTTTTTGGTTCTTAAAAATTAAAAAAATACAAAAAATAGTGTCTTGTTTTTCTATAAAATAAAAAAACAAAAATAGAGTGCTTATTTGTTTTTCTTAAAATTAAAAAATATAACCGTTCTTGAAGATTTGACTGATCATCAAAAGTTAAAAGAATTTAAATTGTGAAATTTCATGTACCTAGTGTTCATGTGGTACTCTCCCTGTTGCATAAGAAATGTTTGCTTATGAGTTTGTGAGTATGTGCAGAACTTGATTTCAATCAAGAACAGGGGTTGATGAAGACTGAGATGCTGTTAGTTGCTGAAGAAGCCTGAAGCAGCACAACAACAAGATGTACCTGAGTCAGAAGAATCGGATACGAATTGCCGTCTGACAGTGATAGTGCATTTGAAGAAGTACCGTGAATCTGCTTGAAAGACAAAGACTGAAGAAGAAAAGAGCTGCTGAGAATCCTCCTCTCACATTCTTTTTGACAAAGATATTTCAAGCAAAGCTGATCGAGATCCTGATATGAAGCTAACCACAAGAGCTGAAGAAAGAGACCCAGTGCTGAGAGTTCAGAAGTCAAGAACTTCCACAACATCTGAAGCAAAGCATTAACCATAGACTTCGTTGAAGACGTTGTTGAATTCATGCTATGAAGACAATTTGATGGCATCAGTCTAGGGGGAGATTGTTAGGCCCTAAAGTGTGAGACTGACGCATCAAATTAACACAACGGGTTATGGTTACGAACTGGGCCTTACCGAGTTAGTTTATATTAGGTTGTGGACCTTTATAGGTCACTTGGGCCAAGCTGTAGGCCATGTGGGCCAAGCAGGCCCAAGGGGAGCCCATGTAGGGAAGTGGGCTTTAGTAAGTATATAAACAAGTTTTCAACTTGTTTTAGGTTTTGAACCTTTAGAACCTCCTGGTTACAGAAATTCTAGAGAAACAGAAGAGGTGATTCGATTGTGGTGTAGGACACTTGTACTAGACGGTTTTGCTTATTCAAGTAATAGAATCGTGTGCATGTGTTGAAAGTGATTCCGGTATTGTTCTTCGTATTTCTTGCTTTTCGTGTTTATTCTTGAATCTCACCAAGTTTGGATTCCGCACAAACTTGGTGATTGTTTGATATCATTGAAAGATCCGTTTCACGGGACTTACAAAGGTTCACCCTGGGAAAGCTAGATGCTGTAGTTTCCACGGCGCGTGGGTTCATGAAGTTCCCCACCCTGCAGGGGATTGCAACGGTATACCGAGACAAGCTAGGAGAAGTTTTGGATACTAAGAGGCGCCGTCAAGGACCTACTGGTGCAATTGGCCTGGAAACATGGGTTTTAAGCACATGCCATCCTGAGCAAACAGTTACAATAGGAGATAGCCTCTCTCCTGAAGTTAAAAACAATTTGAAGCAATTGCTAAGGAGGAACACTTATATCTTCGCCTTTGAACACTCTGACATGACCGGGATACCCCGGGACAAGGCAGAACATAAGTTGGCCACACTCCCAGGCATTAAGCCCGTTGCCCAGGGGAAGCGTAGCATGGCCCCTGATCGGAAAGTGACGGTAGTGAAAGAAGTACGAAAGCTGGTTGAAGCTGGAATCCTCAGAGAAATTATCATACATGGGTATCGAAAACCGTGATGGTTAAGAAACCAGATGGTACAAGGCGGATGTGCATTGACTTCAAAGATTTGATCAAGGCTTGTCCTAAAGACGCTTATCCGCTGCCTGAAATGGATTTCAAAGTTGACTCGCTGGTCCCTTATAGGTACAAGTGTTTCTTAGACGCCTATAAGGGTTACCACCAGATCAAAATGTCAAGAGAAGACGAAGAAAAAATGGCGTTTCACACCGACGTAGGCATCTTCTGCTATACCAAAATGCCCTTTGGTCTACGAAACGCCGGGGCCACTTATCAACGTCTCTTGGACAAAGCTTTCGAAAAGCAAATTGGCAGAAATCTGGAAGTGTATGTCGACGTCTTGGTGATCAAAAGCAGGGAGGAAAACAAATGCTCGAAGGCATTAAAGAAACCTTCCAGAAGCTGAGAGAATACAACATCAAACTCAACCCCAAGAAGTGTTCATTCGGGGTAGAAGAAGGTAAGTTCTTGGGGGTAGTAGTCACCCAGAACGGTTTTAAAGCTAACCCGGAAAAGATAGCCGCCATAACGCGAATGCCCTCCCCCGGAACTTTAAAGGAGGCACAGGCACTAAATGGACGTTTAGTGGCAATAAATAGATTCTTGTTAAGACACGCCGAGAGATCTTTACCGTTTATTAAAACATTAAAAGTTTACCTCAACAAGAAAAATTTCTAATGGACCAGTGAAGCAGAGGAAGCCTTGCAAGATATGAAAAGGTTCATTGAAAAGCTACCCATGTTGACGGCGCCATACCTAGAGGAACTCTTAAAAATGTACCTGGCGGCAGCTCACAACGCTGTAAGCACGGTACTCATGGTAGAAAGAGATGGAAAACAAATGCCCACATACTACACTAGCCGAGTCCTAGCGGGACTTGAAACCCGGTATCCTACACTTGAAAAACTGGTACTTGCTTTGGTCCACGCTACACAGCGTCTCCGAAGATATTTTCAAGGGCACCGCGTACAAGTCTTAGCCAATTATCTATCCCCTACAGCAAATCTTACACAAACCAGAAATTTCTGGAAGATTAGCCAAATGGGCAATTGAATTGGGAGCCCTAGACATCGAATATCGAAAACGAACAGCAATTAAGGGGCAAGTGATCGCAGACTTCCTAGCTGAAATTCCTGACGGAGAAGTGATACAAGACCCCGTGGTCCAAGACGTACCGGAGTCCAGCAAAGCCAGGCAAACCTGGAAGTTATACACTGACGGATCTTCTAGTGGAAAGGGATCCGGGGCGCGACTTATGCTGATAAGCCCAGATGAAATTAGACTGATGTACGCCATGCGGTTCGACTTTGAATGCTCCAATAATGAAGCGGAGTACGAAGCGCTACTCGCGGGTTTGAGAATGGCCCGGTCTACGGGAGCAACAAGGGTCGATGCATATGTTGACTCTTTGTTAGTCAATAACCAGGTGAATGAGACCTATGAAGCCAAGGATGAAACGATGGCAAAATACTTGGCTAAAACCAAGGAGCTCATAGCTTCTTTCGACAGCGTTACACTCAATCATGTCCATCGAGGAAAAAATAAAACAGCTGATGCCTTGAGCAAGTTAGCTACCTCAGGCATGGAAAAGGAAGTAAAGGTGGAAACGCTACAAGCACCCTCCATAGAACCCAGAGAAGTGTATGTCGTCATAGCGGAAGAACCCTGTTGGTATACCCCAATTCTCAGATTCCTTACAAAGGGGGAACTACCCTCCGCCTGAGGCGAAGCTCAGAAGATACAAACTAAGGCCTTGCAATATGAAGTGAACAACGACTCGCTATACAGGAAATCGATCTGGGACCACTCCTGCGGTGTCTATCCCCAAAGGAAGCAAAGTACCTGATCCATGAAATACACGCCGGTATATGCGGCATTCACGCCGGACCCCGGGCAGTTGTTGCCAAAATCCAAAACGCCAGATACTACTGGCCCGGGATGCATGAAGACGTGGTAGATGAACTCCGAAAATGCTCCAGTTGCCAAAAGTTTGCCCCTCAAATGCTCTGCCCCAAAAACAACTTAATTCCTGTTACGGTGGCCTGGCCTTTTCAAAAGTGGGCAGTCGATATTGTGGGGCCATTCCCGCTGGCCCCCGGGAAGCTAAAGTACTTAATTGTGGCGATTGATTATTTCACCAAGTGGGTTGAAGCAAAGCCCTTGGCCAAAATAATTGTTGAAAACGCCAAAAAATTCCTATGGGAACACATAGTGTGCCGATTTGGATTGCCGCTATACCTGGTAAGCGAAAATGGAACATAATTCACAGACAGGGTCTTACAAGATTGGTGTGCGGAGCTTCAGATTCAACAAATCTTTACATCGGTTACACATCCCCAAGGAAATGGCCAAGTGGAGCGGGCAAATAGGAGTTTGCTTGATGGAATCAAAAGAAGGTTAGGCTATGAGGGAAGTTCTTGGGTAGTGGAATTGCCAAATGTCCTCTGGGCACATCGAACCATGCCCAAGACAAGCAACAATGAAATCCCTTTCAGCCTAACCTACGGCGCAGAGGCAATGATACCAGCGGAAGTCGGATTACCGTCGCTACGGCGCCTGACTACTAATGATGATAATGACAGTCTCCTTAGGGAAGGCCTAGACCTCCTAGAAGAACGGCGCGAGTCAGCCGACATTAGTTAGGCAAAGTACAAGAAAACTTTAGAAAAGTACTATAACCAACGCGTGGCTCAGCATGCCTTTAAGGAAGGTGAATACGTCATGCAAGACAATGAGGCCAGTAGAGCGGAGCCTTCAGGAAAGCTGGGACCCAACTGGGAAGGTCCCTACATCATCCAAGAAGACTTAGGAAAAGGGGCTTACCGCCTATCCAGGCTCGATGGCACAGCGGTTCTACGTAGTTGGAACGCCGCTCAGCTAAAAATGATACATGTAGTTCCCCGCCCCTAACAGCGGGTTTTGATTATTTTCCTTTTATAAACAAGTGTAATTCATCTTTAACGATGCCTCTTTTTTCCTTTAAGTCATTGAGTTAATAAAAGTTGCTTTTTTATTCTCTCTCATTACTTACATGTACAACATCAATTACCATCGCATTTATACTACACATTACAGTACAAAAAATTACCATCGCATTCAAACTGCATATAACGGTAAAAAGTTTCCCTGATACGAAACATTTTTCATATATAAGTCAGAGGATCAAAATTATACAGCGCTAAGTAGGTATCTTGGTAATAGATACATTAACCACTACAAAAAAGATAGGTATTTTGGTAATAAATACGTACAACTATCTTACAAAAACCAAGTACTTGTCCCTGTTGCTAAACACCAACATATGGGAACCAAAAAACGAACATGTTCTAAATATCTACACATCGGAGAACATTGCTCTCACCTCTGCAGGGGTGTACAATGCTTCACCGTATTCTTCCAAAGGATGAGGATCGACGATTAGGTCGTCAGCATTCACCTCACCAATCGGAGAAGCTGACACCCTCCGATCATCAACCAGGCTTGCACATTGAGGGCCAATACGGCGTCGTTCACACACCATCCTACAGCGTTGAACATGCTCGGGGGGAAAAGCTTGCATCAGGATGTCAGCTGATAGAGGGACCTCACCTGCTTCAGCCTTCGAATGGCCCTCATCTTTGATACTTTTGCAAGACCGGCTAACCCGGGGCACAGTATCGCCGGAGTTTATCTCCCTACCTCTAATCATCTCTTCTGTCACTGGATCTTGGAGACGAATCAGACCATCAGCTGCATCCAAACGTTGAAATACATTGGAAATTCTCTGATTATGGCACTTTCGCCCCATTTTTTCAATTACCAAATTTGGAAAAATATGACTTAATTTATAAGAATTCAAGGGGTCTGACAAAGATGACGATAGCGAAATTAATAAAAAGACATCATTACATGTCAAATCGCCACACTTAAGCAAACGGCAGCGTCATTCATCATGATAATAGCATTAAATGTCTGACAAAAAATCAAGTGCTTACACGCACCCCAAACAAAACAGTGTTTTACAAAATATCCAAGGAACAGTGTACATAACAAATAAGACAAAACGCTCATTCCTCCCCAGACTCCTCCGCCGGGTCCAGCATCAGGCGTACGGAGTCCACGCCGTCCTCGGTCACCTTATCCATCAGGTCCGCAAACGAGGGCAGCGGATCATTACACGACGCTTCAAGAGCATCCGCCATATCTGCCTGCAGTTTGCCTCTGTTTTCTTGAAACGCGGGAGTGATCTTATCCGACCGTTGACAATCAAAGTAACCATGGTAAACGCCATCATGGTGACCCGATTGATAAGCAGCAGCAGAAAGGCGGTCCAACAAAGTCACAAAGGACTCTGATTGGCGTAGATACTCAAACGCCCCATCCTGGCCATTGGTTATCAACCAATTCCTGTCACCTTGTAATCCAGCCAGTTGGCTGGTCAGACTATCCACCTCGGCGTTTGACTGCTCCAATGCACTTTCTGCCTCTTTAAGGCGCGCCTGGTGGGTGGTGGAAGACTGAACAAGCCGATTCTTCTCGGAGACAAGGGAGTCACACTGCTGTTGGACTTTCCTAAGCTGTTCCTCCCGCTCTTCCAGCTTGGCCTGTTTGGCTTGGACCTTGGCATTAGACGCCTCTAACTCCACAGTTAGACCCTGATACCGCTCCTGCACCTGAGACACAAAATCAGTGTCAATACGGAACTTTTCCATCTTAGCAGACAGCTCAAATCTCACCTTTTGAGCTTCAGTAACAGCTTTACGTTCCAACTCCTCCTGAACGTTCTTAGCATGGGCAAGGACTCGGTCTTTTTCCGCTATATCGCGTGCCCACAATATCCTCTCCTCGGCGAGGTTGACAGTCATACACTTTAAATCATCCTCTGCCTTGTTTTTCTCAGAAACAAACCTGCTCTCCCTCAGACCAACAGCTTGGAGTTGACTTTCCAAGCGGTACCTTTCATCCTTCAGCTCCTGAATAGCAATCCGCGCCTGGTGGAGTTCATTGTTATCATGCATCCACCGGCGTCGGATTTCTGCTAGCCTCCGGGGCTGACTAACGGAGTCCACCATTGTGACATTCGTCAAATTCTCATTATTTAACCCCTCAACATAGGCTGACTCAGCTGGGGGATATGCCCGCTCAACCCTGTGATGCATCACTGGAGGGAAGATCAACCTGGACGATTCCGCTATCTTCCACTTAGGTTGATAGCGTTTGTCCTGAGCATTTGGATCCCAGCAAATGGTGGGCAGGTAAAGATCATCGCCCAAACGGTCCCCATCATAAACAATTCCACTACTAGATCCCCCAGCATCGCTCACGGCGGTATCTCTGGCACTGGTTGCCTCGTGAGCAGTGGACGCTGTAGGCATCTCTTTTTCAGATGCAGAAAAAATACCAATGGGAGAGTCAAACAAGGATGTGGGGGTAACACTTGAAGATAGCGGTGTAGAAACTTGGCTGGTTGTCAAAGCCACAGCAGATGTGAACACAGGAGGCGGCATTAAAGAACTCACAGCGGCAACACTTGCCTGGGATATAAGGTCTGTAAGGCTTGGTCCGCTGGTAGCGGAAACCACAACATCCCTAGATGTCAAGGGCATAGAGGACACACCCTCAACTTGGACCTCAGCAATAGAACCTGTGTCAAATCAGGTATTCAGCACAACAGTATAAAAAGTCAAGGCTTACATCCACAAATAAAGTTACTCACCAATGGGTAAGGCGTGGGCGGCTTGGATTGCTTGAAAAGCAGTCAAAAGAGAAACGACCCTGCGTTTTTTCAGCGCGCGGGTTGGACTCGCCAAGTCAGCAGCAGCGGAGGTAACGGCAGCACCCCCTGGGGGAATAGAAATACTAACCGCCACAGCAGAAGTAGTGGCCCCCGCGGCCATGTATTTCCTCCAGGTGACCTTCACCCGGATGGGTTTTTTCGCCTCTGCAGCAGAAACACTACTTCCCCCGCTGGGGGGAGGCTGGGAAATATAAGCCGTCGGATCCGCCGGCACAGCAGGCAGCAAAAACTGCTCAAGGTGGATCTTTAGCACATCGGGTTCTTGTTCCCCATTCATGCGGTCCGCGGCTCTCAAAGCAGCATTCCCGGGGGGGGGGATCAATAAAGTCAAACAGGCTCCACTTACCTGTTTGACATTTACACACGTTAATACAAATACACTTAGCAGAGTAAATCCAAAGCAAAGAGCCACATACCTTCATCATCCCTTTGGAATGAGGGATACAACCTGATATCGCGCCATAGCAAGCTCATCTCCGCCATCACCAGGGCACCCTCAGGGATCACTGTGCACTCGGAGGGGCACTGACTCAGCCTCTTAAACAGGGCATTCTGAACATAAGCATCAGCAGGGGGACCTTCATCCTTGAATTTGTCCTTGTCCCTCATTTCCCTCCACTGCATTTCCCCAGGGATGACACTGGCGTCAATATAAAAGAACTTCTTCTTCCATTCCTTATCCCTTGAACTGGTAGGGATGTCCCTTAAACAAGACACACCAATGTCTCGCCTATCAAAAGTGAAAAGGGGGATTTCCAAACGAGAACGAAAAAGCCCTAAAAACGGTAAGTTCAGGGATATGACCCAGGGCTATACAAGCAAATTCAAAATGTTGAAGTTTGACCATCTAACGAATGCAGTTGGGAGATGTGAATGGGATAATGATCCAGAACAGACTTACATAACTTGGTGATTGGCAACCGAAAATTGCAAAATTTGAAAAAATCACTAAACAGAGTGATTTTGCCCTCTTTCAACGGAAACGCCGTATCTGTCTTTGGCGGCAGTATCGGATTCCACTCTGCCCTAATGTTGTATTCTTGAACAAGACTGTTGAAAGATACAAGCCCCCATTTGACGTATAGGGCATCAGAACCTGTTTGGGAAGAAGAGGATTCACCAGTCTTGGAGGCCATTTTTGCAATCAAGAAATTGGAGAATTGAAGAAAATTGTGAACAAAGATGGAAATGGAATTCCAAACCCGAAACGGGAAACCTATTTATAAGGGATAAAAACCTTTCGAATTCAAAAGGCTAACAGATGGGAACGCGTGTCAAAACAGGGGAGGTACAACTGTCATACTAATGATGAACAAACTGTCACATCTTTTCCCATCGCCGCCATTTTTCAAAAAAGTAACGGTACCACACTCGAGAAACTTACACTCAAAGGGGGAATTTTGACTTTTTCCTTTTTAGTCCGATCTCATGAACTTCATTTCATAACTTCGGACTGGGGGACATGACGAGGTATGACCCGGATCTGCTAACCCGACCCGGTCATTACCTATTCTTTTATTATAAATAATTAATTACACATGTTTATTCTAGAATGTTCCATTCTGCATGGATAAACCACGTAACTAAATCCCCAAACTTTTGGGAAGATCATGCAAATCCCTAACTTATCGGAGCCCATCCTAAGTTAGGGGAAACCCTAATGGTAAACTATAAATAGAGGTAAACATCAAAGGTACGATTCATTCTGTTCTTGTTTACTCTCTCTCTACTTATACTTTCTTACTCCCAAACCGAGACTTATTCTCACGTCGGAGGATGGTTACAGGAATAAATCCATTCCTGTAATGAGTCCTAACGGTGTTATGTTTTTCAGTCAGCTGTTCAGATCGCCAAAGAGTTGAAGTCCTAGCCGGAGCTTATCTGTAAGGTCAGTGTTTCTTCAGCTACTATCCTTATCTTACCGAGTATGAATTCTACACATTATTGTAAATTTTCATATCGTATTAATTTGTTTTTATTATCAACACCACGTAATACACAGGTATGTAACCTAGCATGTTTATATAATACAAAAACAAGTTAGTTTTGTAATGTGGCTTCTCTATGAATAAGTCTATTTAAAATAAGCGGAATAGAAGGTTATAAAATATAGGCTGACGAGCTTAATCTTTTTTTCATTGGATTTGTGTCTTTAATGTTAAATTCTTTCACTTTAATTTTAATAAATAAAAAATATATTTGCGCTTTACATTTTAATGTAGGTTTAAATTATGGCAATTGTTTTCGGTTTTGATTGTAGGTTTCAAAAACTTAGTCGATTTGGGGATGTTGGTTTAGAATGGTGCTACAATTCGTTACATTGGCGGTGGGTGCAGGCGTTGGTGTTTCCCAGTGGAGTGGTTGGCGGATGGTAGTGTTCACAATCTGTATTGGAGAGAAAAAGATTGTAGTATTTGTTTATAAAACATATGTCCAGACCTCTCAAAAACTCGTTACCACAATACATTAGCATCATTCAAAAACAAATCGGTTTGCACATAGAATAGTATATTTTGCACCCTTAAGAAATAACCACTCGTTTGAGTACCACCAGTTGATGAACTCAAAATTGGAATCTAGAAAAAGATGGAAATTTGGGCAAAATCAACAATTTTCATGTTTAGGTGTCTTTATTAACCTTAATTACTAAATTAGATATCTCATTATACATGATTGTTTAGTTGTTCCCGGTACATCACCTTCATGTCCAAAATATTAGCTCGAAGCTCTTAAGACTAAAAAAATACATAATATCACCATATGGTATGATATCTAAGACATAGAGGTGGCAATTCAATCTATTAATAACTCGTCAATTCAAAATAATTAGCCGGTTTAATTAAACAACCAGAATCCAATATTTTTTATTTAATATGATATGATATAATATCACATAACATGACATAATATGATATAATATCATATAAAAAATTATTCTTTTCTCATATATCCAATATATATTACTATGTTTTACAAAAAAAAAAAAAAAAAGTTAGAAAGAGAAATCATATGTATGTAAATATAAAAATAGGAAAATTTACATATATGTAATATGAGTAGGGTTATTGTAAAAAGGATGAAAATTCTAAGAAGTATAGGAAACCATGTGAGGAGTGTAACACCCCGCGTTTTTGAAGTCAAAGTACAAGTCAAAGTCAAAGTCAAAGGAAGAAAAGATTGCTAAATGCGATCTGTCACTCCTTGCTTAATTATTGATTGTACTCTTTGACTTTGTAATCGATACCCTATTTTATGTTACTTAAGTTGTATTATGTGGAGTAAAAGCTAATAATCGCAGTTTATCGCTAATCGACTTATCGCCATCTCATCGCTATCGCATCGCAACTTGAATCGCATGTTCTGGATATTGTTTTACATGTGTGTGCTACTTATGTGTTACTTATGCATGTTTATATTTGTTTTGTGGTGATTATTCGAAAACGCAATCGCAAATCTATCGCAACGTAATCTCATCGCAAACTCGAAAGTTGAGGTTTACTTTTATGATGTATGTTAGTTAGGTTATTTGTGTAACTACTGTTTAATACTATCGCATCGCTTACTCGCAATGCTCAACGCATGAAACGAAACATCGATAACCAACTCGCGGCAGCCCTTCGATCGAATGGTCATCCCTCCGGATGGCCATCCGATCGGACTGCCCTCAGATCGCACACCTGCACCGCCTTAAGCCTTTCTGTCACCTATAAATACCACCTGTCACATCATGAACAATGATGTGACAGCTCTCTCGTCCGACTAGCGCATTTTGGGCTATTTTCTCTCGATTTCTCGCGATTTTTGTAAGTTTCTACCTGAAATCTTGTACTTCTATGATCCACACACACTCCTTCAACACTTTCACCATCAAATCTTCACTTTTCACCATGAAATCCACCTGATTTGGGCTATTTGAGGATGATATCATCCTGGATTCTCATGAACTTCAAAGTGTGTCCTCATTCCACCAAGAACAACTCAGATCTAAAAGATTTCAACATATATGTTTAAACACTGATATCGCCATAATCTAAACATTTTCCAACTGATTTCTACTTTTCTTCAACATTCTCAACTTTTAACATAAAACCGATAAGATCCGGGCTCGTTTAGACCTTCTACTCATTCTATAGTGAAGTGTTGGGCTGAGAATTTCTTCCTATCGGAGGAGGCGACCGATTCACAGGTTGAACATGAACAACCGTCAAGAACACTTAACTGATCGGGCGGGGTGGTTCCCATCCGATCGAACGGCTTGAACTTGATGGAGTTTCTGTTGTTTGACACATGGCCATACCGGCTCGGTTCAATCACAAAACTTTTCAAACTTAACGAATTTTACACGTTTCAAAACGAACAAGTTGCTAAACGGACTGCCGTCCGATCGGATTACCATCCGATCGAACGACAATCCGAACGGATGAATTGTGCCTTTTCAACACTTAACAATTTTCACAAAAATGTAAAGAAGGTTAGTTTCAGCGAACCGCCATCCGATCGGACGGCCATCCGTCCGGATGACTTCATTTGTAGAAACACTTCTTTAATTTGAAAATGCTACAACGAAAACTTCAAATTTCCATCATACATAAACACATCCATCCCAAACAGACCACCCTCCGATTGAATGGCCATCCGTCCGGAAGGTTATCCGATCGGATGACAATCCGTCACTATTCACTTGCATCGATTAACGCGCCATTCATCGCTTATGCTATCATTAACTGTTCAGGCTAATCCCTCCAGTGCTCCCTTCAATCCAAGCTTGTGTTATTTATTTAACACGAACTGTGAGTATACTCGATCCCTTTTTGCTTTACGCACTTTTTGGTGTTACATACGTTACTTATATCAAATCACATCAACACACAACGCAAACGCATTTTATAAGCTAACCGCTCTCGCATGTATACGTGTTATTCGATGAATGCTTGTGTGTGATGTTTACACAGTGATTGTTGCCTGACACCTTAGCAACGATAGTACTATAGTTTGGACTCAGCACCTGTCGTGGACGGGGGTTGCTAAGGGTATTTCTTCACGTGTCACGGTGGTGATATGTGTTGCACACTCTACAACTCGCAGTCACGTCTGTGCATATTTCATTGTCGATAACCTACTTGCTTCGAATTACTACGTGTTACATGCTGGTTATGCGTAACTCGCTTTCGCTATCTATCTATACTACTAAACTTATATGCTCACCTTTACACTATGTGTATTGACTTTTATTTTAACGTATGTGACAGGTGTTTAGGATGCTGTGCTTCGCTAGCTTTTGTGGAATCAAGTTAGGAAGAGTCTAGAAACAAAACAATTAATATTTATGAGTTGTCGAAACTATGATTCGTCTTTGGGATATCTATATCTGTAATAACTGCTTTATTTGATAAGTTATGGTATGGGACATAATGTTAATTATCCGGTAATTTAGTAGTTATGGATTTCTCTTGGACAATCTGTTTCGCTCAGTGGCGTGCCCCGATGTTTCCGCCATCTGTTGGGGTGTGACAGATTGGTATCAGAGCCATAACTATAGGGAATTAGGCAAGACTCGACCTAGTCCGGGTCGATGTATTAGAAATGACCTTGCTATAGTCTAAGTACCAACAGATCGCCTTGTGCAAACCCAGTAGGGGTTTTGTACAAGCTTACTCGATATTCTCACTCGAACTCGCTAGACACTACCACTTAGCCTAAGGCTAGCACACGCACAATTTTCGAAAATGAACGAGTGATTAGATCGAGACTAGGTGTGAAAACCGCAAACTCTCGATCAGATCGCTTGTTCGACGCGATTTTTATTATAAACACGAGAATTTGCGTTGAATCAGGAGTGAAATCCATACTTCGACGCGGATTTTCTGCTCTATCTCGTGATTCCATCACACAAACAGGAATGAAGTCTTTAAGTTAGGGGTGAAACCCGAATCTTGATGACTTATTCCGCTCTTTATTATGGTTTTACAAAGCTCTCACCAAAGTCTCGACGGAATCCAACGACTTGAGTCACACTGTAAATGGAAGGATGTATGCCGATCGCCCGGATTGAGGCGAGAGCACAGTCTAGAAAGCCAAAATGTGCACTCGAAGTCCTTGTGAATAGTTGAATCACTTTGGGTAGTCGATGTCTTGCACCCAGACAATCTATTCTCGATTTTATGTGTTTCGATTCTAGTTTTCGCCATCACAGACTCTGTGATTTATCGCTTTTATGTGTGGAGTTTTATATGTTTTATGTGGTTTTACATGTTTATGTGTTTCGATTTTTGGTGATTTATTCACTTTTCACTTCGATCAACACACACAACTCGCGCTGCACATCTATCTCAAAAGGTTAACAAATCGCGGAACTCTCGCAATCGCTACTCGCTAATCGCACTCGCTGCTCTCAATCGCTTACGCAGCCATGAAAAGTAGGTGAATACGTGTAATATATGTAGTTAAATACGTGCAAAACATAGGGGAAGATGTGCTTACGTCGACTACGTGCTTATGTGCCTATGTGTTTACGTGCCTCTGTGGATTATGTGCCTACTTGATTTCATGCTTACGTGCAGACGTGTTACTGAGCTTTAGTAGTATTAAGTATGTTGTGAGTTGAGATTCGGTCATATAGTGTCTGAATCCTATGGCGATGTCTATTGCAGACAATGTCGTCATTTGGATCGCACACTTCACGCGCTGCACGCCGAAACCATGAGGACAAACGCATCGCTGCTCTAGTCGCTAAGCAGATGGCTAAGGTCATTCCGCAAATTGTTAGCGAGCTTAATGAAAACGCTAGCAAGTCCTCTGAGGAATCAAGGACTGACTCACCTCGTGCTACTTTTAGCTTCAAGCAGTTTAAGGCCTGCGGACCTAAAGAATTCACCAGAGAAGACGGGCCCACTGCCATGTTTCAATGGTTCGATTCAATTGAAGTCACCTTGGGCCAAAGCGGCTGTCCTGAAAATCAACGCACTGTTAACGCCGCTGGCATTTTCCAGTCCAGGGCACTGGACTGGTGGACTGCCGAAAGAAACAAGCGAGGGAATGATGCAGCTTATGGGCTTACGTAGGATAAGTTGAAGGACATTGTGATGAAGGAGTTATGTCCTCCCCACGAGCTTCAGAAGCTGGAGGACGAGTTCTGGCACATCAAGCAAGAGGGTGATGACAATGCTGGTCTAACTGCCCGGTTTAAGCAGCTGAGTATCATTTGTCCTGGCCAAGTTACTACCCCTGAAATCACCATCAAGAAAATACATCCGTGCTTTACCGAATTTTGTGCCTGATTTCGTGCAAGCTGCGAAGACAACAACCATTGAGGAAACCTTCCTGCTCACTGCCGAGATTAATGATAAGCGAGTTCGGGCTGATTACTTTGACAAAGCCACCAAGAGTCTTCACCAAGTTACCGATGCTCCCACAATTGAAACCGCCACTGCACCGCAAGCTTCCAAGTCTTCTCGCCGCAAACGAAAGCAGAACAACAACAACAACAACAATAGCAAAAATTGTGCTATTACCGCCGCTCAGCTCTAAGCCGTCTCCGCTCAACTGCAACCCCAGAACCGCCAAGTAGCGGCCCCAGTGACCAATGCACTGCCAGCCAAGCGTGTATATACTGGTCCACACCCGTTCTGCCCTACTTCTACTTATCATCACCCAGTTGGAATTACGTGCCGGTTTTGTGTTCACTACAACCTATACGGTCACTTTACTGCCAACTGTTGTACCGGTCCCCGCCATGCTCCAGCTCAAGCTCAAGGTCAAGCTCCTGCACCACCAGCTCTCCTTCCTGCTCCACAAGGCCAACAAGCAGCTTCTGCACTCACTGCTCACGCAAGAGCCTGCTTTGGATGTGGTGATCCCAATCACTTTGCAAACATGTGCCCCAACAGAGTGGTGAAGCAAGAGCCACAACAGCAGCGCAACAACATCAACAGCAGCAGCCAGCTGCCCGCAGACGTGCTTTCAACATCAACGCCTGCCAGGCTCAAGCAGACAACAATGTGGTTAATGGTACGTTTCTCGTCAATGGTATATATGCTTCGTGTTTGTTTGATACTGGAGCAGATAACTATTTTGTATCGTTTGAATTTGAAAAGCTCCTTAACCGTAAACGCGCCCATCTCCCTACGACGTTCGACGTTGAAGTTGCCACTGGAAGAACCGTTACTGTTCGTTCTGTCCTACGTGATTGTACGCTTGAACTCAACAATCACGTCTTTCCTATCGATCTCATCCCGATGCAGCTTGGTAGTTTTGAAATCATAGTAGGCATGGATTTTCTTCGTGAGAATCGTGCTGAAGTCGTTTGCTTTGATAAAATGATTCGTTTCTCGCTCGTTAATGGTGATCAACTTTGTGTGTATGGCGAAACTCCTTCGAAAGGTCTCAAGCTTATGTCGTGTATCCAAGCGAGCAAGTATCTCCGCAAGGAATACAAAGCTTTCTTGGCTAACATCGTAGTAGCAGAGAAGGAAAAGAAAAAAAAGGCAATAGGAAAGGTGCCTGCGGTTCGTGATTTTCCTCTTGTATTCCCTGACGACTTACCTGGTTTACCGCCCAATCGTGATATCGACTTTCGTATTGATCTCCTGGAGCAAATCCTGTTGCTAAAGCTCCCTATCGACTCACTCCGTCTGATATGCACGAACTCTCGAGTCAACTCCAGGAATTGCTTGACAAAGGCTTCATTCGCCCTAGCACCTCTCCTTGGGGCGCGCCTGTCCTTTTCGTAAAAAAGAAGGACGGATCGTATTCCTGGAGCAAATCCTGTTGCTAAAGCTCCCTATCGACTCACTCCGTCTGATATGCACGAACTCTCGAGTCAACTCCAGGAATTGCTTGACAAAGGCTTCATTCGCCCTAGCACCTCTCCTTGGGGCGCGCCTGTCCTTTTCGTAAAAAAGAAGGACGGATCGTATTCCTGGAGCAAATCCTGTTGCTAAACCTCCCTATCGACTCACTCCGTCTGATATGCACGAACTCTCGAGTCAACTCCAGGAATTGCTTGACAAAGGCTTCATTCGCCCTAGCACCTCTCCTTGGGGCGCGCCTGTCCTTTTCGTCAAAAAGAAGGACGGATCGTACCGGATGTCCATCGATTATAGGGAATTGAATAAGCTTACTATCAAGAATCGCTATCCCTTGCCTCGAATCGATGATTTGTTTGACCAGTTACAAGGTGCTACATGTTTCTCGAAGATCGATTTACGCTCGCGCTATCACCAGTTACGCTTTCAAGAGGAGGATATACCCAAAACCGCTTTTCGAACCCGATACGGTCACTATGAATTCTTTGTTATGCCCTTTGGTTTGACTAATGCACCCGCGGTTTTCATGGATTTAATGAATCGCGTGTGTAAACCCTTTCTCGACCGCTTCGTCATCGTGTTCATCGATAATATCTTGATCTATTCCAAGTCGAAAGCCGAACACATGCAACATCTACGTTTGGTTCTCGAATTGCTCCAAGGGAATCGACTCTATGCCAAGTTCTTCAAGTTTGAATTTTGGCTAGAGGAGGTTCAATTCCTCAGTCACATTGTTAATAGTCAAGGTATACACGTCGACCCCGCGAAGATCGAAGCTGTTAAGAGTTGGGTTACTGATGCGTGTGAAGTGTCGTATAGTTTTTGATGTATATTTTAAGCCCTTTAACACTTTTTAGCCAAATTTTAAATTTATAAAACACGATATTTACTAACACTAAACACACATATGGGCAAGTGCACCCATCGTGAGCGTAGTATAGTGTTGGTAAGATACCGAGGTCGTCCAAGGACACAAGAGCTTTTAATACCGGTTTTTCCTCAACGTCTAATCAAATCAAAAGTTTAGAAAAAGGTTTTTTTTTTTAAACTAGAAAAATAAAACTAACTAAAACGCTGAAAAATAAAATAAAATAAAAAAACAGATAGACAAGATGAATCACTTGGATCCGACTCGTGTGTAGTGTAACCTTTGATTATTTCCGCACTTTTGCACTTTTTAAGAGATTATCTTAGTTATTGTAGTAGGCCCCTCTTTTGAAGGTGACGTTACCCTCAACCCAGTAGTTTGAGTCAACAAGGATACAATCCTAAAGGGTCGGATTATTGAAAGATAGTTAATTAAGTTATTAATGCATAATGTGGTAGGCCCCTCTTTTGAAGGTGACGTTACCCTCGGCTAAGTAGTCTGAGTCAGCAGGGATACAGTCCTAAGTAGCCGAGTTAAAGTATTAATAGTAGTTTACATATGAGGGGATCAAAGAGTTTGGACCCCCGCCATCCAATACCAGTGGGTATTGAAGGAGGTCCTACTAAATTTGACCCAGGTCCTTGTAGGATCTATACACTGAACAAGGCAAGACTCTTACCAAACCGTTCCCTTAACCCCCGACCAGGTAGCCAACATATCTCCATGTAGACCGTGGAGATATGAATGGTGAAAATCTTTTATTTTATAGACCGTGAAGATATGAATGGTGAAAATCTTTTATTTTATATAGACAGTAAAATAATGCGAAGTCACCATGGACAAACGATAAGGAAGAATCACCTTCAACATAAGAAACTAGTTATTAAAGTCATTAATACATAACCAAATAAAAAGTGCGAAAAGATAAAAAATAAAAAGTATTACACTAAACACTTGTCTTCACCAAGTGATGTAAGAGACTTAGGCAAACATGGCCTTTGATTGTCAAGAACTCTTACGATCAATCTTGGATCCCGAGACTACTACACACACTCTATGATGGATGATGGATGATGGATGATGGTGGTGGATGTGGGTTGTGATGGTGGTGGAGGGTGGGTGTAGTGTGAGAGAGGTGGTTTGCCTAGGGATCGTTTGCAAATGAGCCAAGCACCCTTATTTATAGCCTGAACAGCAGCTCGGGCACGGCCCCGTGTCCATTGGGCACGGCCCTGTGTCCATCTTCCATCTCTTTCTTCATTAATTGTAGTTTGTCTGCATTAGTTGACCACGCCCCCGTGTCCGCTGGGCACGACCCCGTGTGCAGAAGCGTATCTGTACTATCAAGATTTCCACAGATTCTGCGAATCTTAGAGTTGACCACGGCCCCGTGTCCGCTGGGCACGCCCCCGTGGTGGGTGATAGAAGCTTCTACAGCTTTGTCTTTTCTGCAGACACTTGGGCACGCCCCCGTGCTCACTGAGCACGGGGCGTGTTCAGCCTTCTGTTTTCTTGTTTTGCTTGGGAAGATGCTGTCGGGGGGTCGGGCATGTCACGTTTATTCCTTTTCTTGTATTTTTGTTAGATTTGGATGCCTTTTTGCTTCTTTTGTTCATTTGAGCTCATTTAATCCTGAAAATACAAAAGGAAGACAAAAACACACTTTTTCCAACATTAGTACTTAAAAAGGGTTAGTTTTATGGCTCATTTGATGTAATTTATATGTTGCATTTTGCACACATCAAATACCCCTATACTTGAATCTTTGCTTGTCCTCAAGCAAAACTCTTTATAATGTGGCTTAACACTCCCAAATTGAATGGGTAGAAGAGAAGGTTTTTGGGCTTGTCATAGAGTGTCGGGATTTCCAAGATTCTTTATTAAGTTTTATTTTTATTTATTTACAATCCTATTCGTCATGATTTATTTAAAACATTACATAAGATAAATTACTTATTTAGGGCATAACATGCCTTTTTTTTTAAATTCCATTTATATATAAGTTCACATACCTCACAGGGGATCACTCAACACTCGGCCGAAGATATATTTTTATGAAACACTCGAGAGCGGCATGGAACTTACTTCTACCATAAGCTTGCCAAGCAATCAATCCTCCCCCTTTTTAACTATATACCTCTGTAAATATCAATATGACTTTTGGGGTGAAGGGTTAGGCTTGGGTTAAAGGTAGGTGGTTGGGTTAGTGGTTAGTAGAAAAGGGCGAAAGGCGTAAAAAGCATCGGTTTTTATGAGACTTTTTTATAACGTTTTATTTTGATGAAGCAATTCTTCAAACAAATTTGTTTTTTTTTCAACATAAGAAAATCATAAGAAAAACCGAGCTTGTTACTAAAACAAAGGGTTTAAAATAAAAAGGTTTTGGTGGGTAAAAGGGTGTTTGTTTTGGGTTAAGAAATGAAAAGGTTTAGGCTCAAAGGGGTTAACTATGGGGATTTTGGATAGGTGGTAAAAAAAGAAAAATAATGGTGTAGAAATAAAAAGGGTTAGTCCTAATGGCTCCATCATTTACTTACTCGGGTTTAAGTTGGTAAGGACCGGGAATGCATCGTCGTGGCAAGTTCTAGAGTCGTAAGAACCAAGCGGCTATTCACACAAGAAATGAAAAAATGAGCATTTAGTTTAAAGATGTGTATTTGTATGCTCAATAAAGGCCCAAAACTCACTTTTTGTGGGAATGAGTTTTTTATGTGATCAAGTATAAATAATCAATTTTAACTAGGTTTGTCATGTCGTTTCATAATTTTCTTATGTTGGTTCTTTTTATCACGACGCTATTGGTTGTAAATTTGTAAAAATATCACCTTTTTAGAACTTGAAATTTCCAACTTAAACCTAGACAAGTAAAAAAATAAAAAAAAAATTGAAAAAATTTGGGGTCTTTAGCGGTTCCAATAGAGTTTTGTGTAAGGCTTGTGATTAGGACTTGCAAGATTCAAGGTTTTAGCATCCCCCCCACACTTAAATTACACATTGTCCTCAATGTGTCCCAAAAATAAGTTTTTAGGTTGATTGGACGTGTAAAAAGGTGTTAGAAAGCAAAATTTTATGTTACTGGGCGTCTGGACACGGCCCCGTGGTGTCTGGACACGGCCCCGTGGTGTCCGGGCACGGCCTCGTGTTCAGATCGCCAGTAACAGAAATTAAAATAAAGAAACAGAAGCCTGGACATGGGGGCGTGCTGGGTGAGCACGACCCGTGTCCAGTTACCTGAACTGGGCATTTTCTGCAGATGGTTGGGCACGGGCAGTGTTGGGTGAGCACGGCCCCATGCTGAACTTGCTGTAATGAAGAAAAATTCGTCGGATGGCCCTGTTTTTGTGCATGGAGTGCTGGTGCAAGTTTCCCTTAGTATCCTTCACCATCCCGAGTGTGTTTTACCCATTACAACATCATCCAAACACCAATTTAACTAAAACCGTCATTCCATTAAATAAAGAGAATTACATAATAGTCCTACTAAGCTAAAATTCTAGATAAAAAGGTCAAAAGAAGCACAAGAAGTCTAAACCAAGAAGTTCTAGCCTAAGTTTATTTTTAGCAAAATTTCCGAAAAGATAATTCTCTCGGTTGTGTGTGGCTAGAAGAACCTCTTCCTCCGGACATGTATCCCTCATACGTCAGTGAGCCATTCCTCTATCTCCCTTGGGAGAAGAAAGGCGGGCTCATTGGCATTGGTTTGAGGGGGTGCAACCTCCACCGGGATTTCTTGTAGATCTTCAAGAGGGGGCTCCGCTGGAATGTCATCCCATCCGGTAGGGTTGTTGACTCCAAGTGCTAGGTTCCAATTCTCTTTAGGGAGAATCGGTTCCATGGGAGGTGTTACAAGAATGTTCAACCTCTGGTGCAAGAGGTTGATCTCTTGAAAACTGTTTTCCAACCCCACCGTAAGATAATTTATACGGTCTATGAGGACCTCCTCTACAGACGTCATTACATAATGCCATTACGTAGCGTACGAGAGTTGCTTCAATTGAAGGCCTTCTTTCCCTTCGACTGTTTCTGGAGTGCGCAGAAGAAGTTCCACTGTTTTGGCTCGACATTCTACGAAAATAAACGGAAAAGAGTTTATTTTAATGAAACAGTAACCTCGGACACGGCCCCGTGCTCATTGAGCACAGCCCCATGTTCACCTTTCTGCAGATTTTTGGAACAAGGAATCTCGGAGTTTCAAATTATTTTTTCAACTTTTAAAGCATTTTTGAGCAGAAATAACTTAAAACAATGTTGCAAAACTTATTTTTAACAAGATTCCTAGAACAAAAACCTAGCAATCATCACAATAAAGCTTGGAATCATGTTGATCTGAAGCTCTAATGGAGGTGTTGAGGTGAAAGAGATGGAGAAGAATGTAATGGCTAAAAGAGGAAAGGACAAGAAGGTTGTTAAGAAACTTCTTTTAGAACATACCTAGGATGGTATGTGAGAAGATTCCCTCAAATCTCTGTCCCTGGAATGGTCCAAATGTGCAGGATTCTTGACTGCATTTATAGAAAACGACAGCACGCTGCACACGGCCCCGTTCTGGCTGGGCACGGCCCCGTGTGCAGACAAAGTTCGGACACATTTTGTCCGTATTCTGACGAGAAGTCAGAAAGGAATCTTATGGTGGACACGGGGGCGTGTTGACCTGGGCACGGCCCCGTGTCGAGAGGCTGTTTATGAAGTTACGTCTATTTCTAAGGAATTCATCCGGATCTGGTGGTTCCTTACTGGATGGAACAACCCCAAAGTGCCTGAGATACCTTAATTGCTCTAGAATAAGACGAGAACGCAAGAGGTTGTCGGTGAGGGTGATTCCTATGCTAAATGTAGGTGGACAAGTCCAACCCTTTCCCGGGCTCTCGTTAAAGAAGGTGTATGCCAAATCGCTCAGGTCTATGTATGCATCGAACGAAGTCGATGGAGAGGCTTTCACAGCACAATCGACACAGGGACGACTGTCGCTCAAGTCCTTGCTAGAGTTAGAGGTGATTTCGGGAACAACGAAGTTGTTTGTATTCGAATGTGATCCCAATAATTCTTCTTGGGTATCTTCTTGAGGTGGATTAGTGGAATCCTTTTCAAGTTCCTTTACCCAATTAAGAATTAAATCCTCTAATTGAAATAATTCGTCAAGAATCATTTCTCCTAGAAGATCCGATTGGGAGCTTTCGAGAGAGAGATAGGGATTATTTTTACTTTCGCCCCTCTTAAGGCTACAGGAAAACAATGGGTCTATATAATGGGGCTTATAATTTAGAAAATAACATTCTAATTCTTTATGAGGGCCACCACATATTTGACACCACGTACCATAAGAGTGTCGAAAGTAAAAAATATCAGTATCACTCATGTTTGTGTCAGAAATTACCAACCGTCGGGATCTTACGGTTCTGTTTCAGTAACTGAAACTTGGGCACGGGGGCATGTTGAGTGGGCACGGCCCCGTGTTCAGCTTACTATCTGACTTAAAACAGGATTGCCAGTACCAAAGATTGGGCACGGGGGCGTGTTCAGCGGGCACGCCCCGTGCTGAGTTCTGCAGAAGCTGAAAATCTAAGAAAAATCCTCAAAAAATAGAAAAATAAGAAAAACGATTAAACCGTTGATTCCTAACTTTCTTAAAATCCTTGTGTCCCTGGCAACGGCGCCAAAAACTTGATGCGTGTGAAGTGTCGTATAGTTTTTGATGTATATTTTAAGCCATTTAACACTTTTTAGCCAAGTTTTAAATTTATAAAATACGATATTTACTAACACTAAACACAAATAAGGGCAAGTGCACCCATCGTGAGCGTAGTATAGTGTTGGTAAGATACCGAGGTCGTCCAAGGACACAAGAGCTTTTGATACCGGTTTATCCTCAACGTCTAATCAAATCAAAAGTTTAGAAAAAGGTTTTTTTTTTAAAACTAGAAAAATAAAACTAACTAAAATGCTAAAAAATAAAATAAAATAAAAAACAGATAGACAAGATGAATCACTTGGATCCGACTCGTGTGTAGTGTAACCTTTGATTATTTCCGCACTTTTGCACTTTTTAAGAGATTATCTTAGTTATTGTAGTAGGCCCCTCTTTTGAAGGTGACGTTACCCTCAACCAAATAGTTTGAGTCAGCAAGGATACAATCCTAAAGGGTCGGATTATTGAAATATAATTAATTAAGTTATTAATGCATAATGTGGTAGGCTCCTCTTTTGAAGGTGACGTTACCCTTGGCTAAGTAGTCTGAGTCAGCAGGGATACAGTCCTAAGTAGCCGGGTTAAAGTATTAATAGTAGTTTACATATGAGGGGATCAAAGAGTTTGGACCCCCGCCATCCAATACCAGTGGGTATTGAAGGAGGTCCTACTAAATTTGACCCAGGTCCTTGCAGGATCTATACACTGAACAAGGCAAGACTCTTACCAAATCGTTCCCTTAACCCCCGACCAGGTAGCCAACATATCTCCATATAGACCGTGGAGATATGAATGGTGAAAATCTTTTATTTTATATAGACAATAAAATAATGCCAAGACACCACGGACAGAAGATAAGGAAGAATCACCTTCAACATAAGAAACTAGTTATTAAAGTCATTAATACATAACCAAATAAAAAGTGCGAAAAGATAAAAAATAAAAAGTATTACATTAAACACTTGTCTTCACCAAGTGATGTAAAAGACTTAGGCAAACATGGCCTTTGATTGTCAAGAACTCTTACGATCAATCTTGGATCCCGAGACTACTACACACACTCTATGATGGATGATGGTGGTGGATGTGGGTTGTGATGTTGGTGGAGGGTGGGTGTAGTGTGAGAGAGGTGGTTTGCCAAGGGATCGTTTACAAATGAGCCAAGCACCCTTATTTATAGCCTGAACAGCAGCTCGGGCATGGCCCCGTGTCCATTGGGCACGGCCCCGTGTCCATCTTACTTCACTTTCTTCATTAATTGCAGTTTGTCTGCATTAGTTGACCACGCCCCCGTTTCCACTGGGCACGACCCCGTGTGCAGAAGCGTATCTGTACTATCAAGATTTCCTCAGATTCTGCGAATCTTAGAGTTGACCACGGCCCCGTGTCCGCTGGGCACGCCCCCGTGGTGGGTGATAGAAGCTTCTACAGCTTTGTCTTTTCTGCAGACACTTGGGCACGCCCCCGTGCTCACTGAGCACGGGGCGTGTTCAGCCTTCTGTTTTCTTGTTTTGCTTGGGAAGATGCTGTCGGGGGGTCGGGCATGTCACGTTTATTCCTTTTCTTGTATTTTTGTTAGATTTGGCTACATTTTTGCTTCGTTTATTCATTTGAGCTCATTTAATCCTGAAAATACAAAAGGAAGACAAAAACACACTTTTTCCAACATTAGTACTTAAAAAGGGTTAGTTTTATGCCTCATTTGATGTAATTTATATGTTGCATTTTGCACACATCAGTTACACCCAAATCTCCAACCGAAGTTCGCTCGTTCCTCGGATTAGCTGGTTATTACCGCCGATTCATTGCTAATTTCTCGAAGATCGCTGTGCCGCTTACTTCTCTCATGCATAAAGACAAGCATTTTGTTAAGAGACTTCCTTTCAAACCCTCAAGCATATACTCTGCAATGCTCCTGTGCTCACTTTACCTGACGGAAACGATGACTTTGTAGTCTATTGCGATGCCTCAAACCTTGGTCTCGGTTGTGTTCTCGTGAAATGGGATAAGGTTATCGCATACGCGTCTCGTCAGCTCAAGATCCACGAGAAGAACTATACAACCCACGATCTCGAGCTTGGTGCAGTTGTTTTTGCATTAAAGATTTGGCGACTCTACCTTTACGGTACCAGGTGTACGATCCTCACAGACCATAAGAGCCTGCAACATATCTTGAACCAAAAGGAGCTGAATATGCGCCAACGCCGATGGGTTGAACTTCTCAATGATTACGACTGTGAGATTCGTTATCATCCTTGCAAAGCAAATGTCGTTACCGACGCTCTCAGCAGACGAAGCTATTTGCATAGCGTTCGTAATACTCACGCCCAACACAATCTCGAAGCCCTTATCCGTGACGCTCAACATGCTTGCACTACCGAACGCACCTTGAAGAAGGAAAGGATTATCAATAATGGCGAACAACTAGTGAAAAAATAAATGGTATATTTCATTACCTAGACCGAATTTGGATCCCCAAGCACACCAACTTATGACAAATTCTGCTAGACGAAGCCCACAAGTCTCGATATTCTATTCATCCCAGTGCCGATAAGATGTACAAGGACCTTCGCTACAAGTACTGGTGGCTGGGCATGAAGAAAGATATCGCTATCTATGTTTCAAAATGCCTGACTTGTTCGAAAGTCAAGGCTGAGCAACAAAGACCCTCTGGCTTACTCGTCCAACTCGAGATCCCCATGTAGAAATGGGAGAGTATAGCTATGGACTTCATAACGAAAGTCTCGCGCATGCCATCAGTTCACGACAGCATCTGGGTTATCGTTGAACGTTTGACCAAATCTGCTCATTTTCTACCGATACGGGACGCCTCGTGACATCATTTCTGACCGCGATGGTCGGTTTACCTCGCGCCTTAGGGAAACGTTTCAATCTGCTCTCGGTACTACTCTTAATCTAAGTACCGCTTTCCATCCCCAAACCGACGGTCAGACTGAACGAACGATACGTACCCTTGAAGACATGCTTCGCTCGTGTGTCATAGATTTCGGTGGTAATTGGGACGCGCACTTACCTTTGGTCAAATTCTCGTACAATAATAGTTATCATTCCAGCATTCAAATGGAACCGTTTGAGGCATTGTATGGGATAAAATGTCGATCGCCTATTGTATGGCACGAGATCGGAGACGCGCAAATTACCGGTCCTGAGATGTTGCAAGAAACGACTGACAAAATCCTCCAGATTCGAGACAATTTGCTGAAAGTTCAGAGTCGTCAGATAAGTTACGCTGATAGACGTCGCAAGCCCCTTGAATTTGACGTTGGCGATCACGTACTCCTAAAGGTTTCACCTTGGAAGGGGGTGATCAGATTCGGCAAGAAAGGAAAGCTCGCGCCTCGATATGTTGGACCCTTTAAGATTCTGGAAAGGATCGGCAAAGTGGCCTACAGACTCGAACTACCGGAGGAACTTAGCAACGTTCACCCGACTTTCCACGTTTCAAACCTCAGAAAGTGTCTGGCTGAGCAGAATTTACAAGTGCCACTTGAGGATCTACAAGTGGACGAAACATTACACTTCGTGGAAAAGCCTGTCGAGATCATGGACCGAGAAACCAAGAAGCTCAGGTGCTTACGCATTCCCATTGTGAAGGTTCGCTGGGAAGGCAAACACGGCGCAGAGTTCACCTGGGAACTCGAACATGAAGGCAAAGTATCCACAGCTATTTGTTACGCCTGCGGCCTAATTTCAGGACGAAGTTCCCTAAAGTAGGGGAGGCTGTAACACCCCGCGTTTTTGAAGTCAAAGTACAAGTTAAAGTTAAAGTCAAAGGAAGAAAAGATTGCTAAATGCGATCTATCACTCCTTGCTTAATTATTGATTGTACTCTTTGACTTTGTAATTGATACCTATTTTATGTTATTTTAGTTGTATTATGTGGAGTAAATGCTAATAATCGTAGTTTATCGCTAATCGACTTATCGCCATCTCATCGCTATCGCATCGCAACTTGAATCGCATGTTCTGGATATTGTTTTACGTGTGTGTGCTACTTATGTGTTACTTGTACATGTTTATATTTGTTTTGTGGTGATTATTCGAAAACGCATTCGGAACTCTATCGAAACGCAATCTCATCGCAAACTCGAAAGTTAAGGTTTACTTTTATGATGTATGTTAGTTAGGTTATTTGTGTAAGTACTGTTTAATACTATCTCATCACTTACTTCGCAACGCATCGCAACGCTCAACGCATGAAACGAAACGTTGAAAACCAACTCGCGACAGCCCTTCGATCGAATGCCCATTCGATCGAATGGTCATCCGATCAGACTGCCCTCCGATCGCACACCTGCACCGCCTTAACCCCTTCTGTCACCTATAAATACCACCTGTCGCATCATGAACAGTGATGTGACAGCTCTCTCGTCCGACCAGTGCACTTTGGGCTATTTTCTCTCGATTTCTCGCAATTTTTGTAAGTTTCTACCTCAAATATTGTACTTCTATGATCCACACACACTCCAACATTTTCACCATCAAATCTTCACTTTTCACCATGAAATCCACCTGATTTGGGCTGTTCGAGGATGATGTCATAATGGGTTCTCATGAACTTCAAAGTGTGACCTCATTCCACCAAGAACAACTCAGATCTAAGAGATTTCAACATGTTTAAACACTGATTTCACCATAATCTAAACATTTTCCAACTGATTTCTACTTTTCTTCAACATTCTCAACTTTTCACACAAAACTGATAAGATTCGGGCTCGTTCAGACCTTCTACTCATTCTATAGTGAAGTGTTGGGTTGAGAATGGATTCCTATCGGAGGAGACGACCGATTCACGGGTTGAACATGAACAACCATCAAGAACAGTTAACTGATCAGACGGGGTGATTCCCATCTGATCGAACGGCTTGAACTTGATAGAGTTTCCATTGTTTGACACATGGTCATATCGTCTCGGTTCAATCGCAAAACTTTTCAAACTTAACGAATTTTACAAGTTTCAAAACAAACAAGTTGCTGAACGGACTGCCATCCGATCGAACGACAATCTGAACGGATGACTTGTGCCTTTTCAACACTTAACAATTTTCACAAAAATGTAAAGAAGGTTAGTTTCAGCGAACTGCCATCCGATCGGACGGCCATCCGTCCAGATGACCATCCGGCCGAATGACTTGATTTGTAGAAACACTTCTTTAACTTGAAAATGCTACAACAAAAACATCAAAGTTCCATCATACACAAACACATCCATCCCAAACGGATCACCCTCCGACCGAATGGCCATCCGTCTGGAAGGTCATCCAATCGGATGACAATCCGTCATTATTCACTTGCACCGATTAACGCGCCGTTCATCGCTTATGCTATCGTTAACTGTTTTGGCTAATCCATCCAACGTTCCCTTCAATCCAAGCTTGTGTTATTGATTTAACACGAACTGTGAGTATACTTGATCCCTTTTTGCTTTACGCACTTTTGGGTGTTACATACGTTACTTATATTAAATCACCTCAACACACAACGCAAACGCATTTTATACGCTAACCGCTCTCACATGTATACGTGTTATTCGATGAATGCTTGCATGTTATGTTTACACAGTGATTATTGCTTGACACCTTAGCAACGATAGTACTACAGTTTGGACTTAGCACCCGTCGTGGATGGGGGTTGCTAAGGGTATTTCTTCACGTGTCACAGCGGTGACATGTGTTGTGCACTCTACAACTCACAGTCACGTCTGTGCATATTTCATTGTCAATAACCTACTTGCTTCGCATTACTACGTGTTACATGTTGGTTATGCGTAACTCGCTTTCGCTATCTATCTATACTACTAAACTTCTATGCTCACCTTTGTTGGTGCATACGTCTGTCGACTTCGTCTTGTATCGAGTCTTGTATTTGTTTAGATAGATCAAGGCACGCAAAACGAGAAATATGGATGTGAAGCTATTTCGCACGAAATAGCAAACAGCTATTTCGTACGAAATCAAACGTTCATTACGCACGAAATGACTATTTCGTGTGAGATTGATTTCGTACCAACTGTTTCGTGCGAAATAGTCTGGCCTATAAATACCTGCCTTGTGTTTCGTTTGTAAGATTCCGGTTTCAGAGTCGAACTGCTGCCGAAGTGTCTACTCGCTGTTAAACGTTGTTATATCAGTCAAAAGACAGTTTAAAGTGAATCTCAAGCTGAATCAACTTGATACGTTTGTTTTCGCCTTTCGTATTGAGCAAAAACTCTTCTGAACGACTCGTTTGGTCGTGAAAACGATCCTACAACTGGTATCAGAGCACAGGAGGAGGAGTTCTTACCGAATTCAGCTTGTTTTCATCTAATTTCTGACTTCTACACCTTCTTTTCAAAATTGAACAAGTTTTAACGGATAAAATGGATTGAATTTCACACATTATAAGCGAAACTGTGTTTTAACAAAGCCTTGAAAGAATTGGACCTAAAATCAAGCTAAAACCTGGTCAAATTGACAAAAATATGGCCGAGATGATGACATCAGCAGTATTTCGCACGGAATAGATCCTTTCATTTCGCACGAAATCAGATTTCAGACTTATTTCGTTTGAAATTGCACTGTATTTCACACGAAATCATCATTTGCTTGGTCATTTCACACGAAATCACTCATTTCGTGTGAAAGATCCTATTTCGTGTGAACCTTTTCGTACGAAAGCATCTATTTCGCACAAAATAAAGTATTTCGTGTGAAAGAGGGTATTTTGTGTGAACCTATTCCGTACGAAAGTCTATTTCGTAACAGAAAGTCATTTCGTGTGAAAGTTGATATTGTGTGTAGTTATATTTCGTTTGAAATCATCATTTCGTGTGAGATTTGTTTTTTCAGGTCATTTCGTTTGAAAGTAGTTGATTTTGAGAAACTTCTTACCGAATCATGGAAGAGGAATTTTATAACGCATTTGCTACTGCCCCGACTACTCTGGCTACCATTACTCAGAGCCTGAACATGGAAAATGAAACTGGAACGTTGCAAAAACCCCCCCGAAACTTATGGGCATTGAGGAGTATTATGGTTGGAAAGATCGATTCGAAAACTGGGTTCAAGCTAATCATTTGAGATCTTGGGAGTGTATTGAGAAAAAGTATGTCAAACCTCGTATAGATTTGGGAGTTATAAAAGCAATTTCTGAATTGACGGATAAAGAACGAGACATGTACAAAGCAGAAAAGATGATGATCTGTCTGCTACAGCAAGCTGTGAAAGAAGACATATTCATTTTACTTCAACATGACAATACTTCACATTCGATTTGGGAAGCACTTCGAATCAAGTTTGAAGGAAGTGAAAAGATGATCAGAAGTAAGAAATCATTGCTAAAGAAAGAGTTTGATTTGTTCTCGAGTTTTCCAGGAGAATCTTCAAAGAAATTGATTGAAGGATATTGTCATTTAGTGCGATCTATGTCTTTGTTGGAAATAGTCAAAGATCAAGAAGAATGGGTTGACAAACTAGCTGATGCTTTACCTCAGAAAGAGTGGGGTACCTATTTGATGATCTTGAAAAATACTGGAGAGTATGACAAATTGACAATTTCCCAGTTCATCGAAAAGATTGAGGGTCAAGATCTTGAACAACAAAAGATTGCAAGGATGAACAGTCCAAGTGGTCAACAAGACATCAAGATGTATTACAAAGGAAGTGTTCAGGATGTTGAAGTTAGTCCGAAAGTCCAAACTGCTTTCAGTGCTGAAAACTCATCTGGATCAGTCAATCAAAGTCCAAACAGTAGCAGTGGATTTTCTTCATATCCAAGTGTTAGTCCAAAGTCAACCTCAACTCATCAGTTCCAAAGCTCAAACAGCAGTAACGGTCATGTTTTAAACTACAACATCGCGTTGCATCTTCAGAATGGTCAAAATTTCTCTGAAGAGATCGCTAAAAGTCACATGTCATTACTTGCTACTGTTTTAGAATCATATGAAGGATTGGTTGCTGGAAGTATATGAAATCCTATGCTAACAAAAGAGGATTACGATCAGATCGATGCTGAGGAGATGGAGCTTATGGACATTAAGTGGTGTTTAGCGAGTGTTTTGAGGAGAGCTGAAAAATTTAAGATGATTATAGGAAGAGATGATTTCAGGGATGCAAATGTTTCTACTTTGGGTTTTGATAAATCTAAATTTACTTGTTTTCGATGCAGGGAGAAAGGTCATTTCAAGAGGGAATGTACCAATCGAGAAGCAAGTGGAGCAAAGAATCCATTCGGTGGTAATGATTATTATCCGAAAGCCATATATCAACAAGTTGCTCATCAACCGTATGAACAAAAAGAACCACAAACTGCACATGCTAAAATGATCGAAGAAGCAAATAAGAAAGCTTATTTTGGCATAATTGATCAAGATGATGAAAAAGTGGCAGATGGTTTTAGTTGGGACAAATACATTCCACCTACTTCAAAAGTAGTAGCTCTCACTGCACAAATTATTCAAGAGCCAGATTTGATGAAGGAATGGATGAAAGGGTTTGCTAGTGATGAGAAGAATCAAGATGCAGATTTTGTTTCTTCAGACGATAGTTCAGAAAGTACTCAAGTCTTTGATCAATCATCATCTGATGACAGTGATGATGAAGAAGAGACACAAATAAACATTGGAAAATCTATGTTATCTCCTGAAAGTTTTCAATTTTATTTTACAGATAGAATAGAGAAGCTGAAGGAGAGACGAGCAGCAAAAGAACAGAAGAAGATGAAATGTGAGAGTGTTGCTCAAAAAGAGAAGACTGAACAAAATGAAGAAGCTAAAGTTGCTATGAAGACGGTTGAATCTGAAAAGGTGGTTGAAGCCGAAAAGGTTATTGAAGTTGAAAAGATTGTTGAAATCATCAAACCGTGTCTAAAGTGTTTGGAATCTTGCAAGAAGTGTGCAGAGAAAGATGAGAAGATGAATGAGCTTGAGAAAATGAAAGAGAAATTATTGTTTGATCTCAACTACATAAAAGAATCATATGATGTGTTGAACAGAACAGTAACTGGTTTGCAAAAGACAAATTCTGAAAGAGAAGATGCGTTGACAATGATGAATGCTGTAATGATGTCAAAGCAGAAAGCTATCAATTATTACATTGAAGAATGTGCAAAGTGGAAGCAAGAGTTGGAGACAGAAAAGATAGAGAATGAAAGAATCAGACGGTTGTTACAAAGTTATTCTAGTTCTGATTATTTGATTGATCGAATTTATCCAATTGTTGCAGGTTTAGAAGTTTTTCAAGAAAAGAAGACCGAAAAGAAGGATACTGGTAAGAAACAAAGTGCAAATTATAACAAGTGTCCGCCTCCGATCTGGGAAGGTTATTCTCCCAGAAAACCAAATGAGGAGCAAGTCAAAAAGGCTGTCAATATAAAGTTAAAGTCTGAAACAACTGATGATTTACCAGAAAACATTGACGTCACGTTCACATCGTCTGACACTAATCATGAGTCTGAGTTAATAAAGAAAGTGGTCGATCAGGTGTTGGATAAAGATGAGGAGTCAGAGTCAAAGTCAGAATTCAAGAGTTCGAGTTCATCAGTTGACAGTTCAAAGTCGTCAGTTAAAAGGATTTATAATAAAGAATTTATGTTATCAAAATCTAATTTGAATGACGAACCAATCAAAGTGGCATATACTTTGAATGATTCAGACAAATTATATTCTGATGAGGAATTTCCAATAAGAGGTGTTACACCAGAAGTGATAAAAAGGTTTTCAAACTAATAGAAATTAATATTTCTGAAATAAAAGATGAAAATCTTTCTGAAAAAACTAATCCTTACACCTCAAGAGTTCAACAACGTTTAAACAAGAAAAAGGGTTACAGTTCTGGTTCAGGTTATCAAAAAAAACCAAACCATAACGGTAATTTCAAAAAGAAAGGTCTTGGTTTTATTCCACCGAAAAATCATAAAAATGAGAAAACTTATAAACCAAAAATTGTATTTGTTTCAGGAGCAAGTTCGAAAGAAGAAGAAATGAGCTTATTCTGTAAGCAATCAAACAAAGAATTCCTTGCTAAGAAGCAAGAGGGAAGGAAGAATGGAACTAATCAGAAAAGGGAGACAAGAACCTGTTACAAATGTCAAGAAGTTGGTCATATTGCTTGGAACTGTCCTAAAGCAACCAACATCAAACAGGAAGTTGTTTCTAAACTGAAAGAAAATAATGTTGAGAAAAATGAACTACCAACTGAAAAATTCAAAGTTTTTAAAAATTCAACATATGAAGTTGGTGAATGTTCGAAGAAAATATTTTACAAAAGAAGAGTTAATCTTGACAACCAAATGTGGGTTGTTAAGAAATCTGAGGTGAAATCTGGCAATGAATCTGATTCCACAAAGTCAGAAGAGCCACAAGTTGAGACAAAAAGTGAAAATTCAGTTCCTCCAATGGATGATGTCAACTTTCCACCATAGAAGACTGAAAATTTTAAACAAAAAGTGTAACACCTCGTAAAATCACGTCCAATGATGTAATGACACGTGTAATAAACCCTAATAAAGTCCAATGTTGAATTTAAGGGACTAATTTTTTGAAAATCGAAAACTTTGATAATAAAAGGACTGGAAGTGTTAGCATACCTAAAATAAGTTTCCAAATAACCTCTCACGATGTTTATATTCACAAATGTGCCACTTGATGAATAAGTGTAGTCGTTTGTGTAATTAATTGAAAGTTTGCGCAATAAAGGGTTAAAAGCGTCAACATGTTAATTCTTACCTCTGAGTGACCTTCTAACAAACCGGGAGCTTAATAATATTTAATTATACTCTCGGGAATGCCAAATAATGGCCATCTAAGGTTTTTATGCCTATAAGTAAAGTTACGCGCAACTTTGCAAGTTAGAGGGGCTAAAAGTGTCAATATGTTTAATTATACCTCTGAATGACCTTTTAGCGAATCCGAAGCATCATGATGTTTAATAATACTTTCAAGAATGTCTAATATGGATTAGATGAGGCTTCAATACTATTAAATGATGAAATGCGCAAGTTTGCGCAATAGAGGGACCTAAAGCGTCAACTTTTGAATCTACGCCTTTCGGTGACCATTTAAGTGAACGGGAGCGTAGTAACATGTATGTATATGCTTGGGAATGAGCAATATGGGCCATGGAAGGCTTGGATATCGTTAAACGGCATTTCACGCTACTTTGCGCAATTAAGGACTAATTGCGTCAAACGGCAAAAGTATGTCGATTCCTAGGGTAACAGACATTCCGAAATATGTCCGTGAGTTAAATATACCCTATTTATCCTTCGTATAGCTTAGAAATAGGTTTAGAGGTGTTTCGTGCGCAAAAAATAAACTTTTATGCCATGCAGGGGCTAAAAGTGTCAAAAAGTGCACAAGTTTGCATTTTCACGCGTATCTCACATTCTGAATATCTTCGGACACCCAAAAATTTATGTAAGCACCAAAATATTTAATTTTAGTGATCGCCTTGATAAAATTCCTTTCGTCGCGTCGTTTGGTTCGTTTTTAGCGTCCGTTCGTGTTTCGTCGTAAATAGACAAACAACGTGACCGTACGGCCAACCGAACCGACATCCGACATGTTTTTGAACATGTTTCATATCCCCTATATGTGAGCCTCATAATGGAACCTTGAAATGAGGTTAACGGACCGTGGATGTGTCAGAAACACGTTTAAATGCAAACAGGGACCGAATCTGCCAATTCAGAAAGTTGTTTTGCTGTTGTGGACCTGCAGGCGGGCCGCGTAATAGGCCTGGGTTCTCTACGCGGGCCGCATGAGTGGATCAGACGCAGAAACAACTGGTTATAGCCTGTTTCTTGCTGTTTTCATGTTTAATCTGGTTCCAAAACCCACAAGATCGATACTAGGGGCTGCCCATAGTATGTTTAAACCACCCAACACCTGCCATGATCTGATTACATGTCCCCGACACTTGTCGCGATCTTACGAAGTCCCGAAAAGTATAAATAGGTGATGAGTTCACTTGATAATGCACTTGCATTCTAAATTCTGAAGCTCCCTGATCAACCTCAGGCTTTCTAGTGATCTCTAAGCATAATTAGAACTCTTGTAAGTATTCCTAACTCTTTCTAATTCGTTCTAGCCTAGTTAATTAACCAAAAGTCAAACCATCGTAATTTAAGTTTGACTTTGTGATTAAACAAATTTTGCTCAGTCATTTCTCGAATTGAAAGTACCTATAAGTAGGTATTTATGTGGGTAACAAACCCTTAAAAGGGTGTTTTCAGATTCCCACTCTAACTATGTTAATTGTCGAGTCAAAGCTTGTTTCAAAAAGTCAACAGAATGATTATTTGCAAAGTTAAGCATGATTAGCAATGTAGGATACATGCAACCTGTTTGATCATTAAAATAACTTGGTAATTAATATAAGAACATGTCTCAACTTGTTCAACTCGACAATTTTCAGTTTAAACCCGGATCGGACCCGAAAGTCGCATAAATTGACTTTTGCTTTGACTATCAGTTTTGATCCGTTTATGCATGTTTGAGATCTTCCTTAGAGCTTATTTTGGACTAGGTTTCATATAAGTATAACTCCCTGAGTTTATACAACTTGGTTCAATACTTATCCGATTCACATGCATGTTTTCGATTAATGCTTAAATGTTGACTATTACGCCCTTTTGACTATAAAACGTGATTTTTTAAAATGTGAAAGAGTAGAAACATTTTTTTCTAATTTATAAACTTGCACCTAAAATTTGATATCAGTTTGAGGTCTAGATTAAGAATTATGCACATTATCGTGATTTGAAAGCTTTATGATAATTAAACGGCGTAATTAGCATATAACCTATTTAAACCCACTTTTTGATATCAAACTTTTTACCCACTGATGTTATATAATATTTTGGGATTTTTAAAGATTTTTATTTAATTTTTGGCTGATCATATCATAGGTCTCTAAGTTTAATTCGGTTAATACCGATTTTGCCCTTTTAAGCCATAAAATGAGTTTTACAAATCCTTTTGACCCCAAACCTTTTTCTACTGATTTTATTTGATAAATAAAATATTTTGAACATTCTGGAAATATAAAAATATCAGCTTTCTTTTAAAAACACCCGGAAACGGCTCTAAATCGTCTTTTTAAGCGTTTTTATCGCATAGTATGTACTATAACCATATTAAACATATAAGGTTGATATCTACTGATGTTTTTAGTATATTTTTATATAATAACAGTAAGTATAAGTTTTTGAACTCAGGTTTCCAATTTTGACCTTTTTAAGCCTTGTGAAATTACCAAAATACCCCTAAGGTGCATGGTTTGATTTTAAATGATAATTTTCACATATGGGTTATACCCTACTGTTATAACATGTTAAATTAAGTATACTTACTGTATAAATCAGACCCATAACTCAGATTTACAAATAAACTCCTTTATAATCTTTTAAAAGACCAAAATGCCCTTATGAGGCATAATTTGTGTTTAAATCCGTTTTGGGCATAATAGAAGATATCTTACTGATATTATAACATATTTAGAGCATATTATCTCAGGGAACTTGCATATGACTCTTACGGTTACCCGTAACGCTCTTTTCGCGTTCGGTTCGGTTTATGTAACTAGTTTGCATAAATTGACCGAGACGGGTCAAACATTATCATTTTCGTCTCAAAATCCAGAATGTATTTAGTATACCCATATTATACAAGTATTCAAACTTGTCGGGTCTAAATCACATTCTATCCGGTCTTCGCTTAATCGGGCGTTTGAACCGTATCGTCCTTAAAGCTAACCGGTCTAAGCTTAAGCTTAAATAAAGACCCGTTAGAAATCTAATAGGTTATTAAAAACCTTCGTTCCAGATTTAGGAGCCCAGTAAAATCTATCTGTACTTGCTTGGTGGTATACGGCTGGGATTGAATTTATATTTAGCTCAGGTAAATACTTTTAACTTATTTTCCCTATACGGGCTTGGGTTACGGTATATAGAATACCGCTTGATCGAGCATCAAATCTTACATCTTTGGGTGGTTAATTGAATAATTTGATCGGCTCGTTTAAACAGTCTTGTTCACTTAAAGCCTTTGGGGGGTTAATGACCATGTCCCGGATATCCTTGGCATCATCTTACGAGATGGCCACGACCTGAGCACGGGGTGTAGGCGTACACCTGTCAGTGTATAACTCTATATTGTGGTGGGTCTATTGATCTTTAACCCGGAAAAGATCCGGGCTACTGAACGCACAAGTAACATGTAATTCATTCACAAGATTATAATATTATATAATTATCCCAAGTTATAAAATGTTTTGTGCCACGTGCATTCAAATCAATTTTCAACCCTTTTCAAAATGAGTCAGTTAAATTGTATTTACCAGTGTAAACTGACGTATTTTCCAAAAGGTTAAGTGCAGGTACTACTCGTAATAGGCTGGCTGTCTTCTAGCGTCCACAATAAGTCTCGCAAGCTTGGATGCCTTAAAGTCTGTTGAACAAATGATTCATTTTATTTTTTGATCCGCCTGTGGATCCTTTACATTCCGTTTGTAATACTTGATATTACTTTATATCGGTTTGTAATATATTTATCTTTTGCTTCCGCTGTGTATTTAATTATTGTGTTGTTTGACTATGATGATATCAACTACGTCACTATACTCCCCACCGGGCCCACCGGTGACACGTGGAAAATTGGGGTGTGACAGGTTGGTATCAGAGCCAACATTGAGTGAATTAAACACTAGCCCTTAGTGTTTAATCTCAATGACACAGTAGCACATTCCTTGACCTTCTGAGTCTAGACTTAACTTAGGAATATTCTCAATCCTAAACTAGAATTTTTTGCTTCCAAATTTTTATCGGATACATCGCCAAGCGAAGAAGCCGTAATAGGAATTCTCCACGTCTGGAGCCTTGAAATGCTGAGCTTCGTACCACGACCAGGATGAAACGTGCAACCAAGGAGAAAGCATTCAGGAATTGAATGAAGAAGAAACTCCTTTGCTGAAGATCGTTTCCTCAATAATCCTTATAAGGACATATTTATCTTTTCAGTCCCTTCGAGGACAACATTATTCCTTTCAAGTCCCGCTTAGGGCAACTTTATACCTTTATTTTTATAGTGGAATGATTAAGTTTAAACTTTCATTCTAAACATGAAATAAGAAATAAATGAAAAATAACATTCTTTTTATAAGATCTACCATTATAATAAAATGGCAAAATCTAAAAGGACAAGACCTAGCTTCGGGTCATATTAAGACCGGCCAAGATGGCAGTTCCTCAATTTAGATTCAGATCCCTATTAACAGTTCAATATAGAAATTTTTCTGCGATAAATATTAAAAGAATCTTAAGAGTGAAACCTAGCCTGAGAGTCATTATAAAGACCTGGCCAAAATGGTAAGACCTGTTTAAAAGATTCGTATCCCAGTTAACATCTGAAAACATGTTAACTCTCCCGGCAGATGTGATTCGTTGGAAATCACACACGTTATTAAGGATTCTTCAAAAGATTCCTAACCCAGTTTAATGATCTCTAAATCCTGGGTTTACATCATCAATTAAGATGATCATATTTTAACCATACGTGGTAATATAGTGCCTACGGGCCTTGCTCATTTCTACATGAGCCAAAATACAGTGGTAGCTATGACTCCCTGTCAGAAAAAGGTAATGAACTAGGTTCAAACCTCAAGGCTTTGATTCTCTGAAATCCTAGCTTAAAATTTATAAATGTCCTTGTGACTAGGCCTATTGTGCCAGAGTTCCTTCATGTTCAGACTCTCAGAAATCATAGCTTATAATTTAAAAGTGTCCATGTGACTAGGCCTTTGTGCCACCTTAATATCCGTAATGTTTTATAACTAGGATAAATTATAATGCCTCGATTCTCAGAAATCATGACTTATAAATTAAACTTGTCTACTCGACTAGGCCATTTGTGCTATTACTAACTTATAAATTAGGATTTATGATAAAAATCCCGAATAAAATAAATATTATTCCTTTTCTGTTAAGTATATGTATTAAAAGAGAATCTTAAAAGGTTTGACCTAGCTTGAATGTCATTGAAGACCTAGCTAAGATGGTAAAACCTGTTTAAAAGAGATTCAGATCCTTATTAACACTTGAGAACGTGTTAACACTCCCGACAACAGTGATACGATAAAATCACGATTGTCATCGTTATATTAGGAACTTCCAAACCCCTTATTTAGCCTATATAATCAATAGGAATCATGGCTAATAAACATCGAACATGATGTACACATCTAAACATCCACTCGGGATGTATGCCTACGGGCAAAGATGCATACATGAAAAAGATAGTTTTGTTTCATAACTTCTTGTCAAAACAATGAATTATGAAATTCTCCGATCCAAAGGAATCATTGATTATGTTTTAAAATTTCCCTAGTGATAAGGCATCTGTGCCATCGAAAAGTCCCTTGGAATAAGCCGTTGTGCTATATAAGATGTCGGTATGACATTGACAGTCGTGACTTATGTCCCCTGTCTAGTAAATATGAAGGATTATATTCCGTTTAAACGCCAAAGATGGTTTATTTAAAAACTTAGGCAAAACATAATCAAATAAATTAAATACTATCTGTTGGCCCATATGGTTTATTCGCACCATGGCTACTTAATTATCAAGTTCGACAATTCGCTATATAATTAAACCAATTTATTACTACTTGGTTTGTAACCTTCAAAGCTTCACCATGGCTGACTCCTCTGAAGCTTACAATCGTCTAGTTGATCAGAATGATGATGCAAGACTGAACTTAACGAACACCGAGTTACAGGCTATGATAGATACAGCCGTAAACAACGCTGTGGACCGTGTGTTGAAGGATCATAAGCGAAAGTGCGATGATACTCCGAATAAATGTTGTAAAAAGGGTAAGACCGGTTCGAACTATAACCAGTCCAAACCAAAGGAGGCAAAACCCAAATGTAAAACCTGCAAGAAGAAGCATTTCGGAAAATGTTTCTATGAGCAGACCAGGGGATGTGTCATCTGCAAGGAGATGGATCACAAGACCCATGAGTGCAAGGACTCGAAGGACGCCACATGCTATGATTGTGGCGAGAAGGGGCACATAATTAACCGCTGCCCAAAGAAGGCAACTAAAAGGAAATGCACTCTGGAGTCACAAGCTAGGCCTTGTGGGATTTGTAACAAGAAAGGGCACAAGACCTTGGAGTGCCAAGACATAAAGGACGCAACCTGCTATGGTTGCAATGAAATAGGGCACATCAAGACAAATTGCCCAAATAAAACCAAGAAGCCTGGGGAGGCTAAGGAGACCAAAGCTGGGAGCTCTCAAATGGATGCTCAAGAGGCTATTCAGGATGACAATGTCACAACAGGTACTTTCTTTATCAATAACGCTCATGCTAGAGTATTATTGATTCAGGTTCAGATAAGTCTTTCGTAGACAATAGATTTTGTAAATCATTAAATCTGCCTGTTAAAACTCTAAGCGTTAAGTATAAAGTAAAATTGGTCGGTAGTACCTCAGAGACTACTTCAGCAATATTAGATGGATGTTTTATATCCATAGGAATCATTCGTCCGATGTCCTAGTTTCCGTTAAAGTATAAGGACTCAATATAGTGATAAAAATCGATTGGTTGTCTTGAAAATCAAGCCCATATTGTGTATAATAAGAAACAAGTAGTTATCAAGACTCCTTATGAGACAACCCTCATAATTACATGTATCCATACGTTTAATTAATATTAAACAACATAAAAAAAAATGGTGGAACCGGCCGTCCCCGGAATCGAACCTGGGTCTAGGCCACACCCTTTCGCACGCCTAGCCAACCGAGCTAGGTGCCTAGTTTATGAAATTTCTATTTTGATTGAATATAAGCACATGTACAATAACTTCCTTACTTCTTACTATAAGTCACCTACTTATCCTCCTTATGTTGACTAAGTATTAGAATCCAAGATTTTACCTCTATGTTTTGGTTACTCTTGGCTTGCTTATGTTGACTAAACACTAGAAAGGATGGAGTAGAAACCATTAAGTATATCAGTGGTTATACTAGAAAGAACATGGTAAGGTATACGTCAAAATCATTCGGTGGTAATACCCTTGATTAGTGAGGACACTAATGGAGTCCACAAGAAAGATTCCCTTATACAGTATGGGATGGTCCAAATTTTAAGGACCTTGTTAGAAAAAAACATGGTATCCGCCTTGCGAAATGGAAAAGATGGAATAAGAATTTTTCCGACTCCCCCATAAGAGCTATACACTATCGGCAGTAGGTTGCAAACCTTGGTTCATTGGTTGAAATAGTGCTCTTATTCGGTTAACCTAGAATTTAAGCATAATGCACTATATATATATATTATGATTTAGCATCGGCAATAAGAGGGCACATTAAGATTTCAAAGCCTGCTTATTATGAATCCATTATGGATCCACCTCAACTACTCACGTTTTATAGATTAAAAATATAACCAGTCGAGGCCGAGATTTCCCTACAATTTGTCAAAGGTTTTATAGCTAAGTTTAAAAGGTTTAAGAATGGAGGCGTTTAGCCCTCCTGATGTATGATTAGAGGCAACTCACATTAATAATGACACCAGATAAATCCATTATGGTGATTTTATGGCTAGGAGTTACGTTTGGTTGCAGGTACTGCTAAGTCTCTCATAAAACCATAAGCTTAGCAAACTTTTAATCTTTCCCGTAAGAACCCCAGATAGTAAGTGTAAGGTAAAACTTACAGGAAAAATCATAAGAACCATTTCTTATGTTCCTGTTAGAAATTTCCAATTATGAAATTCTAGAAGTATCATCTCTCTGAGAGGAAGTGCGTCATCATACATAATTGATATCTCTTTGATCTCTATAGATTGCGAATACCAGACAGTATGATAAAAGCGCCATATGAAAATTGATATATCTTAATAAGTTCCATAGATTGCTTCCATGCCTGATCAGTATGGAGGTTTAAATGCATGGAACCACAAAGATATTCCGATGATCATATGGTACAAAAAATCAGCTAAAGGTATTCAAAGAAGATATCCAGAATGGAATTGTCCAGGTAAATGTCTTCGATTTAAGAATTCGTGGACCAGTGACATAAATGTGTCACTTATCTGACACAAACTATGATAGATGAACTGGAGCCTGAGATTTGGAAAATCTCTGTAACTTCATTGTATCTTGATTACCCTGTTTACCTCATGAGAGGCAGGTAGAATTAAGATTTATATCCCATTTAGGGTTGTATTCTTATGAAATCTCCAAGACGGCTAGTGCCATTATTGGAAAAATCAAAACCCCAATTAAATAAGTTTTGAAAATAAAGAATTCATATAGCCTAACCCTATATTCTAAGAATTCGGTATTGCTAATTAAGAAAGACGGTTCATTTTGCTTATGCATTGAATACCGCAACCCAAATTAGGCAGCAATTAAGAATTTCCATCAGCTGCCCAGGATCGTCGATTTGTTCGACTAACTGTGAGGATTAACTATCCCTTAAGATTAGTTTTAAGTAATGGTTGGAATAACCATTTCACATTGAGATAAGCTTTTCTATAATAGTTGATGTATAAGTATCAAGGCTGCTCCTTTGGAGACCTTGCTTAGATGGAATGTTGAATACCTATTGTTAAATAGAAGATTGGTACGTCTAATCATCAGGATCTGAAAATTGCCTTGGAAACAATGAATAGGATCATACAAATCGATGATCATCTGTAAGATTGCCAGTTTTGGCAGAAAATCAAAGATTAATGAAAATAGCAACCCTCCTAAGTCCTTGTTAAAGAATAAGGTTCAACAAAGATATCACTCTGGAAGGGTGTGCCAATTTGTTAATTACCAGAATAGTTAAGCTCTGAATATATAAAATCATTCGAAGGAATCGAATGTATCAAAGATCAAATAACTTATGAGCTAAAACCTATTTAAGGAGCTTGGCGGAGCTCGCAATGTATTACATCCTAAGGATTAAAGGATATGTTTCGCCAATAAGTCAAGAAGCACTATCACATAACGGTTGGCAGACTTATGATATAATGATAAACCTGTATCGAATGCGGATCGACAGGATAAGAAACCACAAAAAGGATACATGAACCTATTATATAGATGTCAAATTGGGAGCTTGGAGAGACTCCGGATATGCTATAGAAGTTAAGTCCGTTATGTGACAAAAAGTACTTCCAGCATTTTAGCAAATCTCGAGGTCGAGATTTCTTTTAAGGGGGTGAGGATGTAACACCTCATAAAATCACGTCCAATGATGTAATGACACGTGTAATAAACCCTAATAAAGTCCAATGTTGAATTTAAGGGACTAATTTTTCGAAAAATCAAAAACTTTGATAATAAAAGGACTGGAAGTGTTAGCATACCTAAAATAAGTTTCCAAATAACCTCTCATGATGTTTATATTCACAAATGTGCCACTTGATGAATAAGTGTAGTCGTTTGCGTAATTAATTGAAAGTTTGCGCAATAAAGGGTTAAAAGCGTCAACATGTTAATTCTTACCTCTGAGTGACCTTCTAACAAACCGGGAGCTTAATAATATTTAATTATACTCTCGGGAATGCCAAATAATGGCCATCTAAGGTTTTTATGCCTATAAGTAAAGTTACGCGCAACTTTGCAAGTTAGAGGGGCTAAAAGTGTCAATATGTTTAATTATACCTCTGAATGACCTTTTAGCGAATCCGAAGCATCGTGATGTTTAATAATACTTTCAATAATGTCTAATATGGATTAGATGAGGCTTCAATACTATTAAATGATGAAATGCGCAAGTTTGCGCAATAGAGGGACCTAAAGCGTCAACTTTTGAATCTACGCCTTTCGGTGACCATTTAAGTGAACGGGAGCATAGTAACATGTATGTATATGCTTGGGAATGAGCAATATGGGCCATGGAAGGCTTGGATATCGTTAAACGGCATTTCACGCTACTTTGCGCAATTAAGGACTAATTGCGTCAAACGACAAAAGTATGTCGATTCCTAGGGTAACAGACATTCCGGAATATGTCCGTGAGTTAAATATACCCTATTTATCCTTCGTATAGCTTAGAAATAGGTTTAGAGGTGTTTTGTGCGCAAAAAATAAACTTTTATGCCATGCAGGGGCTAAAAGTGTCAAAAAGTGCACAAGTTTGCATTTTCGCGCGTATCTCACATTCTGAATATCTTCGGACACCCAAAAATTTATGTAAGCACTAAAATATTTTATTTTAGTGATCGCCTTGATAAAATTCCTTTCTTCGCGTCGTTTGGTTCGTTTTTAGCGTCCGTTCGTGTTTCGTCGTAAATAGACAAACAACGTGACCGTACGGCCAACCGAACCGACATCCGACATGTTTTTGAACATGTTTCATATCCCCTATATGTGAGCCTCATAATGGAACCTTGAAATGAGGTTAACGGACCGTGGATGTGTCAGAAACACGTTTAAATGCAAACAGGGACCGAATCTGCCAATTCAGAAAGTTGTTTTGCTGTTGTGGACCTGCAGGCGGGCCGCGTAATAGGCCTGGGTTCTCTACGCGGGCCGCATGAGTGGATCAGACGCAGAAACCGCTGGTAACAGCCTGTTTCTTGCTGTTTTCATGTTTAATCTGGTTCCAAAACCCACAAGATCGATACTAGGGGCTCCCCATAGTATGTTTAAACCACCCAACACCTGCCATGATCTGATTACATGTCCCCGACACTTGTCGCGATCTTACGAAGTCCCGAAAAGTATAAATAGGTGATGAGTTCACTTGATAATGCACTTGCATTCTAAATTCTGAAGCTCCCTGATCAACCTCAGGCTTTCTAGTGATCTCTAAGCATAATTAGGACTCTTGTAAGTATTCCTAACTCTTTCTAATTCGTTCTAACTTAGTTAATTAACCAAAAGTCAAACCATCGTAATTTAAGTTTGACTTTGTGATTAAACAAATTTTGCTCAGTCATTTCTCGAATTGAAAGTACCTACAAGTAGGTATTTATGTGGGTAACAAACCCTTAAAAGGGTGTTTTCAGATTCCCACTCTAACTATGTTAATTATCGAGTCAAAGCTTGTTTCAAAAAGTCAACAGAATGATTATTTGCAAAGTTAAGAATGATTAGCAATGTAGGATACATGCAACCTGTTTGATCATTAAAATAACTTGGTAATTAATGTAAGAACATGTCTCAACATGTTCAACTCGACAATTTTCAGTTTAAACCCGGATCGGACCCGAAAGTCGCATAAATTGACTTTTGCTTTGACTATCAGTTCTGATCCGTTTATGCATGTTTGAGATATGCCTTAGAGCTTATTTTGGACTAGGTTTCATATAAGTATAACTCCCTGAGTTTATACAACTTGGTTCAATACTTATCCGATTCACATGCATGTTTTCGATTAATGCTTAAATGTTGACTATTATGCCCTTTTGACTATAAAACGTGATTTTTGAAAAAGTGAAAGAGTAGAAACATTTGTTGCTGATTTATAAACTTGCACCTAAAATTTGATATCAGTTTGAGGTCTAGATTAAGAATTATGCTCATTATCGTGATTTGAAAGCTTTATGATAATTAAACGGCGTAATTAGCATATAACCTATTTAAACCCACTTTTTGATATTAAAATTTTTACCCACTGATGTTATATAATATTTTTGGATTTTTAAATATTTTTATTTAATTTTTGGCTGATCATATCATAGGTCTCTAAGTTTAATTCGATTAATACTGATTTTGCCCTTTTAAGCCATAAAATGAGTTTTACAAATTCTTTTGACCCCAAACCTTTTTCTACTGATTTTATTTGATAAATAAAATATTTTGAACATTCTGGAAATATAAAAATATCAGCTTTCTTTTAAAAAAACCCGGAAACGGCTCTAAATCGCCTTTTTAAGCGTTTTTATCGCATAGTATGTACTATAACCATATTAAACATATAAGGTTGATATATACTGATGTTTTTAGTATATTTTTATATAATAACACTAAGTATAAGTTTTTGAACTCAGGTTTCCAATTTTAACCTTTTTAAGCCTTGTGAAATTACCAAAATACCCCTAAGGTGCATGGTTTGATTTTAAATGATAATTTTCACATATGGGTCATACCCTACTGTTATAACATGTTAAATTAAGTATACTTACTGTATAAATCAGACCCATAACTCAGATTTACAAATAAACTCTTTTATAATCTTTTAAACGACCAAAATGCCCTTATGAGGCATAATTTGTGTTTAAATCCGTTTTGGGCATAATAGAAGATATCTTACTGATATTATAACGTATTTAGAGCATATCATCTCAGGGAACTTGCATATGACTCTTACGGTTACCCGTAACGCTCTTTGCGCGTTCGGTTCGGTTTATGTAACTAGTTTGCATAAATTGACCGAGACGGGTCAAACATTATCATTTTTGTCTCAAAATCCAGAATGTATTTAGTATACCCATATTATACAAGTATTTAAACTTGTCGGGTCTAAATCACATTCTATCCGGTCTTTGCTTAATCGTGCGTTTGAACCGTATCGTCCTTAAAGCTAACCGGTCTAAGCTTAAGCTTAAATAAAGACCCGTTAGAAATCTAATAGGTTATTAAAAACCTTCGTTCCAGATTTAGGAGCCCAGTAAAAGCTATCTGTACTTGCTTGGTGGTATACGGCTGGGATTGAATTTATATTTAGCTCAGGTAAATACTTTTAACTTATTTTCCCTATACGGGCTTGGGTTACGGTATATAGAATACCGCTTGATCGAGCATCAATCTTACATCTTTGGGTGGTTAATTGAATAATTTGATCGGCTCGTTTAAACAGTCTTGTTCACTTAAAGCCTTTGGGGGGTTAATGACCATGTCCCGGATATCCTTGGCATCATCTTACGAGATGGCCACGACCTGAGCACGGGGTGTAGGCGTACATCTGTCAGTGTATAACTCTATATTGTGGTGGGTCTATTGATCTTTAACCCGGACAAGATCCGGGCTACTGAACGCACAAGTAACATGTAATTCGTTCACAAGATTATAATATTATATAATTATCCCAAGTTATAAAATGTTTTGTGCCACGTGCATTCAAATCAATTTTCAACCCTTTTCAAAATGAGTCAGTTAAATTGTATTTACCAGTGTAAACTGACGTATTTTCCAAAAGGTTAAGTGCAGGTACTACTCGTAATAGGGTGGTTGTCTTCTAGCGTCCACAATAAGTCTCGCAAGCTTGGATGCCTTAAAGTCTGTTGAACAAATGATTCATTTTATTTTTTGATCCGCCTGTGGATCCTTTACATTCCGTTTGTAATACTTGATATTACTTTATATCGGTTTGTAATATATTCATCTTTTGCTTCCACTGTGTATTTAAATATTGTGTTGTTTGACTATGATGATATCAACTACGTCACTATACTCCCCACCGGGCCCACCGGTGACACGTGGAAAATTGGGGTGTGACAAAAAGTTGGAAAAGTTGAGATCTCGAATCAATTCTATTCTGAAAAGAAAGAATTTGATGTCGAGAAAGTATTCAATGGGAATGTTAAAAAGATTTTTGGGAAAATGGTCGAGGGAAAGGCCAAAGGGGTGAAAGAATTTTATGAAGAAAAAAGAAATGTTGAAACCCCAAATGAGGCTGAAAAGGACACATTCAAGTTTGGTCAGGCTTAGATGTCTGTTTTTCACAAGTAAAAATTCTGACTTGCCGGAGCTTCCAAGTTGGTAATCGTGGAGCAGGAATCGGCATCTTTCTTGAATTTTGTGTTTATGAAAATCTACAAGTGGTGAATCAGGGACATTAAGTTGTACTTGATTTCCTACAAGTGATATTTGTTGATTGAACTTAAAACTGTTATTTTTCAAAAGTTTGAAGATGCAAGAACAAGATGATGAATTGATCCCCTAATCTACAAGTGGTTTGAAAAATCAACAACTTATTTTTTGGAAAAACCATTTTGATTAAAACAAACTTAAGTGTTTTGAAATCTTAATGGGAAAATAGTTTGTTGTCAGGGGGAGTTCTGATTGTTTATGCCTAGTGGATGGTGATTTGAAAGCAATTCACAACAGTTGTCACATTATTTGTATAGTTTGTTTTCAAATTTTTTTTAATGGTTTTGAATTTTAGGGAGAGTAAGAAAATTTCAGAAAAATCCAAAAACATTAGAAAATTTAAAAAAGTCAAAAACATGATAAATTCAAAAACGAGTTTTGTTGTAAAAAGAGGAAATGATAGTACATCAGTGGACATTCACAGCATGCTAAAGAATTGGAATGCTAAAAAGTGATAAACGGTCTCACTGATGATGTGCCAGTAGGTTTTTGCACATTTAGTAGATTGTGTCGAGATATAAACCTAAAATCATTACTTGCTTTTACGTGGGGAACATCTCTCGGATATATGGGTAACCCCCGAAATCTTGTTTGAAAGGTCCCTCTTTCTGAGATACTAGGTCTTTATGCTTAGTGATATCTGGGGTATTATCCCGGGACTTCTGATTTTGCGGAAGCAATGGCCTAGTCCCCGTATAATACTTTTCGCTTGCTTGAAATATAGCACCCCCCTCAGAATAAAAAATGATGAAACATTGCAAAATGTTAATCATGTGCTGTTGAAGAAAAGATTCTCTAAAGGGAACACACCTAAAGTCGAAGCCATCATCTCTCTGATTTTGCGGAAGCAATAGCTTGAGCTCTCATGGCCCTCGCATTTAACCCTTTACAGATATCATCTAGGTATACTCACCTGTAAGACTGAATACGGGAGTATATTCTGAGGTGGGACACGCGTATAAGTTTAAGTCTCTAAAACATTAATCTCGTATCTCGAAACAGTTGAACTTTGTGTGAAAATTTAAATGGATCAGTATACTGACAATCTAAGTGAATTGTTTAGAACTAAAAATGATTAAAGCTTAACGGTGTTAGTGATTTGTCTCAGAAACTGATATGATCCTCTTACACAAACTCACAAAAATATTGTCTGTAAATATTTCTTTACTGCATTTCGTTTATATCATAATCCAAAAAGATTTTCAGTGTCTTTTAGCATAATTTTTTTAAAAAATATAAAAAGATTTTCGACAACTGATGTTGAAGAGCTGATTTTCAAAACTCTAAATGCTAAACATGATGAACATTTCGTGAGGGGGAGTCTGTTCATAATGAATAAAAATAAATGTTTTGCCTACAAGTGGTTCATCAGATATTAACATTGTGAAATCATTTATTGATTGATTAATACCTGCAAGTGGTATAAAAATTTGTCAAATTTTTAAATTTGTGAAATTTATTGTGAGGTAGAGATATGTGCAGGTTCTAGTGATTAAACCTGAGCAGAATGTAAAGCCAGATTACGATCTTGGTATTGCTGATGCTGATGAACTTAAGAAATCAAGAGATCTGATCAAGAGAAGATGGAGTCAGATTGAGATCCTGGTAGAGAGAAGAAGAGAGAAGACTGAGGATGTTTTACACTGTCAGATACTTCAGAAAGAGCAGAAAGACTGATAAAGACTGAAGACATTGAAGACTCGACACTGAAGACTTCGTCAACATCCGAGGGGGAGTCTGTTGGTGCATACGTCTGTCGACTTCGTCTTGTATCGAGTCTTGTATTTGTTTAGATAGATCAGGGCACGCAAAATGAGAAATATGGGTGTGAAGCTATTTCATACGAAATCAAACGTTCATTTCGCACGAAATGACTATTTCGTGTGAGATTGATTTCGTACCAACTGTTTCGTGTGAAATAGTCTAGCTTATAAATACCTGCCTTGTGATTTCGTTTGTAAGATTTCGGTTTCAGAGTCGAACTGCTGCCGAAGTGTCTACTCGCTGTAAAACGTTGTTATATCAATCAAAAGATAGTTTAAAGTGAATCTCAAGCATAAGCAACTTGATACGTCTGTTTCCGCCTTTCGTATTGAGCAAAAACTCTTCTGAACGACTCGTTTGGTCGTGAAAACGATCCTACAACCTTTACACTATGTGTATTGACTTTTATTTTAACGTATGTGACAGGTGTTTTGGATGCTGTGCTTCGCTAGCTTTTGTGGAATCAAGTTAGGAAGAGTCTAGAAACAACACAATTATTATTTATGAGTTGTCGAAACTATGATTCGTCTTTGGGATATCTATGTCTGTAATAACTGCTTTGTTTGATAAGTTATGGTATGGGACATAATGTTAATTATCCGGTAATTTAGTTGTTATAGATTTCTCTTGGACAATATGTTTCGCTCAGTGTCGCGCCCCGATATTTCCGCCATCGGTTGGGGTGTGACTAGGAGAACACGTGTCCAAGGGCGCAAGAGTAGAGTCGTTTAAAAGGAAAAAAGAAAGAAAGATGCACATGCTTTTCACATGCCAAGGACCTAGCACATGCAAGTTCCCCTGTCATTTTAAATGTCCGTAACTTTTTTATACCTCATTAAAAAAATACACCATAAAATCAAGTGTTTTTTATCTTTAATATGAGTTTACTATCTCTATATTTTAAAAAAAAAAATTGAAAACTCATATGCGTAAAATACAAAGGACAACATACTAAAAACATCATGGAGATAAAACTAAAACACAGTAAACAACGGACTAAAAACACCATGAATAGCAGACTAAAAATACAATGGACAGCAGACTAGAACACCGTTGACTAAAAACACAATGGACATCAAACTAAAAATATCATGAAAAGAAGACAAAAACACAGTGGAAAATAGATTAAAAACAACATGGATAATAGACTAAAACCACAATGGACAGAGTTAAAACATGTGCAGACTACAAACACAATGAACAAACTTATAAGTTATAACACACTTGTGCAGACCAATAATACAATGGACAAACATAAAAACAAAGAACTAAAAACTCAATGTACACGTATTTTTTAAATTTTTATATAACAAAATCATACTCATTTTAACTATAAAAACGCTCGTTATTATATGTATTTTTGTTTAAATAATAACGCACAGAAAAGTTATTAATGTTTAAAGATGAAGGATGAATATGTATGAGCTTTGCATGTGGAGAGAGAAAGTCAACAATGTAGGTTATTTCTTTATATCATTGCCCTTCTTTTCTTATGTAACTTCCATTCACTTCAGTGGCGGAACTAGCCTATTAAATCAGGGGTATCTCAAAAAGAAATTTACCGTGCAATCATACAATATTTAAAAAACGACAATAAATAAATAAAGTAAAACAAATACCTGATAGATTTGTCCTCTTCTTTTTTTCATAGCTTAATCGTTCCATCACGTAGTCCACTTTTACTTTATGAAAAAAAAATCCTTTTTCGACTACACAAACCATGGCATTGTTCAAAAATTCCGGGCCATTCGATTGCATATAAAACAGGCCCATTGCCTCCCCCATAATCAACATATAAATGGGACTGTTTTATTATTATTTTGGGTCATGGGCTAAGAGGCTAGCTTAATAGGCTATTAACAATTATGTTTGGGCTTGTAAAAAGAATTAGATTTACACTCTTATACTATCCTATTTTTTTGGTTAGGGGCATCCTCGTATTTTTTAAGGGGTATTTTTTGTATAAAAACGAAAAAAATAACACTGCGAATACATGGTTGAGCCGTAGCCCGTGCTACGGCTGCTTATATTGTGGTTCCACCTCTGATTCACTTTATCCTCAAACTAATCTCAACAATCAAATCCCAAGATTAATAGCCCAGCCCAAATTCCTTATTATCCTTTCTACCAAAAAAAAACACCCTTTCTTTTTAACCTAAAACTATCTAATATATATGTAACTAATCCATGCATATATCTAAATTATTTTCATATGTAATAGATAGAAAATACGATTAAATATAATAAAGTTTGCTTATTTGATAGGAGTTCTGAGTTCTCGCAGCTCTTGCAACTTGATGTATACATGATGATGACATTGCATGTTTATAAGCATAACATGTTGAGTAGTAAATTAAAAATTTGAAACCCTATGATTTTTTTTTCAAATCAAATGAATAGTGGAAGTGGGCCATTAAAACTTATTAATTACAAAAAATTAAAAATAAAAGTAACTCAAATATAAATTATTGTTAAATTACTTGTCACATGATTTTGCATTTACTCTTTATATAATCTAAAGATTCGGCCTAAGAATTTGTCCTTAAAACAACCAACGGATTCAATAATTTCAACCACCCCTTATAAACTCACTTGTAGCATCTGGTGTGATGAAGTCAGCCGGATTCATGTTGAATGAGCATACTAAATTAGTCATGGTATTTGTTTTGAGCTCACCTTGGATGTGTTTCTCTTCATTGAAACGGCTCGCCAAGAGCATGGCAACCTCCATTTCAACGGGATCTCCAACATCAGTTATGCGACAATGACTTGCAGGATCATTATAAATATCCCGCATTAAGCGGTATTTTCTAGGTTTTCTACGATATTGCTTTCTGGCTCCTTCACTGTTACCTGCAACTACATTGTGTCCGGAGCTAGAATCTTTATTGACTGTCTTGTTAAGTTTGTTTTGACCATTGTTGACCTTTCTCATAGTCATTTCCTACATTACAATTCATTCCTAAAGAATTAATTAATCATATTTGTAAACAAAAAAAATTGGCTCAAAATGTTTAAAAATAAAAGGTCATATTCGCGCTGTAGGAAAAACTAAACCTAAGAATTTATATCTGAATATATCAAATAACACAAAAAGGACCAAACTTTCAATCCAATAAAAGAACTTACCATATGCTTTAAATGAAATTATTCATAAAGCCTACAAAATCGTTAAAGAACGAACACTTGCAGACCAAATTATAAATGATATACATACCAAATAGAAAAGTTGCGAATTCACTTATTTCAATGGCTTCTTCCTGCGATGAATGTATATTGAAAGTAATTTTCGATTAATAGTCCACATCAACAAGCTTATCAATCAATCTTCACACAACTGTTACTGCAAAACTAAAAAAAGTATGGAACAAAATTACAGACAGAAACATGTTTACGTGATCGAGTTAAAGAAATATAACGAGTTACATATGATTGCGGTATAAACTTGCAGATTTTTCTAATTGTGTCCCATATTAATTAGAAAATCTTAGCGAAATTAAATTGATTCCAAACAAGTTGATGAGAACTTAGAAAAATCAAATCTAGTATAATCTACATTGTAAATTGATACATATGATTGGTAATGTTGGAATTGATGATTAACACAAACATATTAGGACACTTGACACATACGATCGAGTAAAAAATACCTACCCAGGTTGAAAATCTAAGAGCTGCGAGACTGCGAGACTATATTTAAACCCTAAATCACAAAAAAATGAGAAAGATGGAGATACGATGATCTACCACATATAGAAAATGTTTCTACCTAAGAAGTCTATTGCATGCTGCTGATTCTAGGTTTTGATCTACAAATCCCCAAGATCAATGGTAGATATATAAAATGTGCTTACCCAATAAGTTTATTGTACGCCGTTGATTTTTGGTTTTGATTCGCCGATGCCTATGAAAATCAACGGTGGATATGAATATTGTGTCTACCGGCCATGAAGTTTATTGTACGCCGTTGATTTCAAGTTTAGATCTACAATTCAAAAGACGATCAACTGTAGATAATATATGTATGAAGATCGCGTAAAACATTACTTTAATTAAAATTATAAGAGGCATTAAAAATGTTGTCATTAGTAACACGTCATGTAACAAAAAATAAAGTGCATTTATCGCTTGCAAAATTAAGAGCCTAAATGTTTGCATCACGTTTTATCTAAGAGTTAATTACATAGATAGTCCTTGTGGTTTATTGAAGTAACACCTTTGAGTACTAACTTTTTTTGTAACAGGTTTAAGTTCTATGATTTCGCTTTTGTATCACCTTTGAGTATTAAGGCTAATTGTCATTAGTTTTTTTGTTTAATTGGTGTAAAGTGACAAAACTACCCTTATATAATTTTCTGTTAATACTCAAAGGTGTTACTTTCAATAGACCCCAGAGACTGTCCGTGTAATTAACTCTAAAAAATACTAAACTCATTATATTTGTAAAAAATATTTTAAAATATGCTATACAAAAATATTTAAAAGTTATACTCCTAAAATAGATCTACATGCAATTACCAAGCGTCTATTATGAGGGATAACACTGTAATTGGAACAATGTTTAGTTTTTTTTATTAATATTTTATATAACTAATTTCAAAAAGAAATATGATAAATATAAAAATCATGCATATTATCTCAAATATAATATACACACTTTTTTTTATCTTTTATTATATACGGACCTCTAGATGTTTATTATGATTCTTTGTTTAGTTTAGTCAATATTATATTAGGTTACGTTATGTTATGTTATGTTACGTTATGTTATATTATGTTATATTAAATTATTTGTTTAGTTTACGTAACATAACATAATATTTATATAATATTATATTAACTGAACTAAACAAAAAATCAAAATAAAATTTTGTCAATCCGAATATGATGAAAGATAAAAAAATTAAGTGTACATTAAATTTGAAATAATATGCATGAGTTTTATATTTATCATATTTGTCACACCCTCAAAATACCACATGCGGGAACCCCTACGAGGCGTGTGACATACCAGGATCCAGCCACTAATCACATTGAACTAATATCGAGATATTAGATAAAATTTCCTTTTCATTGAAATAAGTGTAGTTCAAAACATAACTTAAAACCCAACACGTTCAGCGGAAGCATAATTCACTGTTTAAGTATTTCAAGATCCAAATATAAGAAATTAAATAAACTCGTCTTGTGTTTCCATGCATCACGACCCATAACCACTCCAGCAATTCCAGAGAGCAAGTTCCACACCCAAGATTCTAACGACCTGCAAGCATGTAGACAAGTGTATCAGCATAACGCTAGCGAGTTCACAGTTTGTCAAAACGTTTTGTTACCAAGTATTAGTTTAAAAGCATGTTGATATTAACTCGAGTATCGCAAGATGGCATCAGTTTGTTTGCCCTTCCCCAATGCCTATCAACATTGGTCGAGTGGTTAAGGTCATTTGTTCACGCCCGTCCTCCTCGGTACGGTGTGAGGGTGCCAAACCTAATAGCGCTATCAACTAATAACCTCGTTGCCTCCCCGGAAACTAGTTCGGTAGTAGATGGGACTTAAGGTGATAGAATTGAGTGTAGTATCCAACATCGAATTTAAACCCAATAAAACCAGTATTCCTCCCCAGAATATTTACCAGTTGTCCCTCCCCGGGACGCATGCTTGAAAAAGAGTAGTGAACTCACCTTAGGTTTGCTCGGTAAATCAAGTTACGTGTCAAGTTGATCAACCAAGTCCTAATATAGTTACCATTAATACTTAGTTTCGTATACACATAAATCACGTATTTAACATACTACACACACCGCAAGGGTTATTGTATATCACATATTAGTTATTCGGATCACATACAACTTCACATCACCAGTTTCATGTCTCACACTTCACATGCAATTCATATCAGTTAGCACATAACTACTCATTCATGACCCACTAGAGTGTGTGCAACATAGTGTAACCCCCTTAAACGAACCAACCCAACTATACAGTGTACGACCCAAGTATGTATATGAATACATATGTCTGAGGAACTGTGCGGCCCAACAAATATGTAGACCCAACCCAAGTGTGCGACACCCGACTAGTGTGCGACATCATTTCTGCGGTTCGTTTATGTGTATGGCCCACAAACTAGTATGTGGCCCAATCGTTCAACACGTAGCCCAGATAAGTGCCCAGACCCATGTGAATGTGCGACCCGAAGGAAGTGTGCGATCACATTATTTGTGTGCGGCCCGTTTACATTTGTGTTAGTGTGTGGCCCAATAGAGTGTGCGGTCGGTGTCCGAGTGTGAGACTACCATGCATTGTGCGATCTACGTCTAGTGTGCGACCAGTAGTTACACAATGTACATTGGGTGCTAGGTTCCAGTTTGCGGCTGGGAATGTGCGAGCTGCACTGTGCGGTTGACCTAGCCAACCCTTTTCCTTATTTTCCGTAAACATACCCCACCTTGATTTCAAACCAGTTGTAAGATCAAATCCGTTACAAATTAAGAGTTACCCAAACCCTAATCATCAGTTAACGATTACATCTTGATACACATTCAACAACAACTCATGCAACATAATCATTCTCATAATTATCTATCAATAACAAGAAACTATTCACATATACATTTAAATCCGATTGATCCGTAACAAAATTGAAATCCAATTGTTTTAACCACCCATCTATTTATCAGAATCAATGTTCAATTTAAACGCATACTTGTTCTTAAACGGATGATCACTTGCACACCGATTGCCAATCATTAACAATTTAAGCACCAACAATGTGCACTCCTACATCATCGGTTATCCCTAGTTAACATCATACACATAATCCTATATCACTATGTTTATTTTTCATGCACATGAATGACCCTTATGATGATTCATTAGAACCCAAGGCAATTCGAAAAGAACAATCACAAATAGCCAATAGAAATCTGATTGATACATGGTAGACATACTAACCGAATTACGAGAGGGAGAGTAGCATGCTAGAACCAAGAAGAAAGCTTCGATCTTGAGAGGAGGTTGCCGTCGAGGGTTAGATAGGATTAAGGTTTGTTCTGTTTTCCAAAAATCACAACACACAACCCACGTTCCCTCTTGTATGCACATCATGCGAGAATTGGCTTTGGGCTCCGATTGGGCTTCGAGGGTGCTGGGCCGAGAGTGAAAAGGGGATGGGGTGTGCGAGTGGTGCAAGCCTCATGGAGTGTGCGGCTCGGTTTTCATAAACATGGACATTCAAACTTCAACATACACTCATATGTACAAGTAGAATCAAGAACATACAACAAGTCTTACATAATCATATGCCGAATGAAATATAAGTTGAAACATGAAAGATAACAATACAAAGCTACTGATCACAAGGCTAACCTTGAAAGTTCGGGTTGTCACATCATCCCCAACTTGAAAGAAATTTTGTCCCGAAATTTGGTAAACAGTCAGTCTCGGAGAAGAAGTGGTAGCTCAGGATGACTGTGGATTTTCCTCAGGTGCCACATCATCCCCAACTTGAAAAGGAAATATTAAATTCTACTAAGTAATAAATATTAAATATTACATTATAAAGAAAAATAAATAACAATTATATTTGTAGAATTTATTAACACTTAAATTTACATTTACTATTTATATTATTATAAAACTAAATATTATTTTAATTAACTATTATATTATTTAAATACTTAAGTATATAATTACTGAATATTTAAATAGTAATAACAGTAGTAACAATAATAATACCCCAAATAAAATCAGTGTAAGGTATGTCGGGTTAGATTGCGTTTTTCAAAATAGCTACATTTACTATTTATATCTTTATAACTAAACATTATTTTGATTGAGTATTATCTTATTTAAATGCTTAAGTATATAATTATTAAATATTTACATGATAATAATAACAACAACAACAAAAATAATAATAATAATAATAATAATAATAATAATAATAATAATAATATCTAAATATAATAAGTGTTTAAAGCAAGTCAGGTTAGATTCGGTTCTTAAAAAAAAAACCTTACTGACACATGTTGCATGGCTTGGAGAGGTAACTTGGATAGGCTGGCAACCAGAGTCAATTTGAGAAGAAGGAATGTGGATATTTCATCGGATATGTGCCCTTTTTGCGATGAGTATGAGGAAACAGTGGTTCATTTATTTACAGTATGTTCGGTGGCTATTCGGGTGTGGGCGGCTAACAGTGCTTGGTGCAACATTCCCCCGATTTTTGCTTTCGAATTCAAAGATTCAATGGATACACAAAATTCTATTCGGGGGGGGGGGGGTGGAGATGAAGAAAATTATCCGTGGGTTGGTTATCACATCGTGTTGGTGTATTTGGAAAAGAATGAACGAATTGGTTTTTAAGCAAATCGGGAGAAGTCCGCAAGATATTTTGATAGAGATTAAGTCGAGAGGTTTTGGGTGGTTAAGGAATAGATCGTCATGTAAATAAATTAGTTGGAAGAAGTGATATAAATATCCTATGTATATGGAAAAACAGGAACGAATTGGTTTTTAAGAAAATCAGGAGAAGTCCACAAGATATTTTGATAGAGATTAAGTCGAGAGGTTTTGGGTGGTTAAGGAATAGATCGTCATGTAAATATATTAGTTGGAAGGAGTGGTGTAAATATCCTATGTATATGTTGTAATTGTCCCTTTGCCCGTTTGGGTCGGGGGAGTTGTTTTGTGTTGGCCTTTTGCCCGTTTGGGTCAGAGGTTTGTTTTAATGAAGTTTAATTTAAAAAAAAAAAGTTAGTATTGGGTTGAGATGGGAAATAGGATGTGAATGCTGTTGCATTTATTATTAATTCTTGATTTTTCTTTTCTATAATCACCCTCTCTCTTTCTCTAAAAACAACTCATATATTTTAAGATAAAGTATAAACCTTTATTAATAACATAACATAATATAACATAAAATAACATAACCTGATATAATATAATATAATATAATACAGTACAGTACAGTACAGTACAGCACAGCACAGCACAGCACAGCAAAATATAATATAATATGATATGATATGATATGATATGATATGATATGATATGATGGATGGGTGGTTGGTTGGTTGGTTGTAGTAGTTTTTTCTACAAGTAAATCCAAAAAAAGTCATGTTCTCGGGTTTTATGGTGTGACAAATAGCCTTAGTCCATTTTCGCACTCCAAAGATGGATGGATTGATGGTTGTCGCAAATTCTTTTATTTTGTTTACGAATTTTAAATAAACACATTAATTTCTAAAACACACAAATTAAAAAATTAAATTTTACTTTTCAAATTATTATACATATCAAAAGAAAGTTGGGATGAATAGTAAAATAATAATATTTTAATTATTATTACTAATAAGCATCAATATTATTAATATATATTATTTTTTTATTAATAATAAGGATTAACATTAAATATATATATATATATATATATATATATATATATATATATATACTAGGTTATTACCCGGGATTGCTTCCCGGGCTCGGGAAACTTAGTTATATTAATTATTATTTGTTATTAATACGACATCATTACATCAAGCATCTCATTGGATTCAAAAACAATGTCTACACTTCACCAGATTAGATCATGAACCCATATTAGACGTCAAACAAAAGCGCAACAGGACCACATGAATAACATCATTTCCACTTTTACTTCAATGCACTTACATGATCGGGTGATTTGGGATGAACAGTAATTCAATTTTTTTAATATTATAGTTTTTTTAAGTTTTCATTATTTTATTACTTTAATTTATTATTTTATTATTTCCTTATTTTATTATTTTAAGTTTTCTCATATAACATTTAAGATAACGTCTACATTGATGCCATGGCGATTTCGACTGTATAACATGGTATCGGTAACCTTATTATCAGAACAGTTACTGATATTCGTATTTATGGTTTTTGACCGATGTAAGACACATATTGATATTATTTTGGTCATATCTTGACTTTATTTTTTGGGTTTTATCTTTCGCTTGATATACCAAGTGGCGACACCGTGTTGATGTCGTAATGAATCGAACCCATACCGAATGATACCCGCCGCAACGTGCGGGGGAATTTAACTAGTACATATTAATTGAAATAGGGCATGAACAGTGATTTTTGCTTTTTTTAATATTGTTTTTCTAGATTTTATTATTATATTGTTTTATTAGTTTAATTGATGATTTAAACATATATTTTTATATAACTTTTAAGATACGATCAAAGTACCAGTTATCAAACAAGAAAGCATAAAAATGAATGTATAGTGGTACTGATGTTGTTCAGTACGGTATGGTAGCGATACGATATTAATTCATCAAAAGCAAAAGACACTAAAAATAAATATTGATACGGATACAGATGTTATTCAATCGGTTTTGATTGAATTTGGTATGATAGAGACACAATATCCGTTTAAAAAATATACATCGTAATGTTGAAATAAAAAGAGGGGAACAATTGTTTTTTATTTTTTTCAATATTGTTTTTTCTAAGGTTTTATTATTTTATTGGTTTATTACTTTAATTGATTTAAGTATATTTTGTTCTCTCATATAACTTTTAAGATACGATAAAAGTACCCGTTATCAAACATGAAACAATAAAACGGAATGTATACCGGTACTGATGGTGTTCGGTACAATATGAGTTTATTGAAAGCAAAAAAACTAAAAATACAAAAAATATTGGTACGGATACAAATGTTGTTCAACTGGTTTCGATTGGGCTTGGTACGATAGCGGCAGAATATCCGTTATCAAAAAAAATGTCGTAATGTTTAAATAAAATAAACATAAAATGCAAGCGAACGAAACAGATATCAACTGAACAACATATATGTGTTTTTTTTTTGTTTTCGATCGATGTAGTGCTTTCTCTTTCAATTACTATATCGAGTGTAGGTACTGTAACGAACCAAATTGATACCGGCTTAATCTCCGCCGCGAAGCGCGAGGAAGTATCACTAGTTTTATATGAAACATTAAATACAATATTAAAAATATTAAGGGTGTCCGGGGCACTTAGCGGGGAGGCTAGCGGTGAGCCAAGTCCCCGAGCGGGAACACCACCGCCATCAATTCGGGGAAGGTAATCGGGGAGTGGGAGCGGGGGGTATTCACCGCACAAGATTTCATTGGGCAACATGTACCTTGGGCTTACATACTTGTACACACCATTAAAACGCAAGGCTTAATTAAAAAATAAAAAAAAACTAGTCCCCTAAGAGAGGAGTGCCGCCATCAAATTGAGGGTGTGGGGGGAGTTGACGTGGCACGTGTTGATTGGTTTTTTGTAAGAGAGGTCACTCCCCTAAAAGAGGAGTGCCGCTCTCACCCTAAAGTAGCATTTATTTTTTTGTTCGAATAAGCATGGCAACTACATGTGATATGGCCAAAAAATAAATTAACAAACCAACTACGTGTGTTTTGAATAAGCATTGCATACTTAACAAAACATATGTTAACACACTTGAGCTTAATATTTGCTTTAAATAACTAAACATACATGAAAACCACCACTATCGATCTAAAGATTTAGATCTTCAGGCCAAACAAACCAACTGTCTTTAAACTACCATCGAAATCGATTTCATAACGCGCAATTAAAACTTCAACAACCTCTCATAAATAAGCAGGATTCCTATTGATCAAGCATACTATATTAGCCTCCAAAACGGTAAGCCAAGAGCTTCACAGCCTCCTTTTCAAGATCTTATATATATATACCTTTTTTTTCTCTAGGGACCAACATTTGAAACGTTTCGAGTGGATTCGTGCTTTGACCTGTTAATCTGGTCAACTCCTGGTTCATCTACATCAATCGTCTTCTTCTTGAATGTTGAGTTAGTGATATTAATGTGGGAGCGTACACTTGCTGGATCATTATATATCTTGTACAATGAACGATATTTTTGAGTTTTTTTTTTTTTGCCTGTTGTTTTTTTCTACAGCAGTTATAATTTGCCCATTGCTCAAAGTCATTTCCTACATTACAATCATATTCAATCATATCATTTGTTAATTTCCTTTAATCTTCCGCTATAAAATTTCAATTTTAGATGCTGTAGAAAAAGGGGTATTGGATTTTAATAATCCAAAGTTTCACCCATTGGCCACTAATAATCCCAACTTCAAAAATTCCCTGTAATAATCCCAACTTGTATGATTTTGGCCATCAATGATCCTTGTCTAACTGGGTTAGTTAAAAGTGACGTGGCAGCTGACGTGTTTAAAACTTGAAAGATTTTGGCCACCAATAATCCTAAGTTTCACTAATTGGCCGGTAATAATCCTCCAGTCACCACCATCATCTCCTCCAGTCACCACCATCATCTCCGACCACCTCCTCCTCCTCCACTGCCACCACCATCTCCTCCAGCCACCACCATCATCTCCGACCACCACCTCCATCATCTGCCACCGGAAACCACTATCACCTGCGACCACCTCCATCACCTACCCAACTCCGGTGACCTGCAACTTATTCCGACGACCCGTTTTACCCCTAAAACCACCAAACGAGACCACCACCAATCATCTCCGACCTCCTATAATCTTCTCCGCTTCTCAAAAGTTTAAAATTTCCACCACCTATGCAACTCCGGTGACCTGCAACTTATTCCGACGACCTTCTTTACCCCTGAAACCACCAAAGGAGACCACCACTTGTCATCTCCAACCTCTAGTGACCTTCTCCGCCGCTCAAAACTTCAAAATTTCCATCATATCTAGGTATCACGTTTTTCCGGCGAGGCGGTTGGAGTTGTGGATGGCAGTTTAATGGTGGTGGCCGGAGGTTGGAAGGGTGGGGTGTTCGGTGGATATGGTGAATCGGAGGTGATAGTGTTTTTCCGGTGCTGGAAGACTGTGGGTGGAGGTGGAGGTGGTCGGAGGTGATGGTGGTGGTCGGAGATGATGGTGGTGGCTGGAGGAGATGGTGGTGGCAGTGGAGGAGGAGGAGGTGGAGGTGGAGGTCGGAGATGGTGGTGGTGACTGGAGGAGATGGTGGTGGCAGTGGAGGAGATGGAGGTGGTCGGAGATGATGGTGGTGACTGGAGGAGATGATGGTGGTGACTGGAGGATTATTACCGGCCAATTAGTGAAACTTGGGATTATTGGTGGCCAAAATCTTTCAAGTTTTAAACACGTCAGCTGCCACGTCACTTTTAACTAACCCAGTTAAACAAGGATCATTGGTGGCCAAAATCATACAAGTTGGGATTATTACAGAGAATTTTTGAAGTTGGGATTATTAGTGGCCAATGGGTGAAACTTTGGATTATTAAAATCCAATACCCCGTAGAAAAATTAAAAAAAAAAACATATTAACTTATACCGAAATCAAATAACATAAAAGGACCAAACTTTTAGTCCTATGGAAGCTCTTATCATACTCTACTCTTTAAACAAAACTGTTCAGGCTTCCCGCAAATCTTGTGAAAGACCGAACATTTGCAGACCAAATTGAAAAATGCTACGAATATGAAAAAATTCATACACTCCAAATAGAAAAGTTGATGAAGTGACTTGCTTCTTCTTTGTTGCTATCAATCCGTATTGAAAGTAATTGTAGATTAATAGTCCACACAGACAAGTTAATCGGTCGATCTGCCACTCAACAGTTGCTACGAACCTGAAAAATATCGAACAAAATTACAGACGAAAAGGCCTAGATGATAATCGTTTATGCCCAATCATCTTGTAAAAACAAAACGAGTTACATATGTTTAAAGTACTAACTTGAAGATCTGTGAAACAAATCACATATTAATTAAAGAAATCTTAGCAAAGTCAGATTAATTCCAAACAAGTCGAGGAGCTTTTGTGAATTGATAAAGATTAAAATTAGTAATCACAAAATTGTTGACGTTAATGATGAACACAAATAAGCAAAGATAGATGCACGGCATGAATAGACCAATGTTGAAAATCCAACATATGCGACTGCGACAGTATTTGAATCCTAAAACACAAAAAAGAGCAAGTTATGGCAAAAAAAATTCGCTCAGATCTACTCTAGGATGGTCAGTGACAAATTTATAAAGTGTGCGTACCCAAGAAGTTTATTGCAAGTCATTGATTCTAGTTTAGATCGATGGATACCTAGGATGATCAACGGTGGATGTAAAAAATGTGCCTACCCAAGAAGTTTATTGTACGCCGTTGATTTACGATGATCAACGGTGGATAAATTATGCGTGGACATCGCGTAAAAGACTACTTTGATAAACTTTAAGAGGCACTAAAGCATTATGTGTCATTAGTAACACGTCATGTAACAAACAATAAAGTGCATTTCGTCGCTTGCATAACCAAGAACCCGAATACATGCTTGCAAAACACCGTTTTCCGACAGTTTTCCGACAAAAACCTTGGTCGGAAACAAGACAGTTTTTTAGTAGTGATAATAGGCATTTAGAAAAACTATACGCTGACTAGAACTGTGAATTGTTACAGTAACAAAACAAATTGCAATCCAGAATTTTACAAAATTATATATGTATTTACATACCCACTAGGTTACTTGAAACCAAATTTTAAAATCATCCTACATAAAATTCCAAACCTCGCACAACACATGTTGCTGAAAAACAAACTCCATTTTTGTTTGTTGTATCATCTGAATATAAAGATTTACCAAAGGTATGTTTACAAAATAAAGAAACAAGTTATCTTCATAAAACAAAATGAATCACACTTAAAGTTTTAGTTTATACAACTTAGATCTTTCTCTTCACCGAATATATAATCACATAAATCTGAACATAAAAAATCTAATGGGTTAAAAAAAGAGAGATCTTATTACTATGACGAGGAGATGCTACAATAAAATTAAACTTTTACATAAATTCGATTATTGAAACCCTAAAGGCAAAAGTTAGTACATGAATAATTAAAATATATAACATGATGAACATATATAAACTACAAAGAAAATACCTTATGGGGACTAATTTTTTCAGCTTATAGGGAGGACATGTTGTCTCTATAGGCCTTTTACACATATAAAGACGACATATCGTCTCTAAAAAATTTGTCTCTACAGCCTCGCCCTAATAGGCCACAAAAGTCGTCCCTATAGGTGTCGTTGCTATAGAAAAGTTTGTAGAGAGACAGTAAAATAATGTTAAGACACCACGGACAAATGATAAGGAAGAATCACCTTCAACATAAGATACTAGTTATTAAAGTCATTAATACATAACCAAATAAAAAGTGCGAAAAGATTAAAAATAAAAAGTATTACACTAGACACTTGTCTTCACCAAGTGATGTAAGAGACTTAGGCAAACATGGTCTTTGACTGTCAAGAACTCTTATGATCAATCTTGGATCACGAGACTACTCACACACTCTATGATGGATGATGGATGATCGTGGTGGATGATGGTGTTGTAATGGTGGTGGTGGGTGGGTGAAGTGTGAGAGATGTGGTGTGCCAAGGGATGGTTTGCAAATGAGCCAAGCACCCCTGTTTATAGCCTGAACAGAAGCTCGGGCACGGCCCCGTGTCCATTGGGCACGGCCCTGTGTCCATTGGGCACGGCCCCGTGTCCATTGGGCACGGCCCCGTGTCCATCCTCCTTCTCTTTCTTCATTAATTGCAGTTTGTCTGCATTAGTTGATCACGCCCCCGTGTCCGCTGGGCACGACCCCGTGTGCAGAAGCGTATCTGTACTATCAAGATTTCCCCAGATTTTGCGAATCTTAGAGTTGACCACGGCCCCGTGTCCGCTGGGTACGCCTCCGTGGTGGGTGATAGAAGCTTCTACAACTTTGTCTTTTCTGCAGACACTTTGGCACGCCCCCGTGCTCACTAAGCACGGGGCGTGTTCAGCCTTCTGTTCTCTTGTTTTTGCTTGGGAAGATGCTGTCGGGGGGTCGGGCATGCCACTTTTAATCATTTTCTTGTATTTATGTTAGATTTAGCTGCCTTTTTGCTTCTTTTGTTCATTTGAGCTCATTTAATCCTGAAAATACAAAAGGAAGACAAAAACATACTTTTTTTCCCAACATTAGTACTGAAAAAGGGTTAGTTTTATGCCACATTTGATGTAATTTATATGTTACATTTTGCACACATCAAATACCCCCATACTTAAATCTTTGCTTGTCCTCAAGCAAAACTCTTTATAATGTGGCTTTACACTCCCAAATAGAATGGGTAGAAGAGAAGGTTTTTGGGCTTGTCATAGAGTGTCGGGATTTTCAAGATTCTTTATTAAGTTTTATTTTTATTTATTTACAATCCTATTCGTCATGATTTATTTAAAACATTACATAAGATAAATTACTTATTAGGGCATAACATGCCTTTTTAGAATTCTATTTATATACAAGTTCACATACCTCACGGGGGATCACTCAACACTCGGCCGAAGATGTATTTTAGTTGATCACTCAAGAGCGGTATGGAACTTACTCCTACCATAAGCTTGCCAAGCAATCAATCATCCTCCTTTTTAACTATACACCTTTGTAAATATCAAGAGGACTTTTGGGTGAAGGGTTAGGCTTGGGTTAAATGTAGGTGGCTGGGTTAGTGGTTAGTAAAAGGGCAAAAGGTGTAAAAAGTGTCGGTTTTCGCAAGACTCTTTTTTTTGTAACTTTTTATTTTGATGAAGCACTTTTTTAAACAAAGTTCTTTTGATAAACTTGTTTGTTTATTTCTTTTGGCTTCATCATCATTTTTTTTAAATAAGGAAGTCATAAGAAAAACCAAGCTTTGTTACTAAAATAAAGGGTTTAAAATGAAAAAAAAAAAAAAGGGTTTTGGTGGGCAAAAGGGTGTTTGTTTTGGGTTAAGAAATGAAAAGATTTAGGCTCAAAGGGGTTAACTATGGGGATTTTGGGTAGGTGGTAAAAAAAAAAAAAAAATAATGGTGTAAAAATAAAAAGGGTTAGTCCTAATGCCTCCATCATTTACTTACTCAGGTTTAAGTTGGTAAGGACCGGGAATGTATCGTCGTGGCAAGTTCTAGAGTCGTAAGAACCAAGCGGCTATTCACACAAGAAACGAAAACTGAGCATTTAGTTTAAAGATATGTATTTGTATGCTCAATAAAGGCTCAAAACTCACTTTTTGTTGGAATGGGTTTTTCTGTGATCAAGTATATATAATCAAATTTTAACTAAAGTTGTCATGATGTCACAACCCCCGATCCCTTATCTGTCCCGGGAATGGGCGGACGCGAACTCAGAGTTTCGGTGGTATCAGCTTGTTAATTTAGCAGCAGAAATTACATCAGGACCGTAGTTAGGAAATGTTTATCAGGGTAAAACCACCATATTTCATATTAATAATCACATGGGCAAAACCCAAGTTTCTTATTACAATACGTTTATAGGGATAACCCTATTTTATTGAATTTAAAACATCGTCTTTTTAGGTAACTTTTATAGCCACATTTTTCCCAAGCCTTTAGTGCTCTCCGGCTGGCTTTTTACTAATTGGCTGTCACATTGTGTTACCTGAAACGCGTTTTAAAAACATTTGTCAGTGGGAAATACTGGTGAGTGAATCCCAGTTTAATCAAGAAACATTTTATCAATTAAAACAGTATTGAGAGCGATCACATTGTTTATTTCTACACAATTACTCATTCAGTACTGTCAATCCTGACTTGTGGGTCATATTACACATTGGCTAACTCGTTGTCCAATGGTAACGTACTGTCATCCCGACTTACTACTCGCAGTAGTAAATTTTGTATACAAAACCCCAACATACCGGCAGTAATTGAAGAACTACAAAGACTCAATCACTACTTAATCGCATTGTAAAACATTTAAGGTTTTGTAAAATATTATAAAAAGGTTAACAAAAAGAGGATAAACTCACATTGCTATCTTAGACTTCGCGTAAGGGTTTCCTGTGATTAATCTATAATTTTTCACAATTGTACATAGGTTAGTATCATAACCCTTTGAAAATATTAATGATACCCTCCCCGAGATGGCATTCCAACAACTACGTCGGGCAGAACCACGACAGTTGTTACGGAACCCTAAATCAATCGGGCATTGTATCTACTACGAAACTGGGGTTATAATACTTACAACGGAGCAGAACCTCGCTAATTAGGGGGTATAATACCAGCTTTCTATGCCTAATATTCAGAAATTGTGATTGAGAAATGAAAACTGAACGAACTGAATTGAAATCCGATGCGTTCTATTTATAGGTGCTGATTTTGACTCTCACGCGGCCCGCGTAAGATATAAGCGGGGCTTACGCGGCCCGCGTCAAAGCTAGGTCAACGCGTAGCTCGTCCGGGTCACCACTAGACTTGACACGATGATGACACGTGTAATCACCGGGCTTTGCCACTATTTTGATCTTACGCGGCCCGCGTAAGCTTAGGGGCAATCTTACGCGGCCCGCCTAAACTAAAGGAATCGAATGAAATCAGGTTTTAACCCTGATACCGCCCGCGTAAGTGGTTGGGGTGGGTCCTACGCGGCCCGCCTCAACTTAAAAATCAGATTTTATATTTTATTTTTAATACTATTTAATATAATTGAGGCCCGTTTTTGCGTATGGGGTGTATTTTGGGACACATTGGAACAATTTAAAATATAACAGGGTATCGGAAATATTCAAGAGTGTCGGTTTTACTGAGGGTTGTTACACATGCCGTTTCATAATTTTCTTATGTTGGTTCTTTTTATCACGACGTTATCGGTTGTAAATTTGTAAAAATATAACCTTTTTAGAACTTGAAATTCCCAAATTAAACCTAGACAAGTAAAAAAAGTAAAAAAAATGAATTTTTTTTTTGAAAAAATTTGGGGTGATTAGCGGTTAGGGTTTTGTGTAAGGCTTGTAATTAGGACTTGCAAAATTCAAGATTTTAGCATCCCCCCCCCCCCCCCCACACTTAATTTACACATTGTCCTCAATATGTCCCGAAAATAAGTTTTTAGGTTGATTGAATGTGTAAAAAGGTGTGAAAAAACAAAAATTTTATGTTACTGGGCGTCTGGACACGGCCCCGTGTCGGATGAACATGACCCCGTGGTCAGAATGCCAGTAACGATAACTTACAGAAGGTGGACACGGGGGCGTGTCGGCTGAGCACGACCCCGTGTCTGGCAAAAATCTGCAGAATTTTCACAAACAGCAGGTCTGGGGCAATGGGCACGGGGGCGTGTCGGCTGGACACGACCCCGTGTAGACAATCTGCAAAGGTGAAAAACAGGTTTCTGGCTTCGGTTTTCCTGTCCCGGCTTTAGTAGCACTAATATTTAGTGCTCTAAGCCTCGTATGTACCTGTTTTATCAATAAACACAAACATCCATACCACAAAGTTAAAAATAAAAAATGCAGAAAGTAAAAAGTGTTAGAGGAAAGTAAATTGTTCAACACACGGCACGCAGGCCGGAAACTGTTCATGAGAAAAGGGGGGTTAACCTGTGAGACCACCAACCAGCTGCTCCTACTCCTCCCGCCTAGTCCATGTCCTCGTCTTCATCATCATCTCCTCCTCCGTGCCCCGCCATGTACTCCCGGATGTTCCCAATGTCGTCCTGTATGTCGGAGATGTTTCTCTCAATTTCTCCGACCTGGGTGTACGTGTTGCTCGCCATGTTATAGGTGTTCCTGGTGCACATGAGGTTTTCCTGCAATAAGTCATGTAAGCTTTGAAAATTAGGAAAACCGCCTCCTTGTGAGGAGGATTGGCCTGGATCACCATGGGGCTGGTAGCGGTATTGAGGAGGTGGTTGAAAGTGTGGAGCGTGAAGGACGAGTGCCTCTTGCGAGTTCCATGCATGCCCCTGGACTCTTTGGAAGCTAACCGTCCCGTCTTCGGCTACATAAATCAGGTTCATGGAGCGGCAGATGTTTATGTCCACTTTCTCCGACCATGGGCTCTTTTGGAAAGACCTGGGCATGTTCACGAAATGCTTGAAGAGACGGTATATCCACCCCCCGAATAAGATAGGGGTTGGTGGAGTAGCGAGCCGGTTCCAATGCATGTTTTGGAGCAGGAGGTACGGAACATCAAGGTGGGTGCGGGTGTGAATGCAAAGAAGGACCACCAGATCTCTCAACCCTACAACGCCACTGCTATCATGCCTTTGGCTAAGAGAGTAAGTGAGGACCCTATGGATGTAACGGTAAAGAGGGTCCCTCAACTTAGTGCTCTTAGTGCTGCTTGGGTTGTAGTGCCCTTCTCCTATTTGAGCCCAAGGGGCTTGGCGTTCATTTTCTGATAATTCGCGTAACCCTCCGGTGTTTTCTTCATTACTCGCATCTTCCTCCGCATACAACCCAAACTGTGCCATCGAGATAGAGTACTTAGTCCCCCCACATCGGAATTCTACCCCATCATTATCAAATGGGTCGGATCTTAAATTGAACACGAATGTGCTATAGAATTCCTGATTATACACGTGGACTGAGCGAAGTCGAGTGGTTAGGGCGGCTCTTAGTGGGCCGGTGACTAGGTTGTTAAACCGGTCAAGCTGGTTCACTGCTGCTAAAAGATCCATGCATACTTGTCGTGGGTATTCCTCCGGCCTGGTTCGAAGCACATCATATCTTGCTTTAGCATCCAACTCATTTGCATTGAACCTTGTGAATTTCTTGGACATCTGAAAGAATACACCAAATAATTAGCACGAAATAGTGAAATTTTCGGAGAAAACTGAAAACAGTCGGCTGAACACGGCCCCGTGTTCAGCGGACACGCCCCATGTTGGTCAGGAATAGGCTGGACAAGCCCCAGTGCTCAGCGAGCACGACCCCGTGTCCAGACGTCTGTTTCCCAAAAATCCCATTTTTCGACTCGGTCCCGAAAACCTGAAAATTTTTGGCCCAGTAGGGGCGGTTTTCCCCGAAAATGAAACCCCAAGTGCCGTTTTTCCCAAAATAAACCGTTTACCCCTTCGATTTTATCTTTTTCGGTTCAAAAACAAGGGTTTGGGGTTTTTGTGAGAAATCGGGCAAATCTTTGAACAATACAAGTGGATTTACTTCCTATAACATGAATCTAAACAAATGCTAACAGATTTATGCAAAAATTTGAGGTTCGATCCGGATGAAGTTCAAGAACCCCAGATTTTTCCCCAAATTTTTGATGTTTTAACTACGTTCAAATGCTTAATCTAACTACTAATGATGATAGAATCATACCTTGATGTTGTTAGAAGTAGAGGAGACGTCGAAATCTTGCAGAAAAATCGCCTGAACCAAAGAGTTTTCGGGGAAACGGGGCGTGTGGAAATGGGGAAACTGTTTGGAAAATGGGTTTTATCCCTACAGTTGCGCGGACACGGCCCTGTGTCCAGCGGACACGGCCCCGTGGGCAGGCAACTTTTAATTTTTTTTTATTAAGTGCTCGTGTGAGTGCCCTTGTTTCCCAAAAACTCGGTTAGAAGACTTACCGATTTAGAGGTCAACCCGTTGGTTCGTAACTTACTAGGTATGATGTTGATGCTTTCATTCTTCGACAGTTTGAAGCGAGATTTCTTCCTCCTCATCCTCAATGAATCCTTGATAGAGCTTCAGCCGTTGGCCATTGACTTTGAATGGAATTCCATTCCGAGATTTAATTTCTACTGCACCGTGTGGGAAAATATGGGTGATGGAAAAAGGTCCTGACCACCTAGACTTTAATTTACCAGGAAACAATCGAAGTCGTGAATTAAACAATAGAACCTGATCTCCTACTTGAAATTCATTAGGTTTAATGTGTTTGTCATGCAAGGTTTTCATTCTTTCCTTATAAATTTCAGAGTTAGAGTATGCATAATTCCTTAGTTCGTCTAATTCATTTAATTGACAAAATCGGTTTTTACCGGCAAATTCTAAATCTAAATTTACATTTTTAATTGCCCAGTAGGCTTTATGTGCAATTTCTACTGGCAAATGACAACTTTTTCCATAGACGAGCTTATATGGGGTTGTACCCATTGTAGTTTTATAAGCACTTCGAAAAGCCCATAAAGCATCATCTCATTTATCGGCCCATTCCTTTTTATTTAACCCTACAGTTTTTTCAAGTATTCGTTTTAAACCTCTATTAGTCACTTCGGCTTGTCCGTTTGTTTGAGGGTGATATGCTGTTGAGACCCGGTGATAGACCCCATAACTTGTTAAAAAAATTTCAAGTTGATGGTTACAAAAATGGGTACCTCTATCACTTATTAATGCTTTAGGTGTTCCAAAACGAGAGAATAATTTTTTTCAGAAATCTTACCACGACTCTTCCATCATTTGTTGGAAGTGCCTCGGCCTCGGCCCATTTAGACAAGTAATCTACATCAACAAGTATATATTTGTTTCCTTTTGACGGTGGGAAAGGTCCCATAAAGTCGAGTCCCCACACATCAAAAATTTCACAAACAAGAATGCCATTTTGTGGCATTTCATTTTTGGAAGAAATATTACCTGTTCTTTGGCAAGCGTCACATGTCTTGACAAGACTTTGGGCGTCTTTGTAAATGGTAGGCCAATAAAATCCTGAATCAAATACCTTTCGTACTGTACTAGCGGCACCATGATGTCCTCCGTATGGACCTTCATGACAATGGCGGAGAATTCTTCTTGCTTCGCTACCATGTACGCACCGTCGGATGAGTTGGTTAGCACACATTTTGAAAAGATAAGGATCTTCCAAAAAATAATGCTTTACATCAGCAAATATTTTCTTTCTTTGATGATGTGGCCAACCTTTTGCGACTATACTGCTAGCTAGGTAGTTAGCATAGTCGGCATACCATGGTTCTTCTCTGTATTCCACCATTTCTAGGGACTCCGTTGGAAATTTTTCGTTGATTTGTTCGTCCCTGGTTGCCTCCAAAGCTGGTCTTCTAAGCACGAGAGATGATCCACTGCGGTGTTTTCTGCTCCTCTTTTGTCTTTGATTTCAATATCAAATTCTTGGAGCAGTAAAATCCACCGAATCAAACGTGGTTTAGCATCCTGTTTCTTGAAGAGATATCGAATGGCTGCATGATCTGTATAGACTATTGTTTTAGAAAGAAAAAGATAAGAACAAAATTTATCAAAAGCAAATACCACAACTAGTAATTCTTTTTCAGTTGTTGTGTAATTTTCTTGTGCATCGTTAAGTGTTTTACTAGCATAATAAATTGGGTGAAAATGCATTTCTTTTCTTTGTCCCAAGACAGCTCCAACTGCAAAGTCACTTGCATCACACATGATTTCGAAAGGTAGTTTCCAATCAGGCGCTATCATGATAGGTGCATTGACTAGCATTTCCTTTAGGGTCAGAAATGCTTGATTGCAGTCAAAGATGAAAGGGGCATCTTTTTCAAGTAATTTTGTTAGAGGCCTTGAGATTTTAGAAAAGTATTTGATAAACCGCCTATAAAATCCGGCATGTCCTAGGAAACTTCTGATTGCTCTAACGGAGGATGGGGTGGTAATCGAGAAATAGTGTCTATTTTTGCTCGATCAACCTCCATTCCTTCGCTTGAGATTTTGTGACCGAGTACTATTCCCTCCGTTACCATGAAATGACATTTTTCCCAGTTAAGGGCGAGGTTGGTTTCCTCACATCGGGATAGCATTCGTTCAAGGTTATTGAGGAATTGGTCATATAAATCTCCAAAGATAGAAAAGTCGTCCATGAAGACTTCCATTGTCTTTTCTATCATGTCATGGAAGATGGCCACCATGCAACGTTGGAAGGTTTCGGGGGCATTACATAGACCAAATGGCATGCGTCGATAAGCAAAAGTTCCATAGGGACATGTGAATGTTGTCTTTTCTTGGTCTGCGGGTGCTATTGGGATTTGAAAGTAACCTGAAAAACCATCCAAGAAACAATAAAATTTATGACCGGATAATCTTTCTAACATTTGATCAATGAAGGGTAAAGGAAAATGATCTTTCCTTGTTGCTTCATTTAATCGTCTATAATCTATACATACCATCCATCCTGTGACGGTTCTCGTTGGTATTAATTCATTTTTTTCGTTGGTTATTACCGTCATACCTCCTTTCTTTGGAACTACTTGAACGGGACTTACCCAAGGACTATCGGAGATAGGGTAAATAAGTCCGGCATCAAGTAATTTGATGACTTCGTTTTTAACCACTTCTTGGACATTTGGATTTACTCTTCGTTGTGGTTGTATTACCGATTTGTAGTCATCGTTCATTAAAAGTTTGTGCGTGCACATGGAAGGACTTATGCCTTTAATATCTACAAGCTTCCAAGCGATCGCATTTTTGTGTTTTTTCAAGAGTTTAATTAATTTTTCTTTTTCTACACTACTTAATTTAGACGAAATAATTACAGGTGATTTACCATCTTTGTCTAGAAAAGCATATTCCAAACCTTTTGGAAGTTCTTTGGGCTCAAGAGGCGGGTCTTTAGGAGACTCCTTATTTGGTTGCTCATTTTGATCAAGAACTTTAAAAGTTTGTTCTATGGCGACCTCTTCTTCAACAAAGTGGTCAATCTTTTCACTTGTATCGGGTGGTTCATCTTCATCTTCAATTAGGGGGTCATTATTGCCGAAAGGATATTTCATTGATCGCTCAAGATCAATGCTTCTTTTAAATGCCCCTAATTGAATAGATAGATTATTGTGCTTCCGGTTTTTCAAATCTTCGTGGGTTTTTACAAAGGGTCATCCCAACACTAGAGGAGCGTCATCGAGGATGACAAAGTTGGTTGGGATTAGCATTTGATTTGTTTGAACCAAGACATCCTCAACTACACCCATTGATTTTATTATTTTTCGATTAGATAGAAAAATGGGTATTTGAAGTGGAGAAAAATCACTAATACTTAATTTTTCGAAAATGTAGTTGGGCATTATGTTAACACAAAGATCTTTATCAATTGTGATATTACTAATAAAGGAGTTTTGAAAAAAAACATGGAACCGGTATAATGTTGATTTCAAATGGGTCTTCTTTTATTAGCGAAGTTTGATCATTTGTTAACTTAATACTTACCGTTTCGTCAATTTTAGTGTTAGTGTTTAACTCTTTTAAAAACTTAGCATGAGTGGGTACTAAACAATGATTTTCAAAAGAAGGTGACAAGAGATTAATTTCTTCAAAATTAGACTCTTCTTGGATTTTAACGTTGTCGGACTCACCTTTTTTGTTGTTTAACTCATGTGTCGGTTTTTCACTTATTTGTTCTTCCATTTTTACACTTTCAACTATCTCTTCTTTATTTAATTTTTCTCTTGCGCGGGACTCCTCTTCCCTTGCGCGAGATTCTTTTATGCGACGTTCGATAGTTTTAAGGTGTTCTAGTATCCTATCGGTTACGTCGGCGATAGAATAAGGATCGGGATCCTCAAAGCTTGAATCCGGATGTTCGATCCTTTGTTCCTCATAATACCCATATGAAGTAGATGGTTCACACCACTGTTCTTCATTGTAAGTATATGACAGATAAGGGTCGTAACTTGGTAGGCGTGTGACGAACTGACAATGAGCCACTAATTACATCGAACCCACAAGTTTCAAAATAAAGTTCTCAAATTAATAATAAAATCCCATCATAAGTTTATACGAAAACCAATATGTTCAGCGGAAGCAAATAATAAACCATAACTAAGTTGTTCAAAAGAAAACCAATGTGTAATAGTAAACAAATAATCACATGAGTCTCTTCAGTCGACCCATGACCACTCCTGCTCCTCCAGACCGCAAGTTTCCAAATCCAAGATACTTATCGACCTGCGAGCATGCAACAAGTGTATCAGACAAAGCTGGCGAGTTCACAGTTTATGAAAACGTTTGCTACCAAGTATTTATTCCAGTTCATTAACAAATGCACAAGTAATATTGATAATATCTCGATGATAAAGAAGACGGCTCCTGATGTATGTTTTGCCCTTCCCAGTGCTCCTATCAAAGCACTGGGCCCGACTGGGTAATTAGTTCACAACCATCCTCCCCGGTACGGTGTGAGGGTGCCAAACCTAAGTAGCGCTACCAACTAATACCCCGCTACCTCCCCGGTAACAAAAGATGGGACTTTAGAATGATAGAATGAGAATATTATCCAATATATACCAGTTTTTACCCAAAAGACTTATCCCTCCCCGGGATACCCACTGACTGTCCCAACCACCGGGACGCATGCTCAAAAGTAGTGAACTCACCTTCGGTTTGCTCGGTAAGATTAATTACTTGTTCAACAAAATTGGTCAAGCAAGCCCTATGATGGTTACGTATAACAATTAGTTAACATACACTTAAATCACATGATAAACACCTTGCATACTATGCTTAAGATCTCAAGATATCCCTTAGTCATTCAATGCACATAGTGGTTCATAACACAGACTCATGTTCTCAATTGATAACTTAGCATGGCAGATCATAACGTTCGTCACATATTATGCTTATAACAACTGTTTGGGGGTCACATAACACATCGTTCATATATTCTCCATTCTCACTACACTAGTTACATACAAGCAGACACATTGCCATATTCATATTCTATTCATTAATACACAAGTAAGTAAGTTTTATGTGTTACATGAACAATAATTCAATCAATCACACAATCCCTTAGTGTGCGGCCCGTACGCCCAGGCCCAAAACGTATGGCTGACTTCCGGTATTCGGTCCATTACATGAAGCCCAATTCATTAATAGTTTTCACTAGCAGTTTCATGCCGCCCTTAAACGAGTGTCCAACCGAAGAAATAATGCGTAACCTGTTTCTCGGGCATCGCCCAATCAACGTGGCCCGGCCCAAGACCCCGGTGCACAGCCCAGCTGCATGGCCAGGCCCGCACGGGGTGCGGCCTGATGGGAGTGTGCGACTAGATCCGATGTGCGGCCAGAATTGATGTTCAAGTAATGTGTGCGATCAAAGAGGTGTGCACCAATTACAATGTGTCACCAATTATTTCTTGATTTCATGCAACCACTCTTTTCATCGTTCATAATAGACTAACAGTTGCATCCCTTTGATTCACAAAGATCTTACCTATCTATTAATTACCAGCCAACAGTTGGTACACGCACACATACACATCCTTCCCATTATATCGAGTACCATGTGAGTATTATTTAACAAACCAATCTAGTATGCATGTATTTCAACAAGTACAAATCGTTGTGCAACTATATACATATACTTAACAGATTCAAGCATAACTAAACAAACACCCTTATCATGCAATCAACCTTTAACATAATCATACTAGCCGATTCTAAATCAGATTATGATACAACCAATTACTCACGCCATACTCGAACCCATTCATCATCGCATAACATCCTTCACCTATTAAACATATTAATTACTCATGATGGTTGTTTCGACATGCCAACAGTTTAATTATGCTTGCTACAGTTCACATACATTACCCTAATTCATGCTTCAAATATTCACAACACATATATTCAATAGTATGTATACATATAACATGAAACCACCTAAAATAATAGACTCACTTACCGATCAGATGCAAGAACACAAGAGGTGGTTTTTTGAAAATAGAAGGGCTTCGATGGAGGTGGTTTACTGCCGCCACTTGTTTAGGGGATATAGGGTTTTCAATAATAAATTGTATCTTACAATAATTATATTTACGTAACATGAATTGAAAGAGAGGATGGGCCGAATTTAGTTAATGGTTGTAGCGGCCCAGTGGCATTTTGTGACCGGCCCAAAGTTGTTTGTCAACTATTGTTTGTCAAGAGTAATTTGCCAATTCCTTACTGATGTATTTCGAATATAATGGCCACCTCCCCAATTTCGTTTGTTCACAATTCTTATTTTCATGTCATCCATAAGTAAACCTAGTGACACCTACGTATGAATTGAAACAAAATAATTAATGTATCATTTAAGTTCTCATTTAATTGCACTCTTACAACAATTTGTAAAAACCGGATTGCGAAACAAGTGATTCGTAGAGAAAGGGCGTTGAAATCTCGGGTTGTCACACCGTGGAGATATGAATGGTGAAAATCTTTTATTTTATATAGACAGTAAAATAATGTCAAGACACCACGGACAAATGATAAGGAAGAATCACCTTCAACATAAGAAACTAGTTATTAAAGTCATTAATACATAACCAAATAAAAAGTGCTTAAAAATTAAAAATAAAAAATATTACACTAGACACTTGTCTTCACCAAGTGATGTAAGAGACTTAGGCAAACATGGCCTTTGATTGTCAAGAACTCTTACGATCAATCTTGGATCCCGAGACTACTCACACACTCTATGATGGATGATGGATGATGGTGGTGGATGTTGGTGTTGTGATGGTGGTGGTGGGTGGGTGAAGTGTGAGAGAGGTGGTGTGCCAAGGGATGGTTTGCAAATGATCCAAGCACCTCTATTTATTTAAGTTCACCTTGCCTATACACACACATGCACGTTTTACTTATGCTCTATGCCTCAAATCATTTTGGTCAAGCAAACACTTCTTGCAAACCTATTCTATTGTTCCTCAACGATTTCATACATCTCCAACACGTCGCAAACTTCAAAATCTCAATTTTAGTCAATCGTTCTTTTTAGCCAAAATGTTTCCCAAGATTTTTCTCTTGAATAAATTTCGGGACGAAATTTTCTAAAGGATGGGAGGCTGTAATGCCTCGCTTTTTTATGTGCCTAGAAAGATTATTCATGTGCCTATTTTTTTATGCTGATACGTTTAAATTCGTACAATCATTCGGTACGTATTCATGCGTCTCGTAAAGGCGTGTCTAATCTACAAATAATCATCATGAATACATGACCAAAGAAAATGCTATACTTATGGTTACATTGTTAAGCGTTTCACAATCCATACATACATACTTGGTTCATACATTTACTCGCTTCTTACGTTGGATTACTACTTAAAATATGTCATGTAATTGTTATCCAAATTATATGTAGTACATAATATACCATAAAATATTGTTAATTAAATATTAAATTAACATTAGTAAATATATAGTCATAATATATTATTTAATCAAATCACTTATGATATCAATGTAGTTGACTAAACAAACTAAAAAAAATAATAATAAAATAAAATTTTTAAGCTAGTCCATTCACGCCAGCAAGGCAGAATTGGCCACACCTAATATATTATTTATCAAATCACAAGTGGTTGGCTTATGTTATATTATAGAAAAACCTTTTTGTTATTGTTTAAACACCTATTTCACATGTAGTTTTAATGGTTGGTGATATAATTCCATAATTAAACATAAAATATTATATGCATTACTTGACTTATATGTAATAGGATAAAAAAAAGATATAACATGGCTATCAACAGCCACTTTCCAATCGCAGGTCTTGTGGGGAATATTTAATTTTTATTTTTTTTATTTCATATTAAAACCACCTACCCACTTATGTTGCACATGATTTAATTGGATAGTATATGTTTAACCTAAACATAACTTTGTTGTCACATTAAAAAAAAAGGGAACTTGTTGACTGATAACAGCCTTGCGGCGCACAGCACATGGCTGCCACAAAGTTGTTTTTTTTTTATTAGAACAAATCCCCCAACTACCTATATTAATTACAATCCAACTAACCCTAATTACTCCTTATAAATACAACTTATTTCCAGCTACTTTACCACTTTTACAACCCCTAAACATGCTCAAAACACTCCTAAACTCAGCTTGTTTCATCAGAATTTGAGCAGAAAGTTTCAGCCTTTCCAAGTGAGTTTCAACTCACTTCTTCTTCCATTTCTACCTTGTTCTTTCTTTTAAAACACCCAGGTAACCTCTAGGAAGGTTTTCACAAGTTTGTTTGGGCAAACTAAGGTGAAACCTTACCATTTTTGAGGTCCAAAATGCATATAAAATTCTGCTCATTTTTATTTCTTTGTATCTCCATTTTTATGTTGATAACTTGATGGAATCTTGTTCCCATCAAGCTCCCAATCAAGTCTATGATTATGGGTTTGTACTAGGGTGATTACCATCAAAGTTATGAGTTCAAACACTCACTTATTTTCTGTTTAAACTTGATAAACATATGATGAAAACAAGCACAAGTCATCATCTTCTATATGATGAACTTGTGACTTGTGAAGTGTGAACAAATGGAAGCTTTGGCTTTCCAAACCAAGTTCCACTCCTTCATTTGAACACTCTTATAACTTGTTAGATTAGTTGTTGTTATTTTATTATTACATGTAAGTTCATGACCCTCCTTGTTGTTTATACAACAAGTGTAGTGGTGAACAATAGAGATACCTAAATAGAAGATTTGTTCTTCCTACCTCATGTATGAATTATATGACACAAAGAGGTGCCTCAATGGAGACTTTAATCTCCTACCTTGTGCTTGACCTATAAGACTTTGTAATCTTTATACTATATATTTATTCCATATATATATATCTAAGTAACTAAACTTGATGATAACTTAGTAGTCACTTGTCAAGAATCTGTTACATCATCTATGACCATGCACTTGTTACGACTCTAATGGACCTTTGAATTCATGAAAACACACAAACTCTTTTGAGTTTCCATAGTGTCAAGAACAAGTGTTATGTGTACAAGATGATTATTTTCACATATGTCTATTTTTCATGCACTTTAAACTCCAAACCCTTAAACCAAATGTAACCATCTCTTCAAACTCCAAATCGAACATATTCAACTTTCTAGTCTCAACAACTTCGTCACAATTGGATAAATCGGAAAGCATATGCAATTTTGTGAGTATACTCGAACCCATTTTTACTTTTAAACACTTTGGGTGCAACATGTATTCTATATTAAACTCACAAAACTTTGAAACTATTTGAATCGCTTTCTATCCATATTTGAACATGAAACTATGTGATGATTGTTAATCTCGTATGTGATGTTAAACTTTTTGTGTCTATATGCTCATTAACTTCGTACAAGCCTACCTTAACAATTATAACACTATAGGAGTAATGCGCCGCCCACGAGTCTTTGGGTATTGTTAAGTTAAACATGTTACCTCCTGTTATTCTATTTGGGATAGGCTATTTTAACGCATTGGATTCTTAGGTTTGAACATATATTTGACACCGTTACGACATACTAGTAACTTGCATATTGTGATTCATGTTGGATATGAGCCTTAGACTATTTTAAAACTATTTTTATGCTATGTATCAAAACTTGTATACTCGCATTTGCTTTTGCATTGAACTCTGTTTTAATACATGTTGCAGGTTCGATAGACAGGATGATGCTAAGTGAAGAAACAAGACTTAAGTGGACTTAGAAACACACTTAGATTAATCTATTTTGTATTATATGTTAGAAACAATGTTTTTCGTATTTGATTCTTGTATGACATTTTAGAAATTTATGAAATTCGAATTTAACTTATATTGTCACATAGTGTTATGAAGTCTCTTGCAATCTATTTCGTCTCATCCCGATGTTTCCGCCATCGGTTGGGTGTGACAATTAGCCACTGTCACTCCCAACTATCACTTTGACGCCCGACACCCCCAACATAACACTTAGTGTGTTCTGTCACCACATCGTTATGATCATTAACTTTTGATTCTGTTACTATACATTTGGGGTGTCCTAAGATCCCTATGACACCCCCAAAAGTATAGTAACGAGATCTAAAGTTAGTGATCAGTTAACGATTTGGTAACATAACACACTAAGTGTTAAGTTGGGGGTGACGAACGTCAAAGTGATAGTTGGGGGTGGCAGCGGCCAATAGCCAATAACTTTGGGATGATAAAATTCAATAACCCAATTATCTTTAAATATTAGAATCAAATATGGAGGTTTGGTTTTGAGAATAATAAGAACTTCATGATTCATTGTTGGAGATATGAAAGGAAATAGAAAAAAATGAAATGAAAGAGAGATACTAGATAAATATATTTGTGTACACAGTTTTATAGAATTTAGATAGCAGTACTCTCTAATTTTTTACCATCACCAATTTCATCTTTATATTTTTCCACATAAATTAGAACACCATTATAACCAGTGTAATCTCAGGTGCGAGATCCATCTCCGGTAGTACACCTACTGGTTCGGTTATTGTATCCTGAAAACATACATATTGGTCTTGAGAAGAGGCACAAAATCTGTTTTAAGGGACCCGTATCCTCAACCAAAAACCGTTAATATTTTAGGGTGCTAATTGTTGCAGCAAGGAACATGGGTGAAAACCCTACATGATTGGAGACAATGAATGTTTTTTGTGTTGTGTGGATTTTGTTCCTTTGTCCATTTTTCGTATTCTATAAAATACTATATATAATAAAAATAATGAAACGAAAAGTTACAGCAAACAATTTATTTGCATAACAGAATACCTTTTGGCACCAAGAAAAGTGATATTCATCATGAAAAGTGATATACACCAAGAAAAACCCATAATAAAGTTTACATCATGATTATTGTAAGTAAATCAAATTTGAGGTTTTTCCATTGCAAATTATTATCATTAAAATTAACTATGTTTTTTTTCAGGATTAAAGCATATACTAGAACACTGTGTATAAAGATATTCACACATGATTACTATTACTGTTAGAGGTATTGGCTCAGGCTAGGAACAATTTCTGGTTTTTATTTTTGTGTTGATACATGAAATTCTCTTTTGGTTTTTGAAACTTTTATGGTACAAAATTATGCGTATTGTATTGGTGAGTGATCAACTGTTTTTACAAAATGATTTGTTTTATTTTTTGAAACTTTTATGTTTTTTTTTTTTTTTTTTGGGGGGGGGGGGGGGTCTAGACTTATATATATATATATATAGGGTAAGGTTCATGCGAGAACCACCCTTATTGCGAGACCCGCGAGAACCAATGTGAACGCAAAATAAAATCTAAAAAAAATAAAAAAGCACTAAAAAAAAATTTTTTTTAACAAAAATCGCTATATTTAGTTACAAAAAAAAAACCTTTTTTTTAGTAACAGTTATCCATGCACATGTGCATATGTATCATTACTTCAATAAATTACGTAATACGTTATCAGTAATAGACAATTGCACTTTAATTTACAATACCATCTGTAATACACTACTTTTTACATTACCAATATTCAAAATGCACATGTGCATCATTAGGTATAACCATGATATAACATGTTTTGGTACAAAAAGTTTGTGATTTTGAATGGAGAAGTATGCCCATATACATGTTTTTTGGTTAGTTATATCTAGTGGTTGATGGTTTGGCTATAGTTGTTACTTTATGATGTAATATGATGATTGGATGGTATAAATGGTGTTGATATACATGTAATAAAGTCAAAATATTGGTAATGGTATTGTATTATGGATGGTAGGAGGTAATGATATTGTATTATGGATGGTAGGAGGTAATGGTAGTGTATTTTGGATGATATGATATATGAAAGGGAAAGTGTATTCAAAGTAGTGTACCAAAACACCTTATTTCATATTGATACATATAGATGCACATGTGCATTTCTAATATTGGTAACGTAGAAAGTAGTGTATTACATATGGTAGTGTAAATGAAAGTGCAATTGTCTAATATTTGTAATGAATTACGAAATTTGTCAAAGAAATGATACATATGCACATGTGCATGTTTGTGTATTATGGATGGAATGATAGATAGTGTATTAAAAGTAGTGTACTAAAACACCTTATTTCATGTTGATACATATAGATGCACATGTGCATTTCTAATATTGTTAACGTAAAAAGTAGTGTATTACACGTGGTAGTGTAAATGAAAGTGCAATTGACTAATATTTGTAATGAATTACGGAATTTGACAAATAAATGATACATATGCACATGTGCATGGATAACTCTTACTCGAATTTTTTTTTTTTTTTGAATTTTTTTTATTAACAAAATATAGCGATTTTCCAAAAAAATAGTAAAAAAAAATTTGGGTGTTTTTTAGATTTTTTTAGGAATTACTGTTTGTGTTCACACTTATATATATGCATGTATATATATAAGTTACATAATAAAAGTTGTAATTTATGTATAGGTTTTGGGGATTTAGGGAATTTAGACAAGTTCTTGTACCATAATTGTTCCGGCAATATTTTTGACGCCAAAATGAGGTTAACTAGTTCACTAGAATGTTAGTTTAGATGCTTGGGTGGCGAAAAGGTCGTTAACTAGTTCGTCGGCTAGAGTTTTGGAACTTTTTTAAACTGTTTTTGCAAAACGATAGATTTTTAAAAGTCATAGGCCATGTAAATTTCTAATCTTAGTGCTAGACATTAAACATAGTTTTTCAAAACTTCTATAACTTTTAAGACTTTCATAATTCAATTTTATATTCCACATCCCTTAAACTTTGATTTGTGGATTGTTTGGAGTCCCCATCAAATGATGTGCTACCACAATCACCCATGCATATAGGGAATCTTGCAATTCTTGAGAAACAAGTTAAGCATTGGAAATAACTTTCTCAAACAATATTTTTATTTTCTCATTTGTAAAATATAATGATTCGTTGTTTTCAGTTAACGCGGGAGACGATGGCAAAGCAAATCAGAAATTTATAGAACAAAGCATGATGTTTTTGTTGAGATGGATCCTCATACAACAGCATATGATGTTTTCAACCCAAGTGTGTGTATTTAGAATTTCAGATTTCAAATTAACTTGAATTTTAAAATCTCTTTAATTTAGCTACTATCATTATCTTATCGAGTATGAATTCTACACATTATTGTAAATTTTCATATCGTTTTAAATTTTTTTTTGTATTATCAACACCATGTAATACACGGGTCTATAACCTAACATGTTTATATAATACAAAACAGGTTAATTTTGTAATGTGGCTTCTCTATGAATAAGTCTATTTAAAATAAACGGAATAGAAGGTTATAAAATATAGGCTGATGAGCTTAATCTTTTTTTCTTTGGATTTGTGTCGTAAATGTTAAATTCTTTCACTTTAATTTTAATAAATAAAATATTTATTTGCACTTTACATTTTAATGTAGGTGTAAATTTAAATTGTGGCAATTGTTTTCGGTTTTGATTGTTGGTTTCAAAAACTAAGTCTATTTGGCGATGTTGGTCTAGAATGTTGCTACAATTTGTTACATTGGCGGTAGGTGCAGGCGTTAGTCCCAGTGGTGGTGCTTCTCAGTAGGGTGGTGGGTGGATGGTAGTGTTCACAATCTGCATTGGAGAGAAAAAGATTGTAGTATTTGTTTATAAAACATATCTCAAGACCTCTCACAAACTCGTTACCACAATACATTAGTATCATTCAAAACAAACATAGAATAGTATATTTTGCACCCTTAAGAAATAACCACTCGTTTGAGTAGCACCAGTTGATGAACTCAAAATCGGAATCTAGAAAAAGATGGAAATTTGGGCAAAATCAACAATTTTCATGTTTAGGTGTCTTTATTAACCTTGATTACCAAATTAGATATCTCATTACATGATTGTTTAGTTGTTCCCGACACATCTCCTTCAAGTCCAAAATACATAATATCACTATATTGTATGATATCTAAGACAGAGGTGGCAATTCGATCTTTTAATAACTCGTCAACTCAATATAATTAGCCGGTTTAATTAAACAACCAGAAATCCAATATTTTTTATTTAATATGATGATGATATAATATCACATAACATGACATAATATGATATAGTATCATATAAAAAATTATTTTTTTCATATATCCTATATGTATTACTAAGTTTTACAAAAAAAAAAAAAGTTAGAAAGAGAAATCATATGTATGTAAATATAAAAATAGGAAAATTTACGTATATGTAATATGGGTAGGGTTATTGTAAAAATGATGAAAATTGTAAGAAGTATATGAAACCATGAGAAGAGAACACGTGTCCAAAGGGGGCAAGAGTAGAGTCGTTTAAAAGGAAACAAAGAAAGAAAGATACACGTGCTTTTCACATGCCAAGGACCTAGAACATGCAAGTTCCCCTGTCATTTTTAAATGTCCGTAACTTTTTTATACGTCAATTAAAAAAATACACCATAAAATCAAGTATTTTTTATCTTTAATATGAGTGTACTATCTCTGTATTTTAAAAAAAAAAATTGAAAACTGATATGCATAAAATACAAGGGACAACACACTAAAAACATCATAGGCATAAAACTAATAACACAATGAATAACAGACTAAAAACACCATGAATAGCATAATAAAAATATAATGGACAGTAGACTAGAACACCATTGACTAAAAACACAATAGACAGCAAACTAAAAACATCATGAAAAAAAGACAAAAACACAGTGGAAAACAAATTAAAAACACCATGGATAATAGACTAAAAACATAATGGACAAAGTTAAAACACGTGCAGATTATAAACACAATGAACAAACATATAAGTTATAACACACACGTGTAGACCAATAATACAATGGACAAACATAAAAACAAAGAACTAAAAAAAATCAATGTGCGCGTATTTTTTTTTAATTTTTATATAACAATATCATACTCATTTTAAAGATAAACACGCTCGTTATTATATGTATTTTTTTTAAATAATAACGCACAAAAAAGTTATTAATGTTTAAAGATGATGGAGAAATATGTATAGGCTTTGCATGTGGAGAGGGAAAGTCAACAATGTAGGTTATTTCTTTATATCATTGCCCTTCTTTTCTTACGTAACTTCCATTCACTTTCTCCTCAAACTAATCTCAACAATCAAATCCCAAGATTAATAGCCCAAATTCCTTCTTATCCTTTCTAAAAAAACTTTCTTTTTAACCTAAGACTATCTAATATATATGCAATTAATCCATGCATATATCTAAATTATTTTTCATATGTAATATATAGAAAATACGATTAAATAAAATAGAGTTTGCTTATTTGATAGGAGTTCTGAGTTCTCGCAGCTCTTACAACTTGATGTATACATGACGATGATATTGCATGTTTATAAGCATAACATGTTGACTAGTAAATTAAACGTTTGAAGCCTTATGATTTTTTTTTTCAAATCAAATAAATAATGGAGGTGGGCGACTAAAACTTAAAAAATACAAATTAAAAACTAAAAATAAAAGTGACTTAAATATAAATTATTGTCAAATTACTTGTCACATGATTCTGCATTTACTCTTTATATAATCTAAAAATCCGGACTAAGAATTTGTCCATAAAACAACCATCGGATTCAATGTTCTCTAAATTTCAACCACCCCTCATAAACTCACTTGTAGCATCTGGTGTGATGAAATCAGCCGGATTCATGTTGAATGAGCATACTAAATTAGTCATGGTGTTTGTTTTGAGCTCACCTTGGATGTGTTTCTCTTCGTTGAAACGGCTCGCCAAGAGCATGGCAACCTCCATTTCAACAGGATCTCCAACATCAGTTATGCGACAATGACTTGCAGGATCATTGTAGATATCACGCATTAAACGATATTTCTTTGGTTTTCTTCGATGTTGCTTTCTGGCTCCTTTATTGTTACCTGCAACTACATTGTGTACGGAGCTAGAATCTTTATTGACTATCTTGCTAAGTTTGTTTTGACCATTGTTGACCTTTCTCATAGTCATTTCCTACAATACAATTCATTCCTAAAGAATTAATTATCATATTTGTAAAACAAAAAAACAAAAAAATGGCTCAAAAATGTTTAAAAATAAAAGGTCATATTCGCTATAGGAAAAACTAAACCTAAGAATTTATATCTGAATATATCAAATAACATAAAAAGGACCAAACTTTTAATCCAATAGAAGAACTTATCATATGCTTTAAATGAAATTATTCATAAAAACCTACAAAATCGTTAAAGAACGAACACTTGCAGACCAAATTAAGAAATTATATACATACCAAATAGAAAAGTTGGCGAATTCACTTGTTTCAATGGCTTCTTCCTGCGATGAATGTATATTAAAAGTAATTTTCGAGTAACGGTCCACACCAACAAGCTTATCAATCAATCTTCACACAACTGCTACTGCAAAACTAAAAAAAGTATGGAACAAAGTTACAGACAGAAACATGTTTACGTGATCGAGTTAAAGAAATATAACGAGTTACATATGATTGCGGTATAAACTTGCAGATTTTTCTAATTGTGTCCCATATTAATTAGAAAATCTTAGCAAAATTAAATCAATTCCAAACAAGTTGAGGAGAACTTAGAAAAATCAAATCTAGTATAATCTACTTTGTAAATTGATACATATGATTGGTAATGTTAAAATTAATGATTAACACAAACAAATTAGGACACTTGACACATACGATCGAGTAAAAATATACCTACCCAGGTTGAAAATCTAACAGATGCGAGACTGCGAGACTGTCTTTAAACCCTAAATCACAAAAAAGGAGCAAAATGGAGATAGGATGATCTACGACATATAGAAAATGTTTATACCTAAGAAGTCTATTGCATGCCGTTGATTCTGGGTTTTGATCTACAAATCCCTAAGATGATCAATGGTAGATATATAAAATGTGCTTACCCAATAAGTTTATTGTACGCCGTTGATTTTTGGTTTTGATCCGCCGATGCCTATGATAATCAACGGTGGATCTGGATATTGTGTCTACCAGCCGTGAAGTTTATTGTACGTCGTTGATTTCAAGTTTAGATCTTCAAATTCAAAAGACGATCAACTGTAGATAATATATGTATGAATATCGCGTAAAACAATATTTTAATTAATTTTAAGAGGCATTAAAAATGTTGTCATTGGTAACACGTAATGTAACAAAAAATAAAGTGCATTTATCGCTTGCAAAAATCAAGAGCCTGAATGTATGCATCACGTTTTATCTAAGAGTTAATTTCACAGATAGTCCTTGTGGTTTATTGAAGTAACACCTTTGAGTACTAACTTTTTTGTAACAGGTTTAAGTTCTATGGTTTAGATTTTGTACATCTTTGAGTATAAAGGCTAATTGTCATTGGTTTTTCTGTAAAATTGGTGTAAAGTGACTAAAATACCCTTATATAATTTTCTGTTAATACTCAAATGTGTTACTTTCAATAAACCGCAGGGACTATCTGTGTAATTAACTCTAAAAATTACAAAACTCATTATATTTGTAAAAAAATATTATAAAATATGCTATACAAAAATATTTAAAAGTTATATTCCTAAAATAGATATACTTACAATTACCAAGCGTCTACTATGAGGGATAACACCGTAGTTAGGACAATATTTAGTTTTTTATTAATATTTTATATAACTAATTTCAAAAAGAAATATGATAAATATAAAAATCATGCATATTATCTCAAATATAATATATACACTTTTTTTATCTTTTATTATATCAGACTTATTAATGTTTATTTATGATTCTTTTTTAGTTTAGTTTAATATTATGTTATGTTATGTTATGTTATGTTATGTTATATCATATCATATTATTTGTTTAGTTTAGGTAACATAACATAATATTTATATAATATAATATTAACTAAACTAAACAAAAAATCATACTAAAAATTTGTTAATCCGAATATAATGAAAGACAAAAAAAATAAGTGTATATTAAATCTGAGATAATATGCATGAGTTTTGTGTTTATCATATTTCTTTTTGAAATTAGTTATATAAAATAAATAATAAATAAACTAAACATTGCATCTATTACAATGTTTCCCACATAATAGACATTTGGTAATTGTTTGTATATTAACTTTCGGAATATAATTATTAAATATTTTTATTTAGCATATTTTAAATATTGTTTTTACAAATATAATGAGTTCTATATTTTTTTAGAGTTAATTACACAGATAGTCCTTGTAGTTTATTGAAAGTAACGCATTTTAGTACTAACATAAAATTATATAAGGGTATTTTAGCTATTTTGTTTCACACCCCAAATTACCACATGCGGGTTCTACCGCGAGACGTGTAACGTACCAGGATCTACCCATTAATCATGCCGATCTAATAGTGAACAATAATAAACATAATCATCATGTCCAACATGAATAGTGTGTTCCAAAATAAACGTTTTAAACAAAAGTATGTATTCAGTGGAAGCAAAAGTAACTGTTTCGAAACAACTAAAACCATTTTGTTTTAAAAAGCATAATATTAAATGTTCTCCTCAAGCAGCACGCCCCATGACCCTTCGAGCTCCTTAGACTGCAAGTTCATGTGCACTGATGTACCTAATTACCTGCAAAGCATGCAGAAGAGTATCAACATATAGTTGACGAGTCCACTGGTTTTGTTCAACGTAAATAATGTACTCCCTCCGTCCCATTAAAAGTGTCATATTTTGAATTTTCAAAGTCTTTATTTGTAAACTTTGACCTTAAATAATTTTGTTTGGGTTAAATAATACTTGATGAAAGTTATATGATGTGAGTGTGTATTACAAGTGTTTTTATCGGGTTAATTTTCATCAAGTTTTATATAACAGAAAAAATATATAATTAAAGTCAAAGTTTATAAATAAAGACTTTGAAAATTCAAAATAAGACACATTTAGTGGGACAGATGTAGTAAATGTTTAGCTTTAAAGACATGTCACGGAATATTAAACTCGATACCGAGATGACTGACTGTGATTTTTGTGCCCTCATCAACGTCTATCAACATTGATCCAAAATGATTAAGGTCCTTAGTTCACGACCGACTCCCCGAGTACGGTGTGAGGTTTGTCAAACCTAATAGCGCTATCAACTAATACCCTGTTGCCTCCCACGACAACTAGCTTGGTAATAAGTAGGCACTTACATGATAGAGATTGAGTTCATCCACTGACATCGAAATTCAACTACAACATTTATTAAAAAGTATTCCTCCCATGAAGAATGGTTTGTCCCCCTGGGAAGCATGCTTGTGGAAGAGTAGTGAACTCACCTTAGTTTGCTCGGTATGTATTAACGTGCTTCTACGCGTTAATAAAGTGTTAGGTCCGTTACACGCGACCTAATGCACAATAACGTGTAAGTATGTATACATGTTGGGTTATGCAATACCCCGAGTGTCCAAACAATCAAGTATTTACTATGATCAAGTTAACAAGTTTAACATACAGTGGATTTCTCTGGTTGGAGACATGTAGTGTGATTTTGAGAAACACGGACATCACACAATCTTCATAACTCGGATAGTTATAATCTAGATAAACTTGGATATGTTGTTTTATTAATAAACTCGAATACGTTGTTTTATTAATAAACTAGAATATTTTGTTTTATTAATAAACTCGGATATGTTGTTTTATTAATAAACTCGGAATCCTCTTAGTTCCACACTTAAACTCGGAACCAACTTAACAAACTTGAAACCACATATATATACTCGGACTCACAAGAAACTCAGATTCACAAAGAAACTCGGACTCACATAAAGAAATTCGGACTCATGTATAACTCAGAACATACATACCAAACTCGGAACATATACATTCCAATAACTCGGACACTAATCATCATCATAAACTCAGAAAATTATATATATATATATATATATATTTGTTCCGAGTTTTTAAGTCCATATATATATATTCGAACTCTCAAAACTTGGACTTTGTGACTTCACAAAGTCAAACCAATTATTCCTGGACTAACAATTATTCTCAGATTACAAAGGCACAATAACACGGAATAAACACAAATCACAATTTTTTCAATGTAACAGTTACATTTCTACGATCAAACCCAAATCTCAACAATGTTACGAACCAAATCAACAGTTTAGCAGTTCTAATATGTCAATAGCATCTCTGGTATCTAACAACAACTACACATTCATTCAATCTAACAACAATTACACATTCATTCAGGCATGATCAACTAACCACAGATCGATTGTTTGGATATTTAGGGTTTTGCATGGAATCAGGAGAACAAAGATATCAACGTATAACATATAACTTGTGACAACCGGCAAAAATAATGGTAATTCTGTACAACTTAAACGCTTGATTAAACATTTAATTTCTCTCATTATGATTTAATTATTGCATGATTAGATCGTCAAAAGTCTAGCAATCATAGGACATGGGTAAATATGTTAAACCATATTAATACAATTGCCACGTCACGAGAAAACTGCAAACTATGTCCTAATATGTTGGCAAAATGCTGAACACACTATTCATGCCAGCACGTTCCGAAAACTGTCTGAACGAGCGATGAAGGGCATGAACACACTCTATAGATGAAATAAAAATAAAAATCCCTAATTAGGGACGCTAAACACTAAAACCATTTAACTTTCCGGTAAATGCACATAAGTGCACTTTGTCCGTTCCGCGCCAAATTATAACCAAAATAAAATGTCCGCGACACTAGAATCTAGCATTTTAGTGTACGTAGGACTTGTAACTATTATAATACACCCTATATAGGCTTGTGGATAACAATGGAATATCCAAAATACAAGTTTCTGGTGCATCACCACAACGATCACAACTTCACCGTTTTACGCCGACGAACTAGTAAGTGGTATTTTCGCCACTCAAACAACTAAACTTCACCGTTTTACGCCGACGAACTAGTAAGTGGTATTTTCGCCACTCAAACAACTAAACTAACATCCTAGTAAACTAGTAAGCCACATTTTGGCATCAAAAATATTGCCGGAACAATAACGGTGCAAGAACCTATCAAACCCCCTAAACACTTAATAAATTTACAACTTATAATAAGTAACGGTGCAAGAACCTATACCCCTCCCCCCATTTCGGTCATGATGGGTCCCACCCCATCAACGTACATGTTGAAAAATCTAATGGAAGTATGGAGCATGAAAGATTTGAATTTTGTGCAAGATTATAATCAAGTAACCTACCATACATATCATTTCACCACATCTTCTCATTTCATTCAAACTCTTGCAACCAAAGCACCCCTTTTCCCTTCTTCTTCATCTCGGCCAAACAACATCAAGGAAACACCACCATTTTCAATTCTTAAACACCCCATTTTCACCATAAACAAGCCTCTACAAGACCATCTAAGCATCATTAATACATGGAGCATCACTAGAGCTTTGTTTGGAGCTTAATCTCTCCCTAATCTTCAACCTAAACTTGTGCAAAGTTGAAGCCACTTTCTTACCATTTTTAAGCTTGTTATTAAGTATAGATTATGAAAGTACTTGTTGATCATCTTGAAAATAAAGAAAAATATAACTTAAAACCCTAATCATAACTTAACAACTTACTAAACATGAAGTATTATGTGATTATTATGTGTATTAGGGTTGAATAAGTTGTATGATCATGTTGATTTTGGTTAAAGTAGGTTGTATAACTTAGGATTTAAGATGATCATATTGTCAAGAACTCTTACTATCAATCTTGGATCCCGAGACTACTACACACACTCTAAGATGGATGATGGTGGTGGATGTGGGTTGTGATGGTGGTGGAGTGTGGGTGAAGTGGGAGAGAGGTGGTTTGCCAAGGGATGCTTTTGAAGTGAACCAAGCACCCCTACTTATAGCCTGCACAGAAGCTCGGACACGGCCCCGTGTCCATCCACTTTCTCTTTCTTCATTAATTGCAATTTGTCTGCATTAGCTCCACACGCCCCCGTGTCCGCTGGCCATGGCCCCGTGTGCAGAAGCGTATCTGTACTATCAAGATTTGCTTGGATTCCGCGAATCTTAGCGTTGACCGCGGCTGTGTTGAGCTGGGCATGCCCCCGTGTTGGGAAATAAAAGCTTCTATGCTTTTGTCCTTTCTGCAGACACCTAAACACGCCCCCGTGTCCACTGGGCACGGGGCCGTTGTCAGCCTTCTGTTTACTTGTTTTTGCTTGGGAAGATGTTGTCGAGGGGTCGGGCATGCCACGTTTATTCCTTTTCTTGTAATTATGTTAGATTTTGCTGCATATTTGCTTCTTTTGTTCATTTACGCTCATTCAATCCTGAAAATACAAAAGGAAGACAAAAGCCCACTTTTTCCAACATTAGTACTAAAAAAGGGTTAGTTTTATGTCTTATTTGATGTAATTTATATGTTGCATTTTACACACATCAATGGTTTAGCTAAGGAATGAACTGTTAGATCATGTGAGCGAATAGGGTCTCTCTTAAGCGCCATTAAGAGTGGTAGATCTATCGGGTTTAGCGAGCCCCACTCTTGGGTCCTTGTATGGCCCATGTAGTGCTTTTGTTGTTCCAACTGGGTGGACCGGAGGAAATTCGATAGGGTTGAGTGCTTCCTATGTCGTCACATATATTAATGTCCTCGCGAAACATCAATGATCTGTTCATAGACGTTTTACATACCACTTTGTTATATACGATCTCTCAAATGTTTAAAGATTTAATTGGAGCTCACACAAAACACATGAACTCGTTCAACTTTTGTTGATGTTTTCAAATTTACATGTATTTCAGGAAACTAAGGGATCTTGGCGCTGTCGGTTTACTAGAAGTTGTGGTTTATCAAGTCAACGATGTCATCCTTTTGAAGGGTTTGGTCCATATATCTCATCTTCAATGGGATATAGGATGCAAAGCCTTGTATTTTAAACTTATGTTGAACTAGTCCTTTTGTAAAACTTAAAACTTATGATGTCTTGTATCTTAAACAATTTATGATGTGTAATACTTAATTATGTCAATGGATGAACATCGTATGTTTTTAGTCATGTAGTTGTTTACTTATATCGTATACGATGAAAACTAATCAAATTCACACCGCGCGCTTCCGCTATCGAACGGGTGTGACAGATTGGTATCAGAGCTTCGATTGTAGTGAACTAGGATTCCTTCTCGAGTCTAGTCTACAATCACTAGGATCCTCTCACGAAAACATTTTTACAAAAACAAACAGTTTTTCATTGCATATACAAAGACACCAAGATCCGGAAATAAAACTCTTTTCAAGAAAATAATGCGAGGTTATTATTTGGGACATAGTCTATATGGGATAGACTTGTCAAACTAGATTGATTCGCACAAACCAATGTGATTATGGTTGACATGCTATATATATATATATAGCAAATATGGGGGTATTGGATTTTAATAATCCAAAGTTTCACCCATTGGCCACTAATAATCCCAACTTCAAAAATTCCCTGTAATAATCCCAACTTGTATGATTTTGGCCACCAATGATCCTTGTCTAACTGGGTTAGTTAAAAGAGACGTGGCAAGTGACGTGGCAGCTGACGTGTTTAAAACTTGAAAGATTTTGGTCACCAATAATCCCAAGTTTCACTAATTGGCCGGTAATAATCCTCCAGTCACCACCATCATCTCCTCCAGTCACCACCATCATCTCCGACCACCTCCATCTCCTCCACTGCCACCACCATCTCCTCCAGTCACCACCATCATCTCCGACCTCCACCTCCACCTCCTCCTCCTCCACTGCCACCACCATCTCCTCCAGCCACCACCATCATCTCCGACCACCACCATCACCTCCGACCACCTCCACCCACAGTCTTCCAGCACCGGAAAAACACTATCACCTCCGATTCACCATATCCACCGAACACCCCACCCTTCCAACCTCCGGCCACCACCATTAAACTGCCATCCACAACTCCAACCGCCTCACCGGAAAAACGTGATACCTAGATATGATGGAAATTTTGAAGTTTTGAGCGGCGGAGAAGGTCACTAGAGGTTGGAGATGACAAGTGGTGGTCTCCTTTGGTGGTTTCAGGGGTAAAGAAGGTCGTCGGAATAAGTTGCAGGTCACCGGAGTTGCATAGATGGTGGAAATTTTAAACTTTTGAGAAGCGGAGAAGATTATAGGAGGTCGGAGATGATTGGTGGTGGTCTCGTTTGGTGGTTTTAGGGGTAAAACGGGTCGTCGGAATAAGTTGCAGGTCACCGGAGTTGGGTAGGTGATGGAGGTGGTCGCAGGTGATAGTGGTTTCCGGTGGCAAATGATGGAGGTGGTGGTCGGAGATGATGGTGGTGGCTGGAGGAGATGGTGGTGGCAGTGGAGGAGGAGGAGGTGGTCGGAGATGATGGTGGTGACTGGAGGATTATTACCGGCCAATTAGTGAAACTTGGGATTATTGGTGGCCAAAATCTTTCAAGTTTTAAACACGTCAGCTGCCACGTCACTTTTAACTAACCCAGTTAGACAAGGATCATTGGTGGCCAAAATCAGTCAAGTTGGGATTATTACAGGGAATTTTTGAAGTTGGGATTATTAGTGGCCAATGGGTGAAACTTTGGATTATTAAAATCCAATACCCCAAAATAATGCGAGGTTATTATTTGGGACATAGTCTATATGGGATAGACTTGTCAAACTAGATTGATTCGCACAAACCAATGTGATTATGGTTGACATGCTATATATATATATAAATATATATATATGTATATATATATATAGGGTTCTAGAGTTAACACTAGGTTGAGAGTGAACTGTGTGAACTAATCTGGGCCACTGGATTACATCATCTAGAGATTTTTAAACAATGGCAAGATTGTAATTATAATGTTGTAACTTCCCTTTAAATTAATTGGCAGAAGGGTATTTTTGTCTTTTGTAAATTGCATTTATTACACAATATAATCAAAATCCCTAAAATCTCGCTAGTTTCCGTATATACAAGATACATAGCTGTTAGTGTATACACATGTGTACAGTCTCGCTTGTATTAGTTTATACAAGATACACAGATGTTAGTTTATACATATGTGTACAGTCTCGCTAACTATCAGTTTATAAAAGATACACAGTTGTTAGTTTATACACATGTGTACAGTCTCGCTAACTATTAGTTTATACAAGATACATAGTTGTTAGTTTATACACATGTGTATAGTCTTTATACATCTGTGTCTTATATTCAAAAATGGTTACATATGTGTATATTAACAACATATAGCATATTATGCATGTACACGAGTAGTTTCATATAAAAATTATGAAATTAATGAAAACGAAACATATCACATGTATGCAAAAATAAATAACTTCATCATATATTCAAAAAAAAAGTTAATGCCTAAAAATAATTACAATTTCAATCTCAAATAAATTTTTCAATATTTATTGAAAATTATACAAAGTTAAAAACAATATATTATGATATCTATATATACGAATAATAACAGAAAAACAATATTCAAGTAAAAATTAAAACAAAATCTATGGATAAAGAAATAATGGAGAAATAATTAAAAATGAGAGAGAGAGAGAGAGAGAGAGAGAGAGTTAAGAGATGAGAAAATTAAGGGATTTTAATTAAACATACTTGACTAATGTCAATCTTGCCCTTTTAATCTAAAAAATGATCAAGGGCCAAGATTAGGTCACTCGGTTCACTCTCAAGAACTTGTTCACTCTTGAACATAATTCTATATATATATATACATACATATATATATATATATATATATAATAAGTAATGATATTAATTATTGATATATATATATATACATGTTGTACGGATTATTTTTGCCAGGGTACTATGGCGTCATCGGCTAGTAGTGGTATCTATGATCCTATGGAGATCCCTTCTGACGACGAGCACATTGTGGAGATTATTTTGAGCGACGAGCCGAAGCCGGACGAGGTCCCTGACTTCGGGTCTGATGGTGAGGACCCAGATCACTTTCATCCTTTCGTGCTGACTGACGACGACATGGTGGACGACGTGTTAGCTGTGGGGCCACAGCTAAACGAGTTTGTGATTATTGGTTATCCCGACGGTGCACACATCGTCGAGTACATTCCGTTGGACGTCGTACCCCTTGTTGTGGTCCCGGGATTTATTGTTCTATCTGATGAAGAGGATAAGGTTCTCGTCATTCATGTGGATCACTTAGAGGATGACATTGATGGGGGCTTGGTCATCGACCTTGCTATCTTAGAGGTTTCGTCACCAGTTGTTTCCGTGGTAGCTATATCATCGTCGGATGCGAGTGATCATGCATCCTCATCGGCCATTCGCCGCGCCGGGCTGCAGGCGGATGCCACTGACAGTTGTTTTGACACAATACCTATTGCTACATAGTTCCCTGCCCAGACACCCGCACCTACTTCAGCCCACATCGTTGTTCCCTCCACTATTTCACCCGTTACACCGACCTCTCTACCCACACCTGATACCCCCACTGCTGGACACCCACTTTCCCCACATGTTGCTGACCCTACTGCCCCTATTGATGGCACTCGACATTGGGGACGCATAAGACCAATCCCTTACCGTACAGACACATCTCTCATCTTTGCCCACGACATCCCTGCTCCTCGCCCTGGGGAGGGCACATCTCGTCAGCCGACTTACCCAGATATCTATGTGCCAGCTGATCACTTGTCTACACGATATCCCCCACCTCACATGTCCGAGTCAGACCCTTATCATCCATGTCATCACCATACCTTCACTTCAGATGATCTTACCCACTCACTTCAGTTACAATTTCAGGTCCTCTCCCGCCGAGTCTTGGAGTTGGAGCGTTTCAGAGACATAAAGCGACTAGCACCCCCAGCCTACCCTCCACCACCACCATCATCACCACCACCACCATCTCCACCACATTCACACCCACTTGCCGGCCTCGAGGCTCGTGTGCTCACTCTGGAGCAGCGAGCCAACCTTTCAGACACCCGTATGGATCATGTATTAGACGAGATGGATCATCTTCACTGTTTGATTGTCCCTACCCCACCTCCATCTCCTCCAGCCCCCTAGCTATCTTTTATTTGAAGGTACATTTGCTTGGGAGTTGCAGACCCACTTTCAGTGTACATATGAAGACCTGATACGAGCTGAAGACACTTGAAGATTTTGAAGGAAAAAGACTTTACTACTTTTGTGTATTATAAACTTAAATAATCGGGGTGATGTAGCCTTGAGTCCTTTTATTTTCTTCAACGAAACAATGTATCAAGTTTTCTAATATATGAAAGCTCAATAGTTTATTTTCTTTATTACACATTGTTGCTTATGCGTATGCATGTGTTGCTTATGTGATTGCATGTTTGGATGACGTGATGATTAAATATGTGTCTAATCTTCTTCGATACTTCTTTTTAGAAGACAACGCCACCGAGGCGAAGTATCAACACGAACCCCCTACCGAGGACGGAAGCCGAACTGAATGAGCGCATCTCACAGGCGATTGCGCAATACGAAGCCAACGGCTCCGAGCATCGCGGTGGTACTGGAAGTACATCAGGAAACAATCCCCCTACTGATAATGTTAAATCGCCTATGACACATTACAATACTCTTGTATATTCTATTCGTGCTTTGACAATGCTCATTCGTGGTTTGTTGTTGCAAATGTTTCAGGTTGCACGTATAAGCAATTTTTGGATTACAAACCTCTGAACTTTGATGGCACCAGAGGTGCCGTAGCGTTTGTACGTTGGAACGAGAAGACAGACTCAGTCCTAAGAATGAGCAAGTGTCTTCCTGAGCAAAGGGTCACATTCATTTATGGGTTATTCTTGGATGGGGCACTTTCATGGTGGAACCTACAGGTTTAGACTAAAGGAGAAATAGTTGCGTATGCTATGAGTTGGGAGGAACTCAAGGAGCTGATGAGGAAGAAGTATTGTTCGAGGGCAAAAATTCAAAAACTTGAGACTGAGTTTTGGAATTTAAAGATGATCAGATCTGATATTGCTGGGTACACACAGCGTTTCCATGACTTGTCAAGGGTTGTTCCATATCTAGTGGAACCGGAGTTTAAAAGGATTGAGAGGTATATCTGGGGTACACACAACGTTTCCATGACTTGTCAAGGGTTGTTCCACCACCTCATTGGCCCTCTATTATTAGTATTAGGTTGAGATGGGAAATAAGATGTCGTGCATTTATTATTAACTCTTGATCTATCTTTTATATAGTCACCCCTGTATATAAAAGATTGAAAAACTATTCACATGTTCCAACATAAGGTATTAATAAATATGATAATATTATATCATATTATATCATGTTATGTCGTGTCATGTCATGTCGTGTCATGTCATGTGATGTGATGTGATGTGATGTGATGTGATGTGATGTGATGTGATGTGATGTGATGTGATGTGATGTGATGTGATGGCGGGGTGGTTGTTCCACTATCGCTCGCAGTTTCGAAATGGATGGATGGTTATCGCAACTTTTTTATTTTTGTTTACAAATTTTAGATAAACACTTGAATTTCTAAAAAATTACCAATTATAGAATTAAATTATATTTTTCAAATTTCATATGCAAATGTTAAATAAATAATTATAAAAATTAAAGAGACAATGTTAAATAAAGCAATATAAAAATTAAAGAGATAGTTATTTTACCTTTTCGAATAAACATGTCAACTACATGTTATAGTGAGTATTGCATATTTAACAAAACATAAGTTAACAGGGGTTGATTCCGGTACAAATCATATTTATCCTACAAACTGTAAGAACAGATCATATCACTTAAAAAAGGTTAAATTAGCATATACTAAAACAATACATACATAAAAGTAGCACTGCTGAAGTACATTAGCACATGAAAATTAATCAAAATAATTGATTTTAGCACATATGTGAATGATATCAGCACTTTTCTTTATGAAAAATTATATCAGCACATTGAACACAAAAGGAAGATCAAAATAAAGAATTAATTGTTTGTTAGCATAATTATAGGGAATTCGATATAATTGATATTACTTAGGTTATTATTTTATCATTTCTCTATAATTGGTTGGATGTCACGTGACACTTTCTAAATGGTTCTTACAGTTTGTATATGAATTGTGGTTTGTATTTGATCCTACTCCTAAGTTAAAATATTTACTCTTAATATTATTACTATAAAATAACTAAACATACATGAAAACCGCCACTACGTATCTAAAATTTAGATCTTAGGCCAAACAAACCAACTGTCTTTAAACTACTATGGAAATCGATTTCATAAAACGCTATTAAAACTTCAACAACTGTAACACTCTTACTATCAAATGACGCTTTTCGTATAAATTATGAAAATAAACATGTAATTATGATTACGTATACGTTGAAAAATACGGGTAAATTAAAACTTTTACAATTTAAAATAATACAACATAATGTGATTGAGTTCATCGTTTAAAAAAAATAACGACGAAACAACTTGCGGAAGCTTCATTTTCATGTGTTCGGTTCTTGTACGTTGCTTGATCTTCATCCGGGTACTCCTGATATTCAGCTATGATCAAAACCAACTTAAAAGTTAGTTTTGATAACTTAAAAATAAGATTAAACAAGTTCGTAGCATCAAAAGCATCAAACCAACAAAATAAAAATAATTTTTCGGACTAGTGCCTCTCGTGCCACGCGAGAGGCTTCCCTTGTCCCTTCGCGTGCCGCGACGCCTGTCGCGAGTCACGCTGATGCCACAGTGTCCCCTCGCGTGCCGCGAGGGAGACCAGTTTCCAGCAGGTTCATGTCTGGGACCTACATATCAGCCTAGCTATGTTTTTAATCGAAAATCAAACTTTAAAGTGCCATAACTTTTTATCTACTTATCCGATTTGCATGATTCTTTTTCCTACGCGTTCGTAATTTGATTCCCCATCACATGGAGTTAAAATCCGACATCCATATTTACAATTTTCTAGGTTTTAGGCCTTCGGCTTAATTTTAATTATTAAACTTTTAACAAAGCTTTTAACCCGTTTATACTATCATCAAACCAACTTGTTTATTACACCCTAATTCTTGTGGATATCATATTTTAAGATTTCCTATCACATGAGGTTCAAATCACGAGTTATTATACATCATTAACCCGTTTATACTTATGCGCTTGTTTTGACCCGTTAAGGGTATTTAAGCGCTTTTACGCACAAGCCATACTCATTCATTTCTAACTTCATATTCCCATATTTTAATATCTACTTATATTCCGCCACCACTATTTTCATGGTGGATTTAACATATTGAACCCATTATCCTAAGTTTTACCATTCGGTTAGTCATTTTACGCTAATGACCCATTTTTTTAACTATAAACTTATTTATGCGTACCTGGCTCGGATCAACATATTGACCCGTTTTAATACCTTGTCTCAATAATCGCTAATTCATAGCATCGCTAATTCATAGCATCGCTAATTCATAAGCCGATTTATCCTGTGTGCATAAAACTCCACAAACACTTATTAGTCGTTAATTGTCAAATGATATCAAGATTACCATTTGACCCGTTTGGTCTAAACGACCAAACATTTTGCGCTTATATTTGACTAGATCACCATTTTACCCTTTTTATTCGTTTAGGCTTACTTAGAAAGTAGCCATTCAAAAACTTATTTTTATTTATGTCATCCCATGACCAAATTACCATTTCACCCATTTTTACCATTAAACATGGTTTTTCGTCTTTTGATACGTTCCGGCCCGTATCTTTTTGTGTCAAAATCATATTTTGAATATAACCTTGTCGTATTTATAATCTATAAATAAATACATATCTTACGATAAAGGTGTAAGCTTTACTTACCTCGCGTCCGCGCAAACATTCTTCGCATCCATCATCCGTTTGACCCGTTCCTTTCCAAGCTCCCACCTAGCTTGTTTAGAGTCAAACTTGTGATCCCCTAAGCTAGGTGATCATGATTTTAGTTTGAGCCCCAAATTTTCTAGCTTGATTTCCCTTGATTTGGTTGAATTTCTTGTGATTTAGGGTTTTGATTAAGAATCCTTTTTGGCTACTGTGTAAATCACGACCAGAACACACACATGAGTGTGTGTTTTGGTGTTTTGATCTTTATTAAATTAAAACTATTTTCTCATTTAACCCTTTTAGTCCCTCAAGTTTTTAGAGTTATCAAAAGGATTATAAACCAAGTTTTCTTTATTGTTTTCAAAGCACATAATTAACTAGGTTGATATTCCTAGTTACTTAGTGGGTTCCGAGAGTTATAACCCGTTTTATTTTAAGTCTCGTTAACTCGGGCTTCTTATAAACTTACTTTTCTCAAAGCATTTATTCTCCTTTTAATTAATATTAGGTTTATTTACTTAAATCCTAATATTTACCGGGTAAATTTTCACCACTAACGGTATTTTACCCGTCATTAATATTAACGTGGTTTGATTACCAAACCCGTTTTTGGGGTGTTACAAGTCTACCCCCCTTAAAGAGGTTTCGTCCCCGAAACCTTATTTACGTAATTCATTAATTTTAGACTAAACAGACTTAGTTTTGTTTTTATCATATTCATTCTTTCGGTCAAAAGTTATCATTTGGATTGACGTGCACGTCATTTATGTGCAAGTCCTCCCGGACCATAGCTTTCACCTTTTATTTCTTATCTTTGTCTCCTAATTGACCGAGTTGTCATATTACCAGTCAGTCGTGTTAGTACATCGACATGTTTACTCCGTGCTAGTCTTATATTGACAAGCGCTTTGCATAAGTCATGACACTATTGTGACTTTGAATGGTTTTTTTTTATACCGGCTAGACTGATTAGTCACCGTCACTTCATACCCCGTCACTCGGGTTTACCCTATTGCCGTTTCCGGCCTTGTGTGTGCTTATAAATTATTTATATGTTTCTAGACTCCCCTAGGTTTGATTTCATCACAGCAAGCAAGCATAAGCATCCTAAACACCTGTCACATACGTTAGAATAAAGGTCAATACACATAGTGTAAAGGTGAGCATACAAGTTTAATAGTATAATAGTAGCGAAAGCGAGTTACGCATAACCAGCATGTAACACGTTGTAATGCAAAGCAAGTAGGTCATCGACAATGAAATGTGCAAAGAAGTGACTGCGAGTTGTAGCATGCGCAACACATATCACCACTGTGACACGTGAAGAAATACCCTTAGCAACCCCCGTCCACGACAGGTGCTGAGTCCAAACTATAGTACTATCGTTGCTAAGGTGTTAGGCAACAATCACTGTGTAAACATAACATACAAGCATTCATCGAATAACACTTATAACATGCAGTAACAGCTAGCGTATAAAGTGTTTGCGTTGCGTGTCGTTTGTGAATTAAAATAGGTAACGTATGTAACACCCAAAAGTGCGTAAAGTAAAAAGGGTTCGAGTATACTCGCAGATAGTGTTTAATAAGTAAACATCGTCTTGGATTGAAGGGAGCGCTGGAGAGATTAGCCTAAACACAGTACGCCAGTATAAGCGTTGAACGGTGTGTAAAGCGGGGCGATGGTGAGTGAAGGGATGGATTGTCATCCGATCGGATGACCTTCCGGATGGATGGTCATCCTGACGGATGACCATTCAGTCTGAGGGTTATCCGTTTAGGATGGATGTGTTTGTGTATGATGTCATCTTTGAAGTTTTCGTTGTAGCATTTTAAAAATGAAGAAGTGTTTCTACAAATCAGGTCATCCGGACGGATGGCCGTTCGGTCTGATGGCAGTTCGTTTGAAACTGAAATCCTTTGAAGTTTTGTGAAAATGGTTAAGTGTTTGAGAACCATAGTCATCCTCTCGGATTGTCGTTCGATCGGATGGCAATCCGATCGGACAGCAATCCGTTTGGTAACCTATTCGTTTGTGAAACTTTGTAAAATTTGCTAAGTTAGAAGTTTGCGGTTTGAATCGAGACGACATGACAACGTGTTAAACAACGGGAACCCCATCAAGTGTAAGTCATCCGATCGGATGGGGATCACCCCGTCCGATCAGTAACCGTTCTTGACGGTGTTTCATATTCAACCCGTTAAGTTGGTCATCTCTTTGATAGTAATCCGTTCTCAGACCGACACTTCACTAGAGAATGAGTAGAAAGCCTGAACGAGCTCGGATTCTATCGGTTGTTGAGTAAAAGTGAAGAAAGTTTGAAGAAAAATTTGAATATAGTTGAAATTGTTTAGACTTAGGTGAAATCAATGTTTAAACATTGTAGAAATCTGTTAGATCTGAGTTATTCTTGGTGAGATGATGTCACACTTCAATGTTCATAAGAACTCCATGATGACATCACCCTCGAACACCCCAAGTCAGCAGATTTCATGGTGAAATGATGAGATTTGATGGTGAAAATGATGAAGTTGTGTGTGTAGATCAAGAATGTACAAGATTTGAGAAGGAAACTTACAAGAATCGCGAGGAATCGAGAGAAAAGTGGCTGAGAAGTCGAAGGGTCGGAGGAGAGCTGTCACATCACTGTTCATGATGTGACAGGTGAGTATTCATAGGTGTAGAGGAGGGAAAGGCGGTGTGCAGCTATGGGCCGAAGGGCCTTCCGATCGGATGGCCATCCGATTGGATGGCCATTCGATCGAATGGTCCTTCGATCGGATGGGTTGTGTGGGTTAGTTTCCGACTTTTTGTTTCGTGCGTTGCGGCGTTGTGATGCGTTGCGAGTAAGTGATGCGATAATATTAAACATTAGTTACACAAAGAATATAACTCCTAATAACCGTAAAAGTATCACTTAGTTTTCGAGTCCGCGATGAGATTGCGCTGCGATAGAGTTGCGATTGCGTTTGCGATTAATCACCTTAAACATAAATAAACATGCACAAGTAACACATAATAGCACACACGTAAAACAATATCCATAACTCATAATTCGTATTGCGATGCGATAGCGATGCGATTAGCGTTAAGTAGATTATCGATTAATAGTGATTATTTCATTTACTCCACATAATACAACTAAAGTAACATAAGCTAAAAGTATCGATTATCGAGTCAAAGAGTACAATCAATAATTAAGCAAGGAAGGACAGATCCAGTTAGCAATCTTTTTTCCCTTTGACTTTGACTTGTACTTTGACTTCAAAAAGTCGGGTTGTTACAGCCTCCCCTACTTTAGGGAATTTCGTCCCGAAATTAAGGCGCATGCGTAATGAATAGCTGTGGATACTTAGCCTTCATGTCACTTTCGAGTTCCCAGGTGAACTCTGTGTCGCGTTTGCCTTCCCAGCGAACCTTCACTATGGGAATGTGTGAGCATCGGAGCTTCTTGGTTTCTCGATCCATGATCTCGACAGGCTTTTCCAAGAAGTGTAATGTTTCGTTCACTTGTAGATCCTCAAGTGGTACTTGTAAATTCTGCTTGGCTAGACACTTTCTGAGGTTCGAGACGTGGAAAGTCGGGTGGACGTTGCTAAGTTCCTCCGGTAGTTTGAGTCTGTAGGCCACTTTGCCAATTCCTTCCAGAATCTTAAAGGGTCCAACATATCGAGGCGCGAGCTTTCCTTTCTTGCCGAATTTGATCACCCCCTTCCAAGGTGAAACCTTTAGGAGTACGTGATCGCCAACGTCAAATTCAAGGGGCTTGCGGCGTCTATCGGCGTAACTTTTCTGACGACTCCGAGCTTTCAGCAAATTGTCTCGAATTTAGAGGATCTTGTCAGTCGTTTCTTGCAACAGCTCAGGACCGGTAATTTGCGCATCTCCGATCTCGTGCCATACATTAGGCGATCGACATTTTCTTCCTTATAATGCCTCAAATGGTGTCATTTGAATGCTAGAATGATAACTGTTATTGTACAAGAATTCGACCAAAGGTAAGTGCGCGTCCCGATTACCACCGAAATCTATGACACACGAGTGAAGCATGTCTTCAAGGGCACGAATCGTTCATTCAGTCTGACCATCAGTTTGGGGATGGAAAGCGGTACTTAGATTAAGAATAGTACCGTGAGCAGATTGAAACGTTTCTCAAAGATGCAAAGTAAACCGACCATCACAGTCAGAGATGATTTAACGAGGCGTCCCGTGTCGACATATAATTTCGTCGGTGTAGATCCGTGCTAATCGTTCTACCTTAAAGTCTTCTCGTATCGGCAGAAAATGAGCAGATTTGGTAAGATGATCAACGATAACCCAGATGCTATTGTGACCTGATGGCGTGCGTGGAAGTTTCATTATAAAGTCCATGGCTATACTCTCCCATTTCCACATAGGGATCTCGGGTTGCACGAGTAAGCCAGAGGGTCTTTGTTTCTCGGCTTTGACTTTGGAACAAGTCAGCCACTTTGAAACATAGATAGCGATATCCTTCTTCATTCCAGGCCACCAATACCATAGACGAAGGTCATGGTACATCTTGTTAGTGCCAGGATGAATGGAATATCGAGACTTGTGCGCTTCAGTCAACAATATCTCCCGAAGGTTATTGCGACTTGGAATCCAGATACGATCGAGGTAGTAATAGATACCGTTTGATTTGGTGGCAAAGTGGGATTCAGCACCACACTTCTTCATTTCCTCTCGCAAGGTATTCTCAACAAAGCAGGCGTGCTGAGCGTCACGAATCAAGGCTTCGAGGTCATGCTGGGCGTGAGTATTACGAACCCTATGCAAATAGCTTCGTCTACTTAGGGCATCGGCCACGACATTTGCTTTGCCAGGGTGGTAACGAATCTCACAGTCGTAATCGTTAAGAAGTTCAACCCATCGGCGTTGGCGCATATTTAGTTCCCTTTGATTCAAGATGTGCTGCAGGCTCTTATGGTCGGTGAAGACCGTGCACTTGGTACCGTAAAGGTAGTGTCGCCAAATCTTCAATGCAAAAACAACTGCACCAAGCTCGAGATCATGGGTTGTATAGTTCTTCTCATGGATCTTGAGCTGACGAGAGGCGTACGCGATAACCTTGTCCCGTTGGATGAGAACACAACCAAGACCAAGGTTGAAGGCATCGCAATAGACTACGAAGTCATCGTTTCCATCGGGTAAGGCGAGCACGGGAGCATTGCAAAGCATATGCTTGAGAGTTTTGAAGGCTTCCTCTTGTTCAGTTCCCCAAACAAAAGGCTTGTCTTTATGCATGAGAGAAGTAAGCGGAACAGCGATTTTAGAGAATCCTTCGATAAATCGGCGATAATAGCCCGCTAGTCCGAGAAAAGAACGGACTTTAGACGGGTTCTTTGGTGTAATCCAGCTCTTAACAGCTTCAATCTTCGCGGGATCGACGTGAATACCTTGACTATTGACAATGTGACCGAGGAATTGAACCTACTCTAGCCGAAATTCACACTTGGAGAACTTGGCATAGAGTCGATTCCCTTGGAGTAATTTGAGAACCAAATGTAGATGCTGCGCGTGTTCGTCTTTCGACTTTGAATAGATCAGGATATCATCGATAAACACGATGACGAAGCGGTCGAGAAAGGGTTTACACGCGATTCATCAGATCCATGAAGACCGCGGGCGCGTTGGTTAATCCAAAGGGCATAACAACAAACTCGTAGTGGCCGTATCGGGTTCGAAAAGCGGTTTTAGGTATATCCTCCTCTTGGATTCGTAACTGGTGATAGCCTGAGCGTAAGTCGATCTTCGAGAAACATGTAGCACCTTGTAGTTGATCAAACAAATCATCAATTCGAGGTAGGGGAGAGCGATTCTTGATGGTAAGCTTATTCAGTTCCCTGTAGTCGATGCACATCCTGAACGGTCCGTTCTTCTTTTTTACGAAAAGGACAGGTGCGCCCCAAGGAGAGGTGCTAGGGCGAATGAAGCCTTTATCAAGCAATTCCTGGAGTTGACTCGAGAGTTCGCGCATTTCGGACAGAGCGAGTCGATAGGGAGCTTTAGCAACAGGATTTGCTCTAGGAATGAGATCAATACGAAAGTCGATATCACGACTGGGCGGTAAACCAGGTAAATCATCAGGAAAGACGTTAGGAAACTCGCGAACAACGGGTACCTCTTTCACTCGTGTCTTTCCTTTTCCTTCTACTGCTACGATGTGTGCCAAGAAATCTTTGTATTCCTGGCAGAGATACTTGCTCGCTTGGATACACGACATGAGTTTGAGATCCTTCGATAGAGTTTCGCCATACACACAATGTTGATCACCATTAGCGAGAGAGAAACGAATCATTTTATCGAAGCAAACAACTTCAGCACGATTTTCATGAAGAAAATCCATGCCTACTATGATATCAAAACTACCAAGCTGCATCGGGATAAGATCGATAGGGAAGATGTGATTGTTGAGTTCAAGCATACAATCACGGAGAATAGAATGAACAGTGACAGTTCTTCCAGTGGAAACTTCAACGTCGAACGTCGTAGGGAGATGAGCGCGCTTACGATTTAAGAGCTTTTCGAATTCAAAGGATACAAAACAGTTATCTGCTCCAGTATCAAACAAACATGAAGCATATATACCATTGACAAGGAACGTACCATTAACCACGTTGTTATCTGCTTGAGCCTGTCGGGCGTTGATGTTGAATGCACGTCCTCGGGCTGCTGGCTGCTGCTGAGGCTGCTGCTGTTGATGTTGTTGCTGCGCTGGTTGCTGCTGTGGCTCTTGCTTCACCACTCTGTTTGGGCAGACATTTGCAAAGTGGTTGGGATCACCACATCCATAGCAGGATCTTGCGTGAGCAGCGGGAGCAGGAGCTGCTTGTTGACCCTGTGGAGCGGGAAGAGGAGCTGGTAGTGCAGAAGCCTGAACTTGAGCTTGAGCTTCGTGGGGACCAGTATGGCAGTTAGCAGTAAAGTGGCCGTACAGGTTGTAGTGAACACAAAATTGGCATGCGATTTCAATCGGGTGATGATAAGTACAAGTAGGGTAGAGCGGGTGTGGACCAGTATATGCATGCTTGGCCAGCGGTGCATTGGTCACTGGTGCCACTACTTGGCGGTTCTGGGGTTGCGGTTGAGCAGGGACAACTTGGAGTGGAGCGGCGGTTACTGCACAGTTGTTGTTGTTGTTGTTCTTGCGCTTGCGACGTGAAGACTTGGAAGCTTGCGGTGCGGCGGTTTCAGCGGTGGGAGTAGCGGTAACTTGATAGAGACTTTTGGTGGTGGTGGTGTTCTTGAAGTAACCAGCCCTAACTCACTTTTCGTTAATCTCGGTAGCGAGCAGGAAGGTCTCCTTAATGGTTGTCGTCTTGGCGGCTTGCACAAAGTCAGCAACACAATCCGGTAAAGCACGGATGTATTTCTTGATGGTGATATCGGGAGTAGCGACTTGGCCGGGACAAATGATACTCAGCTGCTTAAAGCGGGCAGTTAGACCAGTGTTGTCGCCTCCATTTTGCTTGATATGCCAAAACTCGTCCTCCAGGTTCTGAAGCTCATGGGGAGGGCAGAATTCCTTCATTATGATTTCCTTCAACTCTTCCTAAGTAAGCCCATAGGCTGCATCATTCCCTCGCTTGTTTCTTTCGGCAGTCCACTAATCCAGAGCCCTGGACTGGAAAACGCCAGTGGCGTTAACAGTGCGAAGGTTATTAGGACAACCGCTTTGTGCAGAGTGACTTCAATTGAATCGAACCATTGAAACATGGCAGTAGGCCCGTCTTCTCCGGTGAATTCTTTGGGGCCGCAGACCTTAAATTGCTTGAAGCTAAAAGTAGCACGAGGTGAGTCAGTCCTAGATTCCTCAGAGGACTTGCTAGCGTTTTCATTAAGTTCGCTGACAATTTGCGGAATGACCTTAGCCATCTGCTTTGCGAATAGAGAAGCGATACACTTGTCAGCGTGATTGTGGCGTGCAGCGCGGGGAGTGTGAGATCCGAATTACGACATTATCTGCAACAAACATCGTCACAGGACTCACACACAATTAAGTCGAGTATAGTCTATAATCTCACCCAAAGCTACTTTATGTAAAGCATAGGAACACATCTAATCACATAATCACGTAGGCACATAATCCACAGAAGCACGTAGGCACACATAAACACGTAGTCCACGTAAGCACAGAAGCAGGTAGTCCACATAAGCACATCTTCAACTATATTTTGCACGTATTCACCTACATATATTGCATGTATTGCGAGTGCGAATGGCGAGTAGCGATTGCGAGTAACATAACATGCGATTTGTTAACGTTTTGAGATAGATGGGTAGTGCGTGTTGATCAAAGCGAAAAGCATAGAGTCTCTAAAATCGAAACATATTAACACATAAAACACATAAAATTCCACACAAAAGCGATAAATCACAGGGCTAGCGGCTTGCGAGCTCAGAATCGAAACACATAAAATCAGCGATTGGATGTGAGACATCGACTACCCAAAGTGATTCGACTATTCACAAGGACTTTGAATACACACTTTGACCTTCTGGATTGTGCACTCGCCTTAATCTGGGCGAACGGCACGCATCCTTCCAGTTATTGCGTGACTCGGGTCATTGGAGTCCGTCGAGACTTTGGTGAGAGTTTTGTAAAAGAAGTCAGGGAGTGGAACGTGTTATCAAGGTTCGGGTTTCACCTCTGGCTTAACAACTTATCCCAGACGCTCCGTTTTAAAACAAATTTGAGAATTCCAATAGATAGAAAGGGAGAATTTCATCGAAGTATGGATTTCACTCCTGATTCAACGCAAATTCTCGTGTTTACAGTAAAAATGCGCGTCGGGCGAGTGATTTTGTCGAGAGTTTGCAGTTTTCACACCTATTCCCAACCAAATCACTCATTTACGCGAGCATTTTCAAAAGTCGTGTGTGTTGCCAGCCTTAGGAAAGGCTGATCTTGCGCGAAGCGGTAATATGTGATGTTCGCGCAAGAGTGTAGCGTTCAGCGAGTTCGAGCGAGAATATCAAATAAGCTCGTACAAGACCCTGACCGGGCTTGCACAAGTCGGTCTGTTGGTACTTAGACTATAGACTAGCTCAATTCTAAGACATCGACCCGGATTAAGTCGAGTCATGCCTAATTCCCTATGGTTATAGCTCTGATACCAATCTGTCACACCCCAACCGATGGCGGAAACATCGGGGCGCGACACTGAGTGAAATAGATGGTCCAAGAGAATCCATAACAACTAAATTACCAGATATTAAACGTTACGTCCCATACCATAACATATCAAAATAAAGCAGTTATTACAGACAAGTTGTTCTCAAAGACAAATCGTAGTTTCGACAACTCATAAATTGTTTATTTGTTTCTAGACTCCCCTAGGCTTGATTTCATCACAGCAAGCAAGCATAAGCATCCTAAACACCTGTCACATACGTTAAAATAAAGGTCAATACACATAGTGTAAAGGTGAGCATACAAGTTTAATAGTGTAATAGTAGCGAAAGCGAGTTACGCATAACCAGCATGTAACACGTTGTAATGCGAAGCAAGTAGGTCATCGACAATGAAATGTGCACAGATGTGACTGCGAGTTGTAGCGTGCGTAACACATATCACCACTGTGACACGTGAAGAAATACCCTTAGCAACCCCCGTCCACAACAGGTGCTGAGTCCAAACTATAGTACTATCGTTGCTAAGGTGTCAGGCAACAATCACTGTGTAAACATAACATACAAGCATTCATCGAATAACACGTATAACATGCTGTAACGGCTAGCGTATAAAGGGTTTGCGTTGCGTGTCATTTGTGAATTGAAATAGGTAACGTATGTAACACCCAAAAGTGCATAAAGCAAAAAGGGTTCGAGTATACTCACAGATAGTGTTTAATAAGTAAACATCATCTTGGATTGAAGGGAGCGCTGGAGATATTAGCCTGAATACAGTACGACAGTATAAGCGTTGAACAGTGTGTAAAACGGGGTGATGGTGAGTGAAGGGACGGATTGTCATCTGATCGGATGACCTTCCGGACGGATGGTCATCTTGACGGATGACCATTCGGTCGGAGGGTTATCCGTTTGGGATGGATGTGTTTGTGTATGATGTGATCTTTGAAGTTTTCATTGTAGCATTTTAAAAACGAAGAAATGTTTCTACAAATCAGGTCATCCGGCCGGATGGTCATCCAGACAGATGGTCGTTCGGTCGGATGGCGATTTGTTTGAAACTGAAATCCTTTGAAGTTTTGTGAAAATAGTTAAGTGTTTGAGAACCATAGTTATCCGCTCGGATTGTCGTTCGATCGGATGGCAATCCGATCGGACTGCAATCCGTTTTGTAACCTATTCGTTTGTGAAACTTTGTAAAATTTGCTAAGTTAAAAGTTTGCAGTTTTAATCGAGATGATATGACAACGTGTTAAACAACGGGAACCCCATCAAGTCTAACTCATCCGATCGGATGGGAATCACCCCGTCCGATAAGTAACTATTCTTGACGGTGTTTCATATTCAGCCCGTTAAGTTGGTCATCTCTTTGATAGTAATCCGTTCTCAGAACGACACTTCACTAGAGAATGAGTAGAAAGCCTGAACGAGCTCGGATTCTATCGGTTGTTGAGTAAAAGTGAAGAAAGTTTGAAGAAAAATTTGAATCTAGTTGAAATTGTTTAAACTTAGGTGAAATCAGTGTTTAAACATTGTAGAAATCTGTTAGATCTGAGTTATTCTTGGTGAGATGATGTCACACTTCAATGTTCATAAGAACTCCATGATGACATCACCCTCGAACACCCCAAATCAGCAGATTTCATGGTGAAATGATGAGATTTGATGGTGAAATTGATGAAGTTGTGTGTGTAGATCAAGAAGGTACAAGATTTGAGAAGGAAACTTACAAGAATCGCGAGGAATCGAGAGAAAAGTGGCTGAGAAGTCGAAGGGTCGGAGGAGAGCTGTCACATCACTGTTCATGATGTGACAGGTGAGTATTTATAGGTGCAGAGGAGGGAAAGGCGGTGTGCAGCGATGGGCCGAATGGCCTTCCGATCGGATGGCCATCCGATCGGATGGTCATCCGAGCGGATGGCCATTCGATCGAATGGTCCTTCGATCGGATCGGTTGTGCGGGTTAGTTTCCGACTTTTTGTTTTGTGCGTTACGTGTTGTGATGCGTTGCGAGTAAGCGATGCGATAATATTAAACATTAGTTACCCAAAGAATATAACTCCTAATAACCATAAAAGTATCACTTAGTTTTCGAGTCCGCGATGAGATTGCGCTGTGATAGAGTTGCGATTGTGTTTGCGATTAATCACCTTAAACATAAATAAACATGCACAAGTAACACATAATAGCACACACACGTAAAACAATATCCAGAACTCATAATTCGTATTGCGATGCGATTAGCGTTAAGTAGCTTATCGATTAATAGCGATTATTTCATTTACTCCACATAATATAACTAAAGTAACATAAGCTAAAAGTATCGATTATCGAGTCAAAGAGTACAATCAATAATTAAGCAAGGAATGACAGATCCAATTAGCAATCTTTTCTCCCTTTGACTTTGACTTGTACTTTGACTTCAAAAAGTCGGGTTGTTACATACGGTCATTTTACTTATAAACCATTTCTTAACTCTTTTGACCCATTATGGCTTACGCCATAACGTGTCTTTTCAAAAACTAACGGTTATTGTCAATGCGTGACCGACTTACCGCTTTACCCTTATTATTTATTTTGGGTTTACCCTATAAGGTAACCATTCTAAACTCCTTATATATTCGTCATTGTATGCCCAAATAATCGTATTATTCTCTTTTTAACCATTAACATGGTTTCTTATCATTTTCCCTTATTTCATTCTGTACAACTATATGTCAGAACATCATATTTCCATTGCTTATTTGTCTTATTCGTAATTAATACGATAAGAGAATATTCTACAATTTAAGAAGAGTGTAAGCTATACTTACCTTGCATCCAAATTATGCTTTTCCTTCATTACTTGATTCGTTTGACCCGCTTCCTTCCCAAGCTTCCACCTAGCTTGTCAAGCATCAAACTATCATTATAATTCGTAAGATGTTTAGATTAGTCATTATCAATCACGACTACTCCATCTTATGGGTTTTATGTCGAAATTATCATTCGATCATATTTTCGGTCTTTTTGACTTCTAAAAGTCAAACTGCCTATTGACGAAAGTAATTACACGATGTAGCTCAACTACTCGTTTTATTAATTTTTCAATATCCGGTAAGCATCATTCTTATGCTACCATTTTAACTACTTATTAAATCAAGTTATCGAAATCATAACTCATTGAATTATCATTACATCAATCATTCTTAACACATGATGATATCAAACATCATTTTAACAAGAATCTATCATCATTTTTGTTTTATCATACAAAACCTATTTCATAGTAAGTATGATTATATACTGAAACACACAATTGGTTCAAGTATTTCCTTATTACTATCATGTATGATGATTCTAAACACAACTATATCATCAATTTCATCATATGATTAAAACCCACTTATTCTAGTGTGGTAAATCATCTAATCATTTAATTCATGGCAATATATGTATAACTTTCACTTAAGGTTTTGTTCCTAAGCAATTATACATCACAATTCAGCCATAACTTCAATAATTCATCCAAAATTCGCGGATTATGATATTCATCAAATTTCATAACTTCAAGAATCATCAAAATTTTACATACCTTGTGATCCCCTAGCTTGGGTGATCATTAATTCACGTTCAATTGTGAATTTAAGCGTCAATTTGACCTTCAATTTGATGATTTTGTTGAAATTAGGGTTAGAGCTCCATGGGAGCTTCTCCTGGTCGAACCATACGTCCAGAACACACACACTATGTGTGTTTTGTTTTGTTTATTTCATTTTATAATACAGCTTTCAAGTTATCCAATTTTGGCCCCTCATGTTTGGTTAGTTATTAAGTAGGCCACAACCTACTTATTTCTAACAATATTCCCACTTATTAACTAGGTTAAACATTCCTAGTTAACTTAGTGAGTTCGGGGAATTTATGACTCAGTTTATTTTAAGTCCCGTTAACTCGGGCCTTTTTATAAACTTTATTTTCCTCAAAAGCCTTTATTCAACTTTTATTTAATATTAGGTTTATTTATTAAAAATCCTAATATTCACCGAGTTAATTTTACCACTAACGGTACTTTACCCATCTTTTAGTACTAACGTGGTTTGATTACCAAACCCGTTTTCGGGGTGTTACAAAAGTCGGGGTGAATCGCCCATTCTTCCGTGAGTATCGCCAGAGGTTGGGAGCTGCTTCCTTCACTTTGCCTTACTTCGGCGACGCACATTGCTGACTCGGAGTGTAAGGTAGCTATGTCGGCTTCAGTTGGGAATTTTAAAGAACCGTGAATGGTGGAGCTAATGATGCCGAAGGCACACATTCCCGGTCTTCCCAAGATGACATTGTGTATGGATCTTGCCCCAACGACCAGAAAAGTTAAATTTACTGTTCTCGCCAAGTTTCCCGCACCCAAAGTTGTAGGTAAAGTGATCTGCCCAATGGGTTGGACAACTTCACCAGAGAAACTTACCAATGGCATAGATACTTGAATTAATTTTGCCTTGGTTTGTGATGCCAATTGCTGAAAACACTGTTGATACATAATCTCGGAGGCACTGCCATTGTCTACATAAATTCGCCGAACTTTGTGACCTGCAATTACTGCAGACACAATGATAGGTCCATCCTTGATGTCACACCCCAACCGATGGCGGAAACATCGGGGCGCAGCACTGAGCAAACAGATTGTCCATGAGAATCCATAACAATTAAAACTACCAGATATTTAACATTATGTCTCATACCATAACATATCAAATAAAATCAGTTATTACAGATATATTGTTTCTCAAAGACAATAAATTGTTCGACAACTCAGATTAAATTCTTTGTGGCTTTCTAGACCACCTAAACTTGATTCCATAGCAGCTAGCAAGCAAAAGCGTCCTAAACACTTGTCACATACGTTAAAATAAAAGTCAATACACATAGTGTAAAGGTGAGCATACAAGTTTAATAGTATAAATAGTAGCGAAAGCGATTTACGCATAACCAGCATGTACCACGTAGAAATGAGAAGCAAGTAGGTTATCGACAATGAAATATGCACAGACGTGACTGCAAGTTGTAGAATGCGCAACACATATCACCACTGTGACACGTGAAGAAAGGCCCTTAACAACCCCTGTCCACGACAGGTGCTGAGTCCAAACTATAGTACTATCATTGCTAAGGTGTCAGGCAACAATCACTGTGTAAACATAATATACAAGCATTCATCGAATAACACGTATAGCATGCAGAGCGGTTAGCGTATAAAAAGTGTTTGCGTTGTGTGTGTCGAGGTGGTTTAATATAGGTAACGTATGTAATACCCAAAAGTGCTTAAAGCAAAAAGGGATCGAGTATACTCACAGATAGTGTTTAATAAATAAACACACTATTGGATTGAAGGGAGCACTGGAGAGTTAGCCTGAACACAGTACGACAGTATAAGCGTTGAACGGTGCATTAAACAGCGTGTCGGAGTGAAGAGGGTCGGATAGTGATCCGATCGGATGACCTTCCGGACGGATGGTCATCCAGACGGATGACCATTCGGTCAGATGGTTGTCTGTTTGGGATGGATGTGTTTGTGTATGATGTGAACTTTGAAGTTTTCGTTGTAGCATTTTGTAAAAAGTGAAGTGTTCCTACAATTCAGGTCGTCTGGTCGGACGGTCATCCGGACTGATAGCCGTCCGCTCGGATGGTGATCCGAGTGGAGGTTATATACTTTGAAAATTTTGAAATTGTTTAAGTGTTTAACAACATAAGTCACTGGGTCGGATAGCCGTTCGATCGGATGGCTATCCAATCGGATGGCCGTTCGTCCGAGCGACTGTTCGAGTTGGAAAGCTTGTAAAATCAACTAAGTTAAAAGATTTTATCGAGACGATATGACCACGTGTCAAGTAACGGAAACTCCATCAAGTCCGAATCATCAGAACGGATGGGAATCACCCCGTCCGATTATAACTGTTCTTGACGGAACGTCATGCTCAACCCGTTAAGTCGGTCATCTCTTTGATAGAAATCCGTTCTCAGACCGGCACTTCACTAGAGGACGTGTGGAAGGCCTGAACGAGCTCAGATTCTATCAGTTTTCGAGTAAAAAGTTAAGAACATTGAAGAAAAGTGGAAACCAGTTCGAAAATGTTTAGATTAAGACGAAATCAGTGTTTAAACACGTTGAAATCCCTTAGATCTGAGTTGTTCTTGGTGGAATGAGGTCACACTTTGGTGTTCATGAGCACCCATGATAACATCATCCTAGAACAGCCTAAATCCACATATTTCATGGTGAAAAGTTGAGATTTGATGGTGAAATCAATGAGAAAGTGTGTGTAGATCAAGAAAGTACCAGATTTGAGATGAAAACTTACAAGAATCACGAGGAATCGAGAGAAATGTGGCTGAAAAGGCGAAGGGTTGGAGGAGAGCTGTCACATCACGTGAACAGTGATGTGGCAGGTGCTATTTATAGGTGAAGAGGAGAAAGGCGGTGTGGTTTGGTGGGTCGGAGGGCTTTCCGATCAGATGGCCATCCGATCAGATGGTCATCCAGACGGATGGCCATTCGATTAAATGGTCCTTCGATCAGAGGGCTTCGGTGAGTTGGTTTCCGACTTCTCATTTCGTGCGTTGATCGTTGCGATGTGTTGCGAGTAAGCGATGCGATAGTATTAAACAATAGTTACCCAAATAACATTACTCCTACTAATCACAAAAGTAAACCTTAAGTTTCGAGTTCGCGATGAGATTGCGTTGTGATAGAGTTGCGATTGTGTTTGTGAATAACACCTCAGAACAAATATAAACATGCACAAGTAACACATAATAGCACCCACACGTAAAACCATATCCAGAACCTGTAATTCGAGTTGCGATGCGATTGCGATGTGATTAGCGTTAAATAGAATCACGTTTAATTACATTTATTGCATTTACTCCACCTAATACAACTAAAGTATCGAGGTTTGAAAGTACAAGTAACAATTTAGCAAGGAATGACAGATCGAATTGACAATCTTTTCTTCCTTTGACTTTGACTTGTACTTTGACTTCAAAAAGTCGGATTGTTACAGCCTCCCCTAATTTAGGGAATTTCGTCTGGAAATTAAGGCGCAGGTGAACTCGGCACCGCGTTTGCCTTCCCAGTGAACCTTCACTATGGGAATGCGTGAGCGTCGAAGTTTCTTGGTCTCTCGGTCCATGATCTTAACTGGATTTTCCACGAAGTGTAATGTTTCGTCCACTTGTAGATCCTCAAGTGGTACTTGTAAATTCTGCTCGGCTAGGCACTTTCTGAGGTTCGAGACGTGGAAAGTCGGGTGGACATTGCTAAGTTCCTCCGGTAGTTCGAGTCTGTAGGCCACTTTGCTAATTCTTTCCAGAATTTTAAAGGGTCCAACATATCGAGGCATCAGCTTTCCTTTCTTGCCGAATCTGATCACCCCCTTCCAAGGTGAAACCCTTAGGAGTACGTGATCGCCAACATCAAATTCAAGGGGCTTGCGGCATCTATCGGCGTAACTTTTCTGACGACTCCGAGCTTTTAAGAGATTGCTTCGGATTTGGAGGATCCTGTCAGTCGTTTCTTGCAATAACTCAGGACCGGTAATTTACGCATCTCCGATCTCGTGCCATATAATAGGCAATCGACATTTTCTTCCGTATAATGCCTCAAATGGTGCCATTTGAATGCTAGAATGATAACTGTTATTGTACGAGAATTTGACTAAAGGTAAGTGCACATCCCAATTACCACCGAAATCTATGACACACGAGCGAAGCATGTCTTCAAAGGTACAAATCGTTCGTTCAGTCTGACCGTCGGTTTGGGGATGGAAAGCGGTACTTAGATTAAGAGTAGTACCGAGAGCAGATTGAAACATTTCCCAAAGGCGCGAGGTAAACCGACCATCGCGGTCAGAGATGATATCACGAGGCGTCCCGTGTCGACAAATGATTTCGTCGGTGTAGATCCGTGCTAATCGTTCTACCTTAAAGTCTTCTCGTGTCGGCAGAAAGTGAGCAGATTTAGTAAGACAATCAACGATAAACCAGATGCTATCGAGACCTGATGGAGTGCGCGGGAGTTTCGTTATGAAGTCCATAGCTATACTCTCCCATTTCCACATAGGGATCTCGGGTTACTCGAGTAAGCCAGAGGAGCGTTGTTGCTCGGCCTTGACTTTCGAACAAGTCAGGCACTTCGAAACGTAGATAGCGATATCTTTCTTCATTCCAGGCCACCAGTACCGAAGACGAAGGTCATGGTACATCTTGTCGGCACCGGGATGAATGGAATATCGAGACTTGTGGGCTTCAGTCAACAATATCTCCCGAAGGTTATTGCGACTTGTGATGCAGATGCAATCGAGATAGTAAAGGATACCATAGATTTGCTTTCTAATTGGCTTTCAGAACCAAGAATTCGTTCTTCCTTTAGAGTGCATTCGGTAAAGCAGGCATGTTGGGCATCACGAATTAGAGCTTCAAGGTCGTGCTGGGCTTGAATATTATGAACGCTATGCAAATAGCTTCGTCGGCTTAGGGAATCGACAACAACATTTGATTTGCCAGGGTGGTAACGAATCTCACAGTCGTAGTCGTTAAGAAGTTCAACCCATAGGCGTTGGCACATATTTAGTTCCTTCTGGCTCAAGATATGATGGAGGCTCTTATGGTCGGTGAAGACCGTACACTTGGTATCGTAAAGGTAGTGTCGCCAAATCTTTAATGCAAAAACAACTGCACCAAGCTCGAGATCGTGGGTTGTATAGTTCTTCTCGTGGATCTTGAGCTGATGAGAAGCGTAAGCGATAACCTTGTCCCGTTGCATGAGAACACTACCAAGACCAAGGTTAGAGGCATCGCAGTAGACTAGGAAGTCATCGTTTCCATCGGCTAACGCGAGCACGGGAGCATTGCAGAGCATATGCTTGAGAGTTTGAAAAGCAGTCTCTTGTTAAGTTCCCCAAACAAAAGGCTTATCTTTATGCGTGAGAGAAGTAAGCGGAACAGCGAATTTAGAGAATCCTTCGATAAATCGGCGGAAGTATCCCGCTACTCCAAGAAAAGAACGGACTTTGGACGGGTTCTTTGGTGTAATCCAACTCTTAACAGCTTCAATCTTCGCGGGATCGACGTGAATACCTTGACTATTGACAATGTGACCGAGGAATTGAACCTCCTCTAGCCAAAATTTCACACTTGGAGAACTTGGCATAGAGTTGATTCCCTTGGAGTAATTCGAGAACCAAACGTAGATGATGCGCGTGTTCGGCTTTCGACTTTGAATAGATCAGGATATCATCGATAAATACGATGACGAAGCGGTCGAGAAAGGGTTTACACACGCGATTCATCAAATCCATGAAAACCGCTGGTGCGTTGGTTAGACCAAAGGGCATAACGACAAATTCTTAGTGGTCGTATCGGGTTCGGAATGCGGTTTTAGGTATATCGTCCTCTTGTATGCGTAACTGATGATAGCCTGAACGTAAATCGGTCTTTGAGAAACACATTGCGCCTTGTAATTGGTCAAACAAATCATCGATTCGGGGCAAAGGATAGCGATTCTTGATAGTGAGCGTATTCAATTCCTTGTAGTCGATGCAAATCCGGAACGATCCATCCTTCTTTTTGACGAAAAGGACAGGTGCGCCCCAAGGAGAGGTGCTAGGGAGAATAAAGCCTTTTTCAAGCAATTCCTAGAGTTGACTTGAGACTTCGCGCATCTCGGACGGAGCGAGTCGATAGGGAGCTTTAGCGACAGGATTTGCTCCAGGAATGAGGTCAATACGAAAGTCGATATCACGACTCGGGGGTAAACCAGGTAAGTCGTCAGGAAAGACACGAGGAAAATCACGAACCATAGGCCCCTTATCCATTGCCTTCTTTTCCTTTTCCTCTGCTACTACGATGTGCGCCAAGAAAGCTTTGTATTCCTTGCGGAGATACTTACTCGCTTGTATGCATGACATGAGTTTAAGATCCTTTGATGGAGTTTCGCCATACACACAGAGTTGATCACCATTAGCGAGCGAGAAATGAATCTTTTTATCGAAGCAAACGACTTCAGCACGATTTTTACGAAGAAAATCCATGCCTACTATGATGTCAAAACTACCAAGCTGCATCAGAATAAGATCGATCGGGAAGATGTGATTGTTGAGCTCAAGAGTACAATCACGTAGAACAGAACTAACAGTGACAGTTCTTCCAGTGGCAATTTCTACGTCGAACGTCGTAGGGAGATTAGCGCGTTTACATTTTAGGAGCTTCTCGAATTCAAATGACACAAAACAGTTATCGGCTCCAGTATCAAATAAACACGAAGCATATATACCGTTGACAAGAAACGTACCATTAACCACGTTGTTGTCAACTTGAGGCTGGTGAACGTTGATGTTGAAAGTTCGGGCACTGGCTACTTGTTGTGCTGGCTGCTGCTGCTGCTGAGGCTGCTGCTGTTGATGTTGTTGCTACGCTGGTTGCTGCTGTGGCTCTTGCTTCACCACTCTGTTCGGGCAGACATTTGCAAAGTGGTTAGGGTCACCACATGCATAGCAAGCTCGTGCGTGAGCTGGAGTTGCTTGTTAACCCTGTGGAGCGGGATGAGGAGCTGGCAGTGCAGGAGCTTGAACTTGAGCTTGAGCTTGGCGGGGACCAGTACGGAAGTTGGCAGTAAAGTGGTCGTAAAGATTGCAATGAACACAAAATCGACATGTGATCCCAACAGGATGATGGTAAGTACAAGTAGGGCATAGCGGGTGTGGACCAGTGTATGCATGTTTTGCAGGAGGTTCATTGGTCATGGGTGCCGCTACTTGGTGGTTCTGGTTTTGCTGTTGGATAGAAACAGCATTGAGAGGAGCGGTTGTGACAGCACAGTTCTTGTTGTTGTTGTTCTTGCGTTTGCGGCATGAAGATTTCGATCTTTGCGGTGCAGCGGTTTCAGATGCGGTGGGAGAAGCGGTGACTTGGTGGAGACTTTTGGTGGTGGTGTTCTTGAAGTAACAGCCCGAACTCGCTTGTCGTTAATCTCGGCAGCAAGCAGGAAGGTTTCTTCAATAGTGGTTGTCTTGGTGGCTTGCACAAAAATCAGCAACACAATCCGATAAAGCACGGATGTATTTCTTGATGGTAATGTCGGGAGTAGAGACTTGGCCGGCACATATGATGCTAAGCTGCTTAAAGCGGGAAGTAAGACCAGCATTGTCGCCACCCTCTTGCTTGATGTGCCAGAACTCGTCCTCCAGCTTCTGAAGCTCATGGGGAGGGCAGAATTCCTTCATCATGATTTCCTTCAACTCTTCCCAAGTAAGCCCATAGGCTGCGTCGTTACCTCGCTTGTTTCTTTCGGCGGTCCACCAATCCAGAGCCCTGGACTGGAAAACACCAGTTGCATTGACAGTGCGAAGGTTATCGGGACAGCCGCTTTGACGCAGAGTGACTTCAATTGAATCGAACCATTGAAACATGGCAGTAGGCCCGTCTTCACCAGTGAAGTCTTTGGGGCCGCAGGCCTTAAACTGCTTGAAGCTAAAAGTAGCTTTTGGTGAGTCGGTCCTAGATTCCTCAGAGGACTTGCTAGCGTTTTCATTAAATTCGCTGACAATCTGCAGAATGATCTTAGCCATCTGCTTAGCGACTAGCGACACGATGCGTTTGTCAGCGTGGTTTCGTCGGGCAGCGCGGGAAGTGTGTGATCCGAATGACGACATTGTCTGCAACAGACATCGTCACAGGATTCAGACACTATCTATCGTATCTCACCTCACAACACACCACTACTAAATAAAGCTCGGGAACACATCAACACATAGGCACTTAATCACGTAGGCACATAATCCATAGAACCACATAAACACATAAACATATAAGCTCACTGAAACCACATATTACCTATATTTTGCACGTATTCTCCTACATATATTACACGTATTCGCGTATCATTCAAGGTTATGAAGCGCGTTCGAGAGTAGCGAGTAGCGATTGCGAGTAACATAGCGAGTAGTATATCGTGCGATTTGTTAGCATTTTGAGGTAAATGTGTAGTGCGAGTTATGTGTGTTGATCAAAGCGAGGAGCGCAAAGCGTAGAGTTTCTAAAACCGAAACATATAAATACGTAAAAACCACATAAAACACATAAAATCAAACATAAAAGCGATAATTCACAGAGTCAGCGGCTTGCGAGCTCAGAATTGAAACACATAAAATCAATGATTGCTGGCTTGAAATCGAAAATGGATTGTCTCGGGTTATAGACATCAACTACCCAAAGTGATTCGACTATTCTCAAGACCTCGAGCACACGCTTTGACCTAATAGACTGTGCTCTCTTACCGGCATACGGTGAATGGCACGCATCTTTTCGGTTACTGCGTGACTCGGGTTATTGGAGTCCGTCGAGACTCTGGTGAGAGTTTTGGTAAAACCAAGATTGAGAGCGAAACGAGTCATCAAGATTCGGGTTTCACCCCTAACTTAATGACTGCATTCATGTTTGTGTGATAAAATCACGAGATAGAGAGGGAGAATCGCGTCGAAGTAAGGATTTCACTCCTGATTCAAAGCAAATTCTCTTGTTTATAGTAAAAAGGCGCGTCGGGCGAGCAATTAAATCGAGAGTTTGCGGTTTTCACACCTAATCTCTACCAAATCACTTGCTTACGTGAGTATTTTCGTAAATCTTGTGTGTTGCCAGCCTTAGGAAAGGCTGACCTTGCGCGAAGCGGTAGCATGAGATGTCCGCGCAAGAGTGTAGTTTTCAACGAGTTCGTGCGAGAATGTCAAGTAAGCTCGTACAAAACCCCTACCGGGCTTGCACAAGTTAGTCTGTTGGTACTTAGACTATAGACTAGGTCAATTCTGAGACATCGACCCGGACTAGGTCGAGCCTTGCCTAATTCCCTATAGTTATGGCTCTGATACCAATCTGTCACACCCCAATTGATGGCGGAAACATCAGGGCGCGGCACTGAGCGAATAGATTGTCCAGGAGAATCCATAACAACTAAAATTACCAGATATTTAACGTTACAACCCATACCATAACATATCAAATAAAAGTAGTTATTACAGACATATTGTTTCTCAAAGACAATAAATTGTTCGACAACTCAGATTAAATTATTTGTGGGTTTCTAGACCACCTAAACTTGATTCCATAGCAGCTAGCAAGCAAAAGCATCCTAAACACATGTCACATATGTTAAAATAAAAGTTAATACACATAGTGTAAAGGTGAGCATACAAGTTTAATAGTATAAATAGTAGCGAAAACGATTTACGCATAACCAGCATGTAACACGTAGAAATGCGAAGCAAGTAGGTTATCGACAATGAAATATGCACAGACGTGACTGCGAGTTGTAGAAAGCGCAACACATATCACCACTGTGACACGTGAAGAAAGGCCCTTAACAACCCATGTCCACGACATGTGCTGAGTCCAAACTATAGTACTATCTTTTCTAAGGTGTCAGGCAACAATCACTGTGTAAACATAACATACAAGCATTCATCGAATAACACGTATAGCATGCAGAGCGGTTAGCGTATAAAAAGTGTTTGCGTTGTGTGTGTCGAGGTGGTTTGATATAGGTAACATATGTAATACCCAAAAGTGCTTAAAGCAAAAAGGGATCGAGTATACTCACAGATAGTGTTTAATAAATAAACACAGTCTTGGATTGAAGGGAGCGCTGGAGAGTTAGCCTGAACACAGTACGACAGTATAAGCGTTGAATGGTGCGTTAAACAGCGTGTCGGAGTGAAGAGGGGCGGATAGTGATCCTGTTAGGATCTGAGTTTCCTATGATTATGTTTTCATTTGATAAATATGAAGATGAATAAGTAATTGCAGCGGAATTAAAATGCAAACAAACTTTCATACACAATCAAATAGGAGAATTACTTTCAAACAAACATGTTTATCATTGAACCGAATGATTAAATTTATTTCAATCTTCAATTACAAATGCATGCATGTATTACAATCTCCCCCCCCCCCAGCCTGAGCTCACACAGTTTGTTCGTACAGGAAGACTTGTGATGAAACAGCTGATAGAACAGTACAGCGTACTGCTCTATTTATAGGCACGAGCAAACCACTGTGGCATCTTTGCTGACGTCACCATGAAAGTGACATCTAACCTCCTAACAACCTACAACCACTGATCTAATACAACTACTGCTATTACAAACTACTGATTACAATACATACAAAAGATAGACTAAACTACTGCTTCCCATTCCACTGTTGTGACTCCAGCAGTACTTTATTTCTTTAGCAGTGCTTGACCTAAATCAGTAGATTGAGCATCAGTGTTTGTCTTCAACAGTCTTTAAGTCTTCATCAGATGTTAAGTGATCAGCAGTTGTTGTAGACAAACAGTAGTTAGAGGTCATCAGTTGTTAGGGCCACTTCCAAGGGGAAAGATTGAATACAAACATCTGCTTATTCTTGATCCACTGCTCTGATCCAGTTTTGGCTTTAATCAACTGTTCCTTTGGTAGGGTTCAATCCCAACAATCTCCCCCTGGAACAGATGATGCCAAAACCCTTCATTATTCTGGATCTTTATTTCCTCATCAAATATTCCCTGACTTGTCCTTTGAATTGTAATTCAAAGTCAATGGAACTTGTATCATCCTCATCCCTCCAGGCCAAGTGCTTGTTTCCTTGATATGTGCTTCACTTCACCATTGGATCTGAGCAATGTCAATACATGGGTCTGTTTGTCAGATTTCCACTTTAGTATTTTTGAATCCTTTGGGTTTCTAGGGAGAGATTTTATTGTTGATGAGTTTGGAGATGGTGGCCTGGTGATGACAGGTTGAGCAGTGTTTGTAGTATTTGCCAATTCAGGATTTTCTGTCATCATCTGCTGAAGGACCATTTTTATAATGTAATCCCCTGCAGCTACATCTTCTTCTGTTTTTGCATCCATCTGCTTTTGTTTCCTTCTTTGATAAAGGATGGCAGTAGGTGGAGCAGTGGATCTCCTGATTTGTAGCTTTTGTGGCTTAGCTGGAACCACTGCTTCAGGGTAAACAGGCTTTTGAGGAATATTAGGATTTTTCTTTCTCAATTCTTCCAGCTTTTTGTAAGAGGCCATCACTTTATCCTCTGACCACCTTGTCACCTGATTCCTTGACCCAAAATCAGCTGTTATCAGCTCTTCCTTCATCCTTTTCAGCTTTAAAGTTCTTTCAGGTACATTTTCTTGTACTTTGACCAAACAGGAGGAGTGTGTCTTATTTTGTCTTTGTTCATTTTTTCAATTCTTTCTAACTCCTCTTTGAGCTCATTAATGGTCCATTCTTTATACTGAGCCTTTTCTGCCTTGTATTTCTTGAATGCCATAATGTGTTCAATATAATCTTTTCTCAGACTCTCATCATCTTTCTCTGATAATTTCTAAATAAGATCTTTTGAAAACTGTTCCAAAGTTCTGACTTGAGTGAGAAGATATTGGTAGTTTCTTTGAATCTCTTTGTCTGATTTTCCTTCTGTGTTTCTTTTGGAGAAATCCTCTGCTTGTTGAGCCTTTAACTTTAAGTATTCTTCAATGTTATTAGGCCTAGGATATCCTTGAAGAGATGGCAAACTCCTTTTAGCAGGGTCATCTTCAGAGTAGAAAGATTTTATCTCTTCTCTAACTGCTGGAAGATCTAGTGGATACAGGACACCTGCAGGAGTAATGGCAGTGTTTGGTTCAAGAGCTTGTACTGAAGTGTCACACCCCTTTCTTAGGCAGAAGCAGAGATGTGATCAAGAAAGGTTCTCATTGCATACGAATGGTAAACATACTACATGCTCGTAAAAAAAATAACTTCACATTCCAATAACATTACATAACTGAAAACATAGTTTAAGTTTGGAGTTTACATCGCATCATAGTACGTTGTCTGAAAAGTTTACAACGTTATTCAAAGACAAATATAAACGACATCCAAGAGCAAGAGTAAGACCGCGCGCACATCCACTTTAGTTACCTGAAATACATGTGAGTTTTTGGAAATCGTCAACATAATGTTGGTGTGAATTCATGCAGTTTTTGTATTGAACGTTTGTATACTTTGTATGAAAACATGGTATGTATCTTGTATAAATCAAGTATTTCTGTATGTATCGAGGTTGTTAATGGGTTGCAAGGCCATTAACATGTGACACGACATAGGAAGCATCCAAACCATAGGCATTTTTCTAGTTGTCGATTCACGACTGAGACACAAAAGCACTGCTTGGTACTAGTTATCACCAAGAGTGTGGCTGCCCGAAAACCCATTAGATCTAACCTTTTGTTCTGCGGTCTTAGTATGTACATGATTAATGGTGCTTATGGTACCCTATTCGTGACACGATTTCAAGTATCATTCCTTAGTTCTTGTATCCATCATACCATAATACACGTATTTTCCCCAAGTTTAAAAAGTATGTAAAAGTTTAAAAGTGGGGACATGACATCACTTTTCTGTAAACGTTTAGTAACATGTACTTCACCCCCGAAGTTATAAAACTGAAAACAGTTAAAAGAAAAGGGGGAGCATGAACTCACAACTTTGCGTTTCTTGCGCCGTAAACTTCACCGGGTTTGCTTATATAGCGTCGTGACCTATACGTGTTTTATTAACGTTAGTCACTAGACTTGTATCGCACAATTACAAGTCACCATCTTTTATGTATGTGTTCTTGTGTTAAAAATAATTTATATTTTTGACTATGTATCTTACTTATATTATTTTCTCAAAAATAAATATAAGTATCTTGTATTTTTCACCCGAGTTATGTATTTTTGTCCAAAACTTCATTTCATGTTCAAAACTTGTCCAAGTTATTTATTCTATGAAGAAATATATTTTCATAAATATATTTTCTTGTATTTGTTTAGGCATATTGTATGTATATCTTGTATTTCTACTCCTTGGGAGTACTTAGTGTATTTTCAAGTCCTAATACACTATTACGTATAATACATACTACATACACTTAGCACAGAATTTGGTGATCAATAAATATATATATATATATATATATATATATTTTTCTCAAAAATATACATACTTAATATCAATTTTTATCTTGAAGAAATCATTATTTCTTAACTTGATGTTTACACAAAAATTAGGGAAACCTTGGTAAATATTTTTAGGTGAATTTTTAGGGAATAAGTTTCACCAAAACTTATATTTTTCTAAGTGTCAAAATTCTATAGAAATTTTGAAATGGTTTCCCCTAAAAATGGAGGTTTCCCATGTTTTCAAACATGTGTTTATTTTATTCTAAAATCATCATCAACATCAACAACACAATCAAGACTTACCACAAGCCAAGATCATGTAAATCACACTACATCATGAACTTGAAGTTTTTGTAAAAACTTGTAGTAACTTACCATGTCATTTAGTAGGTTTATTTACCCTTAAAAACATGGTTATTTGTTTGTAAATCACATTCTTGAAAGATTTAGTCATTTACAACTTGTAAGATGATTTTTCTAAAAATATTTCTTTTGTATTTTTCTTGTTACAAACATGTTTCTAGTCTTGTTTAAACACTAAAAATATGGTTAGTTTATTTAGAAACCATGACTTTGTAAATCTCATAAATAAACTTGGTTTCTTGGGAAAATTATTCTTGTAATCACCTATTTACAAGATTTGTATTTTGTTAAACCATCTTTACATATGAAGATCATTTTCATTTTTCAAGTTCATGAAGACATATAGTATGATGATCTTGGTCTTTCACAAGATCACCACCTTAACTTACTAGATCATGTGTTTAATCACAATCTAGTAGGCTCCATATGATGTCTAACATCACTAACACTAATAATCAATCAACAAGAAGCAAATCAACACATTTAACATGTATTCTTATATTTTTAAGCTTATGTTAAAGTATCATGATATGTTCTTTTAGTGTTCTTTTGATTAACAACATTCTTCATCTTTTATTCATCAAAATATGAAGTAATAAGAGATCATGAGGGCTCACCACTAGCAACAAGGCTAGGGAAGAATACTAGAAGTTGAAGATGACAAAAATGAAGGATAATAGCAAATGGAGGAGGTCCTTCAAGATCCACAAGCTCCACACTTCCTTAATCACCTTCTAGCACCTTATGTTAAGCTTGAAATGGATGAACTTGATTTAAGAATGATGGTGGTGTAGGGTATGGGGGTCGGCCGAGAATGGGAGGGAGGTGAGGTGAGTGGTGTGAGGTGATGAATGAGGAAGATGATGTTCTTATATTCAAGTTTTGTGTAATGACCAATGTATCATATGCTCCTAATAGTACAAACAAATCCAAGATTGTAATCTATAGAGATTTCATAAGATCATATGCAATCTAGGGGGATCAAGTAGGATTTGTTGGTGGGGTCACATGGGTGACCGTCCACTTTTAAGGGGGGGGGGGGGGGTAAAGTGTAAGTTTCCATGGTAATTTAAGTTATCTAGTTAGAAGTTAAGTGTATTGGTTAGTGTCCATGCATATGATATGTTATATAGTGTGTTAGGGGGTTTGGTGATCATAGCTAGCTCAGAAATAATAAAACTATGCTTCTAGTAATATTTTGATGTTCCGGGTAATGTCCAGTTGTTCGGTTAAATACCGGTTCGTTAAAGTGCTAAATTGCACCGTTTAGTGTCCTTTATGTCCCCTTTTGTGACACTTTCAAATTCCCAACACTTAGGAAAGTATTCTGGATCAATTAGTCCTATTTTTACATGGTACAATCTTGTTACAATGCTGAATTTTGTAAAATTCAGCATTTAAAGTATGTTTCGGGTGCTTTTCAGTGCGTATTTTAGCTTTCGGAAAGTCTATATGTTAACCCTTGTATGTACTCTTGGGTTTTAATGTATTCTTGACGTTGGACCTACACCTAGGCCCCAATTCTGTTGTCTGACTGCTCTCTGCAGAATTGTTGACACAATGTGTCTTCCGGTGAGTTTACTAGTATTTCTGACGCAACGCTGTTCATTAATGCATAAAGCAATATTTGTAGTATAAAACGTGCATGAATTCACTTGTATAGTATGTAATCAGACAATGTTGACATTTAAGCCCATAATTGCAGTTATCAAGTATTAATTAAATTGTACGAAAATTACCGATTTTGTGCCAGTTGTCACAGTCTCCCCCCGCTAAAAGAATTTCGTCCCGAAATTCAGGCTGAGCTAACTCTCGCAGGATTTTTCTTGAACAGGTGGGGGTACTTTTCTTTAAACTGGTCTTCACGTTCCCACGTGTACTCGGGTCCGTGCTTAGAGTTCCAACGTACTTTGACAAGTTTGACAGTGCTCCTCCTGGTCTTGTTGACTTTCCAGTCTGTAACCTCAACGGGTTGTTCTGTAAATCAGAGGGTGTCATCAATATGCACTTCATCCGTAGGGATGATCACGGTTTCTTGGGTTGGACTCTTCTTGAGGTTGGATACATGAAACGTATCATGTACTCCATTAAGTTCTTCCGGTAATTCCAACTTGTATGCCACGGTACCAATTCTTTCTAAGATCTTGAATGGTCCGATGTATCGTGGATTCAGCTTTCCACGTTTTCCAAATCTTACTACGCCCTTCCAAGGTGAGACCTTCAACAAAACTTTGTATCCCACCTCGAATTGTAATGGTTTACGTCTTCGATCAGCGTAGCTCTTTTGTCGATCTCGAGCCGCCTTAATGCGCTCTCGGATCTGCATAATCTTGTCGGTTGTCTCTTGCACAAGTTTAGGACCAACCATGCATTTGTCTCCAGCGTCTGCCCAACATAATGGCGAGCAGCACTTGCGGCCATACAGAGCTTCGAACGGTGCGGCTTTTATGCTTGTATGATAACTGTTATTGTAGGAAAACTCAACTAAAGGTAGATGAGTATCCCAGCTGCGGCCTAGTTCCATAACACATGCGCGAAGCATATCTTCTAGCGTTTGTATAGTCCGTTCGCTCTGGCCGTCTGTTTGCGGATGGAAGGCCGTGCTTAGATCTAGTTGAGATCCAAAGGCCTCCTGGAAGGATTGCCAGATCCTCGAGACAAAACGTCCGTCTCTGTCTGAAATAATTGAGATTGGCACTCCATGACGTGCCACGATTTCCTTTAAGTATATCTCAGCAAGCTTCCCAGTGCTATCCTTCTCTCGGATCGGTAGGAAATGCGCAGATTTCGTCAATCGATCAACTATCACCCATATCATATCGTGCCCTCTAGGGGTCCTGGGTAATTTCGTTATGAAGTCCATCGAGATTTTCTCCTACTTCCACATGGGTATCTCTGGTTGTTGCAGTAGCCCAGATGGTTTATGATATTCAGCCTTAACCTTAGCACAGATTAGGCACTTTCCAACATAAACAGCAACAACGCTTTTAAGTCTCGGCGACCAATAGTAGTCTTTCAAGTCTTGATACATTTTGTCCGATCCTGGATGGATCGAGTATCTCGACTTATGAGCTTCATTAAGAATGACTTCTCGAATACCGCCATAGAGCGGAACCCAAATACGCCCCTTAAAGTATAAAGTTCCCTCTTTGTTTGGCACCATATTCTTCAGCATACCTCGGAGGTATTCAGTTCTACGATTTTCCCCTTTCAGGGCTTCTTGTTGTGTGTCACGAATGCGCGCAGTGAGGTTCGTTTGAATAGTCATTTCCAATGCTCAAACCCTTAGGGTCTTAACCCTTTCTTTTCGACTTAGCGCGTCTGCTACAACGTTTGCCTTTCCAGGATGGTACTTAATCTCACAGTCATAATCGTTCAGCAGCTCGACCCATCATCGCTGACGCATGTTTAATTCCTTCTTATCAAATATGTGTTGTAGGCTTTTGTGATCTGTGAAGATAGTACATCGAGTACCATATAAATAGTGTCACCAAATCTTCAAGGCGAATACCACCGCGCCGAGTTCCAAGTCGTGCATGGTGTAGTTCCTTTCTTGTACCTTCAATTGTCTTGAAGCGTAAGCGATGACTTTCTGGCGTTGCATGAGCACGCAGCCCAAACCTTGACGCGAAGCGTCGCAGTATACCACGCAGTCTTCAGTGCCTTCGGGCAAGGATAGTATCGGTGCATCGCATAGCTTGTTTTTGAGCAGTTGGAAGGCTTCTTCTTGCTTATTACCCCAGTCATACTTCTTGTCTTTCTACGTAAGGGTAGTCAGCGGTTACGCTATCTTGGAGAAATTCTCGATAAATCGTCGGTAGTAGCCTGCTAAGCCCAAAAATTGTCGAACTACAGTTGGGGTTTTGGGAGCTTCCCAATTCTTTATGGCTTTTATCTTGGATGGGTCTACATGAATGCCCTTCTTGTTCACAACGTGACCAAGAAACTATACTTCGCGAATCCAGAATTCGCACTTTGAGAGCTTTGCATAAAGTTTCTCTTTCTTCAGTAGTTCCAAAATGGTTCTGAGGTGTTGCTCGTGCTCTTCTCTTGTTCGTGAGTAAATTAGGATATCATCGATAAATACAATCACGAATTTATCGAGGTATGGTTTGCAAACGCGGTTCATCAGATCCATAAATATCGCTGGCGCGTTTGTCAGTCCGAATGGCATCACAAGAAACTCGTAATGCCCATAACGTGTTCTGAATGTAGTTTTTGGTACGCTTTCCTCTTGAATCCTTAACTGATGGTATCCAGATCGAAGATCGATCTTGGAATAGTATCTTGATCCTTGCAACTGATCAAATAAGTCATCAATCCTCGGTAGTGGGTACCGATTCTTGACAGTGAGCTTGTTCAACTCTCTATAGTCGATACACATTCGCAGTGTTCCATCCTTCTTCTTCACAAACAATACTGGAGCTCCCCAAGGTGAGAAGCTTGGCCTTATGAATCCTTTATCCAACAACTCCTGAAGTTGTGTAGATAATTGCATCTCGGATGGTGCAAGCCGATAGGGTGCCTTGGTTAGAGGAGCGGCTCCTGGAACCAAGTCTATATGGAATTCGACTTGCCGTTGCGGAGGTAATCCTGGCAGATCTTCGGGAAAAACATCAGGGAACTCCTTCACCACAGGAATGTCTTCGAGTTTCGACCCCTCAGCCTTCTTATCTACAACGTGCGCTAGGAAAGCAACACATCATTTCCTTAAGCACTTTTGTGCCTTCATACAACTGATGATTCGCAGAGGCGCGTCTCGCTTTTCTCCATGCACGATGAGAGTTTCATCATTCGTCAGAGGGATGCGAATGATTTTCTCGTGACAAACAACTTCAGCCTTGTTCTTGGACAACCAGTCCATTCCGACCACTACATTGAAGCTACCCAATTGAATAGGTAAGAGGTCGATGCTAAATCTTCGTTCACCAAGTTCTAATGTGCAACCTCTAACAACTTCGCCCGATTCAACAAGTTTACCATTGGCTAGTTCTATGGAATAAGGAATATCTAATCTACTAGATTCTATCCCAAGCATACGTTTAAATTCCACAGACATGAAGCTATAATCGGCACCAGTGTCGAATAGTATGGATGCAAAGTGATTGTTAACGAGAAACGTACCGGTGACCACATTAGGGTCCTCACGTGCGTTCCTTGCTCCAATTACGAATTGTCGAGCCTGAGCATTGTTTCCCCTTGGGCAATCTTTTATGAAATGATCCTTGCTTCCACAACTAAAGCATCCTTGGTTTTGCCCAGCGCCATTCCCATTCCGGTTACCATTGCCATTTCCATGTCCACCATTTCTATTACCGGCACCTTTGCGGTTTCCATTCCCGTTCTTTCCTTTTCCCCAATAGTCCTCAGTATGGTGACCTAATTTTCCATACTTATCGCATTTTGGAATGCGACAAACTCCTTCGTGATGACGCTTGCACTGGTTGTAGATGGGCAGAGTGCCCAGGTATCTTTTGGCAGGAGCGTCATTCATGGTTGCAAGAGTTTTCGCCTCCTGAGGCGGGTTGGGGTCTCGTTTCTTATTGTTGGAACCCTTGTTGTTACCACGGGTTGCTTGGTTCAGATTCGAATGCTTTCTCTTCTTGTCACCGGATGACTCAGCATGCGTCTCGGTCTTTTCAGTCGGGTTTAGGGATAACTTCTTCATTCGGACAGCATCTTCAGTAAGGCTGACAGCCAGAGTTACAGCCAGAGTGATCGTTTCAGGTTTGCCGCAGTCACCAAACTGTGAAATTCTGGAGCCAATCCCCAAATGTAGCGTTCAACGCGCTTAAATTCAGGAGTCACCATATAGGGGATCACCCTCGAAAAATCGTGGAACCTTCGGGTATAACCAGTAATGTCAGCACCTTCCATAGTCAAGTGCCAGAACTCAGTCTCCAACCTTTGGAGTTCAGCACGAGAGCAATACTTCTCTCTCATACATTCCTTTAGCTCATCCCATGTCATGCCGTACGCAGCATCATCACCCAGAGTTTGGACTTGCAAATTCCACCAAGTCAAAGCTTCATCAACAAACAACCCTGTAGCAAAAGTGACTTGCTGATCTGTAGTACACTTGCTCATACGGATAGTGGCATCAGTCTTTTTCGTCCATCGTACATAAGCCACTGCACCTCCAGTGCCGTCGTAGTTCAGTGGTTTGCAGTCGAGAAACTGCATGAAAGTGAAACCTTGAGCTGTGTTTCCTCCAGACGAATCTCCATTCCCATTACGTCTAGCATTGCTTGGTCCTTCACTGTGTTCAGTACGGTTCGCCTCATATTGAGCGATAGCTGCGGAGATCCTTTCTTCCAGTAGGGCGTTCAGTTCTTCAGCAGTCCTCGGTAGAAGAGGAGGAGGGGGTTGATCAGAATCTTGATTGTTCACAGTCCTCCTAGGTGCCATGTTCTGTTAGAACACAACGCACAGGGTTAGACATTTGTTTGATGTCGTCTTACGAGACAGTAGTAGTATATATATACACAGGCATATACCTCATAAGTGACATCAAACAATCCGCCAAATGTATAAATCAATTCATACAGCAACAAGCATGCATAATTAGATAAATACTGATGAGTCATAAGATATTCACCGATGTCTTTACACATACCAAGGCAACTTGTTACATCATTGTTTGCAAGGTAAGCAAAATGCATAAGGGTTACATCTCCCCAAGGTACAAGTTTCATATATGTAAAGGACAAATATCTTACTTCACATTGGCAGTTCATGTCTTTATACCCTAAATTATTACTCCAGCAGAGCCTTTAATAGGCTGGGGGAGGGGTGTCCATGTTTGACCTTCTTTCGTATTGAAGAAATCTCATTTGACACGTGACAAAACTTGTTGTGGTTTCTGTGCACTGAATTCCATAATTATATATGCATCCATAATTACGTAACTCCTTGCACAGTCCGCACAGTTCGTTTCATCCTCGTATCACTTCCTTCAGATAGGCCATTGTTTTCAGGCAAAGTCACGAGTACCTGAGATGTTCTATTTCTAGTATATGCACATATATTAATTATTACACATAGTTGCAAGTAATTCTCAGTCAAAGTCAAGTGCTACTCCAGTGCACCCTAAGTCTCATAGTGTCTTTTCTTGACTCTTTGAAAACTGTTTCAGGTAGTGGATGTCGTGAAAAGTTTTATGCAATGAAAACTTTTTGAAAAATTGTTTTCGTGAAAGGATCCTAAAGATTGTAGTCTAGACTCGAGAAGGAATCCTAGTTCACTACAATCGCAGCTCTGATACCAATCTGTCACACCCCTTTCTTAGGTGGAAGCACGAGGTGTGATCATGAAAGGTTCTCATTGCATACGAATGGTAAACATACTACATGCTCGTAAAAAAAATAACCTCACATTCCAATAACATTACATAACTGAAAACATAATTTAAGTTTGGAGTTTACATCGCATCATAGTACGTTGTCTGAAAAGTTTACAACATTATTCAAAGACAAACATAAACGACATCCAAGAGCAAGAGTAAGACCGCGCTCACATCCACTTTAGTTACCTGAAATACATGTGAGTTTTTGGAAATCGTCAACATAATGTTGGTGTGAATTCATGCAGTTTTTGTATTGAACGTTTGTATACTTTGTATGAAAATATGGTATGTATCTTGTATAAATCAAGTATTTTTGTATGTATCGAGGTTGTTAATGGGTTGCAAGGCCATTAACATATGACACGACATAGGAATCATCCAAACCATAGGCATTTTTCTAGTTGTCGATTCACGACTGAGACACAAAAGCACTGCTTGGTACTAGTTATCACCAAGAGTGTGGCTGCCCGAAAACCCATTAGATCTAACCTTTTGTTCTGCGGTCTTAGTATGTATACGATTAATGGTGCTTATGGTACCCTATTCGTGACACGATTTCAAGTATCACTCCTTAGTTCTTGTATCCATCATACCATAATACACGTATTTTCCCCAAGTTTAAAAAGTATGTAAAAGTTTAAAAGTGGGGACATGAACTCACTTTTCTGTAAACGTTTAGTAACATGTACTTCACCCCCGAAGTTATAAAACTGAAAACAGTTAAAAGAAAAGGGGGAGCATGAACTCACAACTTTGTGTTTCTTGCGCCGTAAACTTCACTGGGTTTGCTTATATAGCGTCGTGACTTATACGTGTTTTATTAACGTTAGTCACTAGACTTGTATCGCACAAGTACAAGTCACCATCTTTTATGTATGTGTTCTTGTGTTAAAAATAATTTATATTTTTAACTATGTATCTTACTTATATTATTTTCTCAAAAATAAATATAAGTATCTTGTATTTTTCACCCGAGTTATGTATTTTTGTCCAAAACTTCATTTCATGTTCATAACTTGTCCAAGTTATTTATTCTATGAATAAATATATTTTCATAAATATATTTTCTTGTATTTGTTTAGGCATATTGTATGTGTATTTTGTATTTCTACTCCTTGGGAGTACTTAGTGTATTTTCAAGTCCTAATACACTATTACGTATAATACATACTACATACACTTAGCACAGAATTTGGTGATCAATAAATATATATATATATATATATATATATTTTCTCAAAAATATACATACTTAATATCAATTTTTATCTTGAAGAAATCATCATTTCTTAACTTGATGTTTACACAAAAATTAGGGAAACCTTGGTAAATATTTTTAGGTGAATTTTTAGGGAATAAGTTTCACCAAAACTTATATTTTTCTAAGTGTCAAAATTCTATAGAAATTTTGAAATGGTTTCCCCTAAAAATGGAGGTTTCCCATGTTTTCAAACATGTGTTTATTTTATTCTAAAATCATCATCAACATCAACAACACAATCAAGACTTACCACAAGCCAAGATCATGTAAATCACACTACATCATGAACTTGAAGTTTTTGTAAAAACTTGTAGTAACTTACCATGTCATTTAGTAGGTTTATTTACCCTTAAAAACATGGTTATTTGTTTGTAAATCACATTCTTGAAATATTTAGTCATTTACAACTTGTAAGATGATTTTTCTAAAAATATTTCTTTTGTATTTTTCTTGTTACAAACATGTTTCTAGTCTTGTTTAAACACTAAAAATATGGTTAGTTTATTTAGAAACCATGACTTTGTAAATCTCATAAATAAACTTGGTTTCTTGGGAAAATTATTCTTGTAATCACCTATTTACAAGATTTGTATTTTGTTAAACCATCTTTACTTATGAAGATCATTTTCATTATTTAAGTTCATGAAGACATATAGTATGATGATCTTGGTCTTTCACAAGATCACCACCTTAACTTTCTAGATCATGTGTTTAATCACAATCTAGTAGGCTCCATATGATGTCTAACATCACTAACACTAATAATCAATCAACAAGAAGAAAATCAACACATTTAACATGTATTCTTATATTTTTAAGCTTATGTTAAAGTATCATGATATGTTCTTTTAGTGTTCTTTTGATTAATAACATTCATCATCTTTTATTCATCAAAATATGAAGTAATAAGAGATCATGAGGGCTCACCACTAGCAACAAGGCTAGGGAAGAATACTAGAAGTTGAAGATGACAAAAATGAAGGATAATAGCAAATGGAGGAGGTCCTTCAAGATCCACAAGCTCCACACTTCCTTAATCACCTTCTAGCACCTTATGTTAAGCTTGAAATGGATGAACTTGATTTAAGAATGATGGTGGTGTAGGGTATGGGGATCGGCCGAGAATGGGTGGGAGGTGAGGTGAGTGGTGTGAGGTGATGAATGAGGAAGATGATGTTCTTATATTCAAGTTTTGTGTAATGACCAATGTATCATATGCTCCTAATAGTACAAACTCCAAGATTGTAATCTATAGAGATTTCATAAGATCATATGCAATCTAGAGGGATCAAGTAGGATTTGTTGGTGGGGTCACATGGGTGACCGTCCACTTTTAAAAGGGGGATAAAGTGTAAGTTTCCATGGTAATTTAAGTTATCTAGTTAGAAGTTAAGTGTATTGGTTAGTGTCCATGCATATGATATGTTATATAGTGTGTTAGGGGGTTCGGTGATCATAACTAGCTCAGAAATAATAAAACTATGCTTCTAGTAATATTTTGATGTTCCGGGTAATGTCCGGTTGTTCGGTTAAATACCGGTTCGTTAAAGTGCTAAATTGCACCGTTTAGTGTACTTTATGTCCCCTTTTGTGACACTTTCAATTCCCAACACTTAGGAAAGTATTCCGGATCAATTAGTCCTATTTTTACATGGTACAATGTTGTTACAATTCTGAATTTTGTAAAATTCAGCATTTAAAGTATGTTTCGGGTGCTTTTCAGTGCGTATTTTAGCTTTCGGAAAGTCTATATGTTAACCCTTGTATGTACTCTTGGGTTTTAATATATTCTTGACGTTGGACCTACACCTAGGCCCCAATTCTATTGTCTGACTGCTCTCTGCAGAATTGTTGACACAATGTGTCTTCCGATGAGTTTACTGGTATTTCTGACGCAACGCTGTTCATTAATGCATAAAGCAATATTTGTAGTATAAAACGTGCATGAATTCACTTGTATAGTATGTAATCAGACAATGTTGACATTTAAGCCCATAATTGCAGTTATCAAGTATTAATTAAATTGTACGGAAATTACCGGTTTTGTGCCAGTTGTCACATGAAGAGAGTGGAACAGGGTTTGGAATGGTAGCAAGGGTCAGTGGTTGTGAAGCTGTTGGAGGTGGTGAAGAGTCATCATTCAGTATTATCCTTCTCCTTTTGGGTTTAGGAGAGGTTGGTGGTGTTTTGGTGGGTTGAGTGGTTGTGATTTGATGGTAAGTGGCTGACTACCAACTGGTGTTTCAACCACTGTTGCCATTACAACAGATGATGTGTCACCTGATGTCTTCTGCTTTTTGGCAGGAGGTGTTGATGGTAGTGAGGTTGTTTTTGGTGGTGATGTGATTTTTGGTAAGGCAGTGGATTGAGTGTGTGTTGAAGTGGTAGTGGTGGTTGTTTGGTTAACATCTGTTGAAACCACTAAAGTACCAACAGTTGTTGATACAACAGGTGTTTTAACATCTGTTGGTTTGGAGGTTATGAGAGGAGCTTTTGGGAGTTTGGGGAGTATGTTTTGTGATTTTGGAAGGTATGGATTTGGGTTGCCTCACTTTTCTAGTGGGCTGCCTTCTTTTGGGCTTAGGATTTTCCTCATCCTTGGGCTCAGAAGTAACCTGTTCTTCCATATCCATTAAAACTTTCTTCTCCTGCTCAAACATTGATTTACCCTTTGCCTCCATATCCCTTTTTAACGTAGCTTTTTCATCAGCAAAGGCATTTAGGGTTACATCAACCTTTTTGGAACCATCTGTCCTAGGGAGATCTGCAAGCATACTGGATTTATCTGGTGCAATGTACAGACCATCTTCATATCCCTTTTTCTTTAACTGCTTCATTTTCTCCCCCTTTTTGGCATCATTAGGTGGGGGGTTGTCCACAAAAATGATTGGAGGAGGAGCAGAGCCAGTGGTTTTCAACAAATGGGCTTGATTGCCTTGATCTCTGCTTGTGTATCCATGAACCTAGCTTCCATCAAATTTATGATCTTTTGAACTTGAATTTCACGTTGCTGATCAGCATATTCTCTTTGTTGGTGAAGCAGAGGTTGAAATAAACTCCAAAGCTCAGTGGGAGTAGGAGCAGATGATGGAGCAGATGTTGTAGCTGGTGCAGCAGTGGATGTTGCCTTTTGTGCTTGTAACAACTGTTGCAGCATTGACTTGATGTCTACAACAGATGTGTCCAATTTGTTAACCCTCTCCGTCAATTCTTGGTACATTAAACCATCACCCAAGTTAATGGGATAATCTGATTTCCCACTGGCAGTGGTTGTATCAGTAGTTGACTTAGGGAAAGTATTCCAAAAGTCATCCACTGATGCCCCTTTTTCTTGGTACTGGGGACTTCTTCCTTCAGCAGGGGTAACCAGTTTTAGTGAACCAGTAAATACTGGAAACACCCTGGTTCCCAATAAAGAAATTGCCTTCAAGGGAGTCTCACTGATGAAACTACTGTCCAAGTGTAAACCAGTGGGTTCAACACTTGTAGTAGCTGCTCCACTTGAACTACTAACAGGAAGTACTTGTACTTCCTGCAGTGTAACCTCCTCAGTTGTTGGTGGGTTAGCAATGATAGGGAGCTCAGACTCAGTCACTTGTTGAGGCATATTCTCAGTGATAGGTGATTGAGAAGAACTGATTTCTGTCTGGGCTATATCAAGTGCATCCAACAAAGGTTTTATTGATGGTGGAATTTGTGAAGTGAGGATAGGGGTGGAAAGAGAATTTGCCCCGGGAGGTGGGCTGTGGATGATGGAATCAAGTGATTCCAGAGCATCATAATGTGGTGTCCCTGTTCGTACAACCTGATCTTTTTGAGAAGAAGCAGGAGGAGTTTGAGGTTCAGGTTGAGATCTTTAATCCAACTGTTGTGAGGAAGTAGCAGAAGTGGTTATTGGTGACTTTTGTGTTGTCACTGGTAGTTGCTCTGGGATCTCATCTTCCAGAGTTACCTTTTTAGTGGGTTTGGGGGGCTTTTTGGATTTTTTCTGTTTGGGCTTTTTGGTGGTTTTAGGTGTGGGTTTCACAGTAGTTGTTTTGCTACTGTGATCACCTTGAGCAGTGGGCTCAACAGCAGGTGCCTGAGGAGCAGTGGTAGCTGCTGAAGTCTGCTCAGGAACCTCTGTTTGCGTTTTGGAAAGTTTTGACAGGCTTGTAAAAGTTTCAGAGGTTAGGCTGTTTATTGAAAAAGGATTGCCCTGGATAAGCACATGGGCATTATCTTTTGAAAACTTTTTATTGAAATAGTAACTTAAAAACCTTGGAAATAACAAAAATGCCTTTTTATTAACATTTGTAACAAGATAATTGAAGATTTCCCGGGAATAGTTAAAATTTTCTCCATGTAGTATAGCATAACCCAGGTATTGGATCTTCAATGGGATTTCATTGAAAGCAGTGGTCTTGTTTGACACACACATTAGAAGGGTATGAAACAAAAACCTTGTGGCAGGAGGAAAATTGCCTTTTTGTAAAGTGTCTTTTTTCATTTCCTCTTCATACCCCCTTTCAATGAAATCCGTTTGATACTTTGTTTTTGAGAAAGATGTTTTACCTTGAAAATCATCGAGTTCAAAGACCTCCAAAATGGTTTGAGGTGTTATTGTGACTGGAACACCCTTTATAGAAGAATTGATGGCTAAGGGCTTTTTATCCTTAGTTTCTAACTTAGCATTTTTCCAAAATTCTTGCTGGGTATCCAGGTAGATCGGAGCATCACATGTCAACAAAGTTTTGTACTTTGAAGACGACAGAGCATCAATGATGGAATTGAAAGTTTCGATGTGACTTGGTTTTTCAAGTAAACCCAAGTAATTGTGTGGAGTTTAGAATGGAAGTGCCATGGAGAATCGAAGATGGTAAGAACGAATGGAGGAGATGAGTGATTTGAGAGAGTCTTTGGAAGAAACTGCTTTGAGAAAGGAATTTTGAATTCGATTCGACAGTAAAAACCCTGTTTGGGGTTTTGATCAGGGTTTTATAGGGGGAAAAGTGAATGCTGATGTGGCAACGGTTACAAAATGATCTGACGGCAAAGTACTGCCCACGTGAACACCTCTGATGATAATGGAGGACAGTTGGTAGGAAACCATTGATGGAGCAATATCAGTGGTTTGCAACGGTAAAAAATGAAAACAATGGCTGATTTTAACTATCAGTGGATAACCTATCAGTGGATGAAAACACTGATGTTTGATAAACAGTATTTACAATGAAAATGAGAGAACAGAGGTTGACTTTCAGCAATGGATAGCATTTAGCAGAACAGATGTTTGAACCAAAAACAGTTGTTATGGCAGACTTTTAAGGATTAATGAAAATTTCATTTTTAGCTATTTTTAAGGATGGATTTTTTTATTTTCTGAAAACATTTTAATGCTTTTATTCATAGAAAAACAGGATTTTGCCTGTTATTCCATGTTTAACATGCTAATCCTAGAGATAAAGCTTTCAAAGGTGGATGTGTCTAATGCTTTTGTTAGCACATCTGCTAGCTGATCTTTAGTTGGAACATGGTGCAGAGAAATCAAACCTTTTTCATAGCAATCCCTCACAAAGTGATGTCTGATGTCTATGTGCTTGGTGGTTGAATGTGAAACTGGATTTTTGATGATATTTTCTGCTGCCTGACTATCCAACATGAGAGGTGTCTTTAGGGCAGTGATACCAAAATCCAGCAATTGATTTTGAAGCCATAACAGTTGGGCTGTACAGCTTGCAGCAGCTATATACTCTGCCTCAGCAGTGGATGTTGAAACAGCTGCTTGTTTTTTGCTTTGCCAAGATACTAAACAATCACCTAGAAATTGGCACCCTCCTGATGTGGACTTCCTTGCTGCATTACATCCAGCAAAGTCACTGTCTGAATATCCTGAAAGCTTAACATTCCCATTAGCAGGATACTAGATACCAAGTGTGGGAGCACTTTTTATGTATCTGAAGATCCTTTTCACAGCTATGAGGTTAGACTTCCTAGGGGCTGATTGGGATCTTGCACAAACACATGTTGCAAACATGATGTCTGGCCTAGATGCATTTAGGTACAATAAGGACCCAATCATGCTTCTATATAATGTTTGATCCACCAAATCATCCTTTTCATCAGTCATGACTAGCTTATTTGTTGCCATGGGTGTACTACATGGTTTACAGTCATTCATCTCAAATTTGTTTAAAAGTTCTTTAGCATATTTGCTTTGATGAATGAATGTTTCATTTTGCAGTTGTTTCACTTGGAGACCAAGGAAACACTGTAGTTCACCCATTGCACTCATTTCAAACTCAGCTATCATGAGTTTTCTAAACTCTTCACACATTTTAGAACATGTGCTTCCAAAAATGATGTCATCCACATAAATCTGGGCAATCATCAAGTCTTTCCTTCTCCATTTTAAAAACAGTCTTTTGTCTATTTTACTTCTTGTGAAACCAGTAGAGAGTAGAAAGGTGGAAAGAGTTTCATACCAGGCTCTAGGTGCTTGTTTCAAGCCATACAAAACTTTGTTTAGCTTGTAGACATGATTTGGATTAAATGGATCCTCAAAGCCAGGAGGTTGACAGACATATACCTCTTCTTGAATCTTACCATAGAGGAATGCACATTTGATATCCATTTGATACACCTTTATGTTGTGGTTGACAGCAAAGGCCAGGAACAGTCTAATAGCTTCCAATCTTGCTACAGGGGCAAAAGTTTCATCATAATCAATGCCCTCTTCCTGTCTGAAACCTTGAACCACTAGCCTTGCTTTATTCTTGACAACAATGCCCCTTTCATCAGTTTTATTTTTGAAGACCCACTTTGTGCCAATAGGACTCACACCCTCTTGCAGTGGTACAAGCTCCCATGTTGTCTTCTAAACTGTTGGAGCTCCTCTTGCATGGCCTCTACCCATCTATTGTCTTTCAGTGCCTCTTGGTACTTGACTGGCAGATGGAGTGATAGAAAACAAGCAAAAAGACAGATGTTTTGGGATTGACTTCTTATGAGCACCCCTTCACTGATGTTGCCAATGATTTGGTCAGGTGGATGAGATTTCAAGAAGATTAGATCTCCTTTGTATGGAACAATGGAATTTAATGGTGAAGGCTGCAGATGTGAATCATCTGAGCTAACCACTGCTGGTGACTTTGATGATCCAACAGTGGCTTGAAATGGAGGTGGAGGAATAGGTGGTAATGGTGTGGTCACATGTTGACTTTTATCCACTGTTTGAGGACTTTTATCAACAGTGTTTGATGATGTGGAAGCAGTGGTTAATGGGCTACTTTGGTCAACAACTGTTGAGGTAGCAGTGGTTGAGCTTTGACAGCTGTTTTGAACATCTGCTGCTCTGGCAATGGATTTGAAGGTTTGTTGTGGAAGGATCACTTCATATCCATTGTCTGATGGAGGATTTTCTGATGGACCTGCACTGTTAGTCTTGACAGAAACATTTTCAAAAGTAAATTTATCAAGATCAAACAATTCTGCAGGATTTGCAGGGATTTTCATTGAAGAAACTTCATTGAACTTCATATTCAAAGTCTCTTCCACTGTTTTGGTCCTTGTGTTAAACACTTTGTAGGCCTTAGCAGTGGTTGAGTATCCCAAATGATATCCACTGTCTACTTTGGCTGCAAATTTTGAAATTGAGTCATTTAAATTCAAAATAAAACATGGGCAGCCAAATACTTTAAAGTATGAGATCAGTGGTTTGATTTTATACAGTAGTTCATAGGCAGTCTTTTGATGCCTGGGGTTGATTAAAACGTTGTTCTGGACATAGCAAGCAGTGTTTACTGCTCTGCCCAGAAAGTTAATGGCAAACCTGAATCAGCAAGCATGGTTCTGGCAGCCTCAATCAATGTCCTATTCTTTATTTCAACAACCCCATTTTGTTTTGGTGTCCTTGGAATGCTGTACTGCCTTACAATTCCTTTTGACACACAAAACTCATCCAACTCCCTATTTCTGAACTCTGTGCCATTGTCACTCCTGAAGACTTTTACTGGCAAGTCAAATTGCTTTTCAACCTGTGTAACAAAGTCTTGCAAAATGCCTACAGTCTCATCTTTGGAATGTAAGAAATAAGTCCATGTAAACCTAGAAAAGTCATCTACAATTACCAAACAATATATTTTCCTTTTAAGACTCATGACTTTTACTGGGCCAAACAAATCCATGTGTAGCATTTGCAGGCACTTGGTTGTTTTGGACTCTTCAATGGACTTAAATAAGCTTTTATGTTGTTTTCCTTTTAAGCAGGAAACACAATGCTCAGGACAGGTGAACAGTTTTTGAGGAAGACCTCTTACTAACCCATGTTTTGACAAAGCAGTGATTGTCTTGAGATTTGTGTGCCCCAATCTCTTATACTAAAGTTCTTTCTCTTTGTTAGAGGCAGCTGAGAACAGACAGGCATCAGTCCTGGGGCTCTCTTTTGACAAATCAACTACATAAACATTGCCACTCCTTTGAGCAACAAGTTGAGTTTTTCCATTTTTTATTATTTCTTCAATCTTTTTAACCATTTCTGGTCCAACAATCCTTAGTGAAGAATGAGCCATAGCCCTTATCACTCATTTATGAGACACTAAGAAGGTTGAATTTTAGATTGTCTATCAGATTGACATTTTCAAACTTAACATTTCCAGACTGAACTGTACCAGACCCCATAACCTTCCCTTTACTATTATTACCAAAGGATATATCACCCCCTCCATGAGTTTTGAAATCTTTGAGTAGGGCTCTACATCCAGTCATGTGCCTGGAGCCTCCACTATCTACATACCAAAGACTATCTAAGCATGCAGAAGCTCCCTGCACATCAAGTAAAAGGTTAGTTCATTAGGGTCTCCAAAGCCAATAAGGCTTTGGATGGGGTCTCAACAGTTTCTATGTTAAGTTCAGGTGGATGGACAGTGGTTAGCTCAGGGGTTTGAATAGTTTTGGAACTGTTTTTCTCTAACCATTCTTGGGGGTCTTGCCCTATCAGCTGATGATACCCAAAGGGATGCCTGTTCACTCTTGGTTTAGAAGGCTTTTTGTACACCTCATAAACATGTGGGACCCTTGGGTATGGTGGTTGGTCTTTACCTCTTCGGTATTGGTTTGCAGGGGGTGCATCAGTCTCCTGAACATCTCTTTTAACAGAGGTTTGGTTCAGCTGTTTTGTAACAGCTGTTTGAACTGGTACAAAAAGTGGTTGGTTCTTGACAGATGGTTTTGATGAACTCATTGGTGCTTTCGAAATGTACTCATCCTTTTTTACCTCAAAGGATTTCAAGTACACACACTGTTGAGTAGAATGGTTGGTTTTACCACAGATGGTGCAACTGCTTGAAGGTACAACAGTACTTGTTTTATTAAGATCATAAGCTTTTAAATGAAAACAATCCTTGGTCAAGTGATTTTTCTTTTCACAAAACAAGTTTTTAATCTTTTCTCTTTTCTTCCTCTTTTTAGACTCCTTTGCAACAGAGTTTTGAACCACTGTTGGGATGTCCTTAAGAGGAATGACCTTTGCCTTAGGAGCTTTGACATCATCTATAGTTGTGAAGTCCATTGGTTTGAAATTCTCAAGGATGTCACACTCATCAGACCATGTGGGTTTGAATTGGTATTTCTCAATCTCCTCAAAAGTTGAGGACCCCACAGATCTTTCCAAAGTGATCTTGTTACCAAGTTTATCAGTTATTTTGATTTCTTGGCCATCCTTGTTGGTGGGTATGATTTCAACAGAACCAGCTTGATTTGCAGCAGTGTTTTCAACTTGGTCATTTTTTCTAAACCCTATGCCAAATTTTACATTACTTTCAAGCTGTTTTTCAAGCATGATCTCATAACCTTTGCAGGATTTCACCCATTTTTCACAAGTGATTTGGGTGGATTCCAACTCCTTTTTGCAGGCTTGATATTTTTCTATCATAGTCTGGAGTTGGTCCTTGGTTATGTTATGCTCATGTTTGAGACTTCAGATTTCATTATCTTTTTCAGCCAATTTTATTTTCAGTTCTTTTAAAGACTTTTCAAATTGAACTTCACCATTTAACACTTTATCCCCTAAGGTTTTCATTCACCTCTTTGATGTTAGCAAATGCTATGATGCATTTGTCTGAACTAGGGATGGCAATGGGTCGGGTTTGGGACGGGTTTAGGTAATCCCAAACCCAAACCCGATTAGATAAACCTATCCCAAACCCGTCCCAAAACCCGTCGGGTTTCTATCGGGTAAATACCCATCCGGTATCGGGTATACCCACGGGTTTCGGGTAAACCCATTAATCTAAAAAAATACCCGTTGGGTATAGACGACCCAAACCCGTCGGGTAACTACTAAAGCATTGTCATTATGAAAATATATCAATTAATGGCAAAGTATATAAAATAAAATACCTCAATGTAAACAAAAAAAATTCAAATTCATAAATGACAAAAATAGTGCAAACTATAAAACATAATTAAACAAAGGGAGAAACACATAGCAGTTCGCACTGAACTAAAAAAAAGAAACCAACACCACTTTCTTTAATTCTTTATGGTTTAAATCTATCTTGATGCCTACGCATGAGTTTCAAAGCACAAAACCAACACCACTTTCTTTATGGTTTAGTGAAATTTTGGCAAACTAAAAAAAATATTTGTGTTTTGGGATGGCAATCGATTGTTAGTAAAGTCACACATAGCAATATAGCATTGAACACCAACCGTCGATTGTTATTTGTTAGTAAAGTTGCATCTATACATCTATTAAATTAGTATGGAAACCCAGCATTGAACACGAATTTAGGATTAGAACTTACACGTTTACAAGTCTAGTGACGAAGATGAACCGCCGATCGTCCTCTGATCTTTCTTTGGAGTGAATGAGAGAGGGCAGAAGGCTATTCAGACGAACTCCAAAAGTCGGTGTATGTACGTGTAAAGATTTTGGAAACTAAAAAGTAAAAGGAAATAAAAAGATTTACATAATTGAGATTCGGGGTAATTGGGGGGTGACCTTTGATTTTCCATAATTATAAAAAAGAATATATATATAGAAAATATAGAAGGAATATGGGGTAAATGGGTCGGGTAAACGGGTATATTTATCGGGTAAATGGGTCGGGTAAACGGATATACTTTGTCGGGTAATCGGGTCGGGTAAACGGGTATAACATCAAATCCCAAACCCGTCCCAAACCCGCGAAAAAAAATAAAACTAATCCCATACCCGGTCCCAAACCCGATTACTAGACCCAAACCCGTCCCAAATGATTCGGGTTTCGGGTTTACCCATCGGGTTCGGGTCCGATTGCCATCCCTAGTCTGAACACAGATTTTTAAGAACCTGAGGAGATACCTTAGCTGTAGCCATCATGGCACAAACACAAACATGCTCTTTCTCATCAGCCACCTTCTCTTCCTTTTCACCATGTTTCTTCTCTTCTTCTTCAGACCAGGGGTCAGACAATGGTTCTAACAGCGGTTCTGATTTTTCTCCCAACAGTATTTCACCAGCAACAGCAGTAACCACTGCTTCAGCAATTTCATCCATTGTTTCAGCACTTGACTGTCCTACTTCAGTTTCAAGCCCTTCTGGTATTGACTCTAATGCCATAAAACAAAATCCATCATTAGGATCATCATTAGTAGCATAGAGTGCAAAATTTTCATCACCTAGCTCATCAGGTAAGCTGCTCTGGTCAACAAAGCCTTGGGTGAAAAAGCTTTGCTGATCTGGTTGAACCACTGTTGGTGCAGCTTGTTGAGGTGCAACTGGTTGCACCTGAACCTGGGGGATAGGGGCTTAAACATACTGAATTTGGGGAACAGTGGTTTGAACATACTGCACAGGAACAGAGGTTCCAGGGTTTGCATAATGAGCAGTGTTTACATGGGTAGCAAGGGTATAATGGGAATACTGCACAGTGCTTTGGTTATTTTGTGGTCTTGGACTAGGGTGAGTGATAATTGGTCCATTTGTTTGACTCCTACATTCCCTAGCAAAATGACCTAACCTGTTACACTTGTAACATTTGATTTTTGACTTATCCAACCCTACTTTTAGATTCCCATGCAACCCTGGGAATTTTCTCCCTGTTCTTTTGTAAAACTTGCTGGTTCTAACACTCAGCAACGCAAGTTGGTGCAAAATGTCCATTTCCTCCAAGTCAGTTGGATCAAAATGCTGAAGGTCATTGAGTTCAAAGCATAGATTGTCAGAGTTCTGGCTTTCTCCATTTGTTGTGAAAGCATAATTGGATGAGTGAGGATCAGAGTTGAAGTTTCCACCAGCAGTTATTTCAATAAAGTGATCATAACTCTGATCCTTACCACTGCCAGACTCTTCCTGACCCAGAAGAGCTGTGTTGCCAAATGAATAGTCATCTGCAACTTTGCCAGACTCTTGCAACTTTTTTTTCTGGTTTAACTCCCTTTCATAGGTCAGGAGTCTACCATGAAGTTGGGTCAGGGTCAGATCTTTGAACTCAACAGAATTTCTGGTTACAAAAGCAATTGTATCCCATTTTTCAGGCAGTGATCTAAGAAACCTGCTATTTTGTGTTGACTTAGCAAATTCAACATTAACAAGTCTTAGCTCACTATTGAGACAACTGAATCGCTCAAACTGTTGTGTTAATGTTTCACCCTTAACGTGACAAAAGGTTTCATACTGCTGATTCAGAATTTCCCTATTATTTTCAATCACTTCTTCAGTCCCCCCAAATTGTTCCTTAAGTGCATCCCCTAATTCCTTGGCACTGTTACAGTGTAACAGTCCAGCATAAATTTCATTGGGTAATGCAGATGCAACGATGCTAAATGCCTTAGCATCCAGTTCAAATTTCTGAAAATCCAGATCAGTATAGTTCTCAACTTTCTTAGGTTCGAACTTCTTTGGATCCTTAGCACTCGGCACCATTGGAACATGTGGTCCAAAGATAACCGACTTCCAACATCCGGTATTCTATTGAGCAAGGATGTGACCCATCCTTCTCTGCCAGATGTTGTACTCATTTCGTTTCAACATGGGTGGTTTGAAGAGTGAACTGATGTTATTGTTAACATCTTGTGATTGTGACGTCATCCTGGTTGTTTTACAGGTACTGATTAATCAACTTTGCTCGTGATTAAACCTCACTCTGTTTTTCAACGAAACGAACAATTATAAGTATCAACGATTGTGAGCTGAACTTTTACGTCAAAATGATTGTTAGATCAAATTTGATTGTCCTAGCTCTGATACCAATTGTTAGGATCTGAGTTTCTAATGATTGTGTTTTCGTTTCAGAAATATGAAGATGAATAAGTAATTGCAGCGGAATTAAAATGGAAACAAACTTTCATACACAATCAAACAGGAGAATTGCTTTCAAACACACATGTTTATCATTGAACCGAATGATTAAATTTATTTCAATCTTCAATTACAAATGCATGCATGTATTACAATCTCCCCCTCAGCCTGAGCTCACACAGTTTTTCGTACAGGAAGACTTGTGATGAAAGAGCTGATAGAACAGTACAGAGTACTGCTCTATTTATAGGCACGAGCAAACCACTGTGGCATCTTTGCTGACGTCACCATGAAAGTGACATCTAACCTCCTAACAACCTACAACCACTGATCTAATACAACTACTGCTATTACAAACTACTGATTACAATACATACAAAAGATAGACTAAACTACTGCTTCCCATTCCACTGTTGTGACTCCAGCAGTACTTTATTTCATCAGCAGTGCTTGACCCAAATCAGTAGATTGAGCATCAGTGTTTGTCTTCAACTGTCTTTAAGTCTTCATCAGATGTTAAGTGATCAGCAGTTGTTGTAGACAAACAGTAGTTAGAGGTCATCAGTTGTTAGGGCCACTTCCAAGGGGAAAGATTGAATACAAACATCTGCTTATTCTTGATCCATTGCTCTGATCCAGTTTTGGCTTTAATCAACTGTTCCTTTGGTAGGGTTCAATCCCAAAAATTGTTAGGATCTGAGTTTCTTATGATTGTGTTTTCGTTTGATAAATATGAAGACGAATAAGTAATTGCAGCGGAATTAAAATGGAAACAAACTTTCATACACAATCAAACAAGAGAATTGCTTTCAAACACACATGTTTATCATTGAACCGAATGATTAAATTTAATTCAATATTCAATTACAAGTGCATGCATGTATTACAATATCCCCCTCAGCCTGAGCTCACACAGTTTGTTCGTACAGGAAGACTTGTGATGAAAGAGCTGATAGAACAATACAGAGTACTGCTCTATTTATAGGCACGAGCAAACCACTGTGGCATCTTTGCTGACGTCACCATGAAAGTGACATCTAACCTCCTAACAACCTACAACCACTGATCTAATACAACTACTGCTATTACAAACTACTGATTACAATACATACAAAAGATAGACTAAAGTACTGCTTCCCATTCCACTGTTGTGACTCCAGCAGTACTTTATTTCTTCAGCAGTGCTTGATCTAAATCAGTAGATTGAGCATCAGTGTTTGTCTTCAATAGTCTTTAAGTCTTCATCAGATGTTAAGTGATCAGCAGTTGTTGTAGACAAACAGTAGTTAGAGGTCATCAGTTGTTAGGGCCACTTCCAAGGGGAAAGATTGAATACAAACATCTGCTTATTCTTGATCCATTGCTCTGATCCAGTTTTGGCTTTAATCAACTGTTCCTTTGGTAGGGTTCAATCCCAACAATCTCCCCCTGGAACAGATGATGCCAAAACCCTTCATTATTCTTGGATCTTTATTTTCTCATCAAATATTCCCTGACTTGTCCTTTGAATTGTAATTCAAAGTCAATGGAACTTGTATCATCCTCATCCCTGCACAGTGGAAGCTCAAGGAGATCTTGAAGATCTTTTTCACCCAGGCCAAGTGCTTGTTCCTTTGATATGTGCTTCACTTCACCATTGGATCTGAGTAATGTCAATACATGGGTCTGTTTGTCAGATTTCCACTTTAGTAATTTTGAATCCTTTGGGTTTCTAGGGAGAGATTTTATTGTTGATGAGTTTGGAGATGGTAGCCTGGTGATGACAGGTTGAGCAGTGTTTGTAGTATTTGTCAATTCAGGATTTTCTGTCATCATCTGCTGAAGGACCATTTTTATAATGTAATCTCCTGCAGCTACATCTTCTGTTGTTTCTGCATCCATCTGCTTTTGTTTCCTTCTTTGATAAAGGATGGCAGCAGGTGGAGCAGTGGATCTCCTGATTTGTAGCTTTTGTGGCTTAGCTGGAACCACTGCTTCAGGGTAAACAGGCTTTTGAGGAATATTAGGATTTTTCTTTCTCAATTCTTCCAGCTTTTTGTAAGAGGCCATCACTTTATCCTCTGACCACCTTGTCACCTGATTCCTTGACCCAAAATCAGCTGTTATCAGCTCTTCCTTCATCCTTTTTAGCTTTAAAGTTCTTTCAGGTACATTTTTCTTGTACTTTGACTAAACAGGAGGAGTGCGTCTTATTTTGTCTTTGTTCATTTTTTCAATTCTTTCTAACTCCTCTTTGAGCTCATTAATGGTCCATTCTTCATACTGAGCCTTTTCTGCCTTGTATTTCTTGAATGCCATAATGTGTTCAATATAATCTTTTCTCAGGCTCTCATCATCTTTCTCTGATAATTTCTGACAAAGATCTTTTAAAAACTGTTCCCAAGTTCTGACTTGAGTGAGCAGATATTGGTAGTTTCTTTGAATCTCTTTGTCTGATTTTCCTTCTGTGTTTCTTTTGGAGATATCCTCTGCTTGTTGAGCCTTTAACTTTAAGTATTCTTCAATGTTATTAGGCCTATGATATCCTTGAAGAGATGGCAAACTCCTTTTAGCAGGGTCATCTTCAGAGTAGAAAGATTTTATCTCTTCTCTAACTGCTGGAAGATCTAGTGGATACAGGACACCTGCAGGAGTAATGGCAGTGTTTGGTTCAAGAGCTTGTACTGAAGAGAGTGGAACAAGGTTTGGAATGGTAGCAAGGGTCAGTGGTTGTGAAGCTATTGGAGGTGGTGAAGAGTCATCATTCAGTATTATCCTTCTGCTTTTGGGTTTAGGAGAGGTTGGTGGTGTTTTGGTGGGTTGAGTGGTTGTGATTTGAGTGGTAAGTGGCTGACTATCAGCTGTTGAAACAACTGATGTTTCAACCACTGTTGCCATTACAACAGATGTGGTGTCACCTGATGTCTTCTGCTTTTTGGCAGGAGGTGTTGATGGTAGTGAGGATGTTTTTGGTGGTGATGTGATTTTTGGTAAGGCAGTAGATTGAGTGTGTGTTGAATTGGTAGTGGTGGTTGTTTGGTTAACATCTGTTGAAACCACTGAAGTACCAACAGTTGTTGATACAACAGGTGTTTTAACATCTGTTGGTTTGGAGGTTTGATGAGAGGAGCTTTTGGGAGTTTGGGGAGCATGTTTTGTGATTCTGGAAGGTGTGGATTTGGGTTGCCTCACTTTTCTAGTGGGCTGCCTTCTTTTGGGCTTAGGATTTTCCTCATCCTTGGGCTCAGAAGTACCCTGTTCTTCCATATCCATTAAAACTTTCTTCTCCTGCTCAAACCTTGATTTACCCTTTTCCTCCATATCCCTTTTCAACCTAGCTTTTTCATCAGCAAAGGCATTTAGGGTTACATCAACCTTTTTGGAACCATCTGGCCTAGGGAGATCTGTAAGCGTACTTGATTTATATGGTGCAATGTACACACCATCTTCATATCCCTTTTTCTTTAACTGCTTCATTTTCTCCCCCCTTTTGGCATCATTAGGTGGGGGTTGTCCACAAAAATGATTGGAGGAGGAGCAAAGCCAGTGGTTTTCAACAAATGGGCCTTGATTGCCTTGATGTCTGCTTGTGTATCCATGAACCTAGATTCCATCAAATTTCTGATCTTTTGAACTTGAATTTCAAGTTGCTGATCAGCATATTGTCTTTGTTGAATGAGCATAGGTTGAAATAAACTCCAAAGCTCAGTGGGAGTAGGAGCAGATGATGGAGCAGATGTTGCAGCTGGTGCAGCAGTGGGTGTTGCCTTTTGTGCTTGTAACAACTGTTGCAGCTTTAACTTGATGTCTGCAACAGATGTGTCCAATTTGTTAACCCTCTCCGTCAATTCTCGGTACATTAAACCATCACCCAAGTTAATGGGATCATCTGATTTCCCCCTGGCAGTGGTTGTATCAGTAGTTGACTTAGGAAAAGTATTCCAAAAGTCATCCACTGATGCCCTTTTTTCTTGGTACTGGGGACTTCTTCCTTCTGTAGGGGTAACCAGTTTTAGTGAACCAATGAATACTGGAAACACCCTGGTTCCCAATGAAGAAATTGCCTTCAAGGGAGTCTCAATGATGAAACTACTGTCCAAGTGTAAACCAGTGGGTTCAACACTTGTAGTAGCTGCTCCACTTGAACTACTGATAGGAAGTACTTGTACTTCCTGCATTATAACATCCCCAGTTGTTGGTGGGTTAGCAATGATAGGGAGCTCAGACTCAGTCACTTGTTGAGGCATATTCTCAGTGATAGGTGATTGAGAAGAACTGATTTCTGTCTGAGCTATATCAAGTGCATCCAACAAGGGTTTTATTGATGGTGGAATTTCTGAAGTGAGGATAGGGGTAGAAAGAGAATTTTCCCCGGGAGGTGGGCTGTGGATGATGGAATCAAGTGATTCCAGAGCATCATAATGTGGTGTCCCTATTCGTACAACCTGTTCTTTTTTAGAAGAAGCAGAATGAGTTTGAGGTTCAGGTTGAGATCTTTCATCCAACTGCTGTGAGGAAGTAGCAGCAGTGGTTATTGGTGACTTTTGTGTTGTCACTGGTAGTTGCTCTGGGATCTCATCTTCCAGAGTTACCTTTTTAGTGGGTTTGGGGGGCTTTTGAGATTTTTTCTGTTTTGGTTTTTTGGTGGATTTAGGTGGGGGTTTCACAGCAGTTGTTTTGCTGCTGTGATCATAAGAAACCCAAGTTTCATATTTCTCACAACTATAGATGGTGTCAAAGCTCCTAAGGCAAAGGTCATTACTCTTAAGGACATCCCAACAGTGGTTCAAAACTCTGTTGCAAAGGAGTCTGAAAAGAGGAAGAAAAGAGAAAAGATTAAAAACTTGTTTTGTTACTTTTGTGAAAAGAAAAATCACTTGACCAAGGATTGTTTTCATTTAAAAGCTTATGATCTTAATAAAACAAGTACTGTTGTGCCTTCAAGCAGCTGCACCATCTGTGGTAAAACCAACCATTCTACTCAGCCGTGTGTGTAGTTGAAATCCTTTGAGGTTAAAAAGGAAGAGTACATTTCAAAAGCACCAATGAGTTCATCAAAACCATCTGTCAAGAACCAACCACCGTTTGTGCCAGTTCAAACAGCTGTTACAAAACAGCTGAACCAAACCTCTGCTAAAAGAGATGTTCAGGTGACTGATACTGTTGATCGGATGACATTCCGGACGGATGACCATTCGGTCAGATGGTTGTCCGTTTGGGATGGATGTGTTTGTGTATGATGTGAACTTTGAAGTTTTCGTTGTAGCATTTTGTAAAAAGTGAAGTGTTCCTACAATTCAGGTCGTCCGGTAGGACGGTCATCCGGACGGATGGCCGTCCGCTCGGATGGTGATCCAAGTGGAGGTTATATACTTTGAAATTTTTGAAATTGTTTGAGTGTTTAAAAACATAAGTCACTGGGTCGGATAACCGTTCGATCGGATGGCTATCCGATCGGATGGCCGTTCATCCGAGCGACTGTTCGAGTTGGAAAGATTGTAAAATCAACTAAGTTAAAAGATTTTATAGAGACGGTATGACCACGTGTCAAGCAACGGAAACTCCATCAAGTCTGAGTCATCCGTTCGGATGGCACCCCATCCGATCAGTAACTGTTCTTGACGGAACTTCATGCTCAACCCGTTAAGTCAGTCATCTCTTTGATAGAAATCCATTCTCAGACCGGCACTTCACTAGAGGATGAGTGGAAGGCCTGAACGAGCTCAGATTCTATCGGTTTTCGAGTAAAAAGTTAAGAACATTGAAGAAAAGTGAAAATCAGTTGGAAAATGTTTAGATTAAGACAAAATCAGTGTTTAAACACGTTGAAATCCCTTAGATCTGGGTTGTTCTTGGTGGAATGAGGTCACACTTTGGTGTTCATGAGCAGCCATGATGACATCATCCTAGAACAGCCCAAATCCACAGATTTCATGGTTAAAAGTTGAGATTTTATGGTGAAATCGATGAGAAAGTGTGTGTAGATCAAGAAAGTGCAAGATTTGAGATGAAAACTTACAAGAATCGCGAGGAATCGAGAGAAATGTGGCTGAGAAGGCGAAGGGTCGGAGGAGAGCTGTCACATCACTTGAACAGTGATGTGACAGGTGCTATTTATAGGTGAAGATGAGAAAGGCGGTGTGGTTTGGTGGGTCAGAGGGCCTTCTGATCGGATGGCCATCCGTTCGGATGGTCATCTGGACGGATGGCCATTCGATCGAATGGTCCTTCGATCGGAGGGCTTCGGTGAGTTGGTTTTCGACTTTTCGTTTCGTGCGTTGATCGTTGCGATGTGTTGCGAGTAAGCGATGCGATAGTATTAAACAATAGTTACCCAAATAACATTACTCCTATTAATCACAAAAGTAAACCTTAAGTTTCGAGTTCGCGATGAGATTGCGTTGGGATAGAGTTGCGATTGCATTTGCGAATAACACCTCAAAACAAATATAAACATGCACAAGTAACACATAATAGCACCCACACGTAAAACCATATCTGGAACCTATAATTCGAATTGCGATGCGATAGCGATGTGATTAGCGTTAAATAGAATCGCGTTTAATTACGTTTATTGCATTTACTCCACATAATACAACTAAAGTATCGAGGTTTGAAAGTACAAGTAACAATTTAGCAAGGAATGACAGATCGAATTAGCAATCTTTTCTTCCTTTGACTTTGACTTAGACTTGTACTTTGACTTCAAAAAGTCGGGTTGTTACACTTGATCCCTCCGGAGGTAATGGGAGGGAAAGCGATCGGTTGCTGCATCCAAGCGGACAAATGTTGATTGGATCGTTTTATGCCTTGACCATTCATCTTCCAGATCATACAAATTCTGGACTGGTTGTTTGGATTATCGATCGGCGTTGTAGCGGACTTGCCTTCTTTAAATTCTTTTACCAAATGTGACAATTTACCGGACGGAACAGCCTTCTCAATATCTTCCTTTAGGGACCAACAATCGTTCGTGTTGTGCCCTTTTGCCTGGTGATAGACACAGTACTTTTTGGATTTTTTGTCACCTGTGGTTTGGAGTTTTGGGTGGCGTGGGAAAGCTTGCTCCATCGGTAATGAGGATCTCACTAGGACTTTTCAAGAGATCCGACAGCTTATAGAACCGTGGGTTAGTATTCCTTCCCCGTTGGGGTCGATCATTCCTGCTATAAAGGTGCGTTCGTCCCCTTTTTCTGGCCGGGAGTTTATCAAAGACGGAGCCTCCATTTTTCTTCCAGGAGGACATTTTCTGCTCTGGTTCAACCGTCAAGCTACAGGAGTTCTTTCCTCTGGTGAATGCTCGGGCACGTTCCATCAATACTTCCATCGTTTTGGGGAGATTCTCATGCAGCTTTTCTACCAACTGATTGTTTCGGACTCCGTGGAAAAAACCGGAGACTCGTAGTTGGTCAACTACTCCGCTGATTTGCATGCTTTCATGATTAAACCTTTCTATAAAGCTATCAAGTGACTCTTCGTCCCGTCTCCTGATGTTATGCACTTCAGTAATCTCTTTTGAGTAATGCCTCTGCTGGATGAAATTCTAAAAGAACAACCTCCGGAGCTCCTCGAAATCATTAATTTCGCCTTCATTCAGTGCATAAACCATACTCGAGCTTCCCCGGTTAAGGTCTGTGCGAACATGAAACACCAAGCTGACATTGACCATTGTTAAACTCGAGCAGCCCCATTAAAATCGAACATATGATCGTCTGGATCTGTGGTGCCATCATATTTTTCACCGTTGATGGCATTTTTAACTTCGGTAGGAGCTTGGCATGGATTATACGGGCACTGAATTTCGACTTCGCAGTCATTGACACCGGATGATACGGCTTTGTGAGCTCTAGGTCAGTGGTAACGACCAATTGAGGGTCCGGACGTATCATGACTGCCGGAGATGGCCCCATAGATCCCTGCATACAATAATTGTTATAAATTTCTTCTGTCGAAGTAACAATTATGGAGAAAGTAGGAGTGGCGAAAGCCAGAGGACTCATAGTCCTTACAGGTGATTCATCCGTAAAGAGCCTGGTTCGTAAACCGAGGATCTGCTCGTCGCGAGCTTGCTGAGCTTTCAATCGTCTCAAGAGACTAGCATTTTTCGAGAGGAATTATGTGTCGAATTCCGACACCGGTGGAGTTGGCATCATTATGAATGGTAATGACGTTCCTGTCCCGAACTCAAAGGAGCTGAAACCATGGTAATTGTATTCGTAGGAATTGTAACTTGTGAGTTAACAGTAGATCCCAGATTCACGGATTGTATTCGTAGGAATTGTAACTTGTGGGTTAACAGTAGATCCCAGATTCACGGAACCTGGGGCCACCATAGATCAGTTGATTTTTCGCTCAAGAAGTTCAACTAGGTGAAAGACTATGAGCTATGAAATCGGATGGCGCCAATTGAAGATCCAAAGATTGTGGCCGAAGACTCTAACCACATTTAGATCTTATAAATGAACGAAGATCAGAACCTGCAAGATGAACAAACCGTTAGGCTCGCCGCAGAGATGGGAGGGCCCCTCTGCGACCACCCTCCGGCGTGAGGATAAGTATTTGATAGAGAGAGAAAGTAGAGAGAGAAAGTAAGGACGAAGGTTCAGAAAATCGTATTTGTGTTGTACTTAGTGGGGGTATTTATATTGATCAGTTTTGATGACGTCATTCGGCTGGACGCACCTATTGATGGTGCGTTTGTTAGTGTTTAGGGGACGGAGCTTTAAGATATGCGTCCATAGTGATTCGGTCCGACCCTCTTGAAGGATGTCCGTCCTCAGCTGTGTATCTTCACCATTAGAGATATGTTTACCCCACAAACTTCTAGAGTTTTAGAGTAGCTTAGATCACATTCCTTGTTGTTACAACAAGTTATAGATAATATAAAAAAGATAATTAAAATTTAAAAGCTATTAGTAGATTGTTTGTCCAACACAAGACATCCCATAACTTTTTTTAACGGCAAATTTGGATCACTGACGGACCACTAGAGTATCATCGTGCCATCAGTAGAATCACCCGATCATATCAATTTCCACTAGGCATAATGTCTATACAACAATTCAGGAGGAAACCCAAATGTGTTGCACATAAAATTTATAATAAATTAATTACTATACTTTTGGATTTATTTTTTTAATTACTTTTAGATCATGTTTTTAATTTAAGTTCTCATGAATGAATAAAATATGATAAACAAATTGATGATACCTTTGAATTTTTTTGAAAGTTCATTAACATCCCATTTCAACTTTAAAGGACTTTATGATGTGTACGATTAATGTAAAAGATAGTAAGTAAAAATTTGCATAAACTGATTATGTAAACTTTTAATGAGAAAACAAACAAGTTGAACACGTATGTCTCAATATTTGGTAAGTGGGGAATAAGTTTATCGTAGACTGTTAGTTCTAAGGTTAGATGTACCGATACCTAGGATGATTAGCAATAAATAAAATATCCCAGAACTTCCCATAAAAGAGAACATTAAAAAATTTGATGAGGCATAGAAACATTCGGAGCGATCTATAACAAACAATAAAGTCCATTCACCATTTTCAAAATAATTAATGTCTGATTTCATATATCCTAGCTCATCCCATTATAGTCTAGTGGTATTTTAAGGGTAAGATAAGAGTAATGGGTTTCCTCCTGAATTTATATATAGGCCTTATTGCCTAGTGAAGATGGATATGAGTGGATGGTTCCACTAGTGGCACGATCATACTCCAGTAGGCCGTCAGTGTTCCAAATTTATTTTCGTTAAAAAAATCCATATATCCCATATGTAATAGATACAGTGGAGTTTTTCTCCAAACTAGTTTAGTAGACAATGCAACTAATATAACAGACTTTAATTGTACATTATTGAAGTGACAAAACATATAATCCAAATTATATAAAGTAAAATCAATGTCTCAAACTAACTATAAATTTTAAAAAGTTTATTAGATCATTTTTTTTCTTTTTGAACGACGATTTACAGAGTAAAATCAAAACTCTGAGGATTTAGAAATCTTCAACTTCGAAATATATCCGAGAATCATCCAATCTATTTATCCGTTGGAAGACTCTATAGACTAGGTTGATTACCGAAAATCCAAGTTTCCCTTTATGCAATGTTAAACATAGTTTGAAACATCACATAACTTTTGAAGTAATGTCATGTATATCAAATTCACAATTATTACTACCCTTTTGGATTATTATGTACGTATACGTTTTATTCATTGTTAATGTAAACCCTCGTTTTGGCTTTTAAACGAAAAACATGAAATTCCATTCATCATACAATGAAAAATAATGGTCATTTCAAGTTGGGCTTATCTTTTGTTTGTCTTTTTCTTCTTCTGACTCCTCCATCATGATATCATCATAAACCTTCTTTACGTAGACAGGTGACAGTGACAACCAAATATGTCACACTACTGAATTTTGTTATTGTGTGAATCTATAATGTATAATAAAAGAAATCAATTTTGAGGATGCTTGTTATCATATTAGGTCATATCTTATAAATAATTATTATTTTAGTTTAATCTCTTTTAATTAATATCTTATGGATAGTTATTATTTAGTTTAATCTCCTTCTCATTTATAATATTAATTATTTGAATTAATTATTACTTTTATATTTATCTATTTACATCAACTTCAAACTTAATTATCTAATTTGATCTTAACTATATATTTAAACATTTTATTTAGTTTAGTGTCAAATAAATTTTACAAAACTTAAAATAAAATTAACTAATATTATTTATCATTTATACATTTACGGAGTTTTAAATAAAGGGTTAAATTTATTGAGACTTCGTTAACAAATTTTGCTACAACAGAATAATCTATTTATATCAATCTAAATATTTATATTTACTATACTATATAATAAAACATTAATGTGTGACATCTATCGTTCATTAATTTTAAATTGTTAATTTAAAATATTTTTAAATAAAACAAATTATTTATCACGAAAACCAAACTTTGTATAAATATATTAAATATTTTTATGTTCACTATACAAAATTGCATTTACTTGACTTGTGTAATACATGAGGGTTTTTTAAGATATAACTTATTATCTATACTATATAATAAAAGAAACCATGTTTGGGACACTTGTTATAATATTAGGCCATGTACTCTATGGATAATTATCATTTAGTTTAATATCTTCTAATTAAGTATAGATAATCTCCTATGAAATATTATTTAGTTTAATCTCTTCAACCTAATTATTATAGATAATTATTATTTATATCTATACAAGTAACAATTAAAATCTTTATCTTTACTATATAATAAAGTAAACTCTTAGAGTACATATGGTATTAATCAACTATAAAAGATTTAGGACTTATTTAGTACGATAATTATAAATAATCTTGGTTAATTGTGATAATCATAATAAATATTTGTGCTATACGATAATCCATCACTGAAAAACATTAAAAATATATGACTATATTTAATTGTGATAAAATTAAGATCAATATTAATTTATAACCATCTAATCGGGTTATAAATTATAAAAGTAATTTTACATATATTTAATTCATGTATTAGAATACATAGGATTTATTATATAGTTTAAATTGTTTAACCCGTGTAACACACGAGGAACTAACCTACTTATTTAATATATAAAATTAGATTAATTCAATTTGTATTTTTTAACGATATATATTTTCTTATTTAGTATAGAAAATTACATTTATTCAAACCGTGTAATACACATATTTTTAAAGATGTAACTTTTTATTATTTAGTATATAAAATTAAATTTATTCAACCATGTAATAAATGAGGTTTTTTAAAGATGTATTATTTTATTATTTGGAAAACAATATTACATGTATTCAACCCGTGTAATACACGTGGTTTTAAAGATATAACTTTTATTTGGTATATAAAATTACATTTATTCAACCCGTACAATATGTTTCTTATAGACAGTGGCGGACCCAGGATTTTTTTACAATGGGGTCCATTTTTTCGGTGTTCAAAATTTTCATAACAAAACGTGAAAATTTTCGGGTCGCTCCTCGTTCGGGTCGGGTCAGAGCGAGGTTTGAATTAGATTTAAAAAAACAGAAAAAAACAGGCTATACAAGGATTGAACCCATGACCTCTTGTTGATAAAAAAGAGGGTTTACCACTACATCAGCTTTCTTTTTCTTTTTATGGTGTCCACCTAATTGTATTTATGAGGTCCTTATAAAATTTAATATGTTGGATCTACTAATTTTTTTAAAAAACATTCGGGTCCAGGGACCCTGACCCATTCAATGTGGGTCCACCCCTGCTTATAGATATAACTTTTTATTATTTAATATATAAAATTATATTTATTTAACACGTGAAATAAAGGAGATTTTTAAAGATATATTGTTTTATTATTTAGTATATAAAATTTATTTATTAAACCCGTGTAATACACGGGGTTATAACCTAGTAGTGTAATATATGGATGATAAGGTAATGATAAAGTTGTGTCTAATAGATGCTTAACATGTAAGAATATATTTTATATATAAAATATATTATAAGGCCATTATTATTATTTATCTAATATTGATTATTGACTTAATTACTTGTATATCATTAATTGTAAATATTCAATTGGCGCATTTACCCTTACTAGATAAGCATAGGGTTTCTCCTTGTGTGTATATAAATAGAGATCACTAGAGAGGGTTTATGGTTACACAATCTCTACAATAACACCATCATAATTCGTCTCCCCCCCCCCCCCACCTCTCTCTCAAAACCGTGTTCTTCAAGAATACCTCAAGCCATCAAAACTATACACCCTAAACAGGAACTCGACCAAGAAAACGAAGATACCGTCTACTTCCCTCTCTACATGCGGTTACTAGCTTATCAGGTACACAAGATTGAAACTATATGATTAGTTTTATAATTTACACATATAATAAACATAGCATGAATTTATGTACTTACAAAAGTTGATATCATTTAATACCATGTCAAATGTCCATTAGGCACATTTAGACTATAATTATAGGCAGGCCCTGCCCAAAGGGCTTCAGGTGCTTAGTGCTACCCAAATTAAAAGGCCTTCAAAATTTGGTGTGTTTTTTTTTATACTAGGCTCAGTTATTACAAGATAATACACTAAACAGCTAATTAAAAAGGCTTGCAATTGAAACAGTCCATTACCCAAATTGAAAGGCCTACAATCATTGGCTATTATATCAATCGAAAAAGTTTTTTTAGAATAAATTGATTACAATAATTTCATCAAACAATTTGCTTCAATTAAAGCTAGAAAAATAATTTTTTTGAGCATATACTATATCTATAAAAACATGTAACTTTAAATTTTTTTAACTACGCTAATTATAATGTTTTTTTTTTAATTGCCTGTCCCAAGCCCATGTAAAAAATGTGGGTTTTGTTACTAAATATGTTGAAAAGGATAATTTTGCAAAAGGACCTCCACTTTGTAGTTCGCTTAGGATCTCCGAAAACGTAGGAACGACACTGATTATAGGTGGTCAAAACGAACATAACTTGCACATTATCATAGTGTTGTACACTGAAACGATTTTACGCCAATTACAGGTGGCATTGGTTGGGGCGTGACACCCCCCCAAGGGGGAGTGATGGGCAACTAGCGTAAAGGAAGAAATAGAGTGTATGAGGCAAAGTTTGGACTAATCATGCTTCACCATTTCTTGCTGATTTCAGTCTTAATCTTTAAAAGTTGCCAAAACCAGCCTTTAAGATTAATTTTGTTGCTGGTTTCATCCTTTATCACTAACTCAGTTACTAATCCATGTTAAATAGCCTCACATGCATGTGAGGGTAAAACCGTCTTTTCATGCTTGTGATATTATTAAAACCCTAATAAAATCATCTAAATTTTACAAATTGTTTAAATAAACAAAATAATAAAAAATAGAAACAGTCGCTAGTGATTTTGTTGCAAATTGTCATCGGTAAAGACCATCATCTTGTTTCTGATCATCTTAAACCATCTTGTTTCTGATCATCTTAAATAGACAAAATAATAAAAAATAAAAACAATCGCTAGTGATTCCGTTCACAATTGTTCTTCGTTTACAATTCAAAGTTATCAATTAAATCTTCGTTTACAATTGTGAACGGAACGTAATTGTAAAAATGAGTTAAAAATTATATAGAGCATAATCTATTAAGCAATATGTATATGATCCTACTGTATATATATTAATCCATTGAAGCAGTTTCCAACAGGAAAAAAAGATAAAAATATATTCTAGTTTAATGATTACCTTCTCTTGATGCCCGGATTTCGTGGCGACGACGAGATCTGCAACGAGCTGGTGGAAGCTTCTGGCAAATATCGTTTCGACGAAGACGAATTCGACGAAGATGTTATGATTTCACTGCTTGATGAAAGACTTGATAGCTTTGAATTGTAAACGAAGAACAATTGTGAACGGAACGTTCAAAACCGTCGCCGGAAAACGTTTTAAAGAATCCCCTGTTTTATAAAAAAAATTTAAAAATCGGATTTTGATTGAATCGATCAAGGGTGTACTTGATTGTTGTTGTTATTTGAACATTAAAGACGAACGGAATCAAATGAGTTATTTGATTCACATTCATCGGACGGGTTACTCTGGTGAAAAGTTCATCGTCCCTGTTTTCATAATTTTGGCGCCGGAAAAACTTTCACTCGGAATTACCGATCAGAACTTTAAATCGAAGGTTTATTCGATTTCTGATCATCATATTGGACCAAGAGTTCGCTAATGATCACCAGGACTTTGCTAATCATGATTTACAACATTTTATGATAGAGTTTCTTTTCGAGCAGAGCGACATTTTATAAATTCAAGACATGGTTTAAGATGATCAGAAACAAGATGATGGTCTTTGCCGATGATGATTTGCAACAAAATCACTAGCGATTGTTTTCATTTTTATTATTTTGTTTATTTAAACAACTTGTGAATTTTAGATGATTTTATTAAGGTTTTAATAACATCACAAGTGTCGAATCCTCAAATCCCTGGTGGAATCTTAGATTCGGTGAGCTCCGGATCAGGTTCGTCCTCTTGTCGTCATGGAGACGGTTCCTCTTGCGGGATGTCGGGTCTTGAACTGCAACCACATGAAAATCTAGTTAGAGGGCCCGAGGGGGTTCACCCCGAGGGCACTCCGACGCTCAAGTCAGTATCTTGTGTGGTAAAGATAGTATAAGTGCAAAATAAAGGGTATAGAGAGAATGAGCTGAGGTTGTAAGGGAGAAGGAGGGGATCATAACATGTTGGTTTAGGAAGATAAACATTCCTTTTATAATGGCATTCTTGGGCCAAAACCCTAGTGGGCTGGCTTAAGAATGGGCTTCTCAGAATTAGATCCACTCAAACCTTCTAATCATGCTGGGAAAATCCAAATGGGCTTAGGCCCAGTCATCAATCCAAGGGAATGAGCCCAAACGAGGAGCCCACGCGGGGAGCCTCGTCGTCAAGTCATCCCTAGTCCAAGCCCATTCACTTATGGATGGGTGTAGGACTTATTCTAGTCTTTGAAAACCTAGGCGGGTTGCTCTCCACCCTTTAACTATCACCCCTATCCGTCTGGTACATGTAGTCTAAGGCACGTTATGCCAAAGTTATATGTTTTGTTACCCTTAGGACAACCTTGCGTTTAGTACTCAAAATAGCAAGGTGACCCCTCAAGTAGGGTAGCACAATACCTTACTTCAATCTATGCCTCCTTGAAGGCATTTTTTCCAATGCACTTGTTCGATAGTGCTTTTTTATAGCGTTTATGCTGTTTAGATTGTTTTGCCATGTCCTCTTGATGGCATTTCGATTGAGGTACTCGTTCAAGAGTAGTTTCTTTAAGAGCATTAACTTGGATGTCTTGTTTATCGTGTTATACTTTCTGTTCGACGCCCCTCGGAGGGGGGTTTTATCATGTTTAAGTTGTTAAACTTTTTCATGAATTAGCTTTGTAACTTGTTTAAGCTGTTAAAGCTTTTTATAGGTCGCTTTGTAACTTTTTTAAGTTGTTAAAGCTTTGCATAGGCCAGTTTTGTAACTCGCTTGAGTTGTTAAAGCTTTATATGAGTCACTTTATAACTTGTTTAAGTTGTTAACTCTTTGTATAAGTTTGCTTCGTAACTTGCTTGAGTTGTTAAAGCTTTGTATAAGTTTGCTTCGTAACTTGCTTGAGTTGTTAAAGCTTTCTTATAAGTTTGCCTCGTAACGTGTTTGGGTTGTTAAAGCTTTCTATACAAAGTTTTAAAACTCGTTTAAGTTGTCAAAAGTTGTCAAGGCTTTGTATAGGCCCGCTTCGTAACTCGTCTAAGTTGTTAAAGCTCCTGTTGAGCCTGTTGTCCAATGGCGTTTAGGCCACTTGGATTTTCATATGCCTGCTTCGGCATTTTTTGGACGTAGTCGACTTAGTCCTAGCCCCACGGCCGGGCTTTGCCTTGTTTAGACTAAGGCGACATGTTTGTATGCCTATGTTCATGTTCATTTTGTTGTAAGATCGTCCGGCACGTCTGCCTAATGATCGTGTTTGACCCGTTAGCAGGGTCCTCAAACCGTTCAGGTTTTTCGTTTTTCGAGAAGGGGTGGCATCTTCACCTTTTGGAGAGGTTTTGTGAGCCCTTTAGAAACATTTGTTATGTAGAGGGAGCCTTCCCATGAGTCCTTATTAAGGGCTCTTACCTCCCTTAGAGAGATGTTGTAATTCTCTAAAAACGGGTGCCCATGGAAAGTGCACCCTCTTCTCTCGGAGAGACTTCTTCAGACATCTGTAACCCCGAGATGGGGGTCCTTTTCTTTGGATGGATACTTTCTAAAACATAGACCTGTGGCGGAGGTCTTTTCTTTTCAAGGAAAGGATTCTTCAGATTCGAAGTCCCTTGTCAAGGGGGATACCCCCCCCCCCCACCCATTTTTTTAAATAAGTTGTTCGGGTGCGAAATGTCACACCCCGAAATTATCAGAGCATGGCGTGACTGGACTGGTATCTTCATTGCACAGCGGAAGCAAATATAGCAAAGACTTTCTAGAAATTGAACGCCCCTAAGTACTCGTATCTCCAATGGTTCTCCTATTCCAATCGTGCCTTGTCTTAGAACTGTAACCTGAGAAAGAACATGCGAGAAAAATCAACAAAAAGTTGAGCGAGTTCATAGTTTGTTCGTAAAAGATTTGAGATAAATCTTTTGAGTTGTGAAAGGTTTGAAATAAATCTTTGGTATTGTGAAAGATTTGAAATAAATCTTTGGTATTGTGAAAGATTTGAAATAAATCTTTGAAATAACCGTTTTTTGAAATAGTATTGAGAAAACGAATCAAAAGTCATTTTCTTGCCAAGTTATATGGAAACGTTGTGTTTGTAACACAGTATGTTCATAAAAACCATGTATTTGTAATGTTCGTATAACCATCAATGCCCACCCTGACTTTGACCGGCATAATCCTATGCTTTGAATTTTGTATAAAACATGGTAGTTAATTTGTATGAACAAGTATTTTTCGTAAGTATAAAATCCATGGTATGTAGCAAATAAGGAAAAAGAGATCACCAATGGTTTGCAAGGCCATTGATATGTGTGAAGTGCAAGTAGGAAGACTCAAACCTAGCGGATTTGTGCGTCGGGTACATAGTCACCCCAAGGTCCGTTAACTGTTTGGCCTGGGGCTGGGCTCGCTACACCCAGATAGATCTACCGCATTGTGCCCCTCGGTCCTACAATGAGGATTAATGGCCTCAAGTACCACCTACCCACTCACATGATCTGTACGCAGTAACCCTCCTTACGCTAACCATACCATGTGTAAAAATGTCTGTAAAAATTGTAACATGTATTTTACCCCAGCCTCTAAGGCTGAATCTCCCCAGCCACTAAGGCTGATCCTCCCCAGCCACTAAGGCTGGCCTCCCCAGTCACTAAGGATGGCTCCTCATTCTCTATATATCATTACCAAACGATCCATCCCTAGTCGTGAAAATCATTCATTTCGATAATACACCTTTGTTTTGTAAAAACCGGTATGTTTAGTATAAACCTTTCGTAAATCATTTGAGTTCCTTGAAATCCCTTCGTAATATGATTTAGAAATACGAGTTTTGCGTTTGTTCAAAACTTTGTATGTTTGTGCAAAATGTGCATGTCTTTCCACCCCGAAAACATTTACAAACATGTAAAATAGTAAAAAGTGGGGGTTATGAACTCACCTGAATATTCCTGGGCAGAGCTAGCTAATTTACGACTTCGTGATGTCGTTTCCAAAATGAGACTCGCTAGCGTGCATTCTACAATATTCCTAACACGGAATACCTTATAAGTTTCTAAACAAAGCGGTAACTAGTCTACGTGTCACCGAGCTCTACCGAATCGTTAGCCGAACGATTCGACAGTAAGTTGTTAACTTAATGGAAAAGATTAAGTTATATGTGTTAAGTCTCGTTTAATGTCAGTAGCAGTTTAGTAAGTCTTGCAAAAGACTTAGTTTCCGAGAGACTTAAAATGAATAAATATTCATATAAAAATATATAAATATCTCGTTGTAGGTGTGTTAGCCGTCTCGAGTAGTCATACGTGTATAAAAGAATATTTCTATGAAAATATCATATAACAAACTCGTATCATATATCACGTTTCGGGTATATTTGCCAAAAATATACGTATAGGCCGTTTAGGCGTATAAAATAAATGTGAAGAGTTATATTTATTTTATAGAGGAATCGCCGAGTTGTTATGTTTGAAAAATAAATATATAAACCATATTTATTTTTGTAAAAGATTTCGCGTTGTGCGACATTTAGAATAAATATATCACTATATTTATTTTAGTAACACAATTGTAGTGTCGTTTGAAATACGAAATAAATATATGAGCTATATTTATTTTGTAAAAGTATACGAGTTGACGACGTTCGAAATAAATATAACATTATATTTATTTGTAAAAGCGTTTGGAATTATCAAGGTTTGAAGTATTATAAACTCGAATTCCGTTAAGCGTCGTTTTTGAAATATAATACGTGTCGTGTTTAAGGGTGTTTCTCGAAAAACGGGCAGAGTTTCCTCTATTTTTGGACGGCCCCGACAACTAAAGTGTCGTTATATTTTCAAAATTCAATCAGGATTCTAACAACATTTACGTATAATCAAATTTATATAAACGAAATAATAAATCAATGTATGCTTTAACTATTGATTCGCCTATTTTATTTCGGTTCGAGCTCGTTTTTACGTAATGAGTTAAAAGTATAAAACACGAAATAGTAACGCCGTTAAAATCTTTACCACTTCTTCGAGTCGACACGTCGAGCCGCTTGACTGAGTTGACTGAGTCAACTGGTTTGACCCGCTGAGTCGACTCGGTTTGACCGAGTCAACCGAACCGTCTGACCGAATCGCGAGACCCGAACCTTGAACCCGCTGAACCACCAGCTGAACCGAAGCCGAGTCAGACCCGTAACACCCGAACGCATTGAATTTAGAGCCTGTTAAACCACATGTGAACCGAATCATATCTTGAGCCAAACATAACCCGGAGCCGATCTGAGATGAACAAAACCCGTATTCGCTAAATCAAAACTCGAACTAACCTTTGAGTTGAACTGAATCTGAACCGAGACCGACCCTTGAGCCGAAATCTGACCCGAGGCTCCCAGGTTGAGCCGCACCAATCTTGACCCGAACCAACTCAAAGCTGAGCACAAATCTGAGCCGATACTCCACCGTGCCTGAGTCGACATCGAGACCACCACCCGATTCTGAATGTCATCGGACTGTCGCCGCTGCTCGATCCACCACCGCCGCCGTGAGCGGCGGCGCCGCTGCCACTCCGCCATAACTCTCTCTCTCCGTCTCATTTCTCTCTCTCTCTCCTGATTGTAGCCACCGCACCACCACCGGACAGTGGTGGTGGCGCTCCGATCGTGAATCGAAGAAGAAAGGGAGCAGGGGGGGTGTCTTCGCCTGAAAGGACCACCGGTAGCCACCGTCTCCCTGTGGTTGCTCGCCGGACAGGAATCAGAGGGGGGAGTGGAGGTGACCGAGAGATGTTGTTGTGTCTGTAAGTAATGGGGAGATCGAGAGAGGGAGTAATGTAGAGGGTGTTTGTTTACTTGCCTGCTCAAAACAAAGGGGGTAGTCCCTTTTAAAGAAGTGGATGAGATCTAATATGATCTTGAAAAATATTTTGTACAGATTTTGTAATAAGTCATAAGATTTTGTATGGATTTGGTGTATTTGACAAGATTTTGTAGATCTTGTGTAATATGCACGGGTTTAGGCTTGTGGGTTTTGGGCTTGGGCCCAGGGCCCACAAGTCCATCTCGTGAGTAAGTGGCCCGTAATTCCTACGAGACCCGTTGTCAAAACCAGAACTCCGTTTAACGTCAAAATTTAAAATACACAAAATCACGGTCGGTAGTCGTTTGCACGCCCGTTCATCGATTACGGTAATAATCGCGAAAAATTGTATCGTTGCCGTCTTTAATCCGTTTTTCTATCCGGTTTCGACTGTAGTCACAAAAATTTTATTACGAAGCTAATATATATCGTAAAAATTTAATATTTGTCGGCGTTGTCAGTATCCTGTTAGGTTTCAATCCGTTGTTGTTTAACGTTTCACAGGTTTCTCTGTAAACCACCGTTCGCGCACTGTAAAGTCGGATAAACGTTCCCAGGCACTCCAAAGGCCTAATTAAGTTAATCCGTGCTGTAAACACTATTTATTGTCGCGTTAATCACCTGTTAATCACGTAATTAGGAGCCGTAAATCACGGGTTGTCACATTCTCCCCCTGTTACAGAAATTTCGTCCTCGAAATTTAGACTATGTTATCTCCTTGGAATTGTATTGTTCGCAGGTAAGTCCGAAAAATAACAAAGTGAATGACCGCGTAATCGAAACAAGACTTAATGATACAGTCACCAGTGCGACTAAGTTAACAAGGATCCAACATTGAACAGGAACTTCGACCAATCGAATTCCATATGAATGTTTATAACATGTAAATGAGTTCTAGAAGCAATAACATCCACTAGATGAACTTAGAATCCATAATCTCGAATGCAATAGTTTGCATGAAACGCTCGATCGTGATCAGCACAAGCTGCAAGTCATATCGACGCCACAAGGTGTCGCAATGAATGAAACAATTTAATAATAGAGGTGATCGAACAAGTATCACCTGTGTTTTGCATAAAACGCTCAATCATAATTAGCCCAAGCTACAAGTTTGTACTGACACCACAAGGTGTCGTAGTGATTTAAATAATTTAATAATAGCGGTGATCAACCAAATCCACCGTGTTTGAAGTCAAATGGAAGCGTAATAAAGTGAATCCGAAAGTTTGTTTCAAATGACATCATAGAATTTTCAATTGGAAATGGAACATTAAAGAAATAATGTTTTCGATCAAAGACGAAGAAGCAATGAATTTTGCAAAACATTCGATCGATGTTGAAAGAACCGTTAAGAGGTACACCGAAATATGACATAAATTAGTGTACCATTATCTTAACACACGATTGTGTTAAGACTGTTGTAATGTGATAAATCAAAGCGGATTTAATCTAAATCAATAAATAAATAATTAAATCCGGGCATAAGATATGTAAACGAGTTTAGCGCAAGGTTCAAATAAGTGAAAATACCACCACAAGGTGTCGAAATCAACAATTTAATGGAGTCGAATACCAAACAAGTTTACCACGACTCGGAACAAATGAAGTGTTCGTTAAAAATTGATTTGATTATGATGCTCCCAATACATCATATGATGTCTCGAATCGAATAAGTGTAATGAGCAAGTTCAAACAATTGAACTTGGTTTTAGCGCAATCCGACAATAGATATATGTATCGATAGGAAAACTTTCGGCATGGTCACAACGAAAAACCATGTATGTAACTTGAAAAGAAGAGAAATTTTCAAAACAAAAAATGTGTTGACTTGATAACAAAGGAGCCAACAGTTACAATAATGTGGGTCATTCGAATCACAAGTCAATAATAATGCTCGTGGCACAGTGTCCATTAAGAGGAGTAGAGATACGAAAATCTACTCAGTAAATGTGAGAGTCGAAATTTCAATAAAAGAAATTTGAGGACTTTACCTGGGGTTGCGTGTGATGACCGGTTGTCAGGTGACATTACCATGGAATGTCAAACATATCGTACTCGTCATTAATTAGGTAGGGGGAAATGCGGAGACAATCGTCTTCTTCCTGGCGTGATTCGTGTCGTTGCAGGATCGCGTGACAAGTTGTCGTTTCCTTATTGTTAGTTCTCCTGCTGACAGGAATCTAGCGTCGTCGTTAAATTTGCGTCATCGTTCCTTCTCAAAGGCCTCGCCTCGATAGTCGTATGTGTCGTACTTCAACCTCCGTTGATGTATAGCTTAAGTTTCACGTATACCTGTGCACTAGCGTTGTGTGCCGCGTAGAAGGTGATGTACCCCGACATCTGTTGACGTAAAGATTGAGTTGCATGTATTCTTGTGCACTCGTTTTGTTATGCGTAGGCTGCCTGCTCGGGAAGTTAAAATATCACAGACAATATGGATAATAATGTGTGCCCGAGTTAATATTCGCGGTTCCTACGTGATGACCTTTAATAAACACACACATGCGCAAATAATCAATCATATAATCAAATAAACATGTTAGTCACCAATAAGCAATCAAGAAATTCCCCTAGTCCCACTAGTCTATCCTCCCAGCCTCTCAGACTGAACTTCCTAGTCCCACTAGACTATCCTCCCAGCCTCTCAGACTGAATCTCCTAGTCTCTCAGACTACCTCCCTGTTCCGAAGGTCTTAAATGCATGTTTCCTAAACTCTCAGAGTGTTGTGTACTGTATGTAATTGTTTTGTGTACTGTGTATAAAACATCACAATAGCGTATGTTTGAAAACAAAATTTTGACTGTTTGTTTTTCGGCAACGGTTGGAGACCATATTCGAGTACTAGGCGTTCTGTATGTATTCAACGTCTTGATAGTCTAAGTCCCAGAGAAAAGTGAGGTTAGAGCCTAGGTATCACAACAGGAACCTAATTCGCTGTAACCTATAGCTCTGATACCAATCTGTCACACCCCGAAATTATCAGAGCATGGCGTGACTGGACTGGTATCTTCATTGCACAGCGGAAGCAAATATAGCAAAGACTTTCTAGAAATTGAACGCCCCTAAGTACTCGTATCTCCAATGGTTCTCCTATTCCAATCGTGCCTTGTCTTAGAACTGTAACCTGAGAAAGAACATGCGAGAAAAATCAACAAAAAGTTGAGCGAGTTCATAGTTTGTTCGTAAAAGATTTGAGATAAATCTTTTGAGTTGTGAAAGGTTTGAAATAAATCTTTGGTATTGTGAAAGATTTGAAATAAATCTTTGGTATTGTGAAAGATTTGAAATAAATCTTTGAAATAACCGTTTTTTGAAATAGTATTGAGAAAACGAATCAAAAGTCATTTTCTTGCCAAGTTATATGGAAACGTTGTGTTTGTAACACAGTATGTTCATAAAAACCATGTATTTGTAATGTTCGTATAACCATCAATGCCCACCCTGACTTTGACCGGCATAATCCTATGCTTTGAATTTTGTATAAAACATGGTAGTTAATTTGTATGAACAAGTATTTTTCGTAAGTATAAAATCCATGGTATGTAGCAAATAAGGAAAAAGAGATCACCAATGGTTTGCAAGGCCATTGATATGTGTGAAGTGCAAGTAGGAAGACTCAAACCTAGCGGATTTGTGCGTCGGGTACATAGTCACCCCAAGGTCCGTTAACTGTTTGGCCTGGGGCTGGGCTCGCTACACCCAGATAGATCTACCGCATTGTGCCCCTCGGTCCTACAATGAGGATTAATGGCCTCAAGTACCACCTACCCACTCACATGATCTGTACGCAGTAACCCTCCTTACGCTAACCATACCATGTGTAAAAATGTCTGTAAAAATTGTAACATGTATTTTACCCCAGCCTCTAAGGCTGAATCTCCCCAGCCACTAAGGCTGATCCTCCCCAGCCACTAAGGCTGGCCTCCCCAGTCACTAAGGATGGCTCCTCATTCTCTATATATCATTACCAAACGATCCATCCCTAGTCGTGAAAATCATTCATTTCGATAATACACCTTTGTTTTGTAAAAACCGGTATGTTTAGTATAAACCTTTCGTAAATCATTTGAGTTCCTTGAAATCCCTTCGTAATATGATTTAGAAATACGAGTTTTGCGTTTGTTCAAAACTTTGTATGTTTGTGCAAAATGTGCATGTCTTTCCACCCCGAAAACATTTACAAAAATGTAAAATAGTAAAAAGTGGGGGTTATGAACTCACCTGAATATTCCTGTGCAGAGCTAGCTAATTTACGACTTCGTGATGTCGTTTCCAAAATGAGACTCGCTAGCGTGCATTCTACAATATTCCTAACACGGAATACCTTATAAGTTTCTAAACAAAGCGGTAACTAGTCTACGTGTCACCGAGCTCTACCGAATCGTTAGCCGAACGATTCGACAGTAAGTTGTTAACTTAATGGAAAAGATTAAGTTATATGTGTTAAGTCTCGTTTAATGTCAGTAGCAGTTTAGTAAGTCTTGCAAAAGACTTAGTTTCCGAGAGACTTAAAATGAATAAATATTCATATAAAAATATATAAATATCTCGTTGTAGGTGTGTTAGCCGTCTCGAGTAGTCATACGTGTATAAAAGAATATTTCTATGAAAATATCATATAACAAACTCGTATCATATATCACGTTTCGGGTATATTTGCCAAAAATATACGTATAGGCCGTTTAGGCGTATAAAATAAATGTGAAGAGTTATATTTATTTTATAGAGGAATCGCCGAGTTGTTATGTTTGAAAAATAAATATATAAACCATATTTATTTTTGTAAAAGATTTCGCGTTGTGCGACATTTAGAATAAATATATCACTATATTTATTTTAGTAACACAATTGTAGTGTCGTTTGAAATACGAAATAAATATATGAGCTATATTTATTTTGTAAAAGTATACGAGTTGACGACGTTCGAAATAAATATAACATTATATTTATTTGTAAAAGCGTTTGGAATTATCAAGGTTTGAAGTATTATAAACTCGAATTCCGTTAAGCGTCGTTTTTGAAATATAATACGTGTCGTGTTTAAGGGTGTTTCTCGAAAAACGGGCAGAGTTTCCTCTATTTTTGGACGGCCCCGACAACTAAAGTGTCGTTATATTTTCAAAATTCAATCAGGATTCTAACAACATTTACGTATAATCAAATTTATATAAACGAAATAATAAATCAATGTATGCTTTAACTATTGATTCGCCTATTTTATTTCGGTTCGAGCTCGTTTTTACGTAATGAGTTAAAAGTATAAAACACGAAATAGTAACGCCGTTAAAATCTTTACCACTTCTTCGAGTCGACACGTCGAGCCGCTTGACTGAGTTGACTGAGTCAACTGGTTTGACCCGCTGAGTCGACTCGGTTTGACCGAGTCAACCGAACCGTCTGACCGAATCGCGAGACCCGAACCTTGAACCCGCTGAACCACCAGCTGAACCGAAGCCGAGTCAGACCCGTAACACCCGAACGCATTGAATTTAGAGCCTGTTAAACCACATGTGAACCGAATCATATCTTGAGCCAAACATAACCCGGAGCCGATCTGAGATGAACAAAACCCGTATTCGCTAAATCAAAACTCGAACTAACCTTTGAGTTGAACTGAATCTGAACCGAGACCGACCCTTGAGCCGAAATCTGACCCGAGGCTCCCAGGTTGAGCCGCACCAATCTTGACCCGAACCAACTCAAAGCTGAGCACAAATCTGAGCCGATACTCCACCGTGCCTGAGTCGACATCGAGACCACCACCCGATTCTGAATGTCATCGGACTGTCGCCGCTGCTCGATCCACCACCGCCGCCGTGAGCGGCGGCGCCGCTGCCACTCCGCCATAAATCTCTCTCTCCGTCTCATTTCTCTTTCTCTCTCTCTCTCCTGATTGTAGCCACCGCACCACCACCGGACAGTGGTGGTGGCGCTCCGATCGTGAATCGAAGAAGAAAGGGAGCAGGGGGGTGTCTTCGCCTGAAAGGACCACCGGTAGCCACCGTCTCCCTGTGGTTGCTCGCCGGACAGGAATCAGAGGGGGGAGTGGAGGTGACCGAGAGATGTTGTTGTGTCTGTAAGTAATAGGGAGATCGAGAGAGGGAGTAATGTAGAGGGTGTTTGTTTACTTGCCTGCTCAAAACAAAGGGGGTAGTCCCTTTTAAAGAAGTGGATGAGATCTAATATGATCTTGAAAAATATTTTGTACAGATTTTGTAATAAGTCATAAGATTTTGTATGGATTTGGTGTATTTGACAAGATTTTGTAGATCTTGTGTAATATGCACGGGTTTAGGCTTGTGGGTTTTGGGCTTGGGCCCAGGGCCCACAAGTCCATCTCGTGAGTAAGTGGCCCGTAATTCCTACGAGACCCGTTGTCAAAACCAGAACTCCGTTTAACGTCAAAATTTAAAATACACAAAAATACGGTCGGTAGTCGTTTGCACGCCCGTTCATCGATTACGGTAATAATCGCGAAAAATTGTATCGTTGCCGTCTTTAATCCGTTTTTCTATCCGGTTTCGACTGTAGTCACAAAAATTTTATTACGAAGCTAATATATATCGTAAAAATTTAATATTTGTCGGCGTTGTCAGTATCCTGTTAGGTTTCAATCCGTTGCTGTTTAACGTTTCACAGGTTTCTCTGTAAACCACCGTTCGCGCACTGTAAAGTCGGATAAACGTTCCCAGGCACTCCAAAGGCCTAATTAAGTTAATCCGTGCTGTAAACACTATTTATTGTCGCGTTAATCACCTGTTAATCACGTAATTAGGAGCCGTAAATCACGGGTTGTCACACGAAATCCCAAGGAAGAGTTTTCTCAGATATCAAATCCCAGAGACGGGGGTATTTTCCCGTCCTTAGAAGGAACTTCACCAATACTTGATCCTGTAGCAGGGTGCACTTTTGTTCGCAGAAGAGACTTCTGAAGTACTTAATCCCACGGGAGGGGATACCCTCCTTTTCTTGGGAGAAAATTGTTCCTGTTCGTGAAGGGAAATTTTTGTAATACTTAATCCCATAGAAGGAGTTATCTCCTTATTCCTGGAAGGAAGTTCTTCGAGTCTTAATTCAATGGCGGGGACACGTTCATGTTCGTTGAAGAAACTTCTGAGACACCTGATCGCATAGGATGGGATATCCTCATTTTTTTTCTTTTATTTGGAAGTGACTTCTCCAAGACTTAATCCCCAGGGATATTAATCCCCATCGTGAAACTCCCACTTCAGTCACCTCACACATTTAAGTTTCAAATAATGACACATTGTACCTCCAACTTATTTACTTCACATTCCTCTTGTATTTTCATTCAATTCAACTTTTGATTAATGACCGAACGGCCCTTGTACTTCATCATTTCATATTACTTGCATATTCAAACCATCAACTCGACCCGAAACGCATCCAAACAATCTTGTTTACCTCGTTTATCATCTTCGTCTGTCCTGCTTCATCTCTAAACTCCTTAACTTCACCGAATTAAGCAATTAAACCTTCATATTCTTGGAAGGAGTTTCTTCAAGGCTGAATCCCGAGGGAGGGATATGTTCCTTCCTATTCTTGGAAGGAGTTTCTTCAAGACTTAGTCCCAAGGAAGGGGTATGTTCCTGTTTATGAAAGGGACTTCTAAAATACTTGATCCCAGAGAATGGGATATTCTTCATATTCTTGGAAGGGACTTTTCCTGGACTTAATTCCATGGAAAGTATATGTTCCTGTTCTTGGAAGCGACTGTTGAGGTACCTTATCCACAAGAGAAGGGATTTTCTTGCTGATGGAAGGGACTTCCGAAATGCTTTAGCCTTTAGGAGAGGATATCGTTTTGCTCAAGGAGACCAGGGTTTCTTGAGCACGAAAGACCGTAGAAGGACTTCACTTTCCCCTTAAAGCGAAGATATACTTATTAAGGTTTCCCTCTTTTTCTTTTTCCCTGTAGAATCTTTGTAGATGGTTGTTGATGGGAGGAGCTCACTTCCACCTAAGGTATAGAGTATAAGTATTGGGAACTTATCTTGCGGATTATTTTTTCTCCATGGAAGAGACTAAATTAGCGGCTCGCAGGAAGGGGTTTTTCCTTCCTTCAAGGAAGGTCCGTTTAGGTTTTCCTTAGGGACTAATAGCGTAGTCCAAGGAGTCCTCCGTCTTTAAGGACGGATCATCTGGTTTCTTCTATGGGGACTAATAACGTAGTCCAATGACTCTTCTGCCTTCAAGAAAGCAATGTCCGGTTTTTCTTTAAGGACTAACCACGTGGTCCAATGATTCTTTCGCCTTCAGGAGAGGAGCCAAGTACACAGCCCAGGCTTCTCGTTTCTTCAAGGATTAATAACGTAGTCCACTGATTCTTTTTTCTTCAGGGAAGGAGCCAAATACACAGCCTAGGCTTTTCCCTGTCTTCCAAGGAGGAATTAGCAAGGCAGCTCATGCTCCTTCCCCCTCCTTCCTCTTTTTTTTTTTTTTTTTTTTGTAGTGATCTTCGAACACGAAAACTTATGGAAGAGGCTTAATCCTTTCTGGATGAGGCAATACGAAAATAAAGATCCCTTCTAGAAGTCTTCAATGTAGAACCCAATGGTGTCATACCATGCTAGCTTCCCAGTTCGGTGTTGTCAAGCGTAGTTGGTAATACTGAACTTATAAAATAAGCTGTCTTTTAGCCCGTCCGTCTAGACGATCGGTTGTGATTCTTGTTAAACGAGAATAACCACAAGTTAGCAGAAAACTCGGGTGAACAATGTCTGCGAGAAATATAGAGCTCATATTTCTGATGAACCACTTGATACGAGGACGTCGATAAATGCTCAATAGATGTCGTGTAATGACGGTGTTGTACACTACCGGCCAGAATTTAATGTTGCATAAAGGTTTTTCTTGCTTTCACTAATGTTGTGTCGCTTTCCTCCTAGCCGAAGCTATATCCTTGTTTAAGGTGATCACTATTCTTCAGTGCGTTTTCAAAGATCATGCCTTGTTTCTCTAGTGCACATCATCCAGTCCAATATTAGCCTTTATCGACCTATCCCGTAGGCCGTGGCTAATAGCTTCTTGTGTTGTTCATGTTCATGATTTGATACATGCCACGAAAACACTTTCAAACGGTAAATTATACCAAGGATTAATTTCTTTATGGGTTAAACATGTTATCATGTGTGTACAAACACTTTTGCCTCATGTTTTATTTTGTGAAGACGTGTGACCATCATATCATTAATGGGGGTAGCCTACGTACCTTAACAGCGTTGTAATGGGAACAATAATTTGTGTCTAGAAGTGGCGCACGACACAAGGCTTCGAATGAGGGCCATGCATGATTGTTTTGTGTTAGGGTCTAGAAAAGGAGCTGGCGGAAGGGCCTGAGGAAGGGACCCCGTGAAATTCCCGAGGAAGGACCTGGGGAAGGACCTTGGTAGAAGGGCCTGAGGAAGGACCCTGTGAAAAGACCTGCGGAAGGACCTGGGGAAGGACCTTGGTAGAAGGGCCTGAGGAAGGACCCTATGAAAGGACCTGAGGAAGGACCTGGTGGAAGGGCCTAAGGAAGGACCCTGTGAAAAGACCTAAGGAAGGGGCCAGGTGGAAGGGCCTGAGGAATGACCCTGTGAAAAGACCTGAGGAAGGGGCCAGGTAGAAGGGCCTGAGTAAGGACCCTAGGGAAGGACCTTGGTAGGAGGGCCTGAGTAAGGACCCTGTGAAAGGACCTCGTGGAAGGGCCTGAGGAAGGACACTGTGAAAAGACCTGAGGAAGGGGCCAGGTGGAAGGGCCTGAGGAAGGACCCTGTGAAAAGACCTGAGGAAGGGGCCAGGTAGAAGGGCCTGAGTAAGGACCCTGGGGAAGGACCTTGGTAGAAGGGCCTGAGGAAGGACCCTGTGAAAGGACGTGAGAAAAGGCCTGTGGAAGGGCCTTGTACCAGTAAAATATTATTATTTTTCCCTAAGAAAGTCAAAATAACTTTCTTTTCATAAGGAAGCTTTACCACATTGGTAAGAGTAAGACATCATTACTCTTTTTTTTTTTACAAAAAGTAAGGTCACATCAACCTGTCATCCTAGAATGATGTGAAACCCTTTTTGTGCATCATGTGTCTGTACATTATGCATAGACCCTTGTAATCTTTTCACCAACTTTAGAATTAACATAAAGTATGTGTATTATTATTACCATTTTTTTAACAAAAAAGTAGGTCTTGCGTGAAAGTACAAAAGTACTGTAACTTGAGATGTAATGCTTTCAATGTGCATTTTCACAAGACATATGCATACGTAGGTGCATACAAAAGTAGGTTTAGGAAGGTTGATGTGTACTTGTACTTTAGGGGTAAATGAGAGTACTTAGACCATATCTTATCTAGTTCTATTTGAACTAAATTTTTATTCTCTTTCCATCACCCTCTTTTTTTTATAAGTATATATGTGTGGCTATAATTCATTTTACATTTTCAAGAAAGTCATATGATTTATAACAGACAAGCTTGATAGACAAGCTTGTTGACTTTTCTTTAAAAGATACACATTTATCTTCTTTCTTTTTTGACAAAGAAATTGACTAAGTTGGTAAGTAAATACCCACCATACAATACAATTTTAAACATTAGTTAAGCTACATTATTATCAAAAGATAAATTAAATAACCCAGCCTCCTTGAGGTAGTACCTCATGGGTAGTCGGGTAGAATTCATTTTCTACATGATTTTCGATTTTTTATCATCAAAGCTTTTACGTGTCCGTAATTTTATCCATAAAAAAGGCGAGGTTCTAGCAGGCAAATTCATGAAGCTTCTTCCACAAATAAATCTATAATCTTATTCCGAGACGTGTACTGTTTTTTATGGGTCTTCGCATGTTTGTACCTTATGCACTAGTTCATGTACCCTATTATTTTTTTTTTGGTTCCCAGTGTGATGGGATGCGCTTCATATATTTTTATCATGTGTATCAAAAGTTGTAACTTTATCCTTAAGAGGATATTACAGTTTCGAGTGACCAACAAAGTATGCGTGTGTTTTTTGTTTACATCCTAAAAAGTGACAGTAATGTGCAATGCTTCATATTCACCATTTTTTATTAAAAATGGTTTTCGAGAGCTTTGCCCCCTGTAAGCAACCTTTTTGGTTTTTTTTTCTTTTACTTACTTTTACTTGATTTTCTGTTATGAGAAAACGGATATGCCATAGTTGGCACAAACTTCTAGAGGATCATTCCTCATGAAGATCCATAATCTTTACCCATAGGAATATAGAAATGAAAGGATCTGTAGAGACACATAGCAATATATACTTTACCGGATTATGAGGTATGTATGCAAGAGGATTAGAACCTGGTGACTGGAGTCGAGATGCAGATCTGACCGTCGTGGAGATGGCAGATCCAGCCGTTTGTATGAAGGGACCAAGACACGCTCGTACTTGGTCCCACGGATGGCGCCAATGTCGAATCCTCAAATCCCTGGTGGAATCTTAGATTCGGTGAGCTCCGGATCAGGTTCGTCCTCTTGTCGTCATGGTGACGGTTCCTCTTGCGGGATGTCGGGTCTTGAACTGCAACCACATGAAAATCTAGCTAGAGGGCCCGAGGGCACTCTGACGCTCAAGTCAGTATCTTGTGTGGTAAAGATAGTTATAAGTGCAAAATAAAGGGTATAAAGAGAAGGAGCTGAGGTTGTAAGGGAGAAGGAGGGGATCATAACCTGTTGGTTTAGGAAGATAAACATTCCTTTTATAATGGCATTCTTGGGCCAAAACCCTAGTGGGCTGGCTTAAGAATTGGCTTCTCAGAATTAGGCCCACTCAAACCTTCTAATCATGCTGGGAAAATCCAAATGGGCTCAGGCCCAGTCATCAATCCAAGGGAATGAGCCCAGACGAGGAGCCCACGCAGGGAGCCTCGTCGTCAACAAGCATGAAAAGACGGTTTTACCCTCACATGCTATGCATGTGAGGCTATTTAACGTGGATTAGTAACTGGGTTAGTGATAAAGGATGAAACCGGCAACAAAATTAATCTTAAAGGCTGGTTTTGGCAACTTTTAAAGATTAAGGCTGAAACCAGCAAGATTGGTGAAACTTAAAGGACGTTTTGTGCAATTTACTCGTCTATTATTTCATAATTAAATTTCTATGTGAAACCGTTATACACAAAAGTGGAAAAAAATGGATAAAAACTCATGTTTATGTGACAGTCACTTTTTCATGTGACGACGAAAAAAATGAAACCATTACCGGACTATATCTTTATGTGTAACCTCCCTAATCCTCCGTGTCCTGCTTCATCATCGGTCCAGCGCTTACCATCAAAACCAGACCTCACCACACTATTGCCAACATTCTCCTTCACCAAAATTAAAACAAACCAAGTAGAAGATCATAAACATATAGTCTGACTTGTGCTCTTTTGATCGGTTTAACCTTTTGACTTGTTTTCTTTAGATTTGCATAAGAAACAGTTAATAACTTTTCAACTTAAGTTATGCAATATTTACAAGTAGATTAACTTAATGTCATTTAAATGCGAATCAGGGTCTCGATTGCATCTTAGAATTGAGGCCATTGTGTTACGGTAGATAACAATAGAGGGTCCATTTTATAATTGTTGTATTGTGAAGGGTCTGTTGCATAACATTTGGTCATCAAGATTGTACTTAAGCGACTGATAATGAGGTATCGATGATTTTAGTAAACCTTCTTCTCTCTAGCTTCTTTCAAACTCTAGATTCTAGAATCGATCTTAACACATTGTTTTCAGTTTCGATTGTAGGTTTCACAAAACAGCGATTTAGGCTTTTAATGGTTATATCATTCATTATAATTTGATTGTAGGTTCAAAGACATTGATTTGGGTTATAGTCGCGGTGGGTGGAGACAGAAGTCACTGGTGGGATAATAGCTGGATTGTACCTGTATCGAGAGAAAAAGATTGTTGTGTTTGGTTACAAAACCTATGACCAGGACTTTCAAAAACTCGGTACTACAATACATTAGTATCATTCAAAAACAAGAACGGTTCGCACATTGAACAAGTATATTCTGCGCCCTTAAAAATGTTGACCTCTCCTTTAAGCAGCACCGATTGATGAACTCAAAACCTGAATCTACAAAAACATGAAAAATTGGGAAAGATAAGAGAAAATTTTTCATGTTTAAGTGTCGATAACCATGATTTCCGAAAAGTAAATACCTTATTTACAAGAACGTTTACTTGTTCTCGGTACATCTCCTTCAAGTCCACAATATCAGCACGAAGTTCTTCAAGCTACAAAAAAACCATAATTAGCAATGCGGATTTATATGGGTTTTGTTTTATCTCAAACGGGTCCAATCAAAATAATTAGCTAAAAGAGAACCGAGTTACAAGCTGCCCCAAGTATGTTGTAATAATATCATTTTTATATTTTATAATCATTGTTAACACATTATATATTTGTGAAAAGAATTTAAGAAAAGGGCTAGAAGAAAGTGTTGGAGGGTCAACTTTTATTTACATGACCCGTTTCAACCCAACCAAACCCGCACATATGTACCTCCTCATCACGTTCGCCCATCAGCTCAAGTGCAGCAGAGTGCCTGCGTCGTAACGCTTCCATCTCCGCCTTCATGGCTGGCAGCTGAGACACTTCTGACCGTAACTTTTCACACTGCACAAAAATAATTACTCCACAGTGAAGATTAAAATGTATAAAACACGTGTTTATTTAGGTGAGTAGAATGTGAAAGAATGATGAAAATTAGATCAAGAAATGTACCTCTGCAGTCATTTTAACCAACTCCTCCGCAAGAGAGTCCCGGATGGACTCCATGGATGCCTAAAATTAAATGATGAATATGAATATTATTAAAGGTGGGAAAATGTATTATTAATTGTGGGTAAATGAACGGTCAGAGGATTGGGTAAACAGGACAGGCTTGTTTTGTTTGGTTGACCGGACACCTTTTTGTTCACATTTTTATATAAATAATTAGGGTCTTAAACATTATTACAAAAATAATATTTTTCAATAGTACTTAAAGTTTTTATAAAGTCTTATGCATTAAAATGCACTTTAAACAAGATTAAACAAAAAAGAATATTATGGGGATAAGGAGGGCGTGTAGAAGGAAATTTGTCTTAGACCATCCGTAGTCGTCAAATTTTGGGCGTTTTTGTTGAATTACGCCCCAAAACACCCCCAAGCCTGCCCCCCTGGGCGTTTTTTTCCAAAAAAAATCGTTTTGGCGTTTTTTTTCCACATCGTGTTCAAAAGATTTGGCCAATCACTGTTGTTCTACTTTTTCTTTGTCCAATAAAGGTTTTTGATGTTTTTTTAATTTAATTTTATTTACACCCCTTTTTTAACATAATGCTCACATCCCCACTACACCCATTTTATAAAAAACGCCCCATAATGCCCCATTGCTGACTGGACTGCCACATGGCACACAACGCCCATGGGTAGGGCATTATTCATGTGTACCACTACACATGGTCTTACTTCTTGTGGTAAACATGTTTTTATTTAATTCAAAAATGTGTAATTACTCTATATCTTAAAATGCATGGTAGGTGGACCATGCATTTTTCTAATTCACCCCACCTTTAGATATTTTACACACTCAACCCTCATCTTTTGGTAAGTGACACCTTGACTTCTAACTTTTGATAATTGACAACTTTGACCCCCTATTTTTTTCTACTTAATAACTTCACACCTCATTTTCTCTAACAATTCAATTCTTTTGCTCAAAGCCTCAAATTACTTTTACAACTTCACACCGCAACGTGTGAGACATCTTCTTTATATATGCGTGACCATATTAATGTCACAAACGTAACGTGTGTGACAGTAAAAAACGAGTCACGTCACGCGCGGGCATCACACGTTAATGTCATCGTCGTAACGCATGTAATGAAGTCGAAACACGACGATGTCGCCGCAACACGCGGCACGGGTCAAAAATCTAGTGAAGTTCATAAAAGATGTGAAATTACCAATCTAGACATATAAGATGCAAGTTCACCCTCCTTTTGTCTAAGGGCAGCTTCAAAGGCGTTTGGTGTTTTGCTTTTTAAATAATGTGAGGTCTCTCCGGTATTTCTCCTTTCCGAGAGGGTATCAGATGAGTCCAAAGATGCTTGCAGATAAAAACTTTCCTCCATACTGCTCAAACTGCTAGCACTAGAGAGTCTGTGAGTCAAACCTGCATATAAAAAGTCAACAAGTAAGAGAATTGAAATTAAAAGAATTTATAATTCATTTCACTCGTAGTTACTGTACCATTCTCAGTTGTGGATTTTGTTCTGGCTATCTTATTTTGCTCGAGAAGAGCCTTTTCTAGTTCCAAACGTGCGGCTTTTTCGCGTTCTATATCCTGTAATCATCATTATCATCAACATCATCATAATTATATTGTTTTTAAAACTACAAGTTTAACATTTTAAACTATTTATAATGGTACCTGCTGAAGAAGTTCACGGTGTGTCAATGCTTCATGAAGCTCTTGCTTATGTTTCTGTTTGAGTTGACTTATTTCTTGTTGAAGCTGACTCACGTGACCTTCGTGAGTATCAGCCTCCTCTTTTAGTGCCAGGTAATCCTGCCTACTTTCTGCTGCTCTTTGTCTTTCCTTTTCAAGGGATTTTGTTAGTTGTGTTTGCTCAGTTCTCAAACATGATATCTGCAGCAAAATATTAAATTACTATTGTAAAAATGTAACCTAGAGATGCCCAAATTCCAATTTTGACCCATTTACTAAACATAGAATTTCTTCTCATATGAACCCTCCACTATATATATATATAGGATTCATTTCCTACGAGAACTCCTCCGAGTTGTGAGAACCGCGAGAACTCCTACTTCCCGTGTGAGTTTTTTAACCAAATTTTGCGCAATCGTAGATTAACATCTAACGAAGACATCTGTGAAAAAAAAAATTGGCGAGCCGGCATTTTTTCGACATGCAAGTTTGAGATTTACACTGGTGTAAATGGCTGCTGACATCATCAGCTTCAGAACGTTACGACAGTGTAAATTTGTTTTACACCGACGTAAGAAGTCGTATACAATATTTTTTTGGAAAAGTTGCATAAAATAACATTTTCGTCAAAAAATAATTTTCAAAAAACCTTACGATTAGATTAACAGGTTCTCACAACTCAAGCTAGTTCTCAGTTTAACCCTTCCCTATATTATATATATACACACATATAGATACAAAGTGTCTTGGCTCAATGGTCAAGCCACCTCAGTCGCCCCATACAATAAGTACCCATTTTGACCCAACCCACCGGAGTCCGGACCCTCTCGGTTTGACACCTCTATTGTAAATTTAATCATCTAACCAACCAATAAAGGGTATCCACCTGAGCTTCAAGGACATTAATGCGAGATAATGTTTGAGATAATCGTTCATTGACAGAACGCTCTCTTTCCTCTGCTCCTGCAGCTTTGGCCTCTGCTTCCTGTGAATTTTAAATATTAGCAAAGCTAACAACAAAAGGACGAATAATAACTTCAACAATATATGTAGGAGTAAGACCTGAAGACGTGAGTTTAGTGATCTCTCCACAGCACTCCAAGCTTCTGCCTTTCTAGCACTTGTTTCCTAAAAGAAAAGAAAAAAAAAGGTTTAATAAAACCATGTATGAAAGGTGAAGCTATCATTAAAATAAAAGAAGAGTAAAATGCCATTTTCGTCCTTGAGGTTTGGTCAATTTGGCGACTTTCATCCAAAGGTTTGTTTTTCCGCATCTGGATCCAAAAGGTTTGAAATCTACCATTTTCATCCGGCTGTTAACTCCATCCATTTATCTCCGTTAGGTCAGGGTATTTTCGTCTTTTTTGTTAACATAAAGGGCAATTCGGTCTTTTTTCACTTTATGTACAAGCATTTAGTATAGTGAAAAATACCGAATTGCCCTTTAAGTTAACAAAAAAAAAACGGAAATGCCCCTGACTTCACGGAGAAAATGGATGGAGTTAACGAGCCGGATGAAATTGGCAAGATTTCAAACATTGTGGATCCAGATACAGAAAAACAAACCTTTAGACAAAAGTCGCAAAACTAGCCAAACCTCAGGGACGAAAATGGCATTTTACTCATAAAAGTATAATAAAAACCTGAATAGCCTCAATCTGCCTCAAAAGAGGCCTAGTAGATTCCGGAACCTGTGTAACCAACTCTTCACATCGACGCTCACTTGCCTGGAGACCAACATTACAGAGTGATAAATTAATAAATAAACAGATGGAAATGTTGATTTAATTTAAATATTTATTATTAGGACAGACTTGGTATCTTTTTTGAAGGTCCTCGATGTCTCTCCTTAGCATATCTTCTCTAAAAACCGCCTGCAACAACAAACAAAAACTAATTAGGCAAATACACTGACCCAAAAGAAAAAAAGAAAAGTAGAACCGGGTATTTGAAATGCAAACCTGTTGCTCCTTTCTGCTGAGAGTTTGCCTTAATTCTTCTAGGGTTTGAACTAACAAAGCTTCACGCTCTTCAGATTCCTTTATGCGGCTTTCTAGTTCAACTCTAGCTTCATCATTTGCGCGTGATTCTGCTAATGCTTCGGCTTCTTTGGCTGCACTTAAAGCATTTGTGTAGTATTCTTTTTGAGTCAACAGCTCAGCTTGGTTTTTCTCTATTGTTTCTTGGAGCAGCTTCTCTGTAGCAGCTTTGTCCCTCTTTATACTCTCTACCTTGCTCTCTTCAACCTAACAAGTTACACTCGAATTATAGATACAATTAAAAATATCAACTGATTCAGAAACATAACTAACTACCTACCTGTAGCTTTGTTATCAGTCCTTTCTTCTCTTCTTCAAGCTCTCTAATCTAGCATTCACCACAAGAAGAAAACTAATCATACATAGTGACAGGTATTGGCTTCTAAAATAGTTCATACAATTTTATACCTGTGCACGTAGTTTCCTGATCGTCGATTCTTGAGCAGCTTGTTTCTTTGAAAGCTCTTCGCCTAAATGAACAAAAAGAAACAAGATCAATATTATATATTTAAATATTACAATTAGCTGCAAATACCAATATAAAATACTATTTTTAATATGTTTACCTTCTGCCATAACTTGAGTGATGATTTCATCTTTTTCCTTCAGAAGAGCAGCGGCATCGCTTTTTTTATTTTGCTCTCTGCGTAGCGTGTCTCTTTCCCTCGTGAGGGCATAAACCTGAATTTTATAGCTTTGACTTCGTATTTAGCAACTAATAATCTACTTTTTTTTAAATAAAGATGTAACTGAAACGGGATTTTGTATATAAAAAAACAGTTTGCCTTTCTTTCAAGAGTTGAAACCCTTTGGTGATACTCTTCTCGTAGGGACTCGACCTCAGCTTCATTTGATTTTCTCTGGTTAAAATAACAACACAGTTAATAAAGCAACAATAAGAGAACAAATCATAGAAGAAAATTCAGAAAGAAATTATTTTAATTGGCATATTGGAGAACAAATCATAGAAAAAATTCAAAAAAAAAATGTTTTTTAATTGGCAAATTTTCTAAAGGCACTTATGCTAAATAACGATGCTAGTATAATTCATAATGCAGTTAAGCAAAATTCAAAAATCTTACCCTTTCCTCAAGCAATGACTTCAGCTGCTCATTCTCATTCATTAGATTTTCAATTTCATCAGCTTTTGTCTGGAAACATGTTTCAAACAATTAAAACATTTATAACTGACAAAAAATATCATAACAATTCAAAAAAAAAGTTATACGTAAATGTACCTGAGCTTGTTTAGCGGCTCCTAAGAGTGCAGTCTCCATCAACTTCATCTCCTTCTTCACCTTCTCTAGCTCAGCCATTAAATCTGAATTTTCAGACAAATTTCTTCCGGAACTTGACACTTGTTCTTTAACTTCAGGTTCATGTTCACTAGCATCATTTGTATTTCCATAACCTGAAACCACTTCAGCAACCATCTCAGAAGCATCACCCGGTTCTTTACCGTCAGTTTCGCTGACTTCACCCGTCACATCAGCTGCCACACCCACCCTCTCAATTGCGGAAACTTCCGGCACCATTTCTTCTTCTTCTCGATCCTTCTGTTCAGTCTTCGCGGCCACCTCGTTTGACTCGGGGGCTGTACCGGCAACTTGATCTTCAGAACTTGTGGACACATGTTCTGTTGACTTATGAGACTCTAACTGGTCAGGACGATCTACACTCGGTTTTTCGGATAGTTCAATATCTGGTTTTTGTGCATTATCCGTTTCTAGGGCGATGGCGGTAATTTCATGCGCCAGCTCATCAACAATATTTGTTTCAGCCCTTCTCTCCGCTTCTTCCGTAACTATATTATGCATCTCCTGTGCCAGCTCCTCAATAATACTTGATTCACCATGTTCACTGGCATTAACATCTGTTTCGTCACTTTCGTGTTCTGCAGATGTCAATGGATGACTTGACGATTCATGTTTCTCTGCAGACTCAGAATTTTCCGACGACTCGGCATGTTCTTCCTCGTCTTTTTTACCGATAAAAGACATTAAATCTGTAGACCATAACCCTGAAGCTAAAAAAATAAATAAGCAGTTAATAAGTTAGCTCCAAAAGTTACTGGTATTCAACACTATGCGATTTCAACCCATTTACATGCGAAGGTCAATTTGGGTTACAATCTCATAGTCAAAGATCAAACAAGTTGAAAGTGTGGAGTGCACATTTGTTTGAGAATGCTATGATTTCAAACCCGCAAGACAACGTGGACTGAAAATCAGTTGTGAATTTGGTCTTTAGTACCAATACTAGTTCTCTGTATCACATTTGTGCTTCGGCAGCGAGTTCGTTTAGCACTGCTGCTGTTCAGCATTGAAATGGTTGTTTAATACTGAAGTTTGTTTTCAGCAGTGAATGTGTTCTTTCGTACTGAACATGTTATGCGATACTAGAACTGATCTTCAGTACTGAACTATGAGCAGTTTTAAAACTGAAAGTAACTGCTAATCGGCAGTTGTAACTTGTAACCGCTAACCGTCGTGGCGTTTCACCCCTAGATTTAAGTTCATTTAGTCATCATTTCAGGGTACACGAATTTCATAGTTGTTAATGGCGAATAGCGACAAGGTACCTATACGCTACATAGCGAATAGCGATAAATAGCATGAGCTATTGTATAAATAGCGAAACACTAGAAAAAAATTATAAAACTTTTTATATGTATATTATATCAAAATACCTTGGAATATACGCTATTTTACATGTATATTTAACAAAAACCTAAATTCCAGCTATTTTATAGCTATATTTAATCGCTATTTATATTTGGGAAATTGGTCTATAATAATCCCTAGTAGACGTCATTGGCCATTGGCAGTCCCACTTTTGAATATTCCCCCTGCCAGTCCAACCTTCCATCTATTTTTCCTCCACCGTTCCCCCATTAAAAAAAACTTAACGGAGTTAAGTTTTTTCCATTAAGTTTTTTTCCGAATTACAAACAGATCTTTTAGGGTTTTTTATCTGAACGACGATACGAGTCGATTGATGTAAAACTTACCTCGAACCGGTGCTCCAAACGACTTGATTTTTGTTAATTGGAAGTTTAAACACCCAAATTGAAGCACCGTTTTCGTCGCTTGGAGCACCGTTTCGAGGTAAGTTTTACATCAATCGACTCGTATCTTCGTTCTGATCAAAAGCCCTAAAACATCTGTTTGTAATTCGAAAAAAAACTTAACTCCGTTAAGTTTATTAAACGGGGGACCAGTGGACGGAAAATAGGTGAAAGGTTGGACTCTCGCAGGGGATATTCAAAAGTGGGAGAGATTATTACACGCCAATTTCCCTTTATATTTTAATAATCTTAAAAAGATAACTTAAATCCCACTATTTATGGCTACATACCCTATAGTACGCTGCACTATTTGTTACAGCGACCGCTATTGACATGGGAAACGACGGCACCAGTTAGAGTAGTGGAAACTCTTACCTTGGAGGGGAGGAGAGGAAGAGGCAGACCCAAACTGGCATGGGATGAGCAGATTAGGCATGATTAACTAGAATTGCATCTTTCTGAGGACATGGTCCAAGATAGGACTTCGTGGAGGCGTAGGTAGAAGTGTACAAATCGGTTTTTTTCAAAAACCGGTTTCGGTTATTAACCGAACCGGTTTTTTCATCCAAAACGAAAACCGGTTTTTTCCATAACCGGTTTCGGTTGCTAACCGGTTTTTCAAGTCCAAAACAATAACCGGTGTAACCGGTTAGGATCGGTTTTTAACCGGTTTCTGCCAAACCGGTTTCGGTTATTAACCGGTTTTTCAGATCAAGAATCCTAACCGGTCTACAACCGGAGGTTTGGTTCGGTTGTAAAACCGGTTAAAAAAAACCGGTTTCAGTTTTTTTCCCGGTTTCGGTTCTAAAACCGGTTTTTGTACACCTCTAGGCGTAGGAATAGGGTTAAGGACTTCTAGAGGATATTGCAGTAAGGTCTTAGGTGTATTTCAGGGGCGTAGGTTTTTCTTATTCTTTAAGGGACTTTTCCGGTGATTGTCTTCTTGTGTTTATGCCCAAATGCTGTTGTATGCTATTATACATGATTTACATTATATTGTGCCACTCTGATCACTTTCTTGGTATGGGCGACTTGTTATTTCTATATTCTTTGACTTGGTGTGTTGGTATAAGTAGCTTTGCTATTCGTGGGATTTACTGGGTATGGTTGTTGTTGTTGTTGTTGACGAATTCATACAAAATTCTCACTCGTTGTTGATTTCTAATTCTAATATACAATACAATTGAATTTCCAGCAAAATATTCAATCTGAACGTGTTCCAGTATTCACCAGGAATGACAAAACCAATAAATTTGAACAAGATTTAGCTAAAGGGGAAACGAATACCTTGAGAAGTGGAAGAAGCACCGTCAGGATTGTCTTCCAACCCAAGGGCATTATCGAAATTCTTTTCGATAGTTTTAACACCTGCACTGATCTTGTTAACAGCTTCGGTTAGATCAGGAAAGTTCCCTAATGAAACCTTCCCACTAAACCAATCCATCTGCTAATCTATAACTTATATTCTTGAATCAATTCAGATCAACAACCCTACAAGTTAAACCAATATTTGTAACATGAATACCACACGGCAGGCAAAAGAAAAAGAAAAACATTACACGGACGGATCTAGGGTTTTTTTACTAATTTAGGAACTTAGATTGTGAGCTACGGATTCGGATACGTACTTGATTTAACATATGTGGATTCGCAATGAATCTGACTGATTTGATGTGTCAGATGAGATAAAGTTAACAGTGATTGTTTAGCGGATATTAAGTGCGAAATAAACGGTTGTCGGCGGCACCGGAAGCCGGAGGATTATGAGTTCCGGTACCGGAGGATTTTGGGGATTGTGTAACTACAGGATTAATATTTGGCAAATAAATAACGTTTTGAGTATTAAATTAGTCGAACAGTGAACGTATTGCGGTCGGTGTGGAAAAAAAAAAAAAGAAGTTGGAATTGAGGAAGATTTACGCAAATTTGAAGATCTGGAAAAGGTTTAGGAAAATATTACCTCGAAAAGTGAAAGTGGTTTGTTTATGATTAAGCATAAACCCCTCAAAAAGATTATTTATAAAATTATTAAGAAAATAGAATATGACGAGAAATAATTATGAAGTTTGATGAACTCTCGTACTTGTGGTGGGGTCTAGAGACGGTAAGACGTAGACAAGTCTTACATTTATCTTGAGGGATAGAGAGGTAGAATTTTTTTCCCATTTCGTCTTTTTGGTCTCACTTAACATATAATAATAGTAAAATACTTCTATCTATATGAAATATGGAACGGAACCCCAAGGAAAAATTACTGAGTCTTGTAGGGGAATATTGGAGAAGAAACGGTCGTTTTTTTATGTATTTAACAAAAAGTAGTTTATCTATAAAAGTCAAAGTAAAACACATAGTTACTCAAAAATATGTAAAAAAAACATAGGGTATAAACACATGATATGCACAAGTAGCGCACCAAATAGACGAGTAACGATAACATGCAAATGTCACTTATATAATGTAAGACCCTTACATTTATTGAATATTTCATATAATATATAGTGCATTTTAAAACGCCGTTTATTTCGAAAACATCGATGAAACGACGTTTACATAGAGTTAAAAACCTTCAAACGATATTTACAAAAGTTTAAAACATCCAAAAGATGGTTATAATAGTTTGAGTAAAATGCACGGATAGTCCCTGTGGATTTGCAAAATAACACCTATAGTCCCTAACTTTTGGAAATTACACCGGTGCTCCCTATGGTTTGACAGTTTGTTACTCGGATGGTCCCTGGAGTGGATGACGGTTAGTTTTCTCCGTTAAGTGGATGTGAAATGACAAATTTACCCTTCATCTTTTCCAATTTATAAAACAAATCAACCCCACCCCAACCCCCCCCCCCCCCCATTTCTCTTTGTTTCCCCCACCAACCACTACCCACCTACACCACAAGTAACCACCTTTAGATCCGACGCCGTTTCGTTGGTTTCGCCAGCTACTATCTACCAAATTAATTAACGTCTGAGGTTTCTTATTTTCTGTTTTTTTTCCAAATTCTTGATAGAGATGGCGAGTTCTAATCATACTACAAATGTTAAAACAGTGAAGTCAAAGTCTCCAAGTCCATCCTCGGAGTCTCCTAACAAACGTAAACGTAAATCAGTTTCTACGAATAACGTTAATACTAACGAAGAAACAAAAGTCGCCAAAGAAACAACTGTTGCTGACACAAAGCAACCAGAAGCAGAAATCAAGGACATCAAGATGCAAGATGCTGAGGTGACATATAACAAATCAGATATAGTCGAGGAAAAGAGTACAAAAGACGGTGAAACCAATGAAACGGCGGCGAATTTGAATATGGTTACTTGTGGTGTAGGTGGGAGGTGGGTGTTGGTTGGTGGTTAATGGTGGGGGAAACAGAGAGAAAGGTGGGGGGTGGGTGGGGTTGGGGTGGGGTGGGGTTGGTTTGTTTTATAAAGTGGAGAAGATGAAGGGTAAATTTGTCATTTCACATCCACTTAACAGAGAAAACTAACCGTCATCCACTCCAGGGACTATCCGAGTAACAAACTGTCAAACCACATGGAGCACCGGTGTAATTTCCAAAAGTTGGGGACTATAGGTGTTATTTTGCAAAACCACAGGGACTTTCCGTGCATTTTACTCTAATAGTTTTACATAAGTTTGGTAACAAAAGAGACTATTAAAGTAGCGGAAGCTTCATTAGATTGTGTGTTCGGTTCTTGACATGGCTTGATCATCCTCCGAGGTCTAAATTGCATCGTTACATATCACACAAGTTCATTCAAATGATTAGAAGTCAAAGCATTTGAACAAAAGAATTAAACACAAGAAATTATATTTTTTTGGGATTTTTACATATTTCCCCCTCCTAAGATGGCTTATTACATATTTCCCCAAATAAAAAATTCAATTACATATTTCCCCTCCCTAACATATATATATTACATATTTCCCCTTTCATTAAAATTACTCTTATTGAATGACTATTTTACCCTTAATGAACTAATTATACTACATATTAAAATATGAAGTCTTTGAACAGTAATTTGAACAGTAACAGGGGTGTTTTGGGAATTTACAAAAGAACAGTAGTAAAAGCCATTTGTACCCACCGCCCTCCTTTCTTCAAACCCTAACCCTAACCCATTGAAAGACAGAGAGAGCGGGGAGAAGAAATGGGAGACAGAGACGGAGAAGTCTCCGGCTTCGACACGGTGGACGCGCCGCACACGGCTCTCCGGCGTCGACATGGCAGACGGGTCCGGCGTACATGGTGGTGGGGTTATGTCGGGTAACCGCAACTGCAGTCAACAGTGACGACGGTTACGGTATGACCGTTTTGAGCAACGATGGTGATCACAGTAAGAGAGACAGGAGAGAATCAGAAGAGAGAGATTGCGAAGGAGAGAGTTTTGGAGATAAAAGGAGCCTGTCACTCTTCCGGCTGCCTCCCTCGCCGGCGTCATGATGAACGGTGGTTGTTGTACTCGACAAAGGACGGTGGCTGCACTTAGGGTTCCGCCTGTTGAACCCGGCACAACCGACTGTCTAGCAGCGGCGGCAGACATCCTTGATGGTTGGTTTACAGCGGTGGTGGTGGTAGGGACGTAGCAGGCAGTAACCATGGTGGGATTATTTTATTTGTTACCGATTTCATGCTCCGTGTTTCGATTGAAGGTACAATCTTAATTAGTAGATTTTTTATTTGATTTTCAAACTTCTTGATGATCTTATGGGGATTTTTAACTTACCATGTTTACATTTTTGGGGTTTGATGTGCGTGGCCTTTGACAACGTTGGTGATTTTTTGGGGATTAGTTCCTTTTCCATCCAATTAATTGCATGTTCTCTCTGCTTTTCAATCTTTTTGTTTGGTTAGTGTTTTATTACAGTTCATATGCTCTTTATCATTGAGTTTGTTTCTTGAATGTGTTTTCCTTGCGGGTGCGGCTTTTTGAGTTTGATTTCGTCTTTTATATGATCGTCCTTCGGTTTTCCTAGGTATGTTACAGCTACGTATTAGTTTTATGTTATGATTTGGGATTTTGGGGGTATAATTTCTTATGTTCGCCGTTTTGGGTTTTGGTATTTTAGGTATATGTTTTCATTTGGGGCTTTAAACCGAATGCCCTGTTCTCCACGCGTGCCCTGTTTAAGGCACACATCTCCTTTTTAACCCAATCACAAACCTACCATAGAGAGAGAAGGAGAGGGCAAACGGATAAAGGGTTGCGGTGGCTAACCCACCACAGTACCCGCCATCGTCGACGCACCCACATCCGGTGTGTGGGTTGTCGGTTTCCTCAAACGGCGGTTTCAAGTAGAAACGCCGCCATCAGCGGTCACTGGCGTTTCGATGAGGTGTCTACGACGGATGTTCCGGTCATGCCCTTTTGCATTGCATGTGGGTCAAATGATTTACTTTTTTCTTCTCAGATTGTGTAGATTTATGGTTGTATTCTTTGATATGCTATTTGTTTTTATGGATTGACCACAATATATTTTGGTTTACTATATGTTTCGAGGCTCTTAACCTGGTCATAGTTAGGTGATTCTTTACATCTTGACCAAACAGTGTGGAAAAACCAAGTGAAGTCATTGTTTAGTTTTAAATCAATATAATCCATTATACCTGCTCAAAAGTTTTTCAAAATCAATAGATCGGATTCAAGATTTGCACAACGAATTTTTATATAGAAGTCCTCTGTTTATGATATAATTACTTATTTAAATTTCATGAAATCATACAGGTCCAAATAAATTAATAAAGTAATCACAATTCCTTTTGTTTTAAATAAAACTTAATTACATTTTTTTTACAAAAGGAGCCAAAATCGTAATTTACTCTTTCTAAAATAATAAATATTAGATAATAAACGTTAAACCTCCGGTTCTTAGTTCAAAACTTTAACCCGGTCAGTCAAAAGTGAAACATATACTTTAAGTCGGCTAAACTTACGGACTTGCTTCGGTTTGGGCGGTTCGGTCGGGTTTCAACGGTTCATAAACACCCATAACTAATTCCATCTTAAAAGTTTTTTTTCCTCCAAATAATGAGAAGTGATTTGGACATTTGTTATAGGATGCTAAGTTGAAAGCTGCTAACATGCACATCTACTTAAAGAGAGGAAGTCCAAATTACCAAAAAGGACTAGCGAAGATGCGGGCACTAGGAGAGGAAATTAGCATCCCAATTGAGGTGAAATTTTTTAATCATTTAATTTCTCAACAATAAGATTTTAGAAACAAGGGTAATCCTGTCTTTATGGAGTCAAATGTACCTTCAAAAAGGCAAAAAAAGAAGAGGGAATAACTTAGATTATTAAAACTGTTTGTGAGCGAGGGTGTTTTGGATTTCGGTTCAAACTGCTTCTTTGGGAGTAAAGAAGCCGTTTTAATAAGTAATCCCAAACACCCCGTGCAATGTCGTTAAAACTTGAAACTTTGTTTGTGTAACAATTTGTCTAATAAGCATTATCACTATGAAACTTTATAGGGGTGTTGTGATTTTGATGACTCTAGGCTCAAATAAGATATTTGCTTATGAATCATTATGTAGGTGTACGGACCCGAAGCAACGATGACCGGAATATGCAAACAAGCGATTGAATACATCACCGCCTCTGCCTAAATGTTATCGGGCTTTTTTGTTTCTCAGTTTTCTGTGGTTTGTTGCATTTATTGTGCATGGGTTGAATGGCAAAGGGATGCAGGAGGAAAAGAGGTGAATGGTTCAACATACCAGCTAATGCCATTTGCATACACCTTCTGCGAACACTATTGACGGGGATAGGCATGTCGAATCGCCTTCGATCTTACGGGCATGGACTATATGCATTTTGTTGACAAATTGATTAAGTTGTTTGTTGTGAATCATTTGTTTTCTTTTATATGTATGAAGCAGAAATACATTTTGTTCATATCAACGATGAAGATCAAAACGCAGCTATCGTTATTCTTTAAACCATCCCATTATTGAACAGGTAGCACCTTTTCGGAAACATGCAACAGGAAGCATAACAAGGAATGATTTGGTCATAGGTAAGGTAGGTGGTGTTTCATGAAGAAGTTGGTAACAAATTAGAAGTTGTTGTATTTGTAACTATTTAGAAGTTATGTATTTGTAACAGTTAAATTTAATAGATTTGTATGTTGTACGAGTGTCTATGCCGCCACGAATCACAAATGAACCGAATCGAGCCCCGCTAATCATAGGCGCAACGCGCCGGGTTAATAACACTAGTTATACATATATTATACATATATATTATATTATAATTTGAATGAAATGAACAGTAACAAATTGTTTTGTCTTCACCTGCAAAAGAGACTAACAGAAAGAAAGTGAGAAACCAGATAAAAAAAAAGGTGCCCCAACGGGTTCTAAACAAAGAGAGGCGGTGGCTCTAGGGTTCCAGCACCACAACCGACGGTCCCGCGAGGCCAGTGGTGGTAGCGATTTGGGTTGACAGAGGAATGACGACTTCCTTTTCAAGGGTTGGTATTCCGGCGAGGTGTTTTCCGATCTAAATCCCGGCAATATTCCGGTAAGCCTCGATTCGATCGCATGTCCTATAATTATTTAAATCGATCTCTATTCTTATGGTTGAAGTTGTTTAGGGTTATTCTAGACTCCGACCAAAATCCGGTGAACAACGACGGTGGTTGTAATGGGTGAACTGCTGGCGAATAATGTCGGGAATATTTGATTGAAATGGTCCAAATTTCTTTCCAAAGTCAAAATCAAAATCAAAACAGTGAGCGGCCATAAATCACATCGTTGCTTTCTCTCTCTAGAATGATTCAAAGATGGCACAAGAAGAAGACCCAACTTCCACTCATAGCAATCGTCTTCTTCCTCTGCACCATCTTCTACAACGAACGCCGGTTCCAAGAAATCCGGAAACCAAATGATATCGCTGCTCGGAATGATGTCAAGAAGACATTTTCTTCCCTCAATCGCAGTGGTTCGAAAGCTTCTGCAGGTTTGTAATGCGTTTGTGTTGATTCTTTGTTTATAATTGCTCTGTAGGGTTTATGTTTGCACATCGTAAATTTGGCCTCTTTGATTTAGTATGTTTTTGGGATCTTTGGTTTGGTATGTTTATTGATCTGACTATCTTGGGAGAGATATTAATGCAAATTTGTATTTTGGGGCCACATCCCTTCGGTTTTAAAACGTTTAGTGTTAAATTAATCCGCCAGTATTTGTCTTATTGTGAGTTAGATAATAGTTTTCATCTCTAAAAATGGCAGGGACTTTGGATAGATTCAGCACCTGCAACTCTACAGTAAAGTACAATGGAAGATCTAATTTGAACACACCTTTGCTTCAATCTGATGAACAAGAAAACACGAAAGATTCGTGCAATGTGTTTTCGGGCATATGGGTATTTGACAACATTTCTGTTCCGCTTTATAATGAATCCGATTGTCCATACATGTCTGACCAATTGGCTTGTCACAAAAATGGAAGACCTGATTTGATGTACCAAAACTGGAGATGGCAACCTCATGGCTGTGATTTAAAGAGGTAATGTTTGTTTCAACTTTATCGATATTCATAACTCGATCAGATATAGATCATAAGTGTCACTTGATTACAATTTAGAATCAGGCATTATAAATAAGCTGGTTTGGGTTCTGTATTATGATTTAATCTCAAACGGGTCAAATAAGAAAATGTAATTGAGGAAATGAATCAAATGGGCCGACGAGGTCAAACAGATCTAAAGTGGCCCAAGTGTATTTTCAATTAATACAACCTAAACATTAAGATTATTATTGTTTTGTAATCACATTTCATGCATTTGTTACTTCAACATTTATGTGTAAAGACTGAAAATATATTATACAAAAAACATACTGTAACACAAAAAAAAAAAAAAAAAAAAAAGCAAAAACAAAGCCATCCAATCTTCCACTGTTATTTTGCGATGAAAAATATGATGGGGAAATAGAAGAAATGGCAATACAGTACATATGTCCAAAATAAAGGTTTTTTGACAAGGGTGGCTACGAGGTATTTAAGTTTTACCTATGGTGGGTCCGGGTGAGTTTTCTCTCCAGGTCTCAAGTTCAAGTCTGGGTGACAGGGTTTCTCATTGAGGGGTTTAAAATGTGGATCTATTGGGCGGGAAGAAGCCGGCATTGAAGTTGGTGAAGTTCTCAACCATGGCCGGGTGAGGATAAAGCTTGAAAGAGGTTGTGAGGAGAGAAACGTGGGAAGAAGCCGGTATTGAAGTTGGTGAAGTTCTCAATCATGGCCGGGTGAGACAAAAAAGCATTTCCGTGTTTCTTAAAAGTAAATTTGGCATATCATGTTATTACATTAAAAATGATTCAGTTTAGTATGATCGTGTTATGAGTTGACGTATATGTTATCATACCAAGGATAATTTGGTTGAGCATGCCGCAACGCGGCGCTGTGTACATAACTAGTTAAATGAAAATTTACATATTTCCTCTTTTTAATATCGTGAGTCAATTACATATTTCCCCAATTCATGTACATTTTCTCTTATCAAATGAAACATCTCAACGCTTGTCCTCGTGTTTCACCTCAGCTCGATTTTTCACCACTTCTATTATCATATTCAAGTGAGTAATGGCTTACCCTTTAAAATGTAGGTTTGTTATACGCATAAAACATAATTTAATGTGCAAGAAACTTTAAACAAAGAGCCAATGGAAACTAAATTTGAATTTAATTAAAACCAAAGGAATATCGAATACATAAAAAACTGAATCTCCAGATCCTAAATTGAAACCGTGAGGATGCTTTAGTTCTGTAACTTCAATTCTTTAAACAATTCTTCTATATATTAAAAACTGAACGAAATGAACAGTAAACAAACTGTTTTGTCTTCACCTACACAAAGAGCCTGACAGAGAGAAAGTGAGAACCGAGAGAAAAATAGACGGAGATGTGGAAGAAAGAGTGAGTGTTAATCAGGAGAGATAAAAGTTCTGGCGGGATCCAACCATTCCGGTCATCTCCGTCGGCGTACTCCGACAGGTCATGCTTATCTCCGTCGGCGTACTCCGACAAGTCATCGTTTACAATTGCTTAGGGTTTTGACCACGAACCCATTTCTCCGGCGGCAGTGATTAAAGGTTTCGTGTTACGACAATGACTTCCAGATGGAACCTTTGCTTGTAAAGGCGACTTGGGTTTTGAGACTACCGCCATGGATTCCGGTGAGAAACACCAGCGCCGATCAGGGGCTGCATGTGCCCGAGTTCAGTGGTTCCGAATTAATATTAGGGGATTGCGATGTGGAAGAGGTTAGGGTTCGAGCAGTGATGAGGCGATGGTGATATAGTTCAAGCAAAACCACCGCCGACGACGGAGGTGCCGGTACCTGTCCTGACCGTTGGTGGAGTCGACTCCCAGCGGCTGTTCAGATCACTGTTAAGGTATTATTCGGTCACCATAGTTTCGATCTGTCAAACTACACATCTTATATACCATCATTGATGCGAACAAACCCTCATAGCCTGTGTCGTGAATGGAAGAAGAGTTATGAGTTAGGTTGTGTCGTTGTTGTGTTGGATGGTGGTTGTCACATGGCTGCTTGGTGGTGGTGGTGGAGTCCGGAGGAAGGAGACGATGATGTCTACATTTTGGGGTTTGTCTGTGTTTAGCATTGCTCATATTTGTTCTTCAGATCTTAAAGAAGCGTTAAGTGAAAGGAAATGAAAAAGAAAAAAATGATAGAAAATAAAAACTAAACATATTGAGATTTGAGTCTAAAAGTTCACAAGAACCAAAGCTTATTATACACTGATTTTTACTGACACACTTTTTCAATCTTTATCAATTTCAATTTATTCTCATTTGAAGTCCACTAACATCCAGCTACATGAGGCGATTGTATATACATAATTATAATTACTTTCAAACGTTACTGTTACTTAATTAAAAACAATACGAATGGGATGGGTTTTTACCTTAATAACCAAAATTTTGAATCTGTAGCAATAGTATAATAAAGTATCCAACCACCTACGGAATTTCGATGTTACAATTAATTTATTAGTTTGTGGACTTATTGATTTTCGAAAATATAATTGAAAATAAATTTTAATCGGTCATTGATGATATGAATAAGTATTGCAATACAAATTCATGTTGGGAAAATCGATTTACCATTTGCTAAACCTCTCACCTATGTATAAATTGTTATTTTGATTTTTTTCTTTCCTTTGGTGTGTGATCTGTCGTGTGATGTGTCGATGATTTTGATGTTCAGGGTTGTTTTATTACTTTATATTGTTGGTGGTGGTGATAGTGGACACGTCTGTCTCAACCCGATCGGTTAGGTACTTAAGACGGTGATAATAAACACACAATCCGAGTGTTGGGTAATCCGAGTCCTACGCGCAGCGCGCGTGAGCGAATAAACCTAGTTTAATTAAATTTGAACCTAATTACATGGAATATAGGGATGCAGCAGCTAGTGGACATTATTAACATGTGACCACTAATATAGCCACGGAACATGATCTGTGTGCATCCTCTCATTTGACCCAAAGTGCAGTAACATCAACCTTCGAGTAGCTACATCCTCCTTTTTACAGTTTTACTGTTACTTCTTTCAAGTGAAAAGAACCGTACGCAAACGACTCTAATAACTATGGATCATGATCTCACAACATGACTTCTAGATATGAGGATTATGTGAATAACAAAAGGATAGTTGAGTATTTTTTTAAAAAAAGGGGATATGAGGATTATGTGAATAAGAAAAGGGTAGTTGAGTAATTTCTTAAAGAGTAAACTTCTGTTTTGCTCCCTGTGGTTTGGTCACTTTAACGGTTTTGCCCCAAACCTTTCAAAATAGCCATTTTTGTGACACTCCAGGAAAACCATACAACTTAACTAGCTTCCCCAGTGAGTACTTACCAAATTTCGGGACGAAATTTCTTTCAACTTGGGGATAATGTGACAACTCGTAATTTAGAACCCTTCATTGCATCTCGATGTAACATGCTTGAACGTTATGTGACTAGTTGACATGTTGGTTTAATGAACGTTATAAGTGAATATTATGTGAATATGTGCTGTGTTTATATGTATGCGTGTATTTATGTGACCCGAGACATAAGGACCCGACTCGAGACCACCCGGTCTCGAGTGAACAGTATAACAATTGGGCCGGTTGGGCCATGCTTCTTTTTTATCCCACTCGAAAACCCAATAGGGTGAACCAACTTAGGGCTAGTATATAACTCATGCTCCTAGCCAACCTTGCCATTTCTTTGGACAACTCATACTCACTCTCACACACACTCTCCTCTACACCCTCTCTCTCTAAAAACCCTAAACCTCAACATCCCACCCCTCTCGGATCAAACCGGCAATCGCAAGGGAGTTCTCGGATTGCTTGTAATCTCATTTGGGAGCCCATTTATCGATCCTTCATACCCTCACACCTTGGAATCTAATCGGTTAGTGGTTCATGCTATGTGTTTTATTCCGGTTGATGATGTATGATGAGGTTATATGATGATGTAATGTTATCTTAGTATAAATAATATGTGATTGATCATGAATGATTGTAATCGGCTCTATATGGGTTTGGATCCGAATGGTTTGGTTATGTTTAGGTATGAATGAGAAGGTTTATTGTTCACAAAAATCGGATTTGCATATGTGTATAAGATGATGTTCATGTTAATCGGATTTCATATTATGGTTCCAAGAACCGAATGCTTGTTAACCGGCTGTTATATATATTATGTTCGAATGATTGTTGAGTTGTCATGATTGGAATGCATGCTAGTGATCAAAAACATAAATTACGATAGCATATGTCGATGATGAATCTTATTGATTGAATATACTAGATTTAGGAGCCGATGATGTTATTAACTTGAGTTCATGCTTGGATAGATTTTCTTGATGAAGCATGTTGTTATGATAAAAACCCTAAAATGATGAACTATTTGAATGTGTTAGGAACATTTAAAATTGCTATGATTTGATCTGTTTTAATTGGGAATTAGACAAGAAAACATGTTTGTGTGTTTTGGTTGGGTAGTACACAATCTCATGAAATTGCAATACGATTGGATAGTACATCAGAGGTTCTAGAAGGATTCTGTTACCAGGAATGCAAGTCGAGACCCTCGGTCTCGACTCGAGACCATATATGTGACAGCTCGAGACCGCGGTTGCGACACAGGTTACGAGTCGAGAACCCCTAGTCTCGACTCGAGACCACACATTACCAGCACACAAACAACATGACTCGAAACCAGGTTACAGGTCTTGTTGCGACTCGAGACCTGACTCAAGACCACCAGGTCTCGAGTGATGAAGGCTAAACCGAGACAGCACCGTCTCGACTCGAGATCTCTGGTCTCGACTCGAGACCACCTGATTTCATATTCTGTTTGGACTTGCACGGGCACAGGCCTAAGTATTTGGGCCGAATACATGGACTTTATATGTTACCGTTAAACGTGTATGTAGTGCACTGTTGATTGGACTGCCATGAATAACATTTTGTATGCAACGTGTTAGTGTACGTGTAGAAAATATACGTGCGTTACTTGATTTGAATCTGACTTATGTGGTAACCATACTAGGACGTGGTTGACCACAATTAGCTCGATTTGACCTTTCGTTTATCTGCCGAGCTAACCTAAGGTGAGTTCACACTTTCTACAAAGCATGGGATTCCCAGGGGTTGGGAATGGGTTAAGGAATATGGATTCCTCGTCCTTTCTTGGGTAGGACAGTACGGGTTCAGGAATATAATTCCTCGTCCTCTTGGACAGTTTTCACTAGACCAAAACTCTATCACGAAGTCCCTCCTTTATATATCGACTTAATCGCCGGGCCAATGGCGAGCGGGTCATTAGTTAGATAGCGCTATTTAGGTTTGACAAACCTCACACCGTGCCGCAGAGGACGGGCATGAACTAATGGATCTGGGCACGTCAATGATGATAGACATTGACAGTTCAGGGCACATAAACATGACTACAGTCAGCAGTCGATATGGTAACGAGTCTAGTAATAAACATGGGGTAGCCCCCACGGCCGTAGAGCCAGGTAATAAACATGGGGTAGCCCCCACGGCCGTAGAGCCAGGTAATTAAACATGGGGTATCCCCCACGGCTGGATTGCCAGAGCATTTGGGTTAAACAAATCACGTTTTCAACTATGGGGTAACCCCCACGGCAGGATGCCAGATAAAGGAAACTGTTTTCGATACAACTTAAAAACGAACACCCAACTGTGAACTCGCTCAACATTATTGTTGACTCGTTACTACATGCTTTGCAGGTCAATAGGTGCTTAGCTGGAGCTTGCAGGGAAAAGAGTCGTTGTGGGATATGGACAGCTGTGTGCCATGTTAAACTTTGAAACAATGAAACTTATGCTTTGGATTAAAACGTTATGCTTCCGCTTGCAACTTAAACTATGTTTTGTTTGGACACCAATTGTTTTGGTTGGATTTTTTTTATAATCACTTACATGCTTGTTCGATATGATTGGTGGCTGGATCCAGGTCAGTCACGCCTCCAAGCGGTGGCATTCCGCAGGTGGATTTTGGGGGTGTGACAATTTTACTCCCTGATCTATGAACTTTCTCTCTATTTCACTCCCCGCCCCTAACGCCATCCAATTCAATCGTTAAATCCTGGTCACATGCCCCTCACATGAGGGGCATTTTAGTCTTTTCCTATAATTAATTATTTATTAATTTATATGTATATATTATAAACTAGAAAAGCATTCAACATTTCAACCCATTAATCACAATTGTCGTTGTCTCTCTCTTTCCCTCTAACTTCTGTAATGTCCACCACCACCGCCATGAGACACCACCACCACCCATCCCACCAGCTTACTGGAATTGACGATGACAGAACAAATCGAAGAAGTGTTGGTGGTATCCACCTGCTGCCACCATAAACTCCGACTAATCTTGTCGTCGGTTCAAAAACTGCCTATTGGACCATCGCCATCTGCCGCTAATATCACCAAACTAGGTAAACTTCATCTTCAATCTTCAAACTAGAACATAAATCGGTTCAGATCTGAAAAGGGGTAAGGGGCGGCGGCTAGGGTTTCAGATCTGCAATGGACCATCGCCATCTGCCGCTAATATCTTGTTGATGGTGGAAAAATACTCTTGTTATTGTATAACATATATTTTTACTTCTGCTGGTGGTTGTGCGGGGGGTGTTGGAAGTGAAGGTTGATGGTGGTGGTGTGGGGATTAGATCTGCAATGGTGGTGTGACACAATACCGAACGGAGACGGTCGTGATGGTGGTCGGCAGGTGATGGTGGTTGTGGGTGGTGTCAGCAGGTGGTGGTTAGTGGGATGGTGGGTAGTGTTGGTGTCGACAGGTGGTGGTTAGTGGGTGGTGTCAGCATGTAGTGGTTAGTGGGGTGGTTAGTGGTGTCGGTAGGTGGCAGTTAGCGGTGGTCGGTAGATGATGGTGGTAGTGCAGGATGGTAGGTGTTGGTGGGGATGTTGTTAATGGGGAGACAGATTTACAAAGCAGAGAAAGAAAGAAGATAGGAAGGATGAACATATATTTGCTTTATATATCTATTATATTATATATAATAACAAAATATCTAAAATATGGGAAAAGACTAAAATGCCCCTCATGTGAGGGGCATGTGACCAGAATTTAACAATTGAATTGGATGGCGTTAGGGGTGGGGAGTGAAATAGAGATAAGCTTCATAGATCAGGGAGTAAAATGGCTATTTTGAAAGGTTTGGAGCAAAACCGTTAAAGTGACCAAACCACAGGGAGCAAAACGGAAGTTTACTCTTTCTTAAAAAAAGGGAAATATGTAATTGAATTTTTTAGTTGGGGAAATATGTAATAAACCTTCTTAGGAGGGGGAAATATGTAAAAATCCCTATTTTTTTCAACCCCTTCACCCGGCCGTGTCAAGTGTCCACCTAGCCGTGTCAGCTAAACATATATTCTTTCACATAACCTTCACACGGCCGTGTCAAGTGTCCACCCGGTTGTGTCAGCTCTGCACTTTTATTTTTCACCCATTTTACATCCAAACCTATCCAAACTCATTTTAATCGCTTGGGGTTCATTTCTTAACATATCTAAGCTGTAATCCGTTACTCGGATCCATAATTCATATAGTTTACGCTCCCGTTACCCGGTTTGCGTTTTACTTTATTTTGACTCGTTTTGATGTTTAAGCACCTAAACTCAAATCATCCATAACTTTTTTGTGGGATTATTTTCCACAATTATACCTATCACCTAGGCTTAATAACTTTGTGTTCCACGCTCCTAATACTTGGTTTGCGAGAACACATATTCGACTCGTTTGATGTTCAAGTTCATAAACTTGAATCATTCACATTCCTTTCATGGAATTATTTGTTTTTCATCTACAACCCATTTACCCGGGTTCATTACTTACGACACTCACGCTTCCATTACCGGTTTGCGTGTTTAACCAATCACTACCCGTCACTCGGGTTTAACATTTATGGAATAAGTGCTCCCGTTACCCAGTTTGCACCTACCCTTAATTGGCCCGTTTGGTTTGCCCTTAGCGAAATCCATCGCTTTTATACAACCAAAACTTTATCATTTCATCATTTTGACCCATTTGAATGTTCAAGTGAAGTCCATCACTTTCAAACAAACAAACCTTTCATATATTTATTATTTTGAGCCGTTTGGACATTTTAGTGAAATCCATCACTTTCAACAACCAAACTTATCGTTAATCGTATTTATCCATTCGGTTCATTCATACGGAATCCACCGCTTAAGAATGAACCGAATTTCATGAATGTATCTTCATTATTCAACGTATATCAATACAAAATATTAACGAAAGTCTACGAAGCATAAAGCTACGTACCTTTCAAAGCTTTCCTTTTAGACGATTATCCGCTCCGCCTTGATTACTTGAGGTTCCACCCAAATTGCCTATAGAATTCAATTTGTACATATCGCTTAGAACTCATAAGTCAATATTCGATACACAATGCTTCTGACGAATCAATTAAGCGATTCTTTCTTATTCTCACTTAATTCAAGTTCATTTAAGCATTTTGTCAAACATTTTGTGTGCGAAATTAATATTCTAACACTATCATGTTCATAACTAATAGTTTTAACCATGTTAATTCATAATATTCCAATTCATATGTCAAGAATACCAATTTAACACTTAAACTTATATCATACCTATCATGTAACACTAAATCATCATTATGATTCAAGTGTTCTTCATATTATTCACAAAACCCACATATGATACACATTGAAATCACTAGGTTATCACATGAATTCATCACTTTCTTATCTAAGACTTGTGTCCTGTATCTTTAATCATCCTAATTTTACCATAACTCAACTAATTCTTTAATAATTTCAGTTATGAAAATTCAAGAAGAATCAAAACATCACCAAAGATCAAAATTAAACATACCTTGTGATCTCCTAAGTATAGTGATCACTAATTTAACTTGAATTTGATCTCTAAACGATTTTCCTTCTTTGAATTTGATAGATTTTGGTGGTTTAGGGTTCAAGCAAAGGAGTTCTCTGTTTCTTGAGGTTTGGTCGAACTACAGGGACACACACACAAATGTGTTTTGATGCTTATCTTATATTTTTTAACATAACTTTCAATGATTGTCATATTTGGTCCCTCTAGTTTTTCAAGATATATAAAATGGTTAGAACCCTTTGATTCCTATCTTTTATAACAAACTTTTAACTAGGTTAGTCATTCCTAGGTTTAATTTCACTATTTTATTATCAATATTAGTAATTATACATGTATACACGCATATATAATTTAATATTTTAGAGGTGTTACATATAAATTGAAAAGCTAGGCTACTAAGCTAAAGCCCAGAACAACACCTAACCATCCACCTAAAAATCTTTGACTTTAATGTTACGTTTTTACAAACTCCTATTCTCGACCATGTCTTCAGAGAGATGCAATTCTAGTAAAGCATGCCTAATTCGCCGGTCTCAAGTAAGTTTAGGCATGCCTCTACTCTTTCTCCCCTCCACGATGAGAGCTTCCACAGTTCAAACGGTAGCAGTTGCCTGCTGTCGCAGCCCCCGACCCCTACCCCGGGAGCGGGCGTCACGAGCATCCAGATGGGTGGTATCGGTGTTTATTAATTTGGCAGCGGAATACATCAGGACCGTAGTTAGGAAATATGTTTACCAGAGTAAAACACCAAACTTTTATAATAATAATTTATTGGGATAAAACCCAAGTTCATTTGACAATACGTTTGTAGGGATAACCCTAATTATTGAAAACAAAAACTTCTTCTTTATTTAGGTAACTTTTATAGCCACTTTTCCAAGCCTTTAGTGCTCTCTAGCTGGCTTCTAATTGGCTTTCACATTTTGTTACCTGAAACACATTTTAAAAATATTTTATCAGCAAGAAATACTGGCGAGTGCATCCCAGTTTAATAAAAAACAACTTTTATAATTTCACAGTATTGAGAGCGATTACAATGTTTATATCTACACAATTACTCATTCAGTACTGTCAATCCTGACTGGTGGGTCATATTACTCATTGGCTAACTCTTTGTCCAATGGTAACATCTTTCACATTTTGTATACAAAACCCCAACATACCGGCAGTAATTGAAGAATACATAGATTCTATCACTGTTAAATTATATTTTAAAACAATATGAGGTTTTGTAAAAACAGTTTACGAAAAGCAGATGTACTCACAAAAAGAGTTTATAAAAGGGGAATGACTCACATTGTTAATTTAGGAAAAATTAAATCTTCCTGGTGATTCTCCTGATTATTATCTATTAAAATCAAACAATGCACACATGTTAGTAAAATAACCCAATTCACATTAACCGTACAACTCGAGACAGAATTCCAATGACTGAGTTAGGCAGAGCCGACATGCATTACGGAATCCTAGATCAATCAGGTGTACACACGAGACAGAATTCCAATGACTGAGTCGGGCTGAGCCGACATGCATTACGAAATCCTAACTCGATCGTGTAGGGTAATAGCAAGGTTATAGAGTACTTACAACGAGGTAGAGCTTCGATATATAGTGGATATTATGCCCGGGTATTATTTCTACTATTCAGAATTTAGAGAGAGAATTCGCGAAATGAACGATTGATCAAATGAGCCGAAGCCCTCTATTTGTAGGCTGGTCGACCACTCTCTCGCGCCTCGCGAGAGATACAGCTACGGCCTTTGCGGACCGCGAGAGCCTGAAAGGCGGCTGTAGGCCCGGTGAGTCAAGGGGTAGGCTTGATGAGTCATGTGCCACGTGGCACTATGACTTGTTCGACAAACAAGGGCTGTCGCGCTCGCGACAGACCAAGGGGTCTTGGTCGCGGCCCACGAACGACACCTGAAATTTGTTTTTCTTGATTTTTCTAAGTGTAGGGCTATTTCGAGTTCGTTTCTCGCGTACGGGGTATATTTAGGAACGTTTAGGGGTGTCCAATTTTTTTTTTTTTGGGGGGGGGGGGGGGTTGTTATACCTGCCTCCTCCGGACATGCCCAAACCAGCTAAACTAAAAGGGGAATTTTATAAGGTTGCAATTAGACCTGCTATGTTATACGGATCGGATTGTTGTGCCATATAGAAAACACGTGTGCGTAAGTTAGAAGTAGCGGAGATGAGGACGTTGAGGTGGATGTGCGGGCATACTGTGGTAGACAATATAAGAAATGAGGTTTTTAGAGAAAGATTTGAGGTCGCCTACCTCCTCCTAACATGCCCAAACCATTTTAATCCCTCTTCCCTTATCTTATTTGATATACTAGCCACCCCAAATCTTTCCTTAAAAACCCTATGTCTTATCTTGTCTACCCTAGTATGCCATGTGTCCATACATCCAACTCAACATCCTCATCTCCGCTCCTTCTAATTTACGCACATGTGTCTTCTTTACGGCACAACAATTCGTTTCGTATAACATGGCAGGTTAAAAAAGAACATACGAATTGAATTGGATTCGAGTTTGAATTGTAATTTTGGTTTTTCAAGTCGGTTAGAGACCTAAATGAGCCAGAATTCAAGTTATGATTTTGTGAGTAACGCAGCCAACCAATAATATCATGTATACCATCGAGCCTTCATTCTGGTTGAGTAGTAGGCCCATGACTTTCTAAATGAGTGGTCATGGATTAGAGTCTTGCTAGAAACAAATTTTGTAACGAACCGAATCAATACCGACCGACTTCCCGCTGTAACGAACCATACCAATACTGTAACGAATCAAACCAATACCAACTAAGTAACGGACCGAATCAATACCGACCAACTTCCCATACCATCACGCGGACAAATCATGCTAGTTAGTTTTTAATTTTAGATGTATTAAAAATATTCAAATAACCCACAATATAATATTAAATTTAATAGTGGTATAATCAACAAAATAAAAAAAGATATTGTAACAAAAATCATGAGAAGATAGGCTTATCCATCTTCGACCAATCCGAAACTCCCACTAACACAATATCCACGTGGCAACCTCAGATTCATGCAAAACGACCCCACCACACCATCCTCTGTTTCTTCATCTTCATTCCCATATACACTCACATCCATCAAATTGATTCACTACAACCACACGTCATCAACCTTCTAATTCTGTTGGAGCAATGGCGTCTCTTGCAACCTTCACACCCACCATCAAGGGCCTTGCTGGCAGTTCCATTACCGGAACCAAGCTTAACCTGAGGCCTGCTCGTCAGAGTCTCAAACCCACCTCTTACAGGTAAGAATGCACCCAATTTTGGGTTAAATTTATATTGGGGATACTCTATTGATTTGGGTTTGTTTTGGATGATGTAGAGCTGGAGCTGTGGTGGCTAAATATGGTGACAAAAGTGTGTACTTTGATTTGGAGGATTTGGGTAACACCACTGGTGAATGGGACGTGTATGGTTCAGATGCTCCTTCACCCTACAACCCCCTCCAGGTATTCGATCAAATGCCTCAGTGAATTTGCCTTTGTTTTCAGAACCGGACCTATTTTAACCGCTTCCATTTGAATTGGGAGGCTATTGGTAGGGATGGTAGTCGAACCCGATGGGTAAACCGTAAACCGGAAACCCGACACATTTTGGACGGGTTTAGGGTCGGGTAATCGGGTATGGGGCGGGTATGGCCGTATGGGACCAAGATTGAGATTAGGTTTTATTTTTTCACGGTTTTGGGACGGGTTTGGTATTTGGTGATGTACCCGTTTACTACACCTGATTATCCGATAAAGTGTACCCGTTATTAATTTTTTAGCTTTTTTATATGTGTGTGTATATCAATTATTGGCGTACACTATTTTAAAAGCTTATCTAATCGGGTTTGGGGTTGATATTACCTGCCTGTCCTACACCCGCCTCATTGCGATTCCAAGCCATTGGTTGGACCATATTTTGTTTTCTAACTTTTTTTTTCCAAAATATCAGCCTATCTAATCGGATTTGGGGTTGGGATTACCTACCTGTCCCACAACAGCCTCATTGCCATTCCTAGCTATTGGTTGGACCATATTTTTGTTTTCTAACTTTTTTTTTTCCAAAATATCACTTAATGATTTATTAAATACTTTAAACTCAATAATTTGTTTATTTAAGGTTGCAAACAAGGTCACTTGAACCCTCCACCTCTAAGATAAGAGGGGAAACACTTAACCACCATACCATGTCCCTCTAGGTTTCAGACTTTATTAATATTGTAAATCCACACAAAGAAACATCAATATTTTGTTTATTTAGGGTTTCAAACTCTATTAATATTGCAAATCCCATTTAAATTCGTTGTAAATTTATATGTTTTATTTTCAAATTATTTATGAGGTCATCTGGTTTTTAAATCTGGTCCGATCGGTGAACCAGTAAAGCCGCTAGGTTTGACGACCAATCTGGTTATATAAACTGAAAATGTTGCACTTTTGAGTAGACTTTCCACAATTGACAAAAATTGTATAACCATTCTTTACTGGTTGTGTGCTGTACAGTTTATATATGAGTAGTTATAATTGTACAATTTTGATAATTTGATTGCAGAGCAAGTTCTTTGAGACATTCGCCGCACCCTTTACCAAGAGAGGATTGCTACTCAAGTTCTTGATATTGGGAGGTGGTTCCACCCTTGCTTACTTCAGCTCCACCGCCACAGGAGACGTGTTGCCGATCGTGAAGGGCCCACAACTTCCACCAAAGCTTGGTCCACGTGGCAAAATCTAATCTGATCATTCATCAACAACCAACAAACAATTTCATATGTGTTGAATGTATCATTGATGTGTAAATCAAGTATGTGTTAATGAGTATTTACCTGATGCATCTATCTTCAATGAATCTTTAAGCGAGTTAAGCTTTAAACTTTGTGACGATGGATTTTGTGTAAGAGCATCCGCGTGTTGTACATCTTCTATACGCGACAACACTTTATGCGCCAAACTTTCTAGTATTCTTGAATAGCTCTCAAGAATTGCATGTCCAACGTTCTACATAGTCAAGAAAATAACAAAAGCAAGGATTTTTAGGATTCTTTTAGTAACATTTAAACATATAGAAAATTTCTTACTCGATTGTTTTCAATTTTGCTGATTTCTAGTGTAGATTGAGGGATCCCAGGGTAACGTTGTTTAAGTATTAGTAAGATCGTTTCTGCTCTATCTTCAAACTGTTCTCTCTTCCCCAAACTCACGCCTGAACCCCATCCTGACCGTCCATCTTTTGCAGACATCTTCCGTTTCCATATCACCACAGACGCCTCGATTCTGTTTTTGAGGTCAACAATTTTATGATCTGTAGTTAAATCCATAGATGAAAGAAAGTGATCCGGGTCAAAGTGGTCAACGGTAATACTTTTATAGATGAAGTCTCCCAAGCTTGCCCGTCCATTCTGCCACACCAATCATCAATATTGAAGCGCGTCAAATAAAAAATAACTAAAAGGGGAATGTGTTATAAAATACCTTTGGAAGGGTTTCCGTATAGCTATCGGGAACCTCCATCTCCATAAGAATTTGCGCGTTAATGGCTAGGGCTGCTTTGAGCACTTGGTGAACCGAGTCTTTTTGAAACTGCAACCATTTCCTTGTGGCGTCTGATAAACCATCCGGGGGAACCTTTGGAGTCGGTAACCACCATTTATCCTCTTCCCTCTTTTTCATGCTTTTTGCTTCATTGTCATTTTTAGATGCATAAGTAAACTCATGGTCACCTTTAAAGTTATCTAGGCATTCCTGTATATTACATATCAACACACAAAAACATAATCAATATCATAGAGCCGACAAATTATCAGGTTGAATAACGAGTCAAAAAGTGTATCTTCTGGTTATCCAATTTTTTTTTAAAATAAAACGAATTAGTAGATTGTAATGACTTTTGGACAATGTGACCCGTACGAGTCACCTGGCATGTTTTCTTTTTAGCTAATTTCTTATATTTTTATCAAAGTTGATAGGTTGATAATAAAGCATATTTATTATCATGTTTAAGTTCTTACAATGAGCATGGCGTCGAGCTTCCTTAACGCAGGAATGTTCATATGCAAGTCGCTCCGTTGCCTTGTAACCATAACCTATTCACATTCTACAACTTATCAATTCTAAATTGTCCCAAACTAAGAATAAGATAATACCTTACCTCCATGTTTACGCCATTAGTGTTTTGTTTCGTGGCCACAAATTCAACAATATGATCTGTAACCGACAATAGCCAATCCATCTCTTTCCGCCACCTTGTCTGTCTTTCCGGTGGCATGGGCTCTAATCTCGATTGTTCCCCAAAAACCGACGCTGAATTCATTAAATCCATGATTAAAACACAGTTTCACACGTGAAAAGCCGGTTAAACATTAAACGTATGTACCACCTGCTAGATTTGTAATGGCGTTTGACAAAGCTAAAGCCGATGAAACTCCCTTTCCTCCCCCAGACATATCCTCACCTAACAACAATTTCGCAAACTTTTCTTTCATCATTTCCATATCTGAAAATGCACCACAATTCTCACTTGTTTTAACCAAATAACCGAAAAATGAAACTGTAACAAAGTTTGTTAAAAATGAGAGTTAATCACCCGAGTTTTTGTCATCATTGTTGGTGGTGGTGCTTTCATCACCTGATCCAGGATTCACGTTTTGATCTTCCTCCGCTGCTCGAACCATTTTGAATTCGAGCAGCGAGGGTTAAACGATGAAATGAAGACAAACCGATGAAGAGATTGAACGGTTTCTTGTTATTCTTTTCTGGATAGGATGACAGAAAAGAGGGAGAGATACGCAATTCAAATCGGTTTTATGTTTGGATTGATTTCTGCAAATAAGATCAGGAGATTGTGTTGATACGAAAATGGAAATGAATGTTAGCTCCCAAGATGGATGGAATGGTAGTTGATTTTTTAAAAACTAAATATATGCCATACGTATGTAAAAAAGGAAATTTAAATCTAATCTTTTCTAAACTATACACTATACATGTTGCCATCTTCGGCTCTAGACACTGGCAAAACCAGAATTTTTTTTTTTCCGGGGTTCCTTTTGCTAGATTCTTAATAATTTTCACTATTTTTTTTTTCAAGTCATACAAGGTTTACACTAAATTTTTCCATTTTTTTTTCCAAACCGAGGGAATCCGCCCCTGGCTAAGAAAGTGATTGATTAAATCGTCGAAACCAAACCAAGCAAGTAGACTGGTTTGAGAGACAAACGGTTCGGTTTGACGGCTAAAATGTTTTAACAGTTCGCTTAGGTTTGGAACATGGAATCGATAGCGTAAACTAAACCGATCGTTTAATTTTTATTTTATACTTCTAGAGGGATGTTCTTTTAAGAACTAATACTACGTTGAGAACTGTGAGAATCTTATTATACATTTCTACGTATTTTGCTTAGAATGTCATAATCGGGTAAGTTGACGGATCACTAGAACAATATGACGGATCACTACTTTGTATATTCCGATATATATGTATATGTAAATTTCTTTCTTGTGTTTATGTATATTTTGTGATAATCATTCGTCATCATCTTTGTCAATTTATAAGTTTTAATATCAACCAATGATGGAGTCGGGGGTCTTACCGGAAGCGTCCTCTCTATTCCTACGGGGTAGAGGTAAGACTGTCTACATCTTACTCTCCTCAGACCCTACCTTAACTTTGCTGTTGGTGGAATTTATTGAGTATGATGATGATGATAATAATGATATCGACCAATGATTTTGAAGAAAAATTGGTTAAAACCACCGAACCATTAAAACCGATCCCGTTCGCCAAACTGGAAAAAAAAGCCGAATTCGGTTTATCGTTTTTCAAACCGTAGTTGGTGGTTAGGCACATGGTTTTGATCAAAACTGAGAATGCTAAGGAAAATTAAGTCAGATACACGATTAAAAGTAGATGCACGACGATATTTCTTGTTAAACCACCGGAGTTAACAACGGTTTCTTTAAAAAGTGAGCCTCTAGGTTCCCAACCACAAGATCCGCCATTGCCATCTCGGTTTCCACGGTGCTACTCGCAACATGAGGCAACACGACTACATTATCAAGACCAAACAGCTCCTCAGGCACCTGAGGCTCATGCTCAAACACATCAAGACCCGCACCAGCTAGCCGCCCTTCAACAAGAGCAGACACCAACTCACGTTCATCAACGTGCGCCCCCCTGCCAATGTTAACCAGAACCCCTTTGGGACCAAGCGCATCGATGACTTCACGGTTAATTATGTGTCGCGTTTCTTCTGTTAGCGCGCATGCCACCACCAGAATGTCGCAATTTGAAGCCAGTTTAATGACACTAGGATAGTACTTGTATTTCGATTCTGGTTTCTCTGATCTGGAATGGTAGCTGATTGAGCAGTTGAATGATTCAGCTCTTTTAGCAATTGCTGTGCCTATTCTTCCTAGGCCTAAGATTCCAACTTTTTTGCCACTGAACTGCATTGATTGTTGGATGAATCAGCATTGTGAAATCAGTAAATCAATGAATTCGAATATAAGCCGGGTTACAGTTAGGAGTGTTCACGATCCGGTTTGGCAGATAATTGCGGGCCCGGTTTTTTGGAAAACACAAAGTAGACCAGCCGGTTCACAGTTTTATGGTTTGACTGTTTACTGTTTAGACAAAAAAAAAAGAAATATATATCTTTTTAAAAAGCATATAAAGAGTGTTCATAAATGTAAGATACATAACTTTGTATTCCTGAAATAAAAAGGAATAAAGAAAACGTTAAACGGTCGTTTCAAGTTTCAAACTGTAAAGTCGTAAACATCAAACCATACATATTTCAAACAGTAAAGTCGTAACCATAAAACCGTACATATTTCAAACAAGCCAAACCGGCTGATTTTCTTCGGTTTAGACGGAAATCTCAGGCCGGGTTTTGGGAAAATACAACTACACCAGCCGGTTTTCACATTTTTATCGTTTGACGGTTTTGCGGTTTTAGAAAGAAAAAAAAAGGATATAAGATTGTTAGTAAATATAGTGTTAAGTTATTGTACAGATGGGACTTAAAATACACAATACCATTAACGTGAGAAGGGTAGGAATTTTTTTTTTCTTGAATTTTTTTTCCAATCTTATTAAGCACGTCTTTTAGTCTCAAAATCTAAAGAAAACCGTGATTTTGCACTAGTATAGTAATTATAGTAGAGTAATTATAATTACCCTACAATAATTACTGCACCACCGTAAAATCAAGTTTTTTTTTATATATTTTGCAATAAACCATCATTCTTAACGAATAGGGAACCCATTTATATTTGATTTTTACACAATAATTATAATATATACACATAACTTTGTATTTCTAAAAGATTTAATTGCCCGGATGGTCCCTGTGGTTTCTTGTTTTTTCACGTTTAGTCCCCACCTTTTGAAAATAGCAGGTATGCTCCCTATGGTTTGTTATTTTGTTACTCGGATAGTCCCATGAGTAGATATCAGTTAGTTTGGAAATAACAAGTATGCTCCCTATGGTTTGTCATTTTGTTACTCGGATAGTCCCGGGATACGAGTAACAAAATGACAAACCACAGCTATTTCCAAAAGGTGGGGACTAAACGTGAAACCAGATGCACCATCCGGGCAATTAACTCTTTCCAAAATAAAAAATGTTAAAAAGCCAGTTTCAAGTTTCAAACCATAAAGGATATGAAAACCAAACCAAACAGTATATGTTTCAAACCAGCCTTTCTTCGATTTAAACATTCTGTCAGTTTCGACAGTTTATAAACAATAGTATCAAAACCACATCAATTAATTGAATATACATACTGATGTTCAATACAAGAAAATAACGAAATCAAACCTTCACACTCAATTTGAACTCATCTTTCTTCCACAACCCACTTCTAACAAACCGATCACCCTCACATATCCTTCTCAACGTGGCTAAAATCAACCCAATCGCCGTATCAGCCACATCATCAGTTAACACATCAGGTGTATTAGTAACCCTAATCCCCTTCTCCTTACAATACGCCAAATCTACCTTATCTAATCCGACGCTGAAACTCGACACGATCTCCAGAGCCGGTAAGGAGTCGATCAATTCTGGGTCGGCGCCGATGTGCGTGCTCCCGACCACGGCTTGGATGTTATGAGCGTTGTGGTTGAAGAAGTGGGTTTTGTTGGGGAGGTTCCATAGGCGGAAGAGAGTGAAGCGGTTTTGGAGTTGTTGTTCGAGGTATGAGGACATGGGGTATGTCATTAGGACTCCCATGGCTTCCATTGTTAGGGCAGATACAGGGGCGAATAAGACTAATGCTTATAGCCTAGTGTGGCATTTGTGAGTGAGACAGGGCCTGAACTAGATGGAGTTTTTCCCGTGATCGGGTGATTTCCACTTGTGACGTCAGTAATTCAAATTCGCTGTTAAAAAATATTAACTCGTGATTTCCACTGTGTTCCCGAGTTAAATTAAAGAGAGAAAAGAAATGATTCTTTCATTTTCTTTGGAGTCAAATGCTTGGTTGGTCCATGTGGTTTGCAAAAATTTCAAACTTGGTCCTAGTGGTTTATTAATTACACGCGTGGTCCCAAAAGTTGTCAAAAATGAACTCGGTTGGTCCCCTGACCAAACCTCTGTTAGATTTCTCAGTTAAGTATATTTGAAATGACTATATTAACCTTGAACAATTAAAAGAAATAAAAAAAGGACTCATCTTCTTCAACCTCCCATCCCCTGTTCTTCCCCCTCTCTTTAAAACCCACCAGGCCACCATCTCCAACTTCAATCCATCACCACCACCTCCACCGTCACCTTCAACCCAGCCAACCCCCACCCTTCAATTAACAATCGCACTCCAACCCAACCCACCCCAGGCCACCGTTGACACCTTCAATCAGGGTATAATTTCCTCATATCTCCATCACGCCCCCAAACCTTAAACGGAGAACAAAAAATGGCGACTTCTCTCCGTCGTATCGGAATCCACACAACCAATGCTCACCGATCACTGATTCCTCAACTCATCAATCGATTCTCCAAATATGCTTTATCTGTCGAGTACAAAGCCGGAGAAATCGGCACCGTTTCCGGCATTCCAAAAGAACATCTTCAACGGAGAGTAAGATCCGATCTATCGTTCAGTTCATTCAATTCGTTCGATTATCACTTAGGGGCTGTTTGGCTAAGCGTATTTTAGTGACTTAATTACTTATTGACTTTTTGAAAAGTTAAAAAGTGTTTGGGTTAGCTTATTATGTGTGAGGAATAAGTAAATAAGTCATTCCATTATGACTTATTTGCTTTTCAAATAAGCAAATAAGTTATAAGTAGCCCAAAATAAGCTTAGCCAAACAGCCCCTTAGTTTCTCTAATTGAATCCATTCAGAACTTAAATTATTGCTCGTTTTTGTTACTCGATCGACCGGATTTCGAATCTAGGGTTTCGTTATTCACGTTTTCATTTTATATTACTCTGGGTATACATATCGGTTATAAAATGGCATTATTATTACTCAGTTTGTGAGTATTGAGTTGATTGTTAAGTGTATGCGATTGTAGGTTGTATGTATTGTTGTTTTTCTGTTTTCTGGTTGATCTGTGTTGACCAGATTTAGGTTGCGTTTAGTTTAAATTATGAGAAGTTTTGGGCGTGTTGTGACTGTGTTGAAATGGGTAGAAAATGCAGATTGTGAACAATTGCGTTTGAGTTGAAGGTGTCAATGGTGGCCTGGGGTGGGCTGGGTTGGAGTGCGATTGTTAATTGAAGGGTGGGGGTTGGTTGGGTTGAAGGTGACGGTGGAGGTGGAGGTGGAGGTGGTGGTGATGGATTGAAGTTGGAGATGGTGGCCTGGTGGGTTTTAAAGAGAGGGGGAAGAACAGGGGATGGGAGGTTGAAGAAGATGAGTCCTTTTTTTTATTTATTTTAATTGTTCAAGGTTAATATAGTCATTTCAAATATAGTTAACTGAGAAATCTAACAGAGGTTTGGTCAGGGGACCAACCGAGTTCATTTTTGATAACTTTTGGGACCACGCGTGTAATTAATAAACCGCTAGGACCAAGTTTGAAATTTTTGCAAACCACAGGGACCAACCAAGCATTTAACTCTTTTCTTTTCTTTTCTCTTTGGTTCTTTCCAAATTGGAAAGATTAATTTTATTCAAAAAAATCTTTTATTTTCTCTTCTTTTCTCTCCTTTAATGAAACTCTGGAACACAACTAAAAATTATTTTCTTTCAAATCTTTTCTTTTCTCTCATTTAATGAAACTCGGGAACATATCGTAAGTTCTAGCATCAAAAGAAATCCTTTAACCATTTAAAGACCTACAAATTAAACCCTACACCATTAATGTAATATCTTTAATAACAATATTCCTCCAATCCAAAATTCTTGACCTCAAAAAATAAAAATCTCATTAAAGACAAAACACTCTGGTGGTATAGTGTTACTCCTTATAAATCCTTATAAATGTGAGGTTGTAGGTTCAAATCATTACAAGCAATGTTTTAAAATCTAATTTTTATATCGTACCAAATTTGCCTAAGGCCGTGGGGTATGGGGCGGGGGTTTGGGCGTGGGTTGGGGTAAAACACCCAAGGCACCACCCCGGGTGGGCTTGGGTTGGGGCGTGGCCCCTTGGGGCTTGGGTTTCAAGCCGGGCGTGGGGCGGGGGAGCAAGGTGACATGGCGGTTTGTGAATGGCTAAAAGAAAAGAGCCGTTGGCCAACGGCTATATTAAAAAAAAAAAATTTATTCCATTTTTTCACTATAAAACTCACATTTTACTTCCATTTTTTACCACATTCAACCACATCTTCTATACATCTTGAATTCTCCTTCTACAAAACGAAAAAAATGCATCCTTACAACCGTCCTTTTGACCCGAGCAACCCGTATGGATTCCAAGAAAATAATCCTAGCCCACCACCCAATCGTCCAGTAGCTCGTCCATTTTTCATACACTCTCCTATGCCCGACTTTGCGGGTTATGCATCGTATATCGGGAATCGTGTGTTTACTAACTTCCCAAACACCGACGATTCGATACCTACCCCGTTTTCACAATCGCCCATCGACCTTTCACCAACCTCCATCGACCTTTCACAAAACGAATACGTTCCCGAAACTCAACCACCCAAAGAGAGTCCTACCGCATCGAAACCCATCAAAAAAAGAAGTCATAAGAAAAAAACCGAGGATAAAGTAGTTGAACCCGCCAAACGAAAACAACAAAAATGGGTCTATGCTGAAGAAGTTGCATTGGCGAGGGCTTGGTGTGAACAATCTCAACATTCAACTTTAGGTATTCTCAACCTTTGTTTTTATTAATGGAATGGTTATTTTTTATATAAGTTTGTAATATATTAATATTTTTTTATTAAAATAGGAAATTCGCAACATCGAACCACCCTGTGGGAATGGGTTAGTAAACTATTCCATGAAGAAATGGGTAGGGAGACTTATCGTGAAAACGATAGCTTATCCTCAAAGTGGAGCGAAATAAGCACCCACCTAACAAAATTTAGTGGGTTTTTAAATAAAGCAAAGCAAAACCCTAAAAGTGGTGAAACCGAAGCCGACATTTTGACAAATGCACTGGTCGCATTCAAATCAAATATGAAGAGCGACTTCCGTTTCATGCATTGTTGGGAGATTTGTAAATTCCATCCAAAGTGGTCGACTATCCCCATTGGTAGCGAAACTAACTCGTCTTCCAAAAGGTCAAGGGCCTCGTCCCAAGCCCAATCTGATGCACGAGATCAAGAGTTTGAGGACCTTTTGGATGATTCGCCAAGCCCAAACCGGCCTGAGCATGGAAGAAATGCCTCAAGAAGGCGTGCTCAAAAACAAACGGCATCGGCTTCAGCTGGGAGTTCTGAGTCGCGTAGGGGAATATACAGCGACCAGTTGGATGACATTTCATGCAAGATGGATACATTCAACGTATTCCAACAACAAAGGGCCGAAATACGAAGGAGCAAAGAAGCTAGAGATTCTGCTAGAGATGCCCTGAAACAAAGACGTGATGATTTGAAGATTCTATCCCAGCCGATTGATCACCTACAGGGTGACGAGTTAGAAATAGTCTTGGCGTTGAGAGAAGAGATAAAAAACAAATATAAAAATTAGGAATTTGTTTTTTTTTTTTTTTGTAATTTTCTTTTCTTGTAACGATCTATTTAAAAATATTAAAAACTTTAAATTTGTGTTATTGGGTCTGCCCAGCGGGTCAGCCCAGCCGGTCAGCCCACAAGCCCACCAAACCCACGCCCCAAACCCCCGCCCCACCATACCGTGATCAATGTGGGTTTACCCAAGTCTGCCACCCCATTCCACGTGTCAACCAATGCCCAACCCACGCCCAAACCCCCGCCCCACCATACCCCATGGTCTAAGAAACTGTTTAACCAGATGTATCAGGCGGTTCAACCGGTAGAACCGGCCGGTTTAAGAATTGGGTTTGTTAAATAAACCAAAAGAAATAGGGTCATTTACATATTCCCCCCTGCTAAGATCATTTATTACATATATACCCAACTCTTAAAATCAATTACATATTTCACCTTCTTAAACCATATATATTACATATATGTCCATTTCATTAAAACTACTCTTATTAAATTACTATTTTACCCTTAATAAATATATTAAATAAATATATACACATTAATCCTTTCCATTACCGTCAATTATACAAAATGGCTTTATATTCTAAATTCTAAATAAAGAATATTTTTAATTTCTAAAGAGGTGTTCTTCAACTGTACCATTAGACAAACCTTTTTGTTCATCCAAATTCACCTTCCTAAACACTAAACCAGATACACTCCTACTGCAAATCCACTACCAGGTTGCCTCCATATTGTTAATGATGATTATGTGTGACAACCCGTACTAAACCAGGTATCCGTACGACTTAATTACTGATTAATTACTGCTAAATTACTGTGCTTGATTGAACTAGCTGATGAACTGCTACCTGCATACTGATACATGCACTTACTTGCATCATACTTTATTTGCTGTCACTACATTATTTACATACTGGACCCTAGTGACAAACATGATGCACAAAAAGCACAGTAGCACTAAACGGATACACAGTGAACATGCTGATATAACCAGCATCAGGCAGACACTGCCTCTAAGGCCTGTTAAGAGCCTCAAATATTTTGGCTACACTGGTAGTGAGTGTAGGGATATAAGGGTTGTGGTACTGCGTCTCTAGGAATAAGATACACTGATTCGGATGTGCCTAAAACGTACTTTAAGTACCAAACATAGCACTTTAATAAATAAACCAGCTTCTAGCTGACTAATAAAGTGCCAGAACATGAGAAAATATTACTAGACACTTTCTAAAGTGTCGGGAAAACAAATTGTGTCACTAAAAATGTTAATAACGACACTTTAAAGCGTTACAAAAGGCTTTAACGGATTACTATCCAACCGGACACCCGGACTTTACCCGGAACATGAAAATAGTAATATTTTCACTATTTATATTTTTCTGAGCCAGTTAGGGTCCCTGATTACCCTAACACCCGTCATAATACGTAACATACGACTAACGAGGTTAACACTTAACAAACATAACTAACCTCCCTAACTAGTACTTAAAATCGAACCAAGACCCCCCCCCCCCATAACCGAACTCGGTCACCAAGTGACCCCACCCTTGTACCATGTGATTTTACTAGATCATGTATGCTTAAAATCTAGAGAACATAACTTCCATTGGACAATACCCTCTAATCTTGTCTATAAGTATCACCACATAACACAAGAGTTATTACACTTCACATTTCACAACTCACTCACACTCTCTTGCTCTCTCTACCTCTCGGCCGAACACCCCAGCCCCCATACACCCACCTTCGGCTCTTGATCTCTCCATTCCAACAACATACACACTTCAAGGATCGCATGTTAGGAGCTTTGGTGCACTCGGAACACGAAGGACCTCTACCGTTAGCTTTTATCCACCCACTTTTCGCCAAGATCTTCCCTAGCCTTGAGCTAGAGGTATAATGTTTAAAACTTGTTTTTACACTCATCTAAAGTGGTTAAAAGAAATTATGTCGGTTGAATCTCGTTAAAGTGAAAGATGATGATCAAAAGTCTAGTAAAAACTATAAAAGTGGTGGTTAATAGCATATAACTTGTGTAAAAGTCGTAGGACTTGAAATATGTGATTATTGAGACCCGATCTATGATGTGGTAGCTCGGATCTCCGTTTAACCCGACTTTGTAAGATCATGTATCTTCACATAAGCTCGTTTTTGACTAAATACAAGGGTTAAAGGCGAAACTCTACCACACAAGATACATGAACTTGTGTGAAAATATTTTACTTGTGTAAAAGTGATTTAACCGGTAAAATGGTGTTTAAAACTAGCGGATCTACGTATCCGCAAGTGGTATCTTCAAAGAACCACACATTTCAGAAACCATGTATTTTAAAGAAAGGATCTTACACTAACAAACATGATTTTATAAACCACGAGTGTGTAGACACTTGTGAAGTGAAAAGATCCGACAAATAACTATTTTTGGGAAAAATGACTAGAAGTTGTAAAGACGGATTTCTCTAGTCACAAGGTTTTTACAAGATTAAAGTTACTTTATATAATGATCTACATATATAAAGGGGATTTACACTATAGATTCGGACAAACTGCAAGTTCATGCGATTATGCGATTTACATACTTGTCGACTAGTTTGATGTGTCGGAAATTGTTTGGTTGAATAAAGAAGTTGTTGAATTGATTTGTTAAAAGAAAATGATACGCTTGAAAGCGTGGCCACCTCCAGTTACAGAGGAAACTCTGGCGAAATTTTCCAAAAACCTAACACTTAGAATTATTTACACAACAAGTGTTAGAACTATTTTTGGACACATTTTCAAAACATAAATTTCGCCGGCACTATATTTTACTAAACATTCGGAGGTGGGGTTTTCACAAAGATTAACGTGATAAATATATTTGTCACAACACTGTTTATGATTATTTTGTGAAATACATAAATATTATTTTAAGAGTAAAAATAATATTTACAAGCGTTAATGATCCCAAAACTTTACGAACGCTTCCACAAACATATAAGTTACACCGGTAATTACATTACCACAAGATTGATAAAACGTAACTTACGCACATGTATTGTATCCCCCATCCTTGGGAAGGAGAATAACTACCAAGTGTATACAAAACGTAAACACGAAATAGTTGTCTAACTATTTCCAAAACCTTAACAATAAAAGCTAAAGCACGGTCGTCCGTCTAATAGAATTAGCACTTGTAGGTCGTTGCACAGCTTACTGTATTGGAGACACTTGGTAGAGACGCGCATTCACTGTGAGTTCATGTCCCCCTTTTCTCTAACTGTTTTCAGTTTTCTTAACTGCGGGGGTGAAATACATGTTACTTTGTTTACAAGTACTTTATACACGGTATGATTAACGTAAGGAGGTTTAGATCATGTGAATGGGTAGTTAGAACACCGAGGGACTCGAGCGGTAGATCTATCTGGGTGTAGCGAGCCCAGCTCTAGGGCCAACAGAACGGGCCTCTCGGAGGACCAACAGAACGGACCTGGAGTGACTTGGTACCCAACACAAAAATCGGCTAGGGTTGTGTCTACCTACTTGCATTTCACGACATGCTAATGGCCTTGCAAACCATTGGTGATCACAAGTCCTCTTACACTGCTACATACCAGGAAACTTTTATACTTACAAGTGTTTTACTTACTCACTTGCACATGAACTCGCTCAACATTATTGTTGATTTTTCAACTCACATGTATTTCAGGAAATTAAACGGATCTGGCACGGTATGGAACGTTTTCCGCTGCACTTGTCATGGAGTCATCAGGGTTTAGGGGATGTGTCTCTTTCCTGGACAAGACACAGTCCTTAAACCACGTTTATGTTATGTTATAAGTTGTAATGTCTACTGAACAAGGTTATGGTTGTTGGTTAAAACAATGGTACTGTATTTTGATTTTTAAAACTTAATGGATGACTTGCATGGTTTTTTAATTCATATAGCTTGTTATGGTTAAGCTATGGTATTAAGAAGTCACACCAAAATTTACCACGCTTCCGCAAAGCCAGGGTGTGACAGCTTGGTATCAGAGCTCTGATCATAGCGAACTAGGATTCTGTCTCGAGTCTAGACTATGATCACTAGGGCTCTCACGAAAACATTTTTCTGCATACCACTTAAGTCCAGATCCACACTTTTTACAAACAAATGTTGAGCACATTTTATTAATTATAGGCTCGGTCTGGAGGATCGAGGTGATCAAGGTAGTTGAGCACGTTTGTTTATTATAGGCTCGGTCTGGAGGATCGAGGTGATCAAGGTAGTCGAGCACGTTGGTTTGTTATAGGATCGATCTGGAGGATCGAGGTTTGGTTTAAGTGAAGGATAGAGCAGTCTTGTAGACTGGATGGTATTGGCTAGTAAGACTAGGAGGATTATGTGATGCCTTACTTGATGACTTATGTGATTACTTGATTTATGATTGACTATTTGTGCATGTTTGTGTATATGTTACAGACACATGGATTCTGCAGACACTGGTGGTTCAGGCACCACAGGCCCTAGGCCTATCGTTTCAGACGACATTGAGTCATCGGAGCACGAGGTTTATACGTCAGACTTCACCAGCACGGATGATGATGACTTTCAGCCATTCGCCTTACCCGACGGCGTTGATGAGCTCCCAGTTGATCTTCCAGCCGGGGATCTACCACTCGTTGTGATCCCTGCTCCAGTACCCCTTGCATCATACCCTGTTTTACCCATCGACGACGAGGAGGACGACGTCGATATGTTTGAGGAGGAGCCTTTGGAGGATGCTCAGGGCGAGGCCCTACCTGCTGTTGCTCCCTTACTGATCGCAGATGCTCCGGCTGCGGAGTCACCTGCTCATTCCCCAGTCGCGGACTCCTTTGAGTCTGTGGCTTCTGCACCCACACATGCTCACAGTGCGCAGCACTTTTCCCATGGGACCGATTCTGACCAGGCTTTTTCTGTTGCTTCCATACCTGGACTTGTTTTTGACCATGACGACGAGGGGGATTCAGACCCTGTGTTCCCACCAGGATTTGATCCTGACCGTGATTTAGAGTTTGTCCCGATGGACGAGTTGATGGAGGATCCAGCAGATCCTATTGACCCTTTTGATCCGATTGATCCCGATTTTGATGTTGACATGGCATTTGATGACTTTGAGCCTGCCATTGCTCCTGAGCAGGCAGCTGCCCTTGACCCTTTACCAGAGCATGACCCTGTGCATGCTGATGTGCCTTTTGAGCCCATTGCTGATGATCACCACATAGATGTTCCTGTTGATCCCATTGGTCCTTTACCCATTGTTGCTGTACCAGTTGACCCCCCTTTCGAGCACTTGGCACCCGTTCACCCTATTGTTGCTCCCTTATTTGATCCCGTTCCCCTAGAGCCCGGACATGCACTGTTCGCGGCACATATGGATCCACCGGATGAGTCCGCACAGCACGGCTGGATACCGGCTGACGAGGACGTTCCCCCATTCCCTCCACAGATTCCTGTTGCACCACATGTTGACTTTTCATTTCAGGGTCCTATGTTTATACCTCCAGCAGGGCCTGGAGAGGGCTCTTCAGCCCACCCATCAGGGCATGTACCGATGCCCATGCCTTTCATGCCTCAGATTCCTTTTGTTCCACCCACTACAGCTCCTTTTGGTGTGGCACCCTTTGACCCCACACGTGAGCCACTGCTGTGGTCACCGTTTTCCCCTATGCCACCCACTGATCCATACCACAGGTCCTACGTAGGATACACCATCGAGGATGTATTGATGTCGTTTGTATACCAGCATGAGTCGCATGAGCAGCGACTACAGGAGTTGGAGAGAGCCCATCTGCAGCCATGTCAGTGCCATGGCCGGGTACCCTCTCCGTTGCAGCCGTTTCGACCTTTACCCCCTGACTATGCTGCCCGTCTTACTACTTTGGAGCAGCAGATTGCTTCCATTATTCGCACACAGCAGGCGATGGAGGCGGACTGGTTACAGTTGCGCCGTTTGTTTTATACCCATTTTCCTCCTCCACCACCATCTGCTTAGAGCTCATCGGTGCCACTTGGGTAGGCGAGGTGAGAAGGCGGCGATTGCTTTTTGATTGCACAACATTTTGGGGAGACTATGTTATGATTTGACTTTTGTTATGTACTTGATATTGTATTGATACTGATGTAGCTTTTGACAGGGGTGATGTAGCCCCTAGTGATTGATGATTGTATGTATACACTTACGATGTGGTCTTATTTATATGGCAATCGCAGTTTTCTCACCATATTTGGATTCGTTTGATTACTTGCTTATACTTTATGACATGGAATGTTGTGTGATTGATATTTGTGATATGTGATAACATGAGATGTTATGTGATTATACTATTACTACCGTTATATACGTACACTATATTACGAACTGATTTACGTACTATAACAACGAAGCCTTACTATGGCCTAACCAACTTAAACCATCTTTTAGAAGATGCCGCCAAGACGCGAACCAAACATGCCAACAAATGAGGCAGAACTCCAGCAGATTATTGCTGCTGCCATAGCACAGTACGCAGCATCTCAGCCAGGAGCGAGCGGAAGTGTTAACCAAGGCAATAACAATCCACCTCACGGTAATACCCCGCCATTCGAACCTACCATGAACTAGTTGGAGATTTTAGCGATGATGCTAATGCCAAACACATGTTTTAACATACGTGCAGGATGCACCTACAAGCAGTTCTTGGACTGCAAACCAGTTAACTTCGATGGCACAGGAGGTGCAGTTGCCTTTACCCGCTGGGCTGAGAAAACCGATTCCGTTTTACGTATGAGCAAGTGTGCAGAGGATCAGCAAGTCACGTACATTTCAGGGCTGTTTCTAGATGGAGCCCTATCTTGGTGGAACCTACAAGTACAAACTCTAGGCGAAACTGCCGCCTACGCCCTGACTTGGGCCGAATTGAAAGAACTGATGCGCAAAAAGTACTGTTCACGCGCAGAAATTCAAAGGTTGGAGACTGAATTTTGGCACTTAAAGATGGATGGACCAAAGATTGCGGAATACGTCCAGAGGTTTCACGACTTATCTCAAGTGGTTCCTTACATGGTTACGCCTGAATACAAGCGAATCGAGCGCTTCATTTGGGGTTTGGCTCCCCAGATAATAAGCATGGTAACCTCCTCCAAACCAGCGACTATCACTGAAGCCATCGATTTGAGCGTGGCTCTCACCGAGGAGGCGATTCGTCTAAACAGGTTTGGTGATGCTAAGGCAAAGGAGAAAGAGACTCATGTTGAGTCATCAGGAAGTAACAAAAGAAAGTTTTCGAACTTCAAACAAAGTGTTAGCGGTGATGGTAAGAGAGGAGCACCAAACACGCCAGCTCAGGGTACGACTGGCAGTGGAAGGAAAGGAAGGGGATATATGGGCACCCAGCCCAAGTGTAACGCCTGCCAGCGTCACCATTCTGGTCAATGTGGGCTAAAAGTATGTGAAGCGTGTGGGAAACGTGGTCACTCTAAGGATACTTGTTGGGTCCCTGCCGACCGCGGAGGCCAGGGAGGATATGGAAATAGGAATGATAACCATGGTGGAAATGGAAACCGCCTACCAGGAAATTTTGGAGGAAACAGAAACCGAGGCAACAATGCAAACCAGGCTGGCAATGCCAACCAGATCAACACCCCAGCTGGAAATGGGGATGGGAACGGGCAGAGGCTCGGATGTTATAACTGCGGGGAAATCGGGCATTTTAAGAAGAACTGCCCAACATTGAATCAGGCCCGTGGTAGAGTGTTCCAACTAGAAGCCAGGGAAGCACGCCAGGATCCAAATGTTGTTACGGGTACGTTCCCTATCAATCAACGCTATGCATCCATTTTATTTGATACTGGTGCCGATTATAGCTTCGTATCGTTAGAATTTAAGAATATGCTTGGGTTAGCTGCTAATAAGTTAGACATTCCCTACTCGATCGAATTAGCTAATGGAAAGTTAGTTGGAGCCGACGAAGTAATCAGAGGTTGTGTGATAGAATTGGGAGAACGCGAGTTTACGTTGGATCTACTACCAGTCCAATTGGGAAGCTTCGACGTGGTGGTAGGAATGGATTGGTTATCTGGAAACAAGGCTGAGATAGTATGTCACGAGAAAGTTGTTCGTATCCCGACTGATGATGGTGAGACAATTGTGGTTCACGGAGAGAAGCGTGACACACCGCTAAGATTTATCAGCTGCTTGAAAGCAAGGAAGTGTTTACAGAAAGGATGTGTTGCTTTTCTGGCACACATCGTAGACAAGAAGGCTGCTGAGCCAACAATCGAGGACATCCCTGTCGTAAGGGAGTATCCAGAAGTCTTCCCAGAAGACTTACCTGGACTGCCACCTCAGAGGCAAGTGGAGTTTCACATTGACTTAGTTCCAGGCGCCGCGCCTGTGGCTAAGGCACCGTACAGACTTGCTCCGTCTGAAATGCAGGAATTGTCGACGCAACTTCAAGAGTTGTTAGACAAGGGTTTTATCCGACCAAGCTTCTCGCCTTGGGGAGCTCCAGTCTTGTTTGTCAAGAAGAAGGACGGAAGTTTCCGCATGTGTATTGACTACAGAGAATTGAACAAGCTGACGATCAAGAACAGGTATCCTCTGCCAAGAATCGACGATCTGTTCGATCAACTTCAAGGCTCAAGCTGTTACTCTAAGATCGATCTTCGATCGGGATATCATCAATTAAGGATACAGGAGGAAAGTATCCCGAAAACAGCCTTCCGAACTCGTTATGGACACTACGAGTTCCTCGTTATGCCATTTGGTTTGACAAACGCGCCTGCGGTATTCATGGATCTAATGAATAGGGTTTGCAAGCCATACTTAGACAAGTTCGTGATTGTATTCATCGACGACATCCTGATTTACTCAAAGACGAAGGCTGAACACGAGCAGCATCTTAGAACCATACTGGAGCTGCTAAAGAAGGAACAGCTGTACGCCAAATTCTCCAAGTGCGAGTTTTGGCTACGCGAAGTCCAGTTTCTTGGACATGTGGTTAATGGAGATGGAATTCATGTTGATCCCGCAAAGATCGAGGCAATCAAGGATTGGGAAACGCCGAGGACGCCAACCGAGATTCGGCAATTCTTGGGTTTGGCTGGCTACTATCGGAGGTTCATCGAGGATTTTTCAAAGATCGCTCAACCATTGACGCTCCTCACACAGAAGGACAAGACGTTTGATTGGGGAATCAAACAGGATGAAGCATTTCAGATATTAAAGGGTAAGCTTTGTAACGCGCCAATCTTAGCTCTACCAGAAGGTACTGACGATTTTGTGGTATACTGCGACGCATCGCGCCAAGGATTGGGTTGCGTGTTGATGCAACGCCAAAAGGTCATTGCTTACGCATCGCGTCAACTAAAAATGCACGAAAAGAACTATACCACACACGATTTGGAGCTCGGCGCAGTGATATTTGCACTAAAGATCTGGAGACACTACCTGTATGGTACGAAGTGCACAATCTTCACAGACCACAAAAGCCTACAGCACATATTCAACCAGAGAGAGTTGAATATGAGGCAAAGACGATGGGTTGAATTATTAAACGACTACGACTGCGAGATAAAGTATCACCCAGGGAAGGCGAATGTAGTTGCCGATGCCCTAAGTCGTAAAGAAAGAATCAAGCCCATAAGGGTTAGAGCTTTGGAAATGATTATACGAACCGATCTTTCCCTGCGCATTCGTGCTGCACAAAAGGAAGCTCTCAAGGAGGGAAACCTTGAGGAAGAATATCTCCGTGGAATGGAGAAGCTTTTGGTACCAAACGAGGAAGGAACGTTATGTTTTGAGAAAAGGATTTGGGTTCCTCTGTTTGGTGGATTAAGGGAAGTTATTTTTGACGAAGCGCACAAGTCACGGTACTCTATCCACCCTGGATCGGATAAGATGTACCAGGATCTCAAAGATTACTATTGGTGGCCTAGGATGAAAGGCGACGTTGCTGTTTACGTGAGCAAATGTTTAACGTGCGCTAAAGTCAAGGCGGAATACCAGAAGCCTTCGGGACTTCTGCAACAACCTGAGATTCCCAAGTGGAAATGGGAACAAATCTCAATGGATTTTGTTACAAAATTACCAAGAACGCCAAGAGGCCACGATATGATTTGGGTGATTGTTGACCGCCTAACAAAATCCGCACACTTTCTGCCAATCAAGGAGAAAGACAGTACTAGTAAACTTGCGGAAATTTACTTGAGAGAGATCGTAGCACGCCATGGAGTACCTCTCTCGATCATCTCTGATAGAGACGGAAGGTTTGTGTCAAGAATATGGCAATCTTTCCAAGAATCTTTTGGCTCACAATTGAATCTGAGCACTGCGTTCCATCCGCAAACTGACGGCCAGAGCGAGCGAACGATACAAACCTTGGAAGACATGCTGAGGGCATGTGTTATGGATTTAGGCGGTAGCTGGGATAAACACTTACCTTTGGTCGAATTTTCATACAACAACAGCTACCACACCAGTATTGGTGTCGCGCCATTTGAGGCCCTATACGGACGCAAGTGCCGATCACCACTATGTTGGTCTGACGCAGGTGATAGGCAGCTTGCTGGTCCCGAAATCGTCCAAGAGACGACAGACAAGATCGCGCAAATACTTAAACGCATCGAAGCAGCTCGCCACAGACAAAAGGCCTACGCGGATCCAAACCGAAAACATGTGGATTTTCAAGTTGGAGAAATGGTTTTACTGAAGGTATCACCCTGGAAAGGGGTGGCACGCTTTGGAAAGCGTGGGAAGTTAAATCCGCGCTACATTGGTCCTTTCAGAATTCTGGAAAGAATTGGGACAGTAGCATACAAGTTGAACCTACCTGCTGAACTAAATGGTGTTCACGATACATTTCATGTATCCAATTTAAAGAAAAGTCCAACTCAAATTGACGTTGCCATTCCCATCGACGAGATTCATATTGACGACACGCTCCACTTTGTTGAAGAACCTGTCGAGGTCACGGATTGGAAAGTTAACAAGACCCGCCGGAGCAGTGTCAAACTCGTCAAAGTTCGTTGGAATGCCAGACATGGTCCTGAATTCACCTGGGAACGTGAGGACCGGATGAAAGAGAAATACCCCCACTTATTTCCTAAGAACCCTGCTTCTACAAGCAGAACTTAAATTTCGGGACGAAATTTATTTAACGGGGGGAGAATGTGACAACCCGTACTAAACCAGGTATCCGTACGACTTAATTACTGATTAATTACTGCTAAATTACTGTGCTTGATTGAACTAGCTGATGAACTGCTACCTGCATACTGATACATGCACTTACTTGCATCATACTTTATTTGCTGTCACTACATTATTTACATACTGGACCCTAGTGACAAACATGATGCACAAAAAGCACAGTAGCACTAAACGGATACACAGTGAACATGCTGATATAACCAGCATCAGGCAGACACTGCCTCTAAGGCCTGTTAAGAGCCTCAAATATTTTGGCTACACTGGTAGTGAGTGTAGGGATATAAGGGTTGTGGTACTGCGTCTCTAGGAATAAGATACACTGATTCGGATGTGCCTAAAACGTACTTTAAGTACCAAACATAGCACTTTAATAAATAAACCAGCTTCTAGCTGACTAATAAAGTGCCAGAACATGAGAAAATATTACTAGACACTTTCTAAAGTGTCGGGAAAACAAATTGTGTCACTAAAAATGTTAATAACGACACTTTAAAGCGTTACAAAAGGCTTTAACGGATTACTATCCAACCGGACACCCGGACTTTACCCGGAACATGAAAATAGTAATATTTTCACTATTTATATTTTTCTGAGCCAGTTAGGGTCCCTGATTACCCTAACACCCGTCATAATACGTAACATACGACTAACGAGGTTAACACTTAACAAACATAACTAACCTCCCTAACTAGTACTTAAAATCGAACCAAGACCCCCCCCCCCCATAACCGAACTCGGTCACCAAGTGACCCCACCCTTGTACCATGTGATTTTACTAGATCATGTATGCTTAAAATCTAGAGAACATAACTTCCATTGGACAATACCCTCTAATCTTGTCTATAAGTATCACCACATAACACAAGAGTTATTACACTTCACATTTCACAACTCACTCACACTCTCTTGCTCTCTCTACCTCTCGGCCGAACACCCCAGCCCCCATACACCCACCTTCGGCTCTTGATCTCTCCATTCCAACAACATACACACTTCAAGGATCGCATGTTAGGAGCTTTGGTGCACTCGGAACACGAAGGACCTCTACCGTTAGCTTTTATCCACCCACTTTTCGCCAAGATCTTCCCTAGCCTTGAGCTAGAGGTATAATGTTTAAAACTTGTTTTTACACTCATCTAAAGTGGTTAAAAGAAATTATGTCGGTTGAATCTCGTTAAAGTGAAAGATGATGATCAAAAGTCTAGTAAAAACTATAAAAGTGGTGGTTAATAGCATATAACTTGTGTAAAAGTCGTAGGACTTGAAATATGTGATTATTGAGACCCGATCTATGATGTGGTAGCTCGGATCTCCGTTTAACCCGACTTTGTAAGATCATGTATCTTCACATAAGCTCGTTTTTGACTAAATACAAGGGTTAAAGGCGAAACTCTACCACACAAGATACATGAACTTGTGTGAAAATATTTTACTTGTGTAAAAGTGATTTAACCGGTAAAATGGTGTTTAAAACTAGCGGATCTACGTATCCGCAAGTGGTATCTTCAAAGAACCACACATTTCAGAAACCATGTATTTTAAAGAAAGGATCTTACACTAACAAACATGATTTTATAAACCACGAGTGTGTAGACACTTGTGAAGTGAAAAGATCCGACAAATAACTATTTTTGGGAAAAATGACTAGAAGTTGTAAAGACGGATTTCTCTAGTCACAAGGTTTTTACAAGATTAAAGTTACTTTATATAATGATCTACATATATAAAGGGGATTTACACTATAGATTCGGACAAACTGCAAGTTCATGCGATTATGCGATTTACATACTTGTCGACTAGTTTGATGTGTCGGAAATTGTTTGGTTGAATAAAGAAGTTGTTGAATTGATTTGTTAAAAGAAAATGATACGCTTGAAAGCGTGGCCACCTCCAGTTACAGAGGAAACTCTGGCGAAATTTTCCAAAAACCTAACACTTAGAATTATTTACACAACAAGTGTTAGAACTATTTTTGGACACATTTTCAAAACATAAATTTCGCCGGCACTATATTTTACTAAACATTCGGAGGTGGGGTTTTCACAAAGATTAACGTGATAAATATATTTGTCACAACACTGTTTATGATTATTTTGTGAAATACATAAATATTATTTTAAGAGTAAAAATAATATTTACAAGCGTTAATGATCCCAAAACTTTACGAACGCTTCCACAAACATATAAGTTACACCGGTAATTACATTACCACAAGATTGATAAAACGTAACTTACGCACATGTATTGTATCCCCCATCCTTGGGAAGGAGAATAACTACCAAGTGTATACAAAACGTAAACACGAAATAGTTGTCTAACTATTTCCAAAACCTTAACAATAAAAGCTAAAGCACGGCCGTCCGTCTAATAGAATTAGCACTTGTAGGTCGTTGCACAGCTTACTGTATTGGAGACACTTGGTAGAGACGCGCATTCACTGTGAGTTCATGTCCCCCTTTTCTCTAACTGTTTTCAGTTTTCTTAACTGCGGGGGTGAAATACATGTTACTTTGTTTACAAGTACTTTATACACGGTATGATTAACATAAGGAGGTTTAGATCATGTGAATGGGTAGTTAGAACACCGAGGGACTCGAGCGGTAGATCTATCTGGGTGTAGCGAGCCCAGCTCTAGGGCCAACAGAACGGGCCTCTCGGAGGACCAACAGAACGGACCTGGAGTGACTTGGTACCCAACGCAAAAATCGGCTAGGGTTGTGTCTACCTACTTGCATTTCACGACATGCTAATGGCCTTGCAAACCATTGGTGATCACAAGTCCTCTTACACTGCTACATACCAGGAAACTTTTATACTTACAAGTGTTTTACTTACTCACTTGCACATGAACTCGCTCAACATTATTGTTGATTTTTCAACTCACATGTATTTCAGGAAATTAAACGGATCTGGCACGGTATGGAACGTTTTCCGCTGCACTTGTCATGGAGTCATCAGGGTTTAGGGGATGTGTCTCTTTCCTGGACAAGACACAGTCCTTAAACCACGTTTATGTTATGTTATAAGTTGTAATGTCTACTGAACAAGGTTATGGTTGTTGGTTAAAACAATGGTACTGTATTTTGATTTTTAAAACTTAATGGATGACTTGCATGGTTTTTTAATTCATATAGCTTGTTATGGTTAAGCTATGGTATTAAGAAGTCACACCAAAATTTACCACGCTTCCGCAAAGCCAGGGTGTGACATTATGATGCTTCATTTTGTTCCAGAATCTCTCGCCATTCGACGAACCTTCCACTCGGGTTCAGCACACCCCATATTCAACTCGGTTTCATCCATGAGTCGTCCATCTTATTGACCAATCCTATCACCCGAACGAGTGACTGGACCCACATTTTTTGAATGAAAAGATATTGGTCACGGACTCATTGGGTCAGTTGCGTAGTCAGTTACATGAGCTAAAAACATGACTTCATCTTCAATAGGTGGTCTCACATACATAAGATTCTCTCAAACCATTACCAATTGTTGCAATTGAATCCCAGTATTCATTTGGGTAATCAAAAGATTCTCTCAAACCATCACCAATTGTTGCAATTGAATTGATAGATATGCTTACACCGCATGTCACAAGCTTCTATGCAATTCGTTGCTGACGTGTACTTCCGAGATCTCAATCACCGCTCATCGGCATCGATTCAACGGCGGCTTTGATGGAGCCGGTGAATGTTCCGGTTGAACTAATCGGGTGCTTATTTGATATTGCCGTCATTTGATGAACCAAATTGATTTTAAGTCAAAGAATGAATTACATAAAGGGTAAACCGGTAATTTCTCAATAAAAGGGGGAAATATGTAATTAATTTTATGGCTTGGGTAAATATGTAATAAAGGCTCTTAGGAAGGGGAAATATGTAAAAATTCCAAAGAAATATATAATTTTGCAACTCATCATTTAACCACCAAACTCTTTTCAAAAAAAAAAATTAACCACCAAACTTGTATAAAGTTGCATAATAATACAAACTTCAACGGCTTGGCAGGTTTTATGATGTATCACGGTACTAATCAGAACCAGATATCAAAAGATCCATTGCAGAAAAACTAATACAGACATTACAACTCCTACAAGCACAAAGTAAACAAGTTATTTCTAATCATATACAAACTTCAGTCAACACTGGTATTTTCTCATCTTCTTCTTCATCATCCTCATTTGATTCAGATTTCTTACCTTTAATTTCTCCATCAACCTTTTTCTCTCCGATTTTTAACCCTTGTAATCCATCAACACACGATTTCTCCGCCTCATCTGGCACCTCCGGTTCCACCACCTTATCCGGCATTCCCTCCCTGCCGCCAACGATCACATCATCTCCGTTCACCGCTGGTAACTCCCCACCTTTCTTCGGCACACAACTGCCTGAAGGATCACCCTCCGCTGTGATTCCGACAAGTTTATCACCTGAATATCCATTTTCTGGCCACGGGTCATTAACGCATTCTCCTTCCGATTCATCGTCTGAGGTGGCGGAGAAGATGTGTGACCGCACAGCACTAGCAGCCTTGAGGAAAGCTTCTTGTATGGAGTCGGGCGGAAGGGCACACTCCTCCAGGCCTGCGTCTTCAAGACGTGGCGGCTGGATTTTATCTAACAAGCCAACGAGTTTTGCTTCCCCTGTAGTTTCCATTTGTGAATTCTTGAAAGTTGAAATCCTATCACATGAAACAATAAGTGAATAAAATGGGTTTTATAAGTATTCTGAAACAAATAATTTGGTATAGCCAATTGGTAATTATCATTCTGGTTATTTAGAGTTAACATCAGTAGCGGATTCTTGAAATTTTCAGCAGAATGGGGTGCAAACGGGCCAAAATAATTACATTAAAATATTAAATAGTAGCTAGTAGCAGAAAAAGGAAAAAGAAAATTATTAAAAATAACACACAATTTTACGGGCAGATCGAATAAGTATAAGAGTAAATTACACAGATTGTCCTTTAATTATACCCTAAATTGCAGTCCCTGCCCTTTCCCTTTAATTTGTGCAGGCAATGTCCTTTAAATAACAAATTTGCACACTCCTTGTCCTTTGCTCCAAACCCCATCCAACAACCCAGTTAAATGCACCCATGTGCCTCTCACATGATGGGTAAAATTGTAATTTACCCTCCACCTACCCTTTAAAACCTTTGGAGTCTTTCATCTGGGGTCAAGTCAACAGAACTCTCCAAATCATTGCTCTTACAAAAAGAGCAACAGTTTCTTTCTAAACTAAAAGATCCCCTTATATAATAGAGTACATCGGATTCGATGTCGATTATACTAATGATATTCCAATGTATGATCTGTTTATGGAGTATGCATCTGGCGGCACTATTACTGATGTAATTAAGAGACAAGGAGGGTCTCTTGACGAGTGTGTGAAGATGGTGCCAAAAATTGGTGATCTGGGTTGTGCTAAATTGGTGGAAAATTGTGGAGATTCAGATACATCCTCTGAATTTTCTGGTACACCGGTTTTTATGGCGCCTGAGGTTGCGCGAGGCGAAAAACAGGGGTTTGCGGCTGATGTGTGGGCTGTTGGCTGTGCGGTTATTGAAATGGCAACAGGTTGCAACCCTTGGCCAGAGATGAATAACCCGGTTTCTGCTTTGTACAGAATTGGGTATTCGAGTGACGTACCGTTGTTTCCGATGTGGTTATCCGATGAAGGTAAAGATTTCTTGAAAAAATGTTTGCAACGAAAAGAGGAAGAAAGATGGACGGTGAAAGAGCTTCTTCAACACCCTTTTGTTAGTTTGAACTCGAGTTCGAAAAGGATTGAAACTCTTCAGAAAATTTCTCCAAGTAGTATTCTAAATCAAGTATTCTGGGATTCTTTTGAAGAATCGGAGACTTCACCGGAACCGACGGTTTTCATGAATGTCTCCGGGGATTCTCCGGTGGACAGAATAGGACAATTGGTGGAAGCAACTCCATCATGTTTGCCAAATTGGGTTGATGAAGATAATTGGATCACAGTTAGAACCAATCATATAGATGATGATGATGATGATGATGATGATGATGAGTCATCCTGTTAAGATTTGTTTTTGTTTTCAGATTTATATGAAGAAGATTATTTGTTGTCTGTTAGAATGATGTTAGGATCTGAAGTAGATGTAAGTGGTGGTTCAAGTGTGGTTGTTTCAAGATTTATAGTTGAAGAAATCGAAACCCTAATTTATGTGGGGAGGAAGAAGACTCCAGGGGTTTTTAATGGGGTTTTAAAGGGTAGGTGGAGGGTAAATTACAATTTTACCCATCATGTGAGAGGCACATGGGTGCATTTAACTGGGTTGTTGGATGGGGTTTGGAGCAAAGGACAAGGAGTGTGCAAATTTGTTATTTAAAGGACATGGCCTGCACAAATTAAAGGGAAAGGGCAGGGACTGCAATTTAGTGTATAATTAAAGGACAATCTGTGTAATTTACTCTAAGTATAATTAAAGGAAATGGTGCATCTAAAAGCCAATGAAAAAAATGCAGAAATAATAGTGATCACAGTCGAATAAGAATGAAATAATCTGCCCCTTAGAAAGTGGCAAATTCACCGGTCCCTGAAGCTAGCTTCTTGTAAATCCATTGATCAGAACTTAATGTTTGCCTATAAACAATCGTTAGAAAGCTTTCGCTCAAAGCATTCATTTCACTCCAGATCTTAAAGGTTAAGTCGAGATTGAGCTTTAAACCGATTACTCGATTAGGGTTTTAACCATTCCCAGAAAAACCTTCTATATAGATGACTAACCCTATGAACCAGTAGACGTTACTAATTGGGTTGCATATCTCTTGTATCTACAAGCACATATCCAGTTTGAGCACTTACAAACCGTACTACAAACATCAACAAAGACAAATAATCACTTGCACCTATGTATAGAAAAATGAACAGAACAATTCAAAGAGGCTGCAACTAAGTCCACCTATTCTGATCCGATGAACAGAGGCTTGTGAATACAGGCTTGTCCTAGAATGAAGAAGAAGCGAAGCGACTAAAGCAATCAACCAGCATTCACCCTTTTGTGACTTCAAGAAACTAACCCAACCCAAGTCCACGACTTCAAGAACCTACGTCTATACCATGTAATTCTGGTTAACCTATTCTGAGAAACAATCATAGTTGTTAATGGCGAATAAAGATAAGGTACGGGTACCTATATGCTACATAGCGAATAGCGATACACTAGAAAAAAAAAATTATATGTATATTATATCAAAATACCCTGGTATATATGCTACATAGCGAATAGCGATACACTAGAAAAAAAAAGTAAATTTAAATGTATATTATATCAAAATACCCTGGTATATATATATGCTATTTTACATGTATATTTTACAAAAACCTACAATCCAGCTATTTGATAGCTATATTTAATTGCTATTTATATTAAAAAAATTTGTCGCTATTATCGCTATCTATCGCTACAACACTAATAGCAAGCTGGACCTGCAAGCTATAGCGATCGCGCTATTGACAACTATGGGAACAATCAGAACTTAATCGATTCCACACAATCAATCGATCAAGTGCCCTAGTCCGCTAGTCGTTTTTGCCATTTTGGTACTAAGGGCTTTAAGGGGATAAAATGAAAGGGACTAGTGAGATTGTGATGTATGAAGTGATAGATAATCCATACTAATTTTAAAACTAATCAGTTTAATTAATAAACAGACAACAAGCAAATGAATATCTATTGTTGAGAAGATTACAACACATAATCCAACTGACAATTCAATATAAATCACACAGCATGAATAAACAATAATCAAAAACAAACACCGGCAGTAATAACAGCATTTGATCACAGGTTCAAAATCCTCAAATTGAAACCCTAATAACAGAAATCAAACAACATAAACACAAAATAAAGAATCTCGCCTAAATCGAGATTCGCGCACCGTGAAAACTAAAATCAAGGGTATTCTTACTTGAATATATGAATATGTTTACGAATCTACGGTTGATTGAGATCAAATGATGAAGATTATGTAATTACGAATCCAAGGCTGCTGGCGATATATAAGAGCATGTGTAATGGGCGGTATATCACGGCTAAATGGGCTATGGCGCCCCATAGATCCGCCCAACACCGTTACAGGGGGCGCTATGGGGGATAAAATTGGATGTCCAGTGACCAGCATCGCGGCGCCAGGAAGAAAGGATTCAAACTTTTGACCGTTACAACGGTCATATGTTCATTTAAATCAATATGCATTCAAATAACCGTTAAATTTTATCAATAATTTCTGTAAGGAGAAGGTTAATTGTTGTTATAGAGTTATAATGGCGGAATTAGGGCAAGAATCGGTGGAATTTGCGACGTTAGTGAGTAGAGCGGTTGAGGAATCGTACCTTTCGTTGAAGGAATTGGTGGAGAAATCGAAAGGTGCTGATATGTCTGATTCGGAGAAGAAGATTAGTATATTGAAGTATTTGGTGAAGACTCAGCAGAGGATGCTGAGATTGAATGTTCTTGCTCGGTGGAAATAGAGAAGAGTTTGATTATGTGTTTGGGCTTTGTAACTACATGCTCTACTGCTCTATTATAATGTCTCATAAAGCCCATTTATGATGTGGCGTGTCACTAGTCGTATAAAGCCCCCAAGGAGGTTTAGTCTAAGACCATCTGTAATGGTTAATGTCCATAAATAGCTTTTTACGCCACATCAGAATCATAACGCCCCTTTAAAACATATGTAATGGTTAATGCTCCTCAATGCCCTTTCATTCATTACTTTCCATTTTTTTTTCCCCATCAGGCTTTATTCTAGAAAATGTCATCCCTAATCATGCCCTTGTAATGCCCATTACACAGGGTCTTAAGACCATGGGTAATGGTTAATGCCCTTTATGGGACATATTTTGCCACATCACCATCATAATGTTTCAGGTAAGACCATGCGTAATGAGCATTATAGGGGCATGAAAGAGTTTGATAAAGCACCTAGCACCATCCCCTTGGGCGTTATAGGGGCATGAAAATGGAGGGGCATTTCTAGAATAATGCCCAAAGAGGAGAAAAAAATGGTAAGTATTGAATGAAATGGGCATTAACCGTTACACATTTTTTGAAGGGACGTTATAATATTTGTCACGACCCCCGACCCACCCTGGATGGAATCGGGAGTCGCGAACAGCCCAGTGGTACCGGTGATTATTTTGAAAACGTTGCAGCGGAAATTTCATCAGGACCGTGAGTTAGGAAAAATATCAGAGTTTAGAAACACCGGATTTATTATTTAAATAGATGGAATAAATCCATGTTTTACAAAGGTAGATTTAATAAAGATAATTACATAAAACAATATTTCTTAATTTTAATTTAATTAATAAAATAAGCCACTTCTTGATGCCTTTCAGTGCCGTATCCATCTATTACTCCAATCTACTGTAATTACCTGAAAAGTATTTTAAAAAGGTTTTGTCAGCGGGAAATACTGAGTGAATCATTCTATTTACTAAAATGACACATTTGTTATAATTTACAGTATTAAGAGCGATTACAATGTTTCTGATATCAAACCAACTACCCACGGTATTTGTCACTCGACCGAATCTGTGACTATGGTCATATCCCCCAATTGGCTGCCCCAATGGTGACGATTATCAAGTAATGTATACAAAACCCCACATACCGGCTGTAACTTGGTGATTACAAAGACTTAATCCCCGTAATTATAACTTTGAAAATAAACATGATTTGGTAAATAGATTTGATAAAAAGAGAATGACTCACTTTATAAGCATGCAGTATTGATTTAACAATCTTCTTGATTCTACTCATTCTGATAATTAAGCGTATACTTTATTGTTATGAATCTTCTGAGGATTTAACAGCTTGTTTAATTGTATATGTGTGGGAGTATTCTGGTAGTTAAACATATAGTTTAACAGAATGGAATACGTATTTGTGTAAAACCCAAATCAAACCTTAACGGTAGTCACGAGATTCGAACCTTAACGAAATTCACAAAGTATAGTCTTGTTTAGACAGCATTTTGGTATTCGTTTAACGAACTCACAAAATACAATACTTTGGCATCCATTAGTTGGTTCATGAATCGATCGGACAGAACATCGCATAGGTGATTATTGGTTAGAACACCAACGTATAGAGAAAAGAAATAGAAGAAATGAACAAAGGAAATAAATTCCTAAGCTTTCTATTTATAGGTAAATTTCCTTTCTTAACTAGGAAGTTTCCTTAACCCTTAAGTTTCCTTAACCATTAAGTTTCCTTAACCATTAAGTTTCCTTACCCATTAAGTTTCCTTACCTATTAAGTTTCCTTATCCATATAACTAAATAACTTACTTAGTTGTTTAATTAATCTTGCTTAGCTTAATTAATCTTGATTAGCTTAATTAACCTTGCTTAGCTTAATTAATCCTGCTTAACTTAATTAATCCTGATTAGCTTAATTAATCTTGCTTAACTGATTAATAAATCTTAATTAATCTTAATTAACCTTTCTTAATTTAATTAGAGATTAATTTAATCTTACTTAGCTAGCTTAATTACTAAGTTTTCTTAATAACTAAGTGTACATAATTAGTAAGTTTACTTAGCTATTAAGTATTCTAGCAGTTCCCTGATTACGAGTTCTAGTTTCTAGACACAATGGAACCCGTGTTAGTGTATTAACTCAATTCAACTTTAACGACAACTCACGAGATCAACCCTCACAACGAATGACAAAGTGCTATGCTTAAACATCCATCGAATTAACGACTAATGATAAAGCATCACCCTAATGTGGGCAGCACTTAAACATCCATTGAGTACATTGATCGATCGGAAAATGAATCGTAATAGCGATCGAGTTATTACCCTAATAACGGGCGGAGTCTCGGGATTTGAGAAGGTATAATCCCAAGCTATTATTTATTATAATAAAAGCTAAAGAAAAGGAAAGAATTGTAGCAGTGATCGAGTTAATACCCTGTATTGTAGCAGCACCCCCTCTACTAATTAGTGATTTCGTGTGTGTTGTAGAAGTGTTTGAACAATAATTCAGCGTGAATTTGAAGTTTGAACGTCGTTCCAATTGCAGAATTCAAGTCCCAGACTCTGCTATTTATACACGAAATTTGACAAGCTTACGGACCGTAAGACTCCCAACGTTACGGTCCGTAAGGGTGCTTACGGTCCGTAAGGGTCTCAATGTTACGGTCCGTAAGGGACAGCAAATCACTATAGGGTAGCCACGCGTGGGAGTAGGCCAGCTGAGTCGACAAAATTGATATATTCAATTTAGACAGCAATTTGAGAGGATAATTGTCGAGTAGGGAATGCCCCCCTGAGTTTTAGAGGCCCTGATCCTGATTCTGATTGTTCTGAAATTTTTTTAGGGTTTGTGTAGAATCACTTGGGTGTCTCAATTAGGGTTTCCTTTTGTATAAAATAATAGGACTTTTAATGAGGGTTGTTACATCAGGGGTCCGGGTTTTATACTTACAGAATGTTTTTAGGACATTTTTGTGTGAGTCGTTACAATATTGATGTGGCGAAAAATGCCCCTTAAGAGGCATTAACCATTACACATGGTCTAATGGTTAACGTTTCTTAGACCATGCGTAATATGCATTATAGAGGCATGAAAGAGTTTGATAAAGCCCCTAGCACCATCCCCTTGGGCGTTATAGGGGCATGAAAAGGGAGGTGCATTTCTAGAATAATGCCCAAAGAGGAGGAAAAAATGGTAAGTATTGAATAAAATGGTCATTAACCGTTACACATTTTTTGCAGGGGCGTTATAATGTTGATGTGGCGAAAAATGCCCCTAAGGGGCATTAACCATTAAACATGGTCTTAATACCCTTTTATTTATTAGTTTCCTTGTTTTTCCTCTTTGTTGGGCATTATTCTAGAAATGTCCCTCCTCTTTTCATGCCCCTATAATGCCCATGAAGGATAGTGTAAGACCATGCGTACTGGGGCGTTGTTTTTAAAAAAAATTTCATTTAAAACGCCCTATAACGCCCCGCCTACCACTACGGTAGGCGTTATAGGGCGTTATTTTTGGATAAATTTGTTGTTCGCGTTTTTATTAAAACGCCGAATTTGCAATGTGGTCTCTGACATCCATGCCACTTTTGTTGACTTCCATGCCACTTTTGTTGACAATTACTTTTTCCACCAATGACTTTTGAGTATCCACATGCCACTTCACTTTTCAACCTGACATCCTTTTTTTTTTTTTTTTTGCATTAAAAATAATATGGGCGTTATTGGAATAATGCCCCACTACACCACTTTATGCTATAATGCCCAACGCTGACTATGATGCCACGTGTCGGATAATGCCCCATGATGGGGGCATTATAACATCTTACCACTACACATTGTCTAAGGGCATTATCAAAACCTTCACGCCCCTATAAAGCCCTGTTATGTATGACATGAAACGCAACTTGGAAAAATATTGATCATATTAACGGACAGGTGTTAAGTAAATAAAAGCTGACGTGGTCGTAACATTTTTTATACAATTTTTATTGTTAAGATAAAACACGCATTTTAATAAAACTGATAATCGTTTTTTTTAAATATATTTTTGTCACGATAAAATGTAATAAACTAGCTTTTGCCCCGCCCGCGTTGCGGGGCAATAAGCCGAATATTTCTCTCTTATAACATGTATGTCTGTACAGAGGGCAAAATCGTAAATTATATTTTGAACTGGAGGCGAAATCATAATTTTAAACTGAGAGCAAAATCATAATTTTGAGCTAGGGAGAAAACATAATTTTATTTTGAACTGTGGGGAAAAACATAATTTTGAGCTGAGGACAGAATCGTAACTTTGAGCTAGAGGAAAAAACAACATTTTATTTTGAACTGGGTGCAAAAACGTAATTTTAAACAGGGGGCGAAACCGTAATTTGAAACTAGGAACAAAATTAAAAGTGAGTTTTTGAACCGAGGGCAAAAGCGTAATTTTGAGCTAGGGGCAAAATTATAATTTTATTTTGAGCTGGGGGGCATATCCTAGATGTTGCCCCGCCCGCGTTGCGGGGCGATGGCCGAATAATGAGCGAGTGTTAGTTAGCTCATTGACACGAAAAACAATTAAATCGAGTAAACCAATTAAAACAAAATTGTTTTGAACAATTAGCCTAATAACATAGAGATAAGAAAGAGAGATTGGGGAATGGATATTTTATTGATATATCATGTAACACCCCAAATTCTCGTATGTCCTAAAAGTATAATGTGTAGTGATGTTTTAATAAGTTAAAATGGAAAATATATAGAATTATGTCAAAATAAAAGTTAGTAAAAGAAAGATGATTTAAGTTAGATGGTAAATTACTAAAGTGAATAGAGATTAAATGATGAGGGACTAGATGTGTAAATATTGTTATAAAACATGATAAAAAAAGAAACCAGACTTGAGTCTGGTGTACGATCGTGAGAAAGCCAGGAGGGGCTCCTTCCCTCTCAAAACCCTAAATCTCTAAAATTCCATCAATTGAAAGCCAAATTAGAGAAGAATCGAATGCATGAGCTAAGAATTCTGATTGTCAAGTATTCTTGATCTCAAGTAAGTGAAATTTCTTGATTTGATGATGTTTGATTATGTGTGTTTAGTGTAATTCGTGAATGTAATGCAAAATTTAGTATGATTAATGGTTGCTATGAATGTCTAGACATCAATAGATGCTAAATTTCGAATATGAGCATGATTAGGGCAAAACCCACTTGCATGTCAAGTAATGGTTAGAAATTGTGAAGTTCTACATGTTAATTTGATTGTTGTTGATGAAATTGTTATGAATAATTGATTTGGAACCATATGTTCATGGTCAAAATAGTAAATTATGGATTAGGGTAATGATTTTTATTATGAAAGATTATGATTAACCATTGATGAGATAGGATGAACATGTTATAACTACTTGTACATCATGCTTTGTAGGTAGTATGCACACCATGTGTTTGATGAACTAAATAAATTTAGATGTGATTTTGTATGAAAATTTGTTAAATTGATGAGATGTGATGTCACACCCCAACCGATGGCGGAATCATCGGGGCATGGCACTGAGCGAAACAGATTGTCCAGAAGTTTTCATAACAATTATCATTACTATTCAATTTAAAATAACATGTCCCATACCATGTCTCAAACAGTAAACAAATTATTACAGATAAAATCTAGGCAAATAATTATGTTCCGACAACTCAGATTTAAATAGAGCAATTGTTTATCTGCTTCTAGAGACCCTTGATTCATTTAGTACAGACAACTATTTGTTGGCCTCTAGAGCCTTATTCTAGCCTCGATTTCCTAGCAGATGTGCATCCTAAGCACCTGTCACATACGTTAAAATAAAGTCAATACATATAATGTAAAGGTGAGCATACAAGTTTGATAATAGCATATAGAGTTTGAAATTCGTTTACGCATAACCAGCACGTACACATAGAGAAATGAAGCACGTTAGTTATCGACATAGATCCATCGATACCAATGACTGCGGGTTGACTGCCCGAGGCAGTTCGCAATACATGATTACCACCGTAATCCATGCAAGTAATTGTCCTTAACAACCCCTGCGAACAGGTCCTGAGTCCAAACTATAGTACTATCATTGCTAAGGCAGGTAGACATCATTCCATGTGTAAACATAACAAACAAGCATTCATAAGCCACGTATAACATGCATTAACGGTTAGCGTTCAAATAGTATTGAGTAGTGTGTTTGTTGTGTTTTGAATATTCGTAACGTATGTAACACCCAAAAGTGCATAAAGCAAAAAGGGATCGAGTATACTCACAGCGATGATGGATTGAAGGGAGCGCTAGAGAGTAGAGTTAGCCTGATCAGAACGATAGCATAACGATAAGTGACGCGTAAAACGATACAAAGTGTGAATGGGTCGGATAGCAGTTCGGTCGGATGGTAATCCGATCGGACGGCCATTCGTGCGGATGACAATCCGTTCGGATGGTCATCCGGTCGGACGGTAGTCCGGTCGGATGACTATTCGAGTGGATTGTTTCTTCCTATGAGAAGAATGTGTTTGTGTACGATGGCTTGACTTTTGAAGTTTTCGTTGTAGCGTTTTGAAAACATTGAAGTATCTCTATCTTTCAAGTCGGTCGATCAGACTGTCAGTTGTGCGGATGACAATCCGCTCGGATGGTCATCCGGTCGGACGACGACTCTAGTGACGAGGTTACTTTGTGGGAACAAATTCACAGCAGAAGAGTCACTCGGTCGGATGTCCATCCGACCGGGTGGCAACCCTGTTAATGAACATGTTGAAAATTGTTTAAGTCTTTAAAGTCCTAGTATCTCATGATTCGAAGAGTAATCCAGTCGGATGGTAGTCCGATCGGATGGCAATTCGTTCAATACTCAAACTTCAGATAGAGTTGATTAAGTGTGGGTCCCAAGGTGTGATCCGTTCGGACAGCAATCTGTTCGGATAGCCTATCCGTTCAGACAGTAGTCCGGTCGGATAGCACTTCATCCCGGTTGCTCCGGCCATCTTACACTTGGTCGTTTTGTTTGTTTGTTGTTTTATCGAGACGTTTTGACATTGTGTTAACCAACAGAACCCCATCTTGACCCAAGTGACCTGATCGACCAGGAATCACCCTAGTTCGGCCAGTTAACCGGTTCAAGACGGTTGTTCTTGTTTAACCCGAAATCAGTGGTCTCGTGAGTAGGATCCAGATCTCGAACTAGCACAACACTAAGAATGAGCAGGAGACTAGAACAAGGTCCGATTCTACCGGTTTTGAGTGCATTGAGTGTAAAAGGGTTGAAAGAAGGTTAGAAACCATCTTTCAATCCTTTTTCACTATGTTTATGTTTAGATCTATGCAAGATCTTTGTGCATTTGTGTGGAAATCTATTAGATCTAAGTTGTTCTTGGTGGATTGAGGCCAAAACATGAAGTTCTTCAAGAACTCATGATGACATCATCCTAGAACACCTCAAATCCAGTGATTTCACGGTTAAAAGTTAAGATTCAAAAGATAGAAAGGTGTAGGAGTGCGTGTAGATCAAGAAAGTACAAGATTTAGGACGAGATCTTACCGGAATCAAGAGAAATCTGAAGAAACGTGAGGAGCACGAGCTGTTCGGTCAGAGAGTTTCCAAAAGTAGAAAGAATGAAAGTGACATGGGTATTTGTAGGATTCCAAAAGGGGAAAGTGTGGGTCGGTCGGATGGCATCCCGCCCAGATGACTATCCGGTCGGATGGCATCTTGGCACCACGACCAAGTGGCAGCCCGGTCGGATGGCTATCCGGCCGGATGGCATTTGGTTCGTGTGTTCGACGCGACGAGTTTTGCTGATTCGGTTTCGATTTGCGAGCGATGCGAATACGATGGAGTTTCCTATTCAAATTACTTTTAATCCCAACTATTATCATAGTTCGATTTCGATTGAGTTCGATTGCGTTTCGAGTTCGATTGCGATTTGATTAATTACCACACGTAACATAAATGAACATGCACAAGTAACACATAAGGCACACACACACGTATAACATTAACTAAAATGCGTAGATCGAGTTGCGATTTGATGTCGATTCGATTAGCATAGTTTGATTATCGTTTAGTTAGCTTTATTGCATTGTTACTTCCTATAGTTCACAGTCGTAAGTCGAGTAGATTGCGAGTAACATACGTCGATTATTGTAATTATTGACACTTACTCCACATAATACAACTAAAATAAACATACAAAAGAAATCTACTACAAGTCAAGTCACGCAAAGTCGGTCGTTGACTTTGACCTTGACTTTGACTTTGACTTCTTGGAAACACGGGGTGTTACATGTAATCATGGTGGGAATGTATGTGATTTATAGATGTCATATTGGATTATAAGGAATGTGAAAGTAATGGAAGCTAAAGGATTAAACTGGAAAATCTGTAGCTGGGCTGCAGCGTAACCTACGGCTCAGCCGTAGGCTACGGTACTGGAGGGGCTATTTTGTTGATTATTCTGTAGCTGGGCTGCAGCGTAACCTACGGCTCAGCCATAGGCTACGGTACTGGAGGGGCTGTTTTGTTGATTATTAATGGACTGTAAGCTACGGTCTGTAGACCGTAGCCTACGACAGGATTGATAAAATTGTTATATGTTGTTTTTTGATGGTGTATGAGGTAAATTATGATATTTAACAACTTTTTACACTTATAATACTAACATTTAAAGTTTTTAAATGTGGTTTAGGTCTCTAAGTATAGGGAACTCGTTCTAATCAATTTCTAAAGCCTTATAAAAAATGTTAAGATAAGTTTGATATTAAGAAAGATAAGGGAAGGCATGTATATTTATGAAAGGATGAGAATGTAAATCGTTGTGATCAAAGATTATGATCTACACGATACGGTATGATTGTCAAGGACGATGATGTATAAAGTATGCATTATAAAGTGAATGTAATATGCTAACATGAGTTCCAATATGATGAAGAGATGCATAAAAAAATCTAATGAATATAATGAATGTTTTATGTAGATGGCTGATGTGGTGAATGTAAATGATGACGATGAAGCACGCCGAAATAAAATGAGAACAATGATTGTGGAAGAAGTAGAGAAAGCGATTGAAGCTAGTATTCCCCGACTAGCTCAAGAGGTGGAAGGTCAAGTATTGGGGGTAGTCGATACTCTAGTAACGTCCAAGGTGGAAGAACTAAAGGAGATGATTAATGAACTACAAACAAAGAAAAGTACTCGAAGGTGCACGTACAAGGAATTCATGGCATGTAACCCCTTGTAAGGACCTTCAAAAATGTCCTAAAACGACCCGTAAGTAAAAACCCGGACCCCTGAAACCCCAATCCATAACAAAAATCAAGAAATCAAGATTTTTGGTCTTCAGGCGGGCCGCGTAAAGGATAGGCGAACCCTTACGCGGGCCGTGTCAACTCTAAGTTTGACCGGATAAGCGTTCAGATCCACGTGTCGTCCACGTGGCATACCTACGCGTGACACGGATGCCCTAATCTATGAATAGGTGCCCCTCGCGGGCCGCGTAAGGATCAAGGGGGGCTCACGCGGGCCGCGTGAGACCCAATTTTCAGCTATAAATAGGATGGGTCATGGGCAGTTCACTGGTGTCGAAACCAAATCTCAAAAACGAAAGTATACTGCCCAAAAGTCGAATTTCATTTCAAATATAGTGAGGTGCTGCTACGATACAGGGTATTAACTCGATCGCTGCTACGATTCAATTTCCGATCGATTTAAACTATCCAATGGATGTTTAAGTGCTGCCCACATTAGGGCCATACTTTGTCATTCGTCGTGAATTCGATGGATGTTTAAGTATTGCGCTTTGTCATTCGTTGTGAGGGTTTTAATCTCGTGAGTTATCGTAAATGCTGTATTAGTTACTGACCTAGTTCGTATGCATTGTTATTTAAATTAGGTTACAAGGCTAATCAGTAGGCTAAACTCTGCCCGTATAAATCTGCACTTTTTATCAACAATGTTTTACAATACTCCAATCATTTTCAAAAGTTATAATTACAGGGATTAAGTCGTGGTTATCTTGAATCACTGGCTAGTGGGGTATTGTGCACATTACTAATTTCTCACAGTTAGGCTAATAAATCTTAACAATGATAATCATCACTACTTGGGGAAAGACCCAATAGTGGTATGACCATCGTCACCAGGAGGTGACACGGCGCCAGATAAAAATAAGATAAAAGCCATTGTAATCGCTCTTATGCTGTAATTTATAACCACGTGTCATTTTGTGCAAAATGAATGATTCACCAGTATTTCCCCGCTGACAAAATATTTTTAAAACATGTTTCAGGTAACTACTGTGAACCAAGAAACAGTGCTACGGAGCACTAACAAAGCTTGAAGTAGTGGCTCAGTTAAAATAAACATGTTTTGTAAATCAGGGAATTTCCTTATGAAATTCCTCTATTGTAAATTACGGGGGTTTATCCCGAATTATGAAATAAAATAATCAGGCATTTCAAGTTTAAAAAGATCCTGTAAAATCTTCCGCTGTCAACTCAATCAATAATTACCACGGGTTCCTGTCCCGCGGCTCCTAGACCGGGACAAACCGGGGCTGGGGCCGTGAAAGGAAAAGGTGGTATCAGAGCCACTGATTTAAGCCAATTAAGTATTTAGAAATACTTAATTTTACTAATTGTTATCTTGTGATTATGTGTTATTAACTGACTACTTGTTAGTTATAGTATGGGTAAGCAAAGATTTTTGGACATCTATCGTCAATTAGATAGTTCACCAAAAGATAAGGGAACTTCATCTCAATCAAATTCCTCGAAATACTCAGCAGATGCTAAGGAAGGAATATTTGTTCGTAAGGCACAGTTTGAGAAACCACTTACCCCTAATAAAAGTAGTTGGATTATTAGAAAAAGTCAAGAGAAAATAAAGAAGTCACAACCAAAAGAAGTGATGAGTAATAAGGAAACTCAGGATATAGGCAATAACCCACCATGGGAAGATGAATTAGACGAACAATGGGCAGATCTCTATATGTTAGCTACTACAGCAGTAAATGCTAACCTCTAGTTGAATCGCCAAACTAGTACCAGTACCCATATCATTTATACATCAGAAACTTTGCCCTTTTAAATAAATAACTTAGTAAGAAAAGATAGACTAAAATAAATTATCCCCTAATATGTTTTTAAATTTCAAATGTATTTTGTAATAAATATATATAAATAAATCACAATAATTTTGTTTTAATCAATCCATTTGTATAAATATTAGATTTCTTTCTGGGATTATTCAATTTACAAAAATTTAACCTAGAATTTTGTGTGTTTCTTCACATCTGCTAAACAGCATGAATGAGTTATCGGAAGCTCTTTAGAATCTCAATCTCTATTCTGTTAATGTGGAAGTTTCCAAAGACTTTACTGGGTATTGTGCCGATGTTGAGGAGCCTATGGAATTTCAAGCTCAACCTCCAGAGAAACCCAAGCCAAAGAAGAGAAGAAGAATTGTGGGTTGGAGGCATGTGCGCAGAAGGAAACCAGTAACTAGGAAAGTTGTCAAGACGGAGGACCAAATGGAAAAAGGGAAAGGAATAGAGATTGGAGAAAGCTCCAAGCAAGCCGAGGATATGCTGTTGCAAGAAGAACTAGATTACATACTAGCAAGTTGTGATATCCTTAAGCCTGTTAACGAAACCCTTTCCACTTATCCTGCCGAAACCCAGCTTCCAGTAAACTTGGAACCAGCCATCCCAGATTCCCTTGTCAATACCCGACCTCTAGGAGAAATGGAAGAATGGTGGACCAATGATTGGCAATTCCAGAATCTTTTAAACAACCCTTATACCTTTCTCCCTCAGTTTGACCCCGAGCCTGCACCAAACCCACCGATGAGCAATGAGAACCTGGCTGAACTCCGCCATTTTAGCGAGGAGCTGGTGGATGCAGGGAATCGAATCCGAGAGGTGGGAGAACATATCTCCTGGAAGTACGACGAGAGGGAACGTCATTACTAAAAATGCCAGTTGATGGGATAGCATGTGATGGTGGAAGCATGTGTTTAATAGTAATATAATAATCAAAATATAATCGTATGAAATAACTTAAGAATAAAACTTTTGTAAGATAACCAGTGTGTACAGATGCCTATAATAATATATAAAATATCGAACGTCGAAAAAATCGACAATTTTGGCTATACTTGTTAACGTGATTATGTGCAATTATTCTATGTTTGATTGTTAATTATTTGCTACTAATCATTTATATAAATTAATTACCAGATGGAACACGCTGGTAATGGACCCGTTAATGAAGTTAATCATTCTGAACAAAACAATGAAGATCAATTTCTGAATAGGCAAGATATCGAGAATATCGTTACTCAGGGAATAGCCAATGCTATTCCAGCAATTCTTGCTGCTGCCCGAAATCCAATTGAACCTCAACAAGTTATTCCTAGCAAACGTACACACGGTGACAATTTCAGTAATAGTGTAAACGGAGGCGACAACCATACAAATAACGACAACGATGGAATGCAAGCTCCACTCCTTAAGAAAATGAAAGCTGCAACACCTGGTTGCACTTACAAGGAGTTTCTTGCCTGTAAACCGGCTAAATTTGCAGGCAACGAAGGGGCGACTGCTGCACTGCGTTGGTTAGAGAAAACCGAGGCGGTGATTAAAATAAGTAAATGTGCTGAAGAAGACAAGGTCATGTACGCGTCTCATCTTTTCAAAGAAGGGGCGCTAGAATAGTGGAATACGGTACTTCAAGCCAAGGGAAGCGATGCGGCTTATGCCATGAGTTGGGAGGAATTTAAGCGACTGGTGGAAAGAAAATTATGTCTCGAATATGAGAAAGAACAAATGACGAATAAATTTCTGAACCACCGGATGGTGGATGTAGATTGTCGAGGGTATACTTCGACATTCTTCGAGTATGCTAGAGTAGTACCAACCCTGGCTTCTCCAGAGCCGGTACTTATTTCCCGCTATATTTGGGGATTGATTGGCGAAATCCGTGATATCGTTAAAGCTGCGAGACCTCGCACTATTGACGATGCTGTGGAATTAGCTAACACCCTAACTGACGGACTAGTGCGTACGCGAGAAGAAAACCGGAAAAAGGAAGTAGCCCAAAAGATTACCCAGGGATTCCGTGTGGGTAACCGTAGTAATTTCAAGAAAAAGGGAACCGGACAATCTTCCACTGTTCCATTTTGCAATGCCTGCAAAAGAAAGCATTTTGAAAGATGCAAAGGATATTGCAATTTTTGCAAAATTCCGGGGCATCAAGAAGAAGATTGCAGGAAAAAGAAATCCACAATCTGCTACAATTGTGGAGAAGCTGGACACTTCAGGCTAGACTGCCCGAAATTGGCCAAACTGGCTGATAACAAAGCCAAACCTGCAGAAGGAACTACCAAGAGGAACGTAAGAGCCTTCCAATTAACTACTCAGGAAGCAGAGCTAATCCCTGACGTGATAGCTGGTACGTTCCTAGTTCACGACGTTTATGCAAAAGTATTATTTGACTCTGGTGCAAACCAAAGTTTTATAAATACTTCATTCTGCCAAGCTCTTAAATTACCCCTAACCAACCTTAGGTAAAATTTTACGGTAGAAACGACAGATGGAAATTCGGTTAATATAAATAAGGTTTTGCGTGAAGGAAAGATAGAACTCTTAGGCCATAAATTTTCTGCAAACCTGTTACCTATGAATTTAGCTGAATTCGATGTGGTGTTAGGAATGGATTGGTTAGTAGCCAACCATGCTCGAATCTTATGTGATAAGAATTCCATAGAAATTCATACACCCACCGGAGAGTTAGTGGTGATTACAGGAGATAAGCCACGAAAACCACTGAAATTCATTTCAGTAATGAAGTTGGCCAGTTATTCAAGAAAACAAGAAGTGGTATATATGATTTCAGTAATCATTAAGATGAAAGGTAAGGAACTTAAAGAGATTCCAGTAGTATCAGAATATCCGGATGTCTTTCCGGAAGAGCTACCAGGATTACCACCCAATAGGGAAGTCGAATTTAGAATTCATCTAATTCCTGGAACTACACCGATAGCCAAGGCACCTTATCGGTTAGCACCCACCGAAATGCTAGAATTGAAAAAGCAATTAGATGAATTATTAAGTAAAGGATTCATACAACCTAGTTCATCCCCGTGGGGAGCTCCAGTGTTGTTTGTAAAGAAGAAAGATGGGTCAATGAGAATGTGTATCGATTATAGGGAATTAAATAAGGTTACAATTAAGAATCGATATCCATTACCTAGGATTGATGATCTTTTTGATCAATTGCAAGGAGCTAGGTATTTTTCTAATATAGATTTACGCTCAGGATACCATCAGTTGAAGGTACAAGAAGAAGACATACCTAAAACTGCTTTCAGAACTAGGTATGGTCATTATGAGTTTACAGTCATGCCCTTCGGACTACCAAATGCTCCTGCAGCATTTATGGACATGATGAATAGGATCTGTAAACCGTACTTGGATAAATTTGTACTCGTCTTCATTGACGATATACTTATTTATTCCAAAAGTCAGGATGAACACTGTCAACACTTGCATGCACTCTTAACTTTGTTAAGAAAAGAAAAGCTTTATGCCAAATTCTCGAAGTGTGAATTTTGGCTACAGGAGGTACAATTTTTAGGACACATGGTGAATCACGAAGGTATTCACGTAGATCCTTCCAAAATAGAAGCGATCACCAAATGGAAAGTTCCGCAATCGGCTATGGAAATTAGAAGCTTTCTAGGGTTAGCAGGATACTATAGACGATTCATTAAGGATTTTTCCAAAATAGCTGTACCATCAACTAAGCTAACCTGTAAAGCAGTTAAGTTTGAATGGGGACCTAAGCAAGAAGAGGCCTTTAGGATTTTGAAACAAAGGTTAACAAACACCCCAATCCTTGCCTTACCAGAAGGAACAGAGGATTTTGAAGTTTACTGCGATGCTTCTAAGCTAGTATTAGGATGTGTGCTAATGCAACGCAAGAAGGTAATTGTGTATGCCTCAAGACAATTGAAAAAGCACGAGGAAAACTATACGACTCATGACTTAGAATTAGGAGCCATAATTTTTTCCCTTAAAATTTGGAGGCATTATCTGTATGGAAGTAAGTTTACTGTCTATACGGATCACAAGAGTTTAAGGTACATATTTGGGCAAAAAGAATTAAACATGAGGCAAAGAAGGGGGATGGAGATTTTAAGTGATTACGACTGTGATATTCAATATCACGAAGGAAAGGCCAATGTAGTTGCAGATGCCTTAAGTCGTAAGTATCATGAGAAGCAAAAGCGAGTTCGTGCCCTTAGATTAAATCTACAATTAGATTCAATGGAACAACTGAAAAATATTCAAGAAACAGTAATCAAGGATGATGCTGAAGGAATGAAGGGACGAGTAAAAGAATTAGAGGAAGGAAGTGATGGAATTTGGAGATTCCACAAGAAAAAGATTTGGGTACCTAAGCAAGGAGAATTAAGAAATAAAATTTTAGAGGAAGCCCATAAATCTAGGTATACCATGCATCCTGGTAACAATAAGATGTACCAAGACTTAAAGAATAATTTCTGGTGGATAGGAATGAAAAAGGACATAGCTAGATATGTTTCTAAATGTCTTACTTGTTCACAAGTTAAGGCAGAACACCAGAAACCCTCAGGTCTACTACAACAATTAGAAATGCCGGTATGGAAATGGGAACTTATAACTATGGATTTTGTTACTAAGTTGCCCAAAACCAGAAAAGGTAATGATGCGATTTGGGTAATTGTGGATCGATTAACCAAATCAGCTCATTTTCTACCCATGAAAGAAACCTTTAGCATGGAAAGGTTAGCAAAGTTGTATGTAGATGAAGTCGTATCCTTACATGGAGTTCCACTATCCATTGTATCGGATAGGGATAGTCGTTTCACTTCTCATTTTTGGACAAGTTTCCAAGAAGCAATGGGAACCCGACTAAATTTAAGTACTGCATACCATCCGCAAACAGACGGACAAAGTGAAAGGACGATCCAAACCATGGAGGACATGCTCCGGGCATGTGTGATAGATTTTGGTGGAAATTGGGTGTCACACCCCCATATTTCCACGTATTACCGGTGGGCCCGGTGGGGAGTATCGTGACGTAATTGATATCATCATAGTCAAACAACACAAATTTAAATGCACAGCGGAAGCAAAAGATAAATTCATTTCAACTGAATATATTTGTAATATTAAGTATCACAAAATAGTTGAAACAGATCCACAGACGGATAGAAAGAAAAGGAAATTGTTCAACAGACTTTAACATCTAGAGCTTGCGAGACTTGATTATTGATGCCTGGAGTAGCCAGCCTATTACGTATAGTACCTGCACTTAGCCTTTTTGGAAAATACGTCAGTTTACACTGGTAAATACAATTAACTGACTCATTTTGAAAATGTTTTAGAAAATTGATTTGAATGCACATGGCACAAAATTCTTTTATAACTTGGGACAATTATTAAAAATAATCTTGTATACAATTTTACTTATTTGTCGTCCATCAGGGCCGGTTTGTAGGGCCGGACAAGATTATCTGACACGCCACAGGTATAATGCCCACAGGGTTAATTCCTTTAAGTGGATTACCAGTTTTTACATAATGCAACTGTCAGGTGTACGCCTACACCCCGTGCTTAGGTCGTGGCCATTTCTTTGAATGATGCCAAGGATATCCGAGACATGGTCATTTAACCCCCAAAGGCCATACATCAAATAATACAGAATAAAACGAGTTATGTAAATACATTAATCATAATCCGATTTAAATGACTACACACCCGACCAAGCGGTACTTATATAGTACCGTATCCCAAGCCCGTATAGGGAAAATAAGTTAAGAGTATTTACCTGAGCTAAATATAAATTCAATCCCAGCCGTATATCAATTCAGCAAGTACATATAGCTTTTACTGGGCTCCTAATCTGGAACGAAGGTTTTTATTAACCTATTAGAATCCTAACGGGTCTTTAATTTAAGCTTAGACTTAGACCGGTTAGTTTTCAAAAGGAAGGCACGGTTCAAACGCATGATAAAGCGAAGACCGGTTTAGAATGTGGTTTTGACCCAACAAGCTTGTATGCTTGTTTAATATGGGTAACTTAAACACATTCTAGATTTTGAGATGAAAACGATATGGTTTGACCCGTTTCGGCTAAATTATGCAAACTAGTTACATAAGCCGATCCGAACGTGAAAAGTGCGTAACGGGTAACCATATGAGTCATATACAAGTTTCCTAAGTTAATATGCCTTAAATATGTTGTGACATCAGTAAGATATCTTCTATTATGCCCAAAACGGATTTAAACTCAAATTACGCCCCGTAGGGGTATTTTGGTCATTTTAAAGGTTATAAAAGAGTTTAAATATAAATCTGAGTTTCGGGTCTAATGTAATCAGTAAAAATACTTAATTTACTAAGTTATATCAGTAGGGTATAACCTATATGTGAAATTTATCATTTCTAACCATATTATGCACCGAAGGGGCATTTTGGTAATTTCACCTAAGGTTTAAAGGTCAAATCTGGAAATCTGAGTTTAAAAATTTTACTTACTGTTAAATTATAAGAACTTACTTAAAACATCAGTAGGTATCAAGTCTTATATATCTAAATTGGTTTTAATACATACTATGCGTTAAAAACGCTTAAAAAGACGATTTTAAGCGATTTCTGGGTTTTATATGAAAAGCTGATATTTTTAATATTCTAGAAGGCTCAAAATATTTTATTTATCATATTAGATCAGTAGAAAAAGGTTTGGGGTCAAAAAGATTTGTAAAACTCATTTTATAGCCCAAAAAGGCAAAACCGGCAATTACCGAATCAAACTTAGAACTCTAAGTTATGCTTAGCCTAAAAATAAATAAAAATCTCCAAAAATCCCAAAATATTATTTTATATCAATGGGTAAAAATTTTGGTATCAAAAATCGGGTTTAGATAGGCTATACGCTAATTACACCGTTTAATTACTAAAAAGCTTTCTAATTACGCTAATGGGCATAACTCTTAATCTAGACCTCAAACTGATGTCGAATTTTAGGGACGAGTTTATAATTCAGTAACTAAGGTCTCTATTCTTTTACTTTTTCAAAAATCATGTTTTAAGGTCAAAAGGGCATAATAGTCAACATTTAGACATTTAACGGAAATATGCATATGAATCGGATAACTAATGAACCAAGTTGTATAATCACAGAGAGTTATACTTATATGAAACCTGGTCCTATTAAAGCTCTAAGACATTACTAAACTATGCTCTAATGGGTCAGAACTGAAAGTCAAAGCAAAAGTCTACTTTTGCGACTTTCGGTTCCGAACCGAGCTTAAACTGAAAATTGTCGAGTTGAACATGTTTAGACATGTTCTTACATTAATTACCAAGTTATATTAATGACAAAACATGTTGCATAGATTCTACATTGCTAATTATGCATTAATTTGAAAATAAGCTTTCTGTTGACTTTTTGAGATTAACTTTGACCCGACAATTGACCTAGTTAGAGTGGGAATCAGAGGGTGCCCTTTTAAGGGTTTATTGCCCACATAATTACCCACTCATAGGTACTTTCAATTTGAAATTTGACTGGACAAATTAAGATTAATGACGAAGTCAAATCTTTATTATGACGGTTTGACTTTAGACTAATTAACTAAGCAAAACTGAATTAAGGAAGGTTAAGGAAGCTTACAATAGTCCTAAGCATGACTAGAGATCACTAGGAAGTGCACTTGAGCTCTAAAAATCTCCAGGAATGAAGTTGTGAAGTTTGCAAGTGGGTGTGCTCAATGTTGCAACATTGGAGCTTCTTATATAGTGAAATTTGATCACCAAGATCATGACATGCAAGCCTATAAGTGTTATGGGATCATTACAGGTGTCCCTAGTCCATAATAAACCATCAAACAAGCCCCTGGTATAAAAAACCAAGCTCCATAAGTCGGTTAAACAGGCTGAACAGGCAGCTGTGCTTATTTTCTGCATCTGGGAGACTTAGGCGGCCCGCGTAAGGATTGGGCCTGACCTTACGCGGCCCGTGTCAATGTCTAGTCCGGTTAACAAGTTTGCAAATATTGCATTTTTGGTCCCTGGTCCTTCTAAACGTGGTTTTCACTTCATTTCTTGCACTTTTGGCCCTCTAACTTGACTTTTAAGGGCTCCAAGGTATAAACAAACATTGTTAAGTCCTCGGTTAACTTTGTGATTACCTGAAAAGCCTTAAATTTCAATGTTGACGCTTTTAACCCCTCGTACACGAATATTGTCATAACTTTCTCATACTTTAACGAAACCTTGTGAAATTTTTATCACTTATTCTTGTGAGTATAATTAATCATTACAAAGCTTCGGGTTTGCTAAAAGGTCACTCAGAGGTATACTTTAAACATGTTGACACATTTAACCCCTGTAGTTTGTAATTTCTCACTTTCTTTCACAATTAGCTTCGTATGATCCATGATTTATTTGTTTAAGGGTATAAACATCATGTGGGTCTATTGTGAAGTATATTTATTTATTGTTGACACTTTGAACCCTTATATTCACATAGTTTCTTTGTTTGTCAACTTTAGTCCCTCTAACTTAATCTTTTACACGTTTAAAGTCCATGACACGTGTCGATATATTATTGGACAAAATTTTTGGAGGTGTTACATCCTCACCCCCTTAAAAGAAATCTCGACCTCAAGATTTACTGAAAAAAATGAGGGTACTTTTCTTTCATTGTGGACTCTACCTCCCACGTATACTCGGGACCTCTGGGGCATCCCATTTGACCTTTACAATTGGCACTTGCTTCCTTCGAAGCTTCTTAACCTGTCGATCCTCAATCGACAAAGGTTTTTCCACAAATTTCAAGCTCTCATCTATATGCACATCCGTATGTGGTATGACTAGCGATTCATCAGCTAGACATTTCTTTAGATTGCAGATGTGGAATACATTGTGAATACCACTGAGCTCTTCAGGTAAGTTTAACTTATAAGCCACTGTTCCTACACATTCGATGATCTCGAATGGTCCTATATACCTTGGGCTTAACTTACCTTTCTTACCAAATCGCATCACTCCCTTCCAGGGTGATACTTTAAGCAGAACCTTATCACCAACCTCAAACTTTAGAGGTTTTCGCCTTTTATCAGCATAGCTCTTCTGCCTATCCCTGGCAGCTTTCAGGCGATCACGAATCTGGACAATCTTGTCCATCGTTTCAAGGACTATATCTGGTCCTGATAACTGAGCTTCTCCTACTTCTGCCCAATAAATAGGCGTCCTGCATTTCCTACCATATAATGCCTCAAAAGGCGCGACCTGAATGCTTGTATGGTAGCTATTGTTATAGGAGAACTCGATCAACGGCAGGTGGTTATCCCAACTACCACCTAAGTCAATCACACATGCACGAAGCATGTCTTCCAAAGTTTGGATCGTACGTTCACTCTGTCCGTCCGTCTGAGGATGGTAAGCCGTACTAAAATTTAAGCGGGTGCCCAAAGACTGTTGGAAACTTTTCCAAAAATGAGATGTGTACCTAGTATATCTGTCCGAGATAATAGACACCGGTACGCCATGCAGGGATACAATCTTATCTACGTACAACTGGGTTAATATGTCAGAGCTATGAGTCTCCTTGTTGGGTTGGAAATGTGCTGACTTAGTCAGTCTATCTACTATCACCCAAATAGTATCATTCCCTTTCTTTGTCTTTGGCAATTTGGTGATAAAATCCATTGTCACCATTTCCCATTTCCAGGTGGGAAGTTCAGGCTGTTGTAGCAAACCTGACGGCTTTTGATGTTCAGCTTTAACTTGTGCGCACGTCAAACATTTGGCTACATAGGTAGCTATAGACTTCTTCAAGCCTATCCACCAATAATTTGCTTTCAGATCCTGGTACATCTTATCAGCTCCAGGATGAACGGAGTATTTAGAACTGTGGGCTTCCTGGAGGATAACTTCTTCAAGCCTATCCACCAATAATTTGCTTTCGTCCATTTAATCTCAGGATTTCGTCCTTGCCATAGGATAACTGTTCTTTAGTTACTCCTAGCTTTTCATCAGGATATTTAGCTTCCAATACAGCTTCCTTCTGCGCAGCTAACAACCTTTCATTCAAACTATTCTTTATCTCAATGCTCTTGGCATTGATTCTTATAGGCTTCAATCTTTCCTTTCAACTTAAGGCATCGGCGACTACATTCGCCTTGCCAGGATGGTATCTTATCTCACAATCATAATCATTCAAAGTTTCCATCCATCGTTGCTACCTCATGTTTAAGTCCTTCTGATTAAACAAGTGTTGAAGGCTCTTGTGATCAGAATAGATCACACACTTAGTTCCATACAAGTAATGCCTCCAAAGCTTCAGTGCGAATACCACGGCACCCAACTCCAAGTCGTGGGTGGTGTAATTCTTCTCATGCACTTTCAATTGTCAAGAAGTGTAGTGTAACACCTCGTAATTTCATGTCCAATAATGTATTGACATGTGTCATAAGCTTTGAACGTGTGTAAGAATACTCTAGAGGGACTAAAGTTGACAAACAAGAAAAGTATGTGAATATAAAGGTTCAAAATGTCAACAATAGATAAATATACTTTACAATAGCCCCACATGATGTTTATATCCTTAAACGAATAAATCATGGATCATACGAACCTAATCGTGAAAGAAAGTGAGGAATTTCAAACTACAAGGGTTAAATGTGTCAACATGTTTAAAGTATACCTCTGAGTGACCTTTTAGCAAACCCGAAGCTTTGTAACGATAAATTATACTCACTAGAATATGTGGTAAAAATTCCACCAAGTTTCGTTATAATATGAGAAAGTTATGACAATATTCGTATACGAGGGGTTAAAAGCGTCAACGTTGAAATTTGTGACTTTTCGGGTAAGCACAAAGTTAATCAAGGACTTGCCAATGTTTAAAAATGTCATGGAGCCCTTAGAAACAAGGTTAGAGGGCCAAAAGTGTAAGAAAAACACTTAAAACCACGTTAGAAAGGACCAGGGGTTGAATTGCAAATAACAAAACTTGTTTAACCTGTTCCGTGCACTGATACCGGCCGCGTAAGCCCCTGTGGGCTCTTACACGGGCCGCGTGACCCACTGCAGCGACAGAACTGCGCACAGCTACCTGTAAAGGCTGTGCAACCGACTTAAAACCTTGTTTCTACTTACTAGGGGCTGCCCCAATGGTATTTCATGCATAGGGGGCACTTGTCTTGATCTGGAAACAATTGTAGAGTTATTTGGCATCATCTTATGAGATCAAAATGCATATATAAGGAGCTCTAGGTGCAACAACGTTGTTCATTCATTTGCAACATTCACAACTTCATTTCTGGAGCTCCCCTGATCAGCAACAAGTTTCCTAGTGATCCCTAGTCGTGCTTAGGACCTTTGTAAGTGTCCTTAACCCTTCCTAATTCAGTTTAGCTTAGTTAATTAGCTAAAAGTCAAACCGTCGTAATTAAGGTTTGACTTCGAGATTAATTAAAATTTGTTCAGTCAAATCTCGAATTAAAAGTACCTATAAGTAGGTATTTATGTGGGTAATAAACCCTTAAAAGGGCACTCTCTGATTCCCACTCTAACTAGGTCAATTGTCGGGTCAAAGCTAACTTTAAAAAGTCAACAGAATACTTATTTTCAAATTAATATATAATTAGCAATGTAGGATCCATGTAACTTGTTTTATCATTAATATAACTTGGTAATTAATGTAAGAACATGTCTAAACATGTTCAACCTGACAATTTTCAGTTTAGGCTCGGTTCGGGACCGAAAGTCGCATAGTTTGACTTCTGCTTTGACTTTCAGTTCTGACCCGTTTGAGCATAGTTTAGAATTGCCTTAGAGCTTTATTTGGACCAGGTCTCATGTTAGTATAACCCTCTGTGATTATACAACTTGGTTAAATAGTTATCCGGTTCATATGCATGTTTCCGTTAAGTGCTTAAATGTTGACTATTATGCCCTTTTGACTATAAAACATGATTTTTAAAAAAGTAAAAGAGTAGAAACCTTAGTTACTGATTTGTAAACTTGCACCTAAAATTTGACATCAGTTTGAGGTCTAGATTAAGAGTTATGCTCATTAGCGTAATTAGAAAGCTTTTTATTAAATAAACGGCGTAATTAGCATATAGCCTAGTTTAACCCACTTTTTGATATCAAACTTTTTACCCACTGATGTAATATAATATTTTGGTATTTTTGAAGATTTTTAATTAATTTTAGGCTGAGCATAACATAGGGTTATAGCTTTAATTCGGTTAATGCCGGTTTTGCCCTTTTTGGCTATAAAATGAGTTTTACAAATAATTTTGATACCAAACCTTTTGCTACTGATTTTATATGATAAATAAATTATTTTAAACCTTCTGGAATAATAAAAATATCAGCTTTCTATATAGAACCCGGAAATGGCTCCAAATCGCCTTTTTAAGCGTTTTTAACGCATAGTATGTATTAAAACTATTTTAAACATATAAGGTTTGATACCTACTGATATTTTAAGTATATTTTTATACTTTGACAGTAAGCTAAAGTTTTAAACTCAGAATTCCAGTTTTGACTTTTTTAGCCTATGTGAAATTACCAAAATACCCCTAAGGTGCATAGTTTGGTTTTAAATGATAAATTTCACATATATCTAGTACCCTACTGTTATAACTTATTAAATTAAGTATATTTACTAAATAAATCAGACCTGTAACTCAGATTACTAATTAAACTCTTTTATAACCTTTTAAATGACCAAAATGCCCTTACGTCATTTGGGGCATAATAGAAGATATTCTACTGATGTCACAACATATTTAAGGCATATTAACTTAGGAAACTTGCATAGGACTCTTTTGGTTACTCGTTACGCACTTTTCGCGTTCGGATCGGCTTATGTAACTAGTTTGCATATATTAGCCGAAACGGGTCAAACCTTATCATTTTTGTCTCAAAATCCAGAATGTGTTTAGTTTACCCATATTATACAAGTCCTCAAACTTGTCGGGTCTAAATCACATTCCATTCCGGTCTTCGCTTAATCGTGCGTTTGAACCGTATCTTCCTTTAAAACTAACTGGTCTAAGCTTAAGCTTAATTAAAGACCCGTTAGAAATCTAATAGGTTATTATAAACCTTTGTTCCAGAATAGGAGACCCAGTAAAAGCTACACGCACTCGCTATTTGTGATTTATACTTGCAAAGGTAAATACTTTTAACTTATTTTCCCTATACGGGCTTGGGGTGTGGTATATAAAATACCGCTTGGTCGGGCATTGAATCTTTAATCGAATAGAGGTTAAACCATTGATATGCTCCGTTTGGAAATGTTTTGTTTGCTTAAAGCCTTTGGGGGGTTAATGACCATGACCCGGATATCTTTGGCATCATTTTACGAAATGGCCACGACCTAAGCACGGGGTGTAGGCGTACACCCGTCAGTGCCAAAATAAATAATGTGGTGTGTCTATTGATCTTTAACCCGGCACAAACCGGGCTACTGAACGCATAAGAAACATGTAATTCTTTTACAAGATTATGTTTAAATAATTATCCCAAGTTATAAAAAGTTTTGTGCCACGTGCATTCAAATCAATTTTATTAAACTTTTCAAAATGAGTCAGTTAAATTGTATTTACCAGTGTAAACTGACGTATTTTCCCAAAAAGGTTAAGTGCAGGTACTACTCGAACTAGGCTGACTTTCTCCTAGCATCCACAATAAGTCTCGCAAGCTTGGATGTCATAAAACTGTTGAACAATGTCTCCTTTTTATTTTTGATCCACCTTTGGAGCTGTTTCAACTGTTTGTGATACTTATTATTACAATTTATTAAATTTGAAATGAATCTATCTTTGCTTCCGCTGTGCATTTATATATTGTGTTGTTTGACTATGATGATATCAACTACGTCACGATACTCCCCACCGGGCCCACCGGTAATACGTGGAAATATCAGGGTGTGACAGGTTGGTATCAGAGCCAAAACTGAGTGAATTAAACACTAGCCTTTTGTGTTTAATCTCAGTTACACAATTGCACGTTCCTCAAAATTTCGAGTCTAGATAAAGAACATAGGACAAATCCTTATTTTGTTTTATTTTGTCTTTTATATTACTCCTTGTTGTTATCTTTGTTTATGTTGACAGGTCTAAAATATGCCGCCAAGATTCTTCAGAAGAAAGGGAAAATCACCTGTAACAGGCCACGACCAGGAGGCCAGGCCTTCTCAAAGACGAACCTCACCCGTCAACATACATACCAGTCCACAGGGAGACTGGAGGGCACATCTATAGCCAGCGAGGCGATCTGTCTCGTTAGCTTCATCACCTTCTTACTTACATTCTTTTGGACCCCATTCAGAAAACGAACCTGAAAACCCACAACCTTCGTTTATCCCTCTCCAGCGGTCCAACTCACGCCATTCCTTTGACAACCCGTCTCAAATCTTCCGAAGCCGGTTCAACCCGGCAAACTACCTAGAGGAACCAGTGGGTGCTAACCCATTGGGGCCTGAAGATCATTTTTCTGGAGATCACGACATGGATATGGATGAGGATACCGACCGGTACCCCCACTCATCCCATAGAAATTTCTGATGGGTCATCTTTTCATGGATCACCTTACCGTGGTCCAGATAGCCACCAAGCTAGGTTCGCCCAGCATGAATGGTATTTCACACCCTCTTACCATTCAACGCCTCAGCAGCAGCAGCAATCGGACCCTTCCAGGGAATCTCGCTTTGTGGCAGTTACCCCGCCACCACCACCACCTCAACAGCAGCCTCCTGAGCCGCCAATGCGAAGGAGAACAAATGCACGAATGTCCGTGCAAGGAAGAGGAGTGCATATCAGCACCCCCCAACCATCGAGTAGCAGCCACTATCCGCCGCTCCGAGAAGACCAGCAGTTTGGGGGACCTTCAAACCCCAACCCGGAAGTGAACTCTGCACCTGTCATGCCGCCACCATTGGGTTTTGACAACCCAATTCCCACGTACACTGTCCCAGCAACGTATAATCCCTTTGAGCAGTCGGCTCACACCAGCTTCAATTATGCTGAGATCGACCCCTACCTAGCGGCGTGGAACTACAATACTCTTAACCCCGAAGGGCCCTACGGAGCTCCTTGGGGAGTTGGATACCCAGCTTATGGATACCAACAACAGCCATCTCTTCGACCTCCACATCAGCCGCAACCACAGCCGCAGGCACCTCGGTTTTCCCCGCCAGAACGGGAGGAAATTCTCGAAAGGTTAGATTAGGTTGAGCGGGAAGTTCACAGAGATCGCAGGGAACGACAAGATTTCTTCAAGGGATTGGCAGGTTTAATAAAAGGGAAGAGCAAGAAGGACCATTGAATCCTTCAATTATTGGTTGTATTTCCTTGTTTCTGTTGAGCCCCTGCGTGGGCCTGTTTTTCTGTTTTAACCCCTGCGTGGGTATGTTTTGTTTGTTAAGCCCCTGCGTGGGCAAGTCTTTTGTTTGACCCCTGCGTGGGTATGTTTGTTTGGTTAAGCCCCTGCGTGGGCATGTTAATTCAGTTGGAAGTCCTATTTAGGGCAGACTAGTATTTTAATTCTTGTGATGAAATGGTTAGATTTGAATTCTATTTTTAGTTATATGCATGAACAAAAATATAAAATAAATAATAACAATATTTATACAAGATCTATCATTATGTTAAAATGATAAAATCTAAAAGGACAAGACCTAGCCTTGTGTCATTTTAAGACAGGGCCAAGACGGTAGTTCCCCAATTAGATTCAGATCCTTATCAACATCTCAATTTAATTTTTTTTCTGCGTTAAATATAAATAAGAATCTTAAAAGGTAAAACCTAGCTTGTATGTCATTATAAGACCTGGCCAATATGGTAAAACCTGTTTTAAAAGATTCAAATCTCTGTTAACATCTGCAAATATGTTAACACTCTTGGCAAAATGTGATTCGATAAAATCGCATAAGTCATCCTTAAATTGGGCTATTCCAATTTCTCTTATTTAAAATAAACATCCCTTAAGGGTGAAGTGCCCACGGGCTATAATTAACGTCTTCTGAGACTAAAGACAGTGGTAGCCTACAACTCCCTGTCAAGAAGAGGTAATGAACTTTGATTCAAACCTTAATGCCTAGATTCCATAAAAATCTAGGCTTATAACCTAAATTTGTCTACGTGACTAGGCCTATTATGCTATTATAAATTTATAATTTAGGATTATGATAAAGATCCGGACTAATTATATATTTAACAAATTAACTAAAATGGTTATTAAAACCATGGTTAATAAATCGTCAAGAACGATAATACTGTTTAGACTTCTAAATAAACCTTGTCCTTATTTTCTTTATGTAGCAATTAAAGCTACATGGCTAAGTCAGAAGGGGTAAACAGTCATTCGGTGGAAAACCATGAAAATACTAAGATACATATGACCGGTGCGGAGCTCCAAGCATTAGTAGATAATGCTGTTACAAGAGCTATAGAGCGGCAGCATAATGAATCTAGCGGGACTTGAAGTAGGACCCTATCCACACCACATTCCAAACCAAAGACTCACTCCGAGGCTCATAGTAAGCCACCCTCTAAGCTAGATAAGCCAAAGAAGGATGATGACGATCATCACTCCTCGAACCAGCAAAGTGTACCGTAAAAAAAGATCGAGCTTAAACAGGAACCGCGTGGTAAGTCCTGTACATATAAATACTTTGTCTCATGCAAACCCAGAGACTTTACTGGGGAGAAAGGAGCGGTTGACTGCATGACATGGTTGGATGAAATGGATACCGTAGTTGACATCAGCGGGTGCGCTGATAAGGATGTAGTAAAGTTTGTATCTCAATCGTTCAAAGGTGAGGCCTTAGCCTGGTGGAGATCATTGATTCAAGCTACTGGGAAGGTTCCACTGTACAATATGACATGGGAACAATTTGTTACCCTCATCAAGGAGAACTACTGTCCTCAGCATGAGGTTGAAAAGATTGAGTCAGATTTTCTGTCTTTGATAATGAAAAATCTGGATTGCCAAGCTTACCTTACGAGCTTTAATACAATGTCAAGGTTGGTTCCTTATCTAGTGACCCCGGAACCCAAAAGAATAGCTCGTTTCATTGGGGGTTTAGCCCCAGAGATAAAGGCAAGTGTAAAAGCCTCTCGGCCAGCTACATTCAGGTCTGCAGCTGATATATCCTTGTCCCTCACACTGGACGCGGTCAGGCAGAGATCACTGAGGAACACGGATGCCGAGAAAAGGAAGCGTGAAGATGATAATTCACGACGGTCAGACAAGAAGCAAAGGGGAAACAATGACCACGAGAAGGGGTCTGGATTTAAGAAGGATGGGCATCAATCTGGAGATAAGCCTAAGTGTAAGGTTTGTAAGAAGCACCATTTTGGGAGGTGCAGGCTGTAGGATCATGTTGAGACCCGAACGAGTCGTTCAGAGGAGTTTTTATCTATTTCAAAGGCGGAAACAGAGAAATAGACTTCGAAACAGCTTGAATATCACTTTAAAATGCTTTCTGATTGATATAACACTGATTACACTCACTGGATAAACCGGCAGCACCTCGGTATCCAAATCAAGAACTGTTTCAAATGAATTTGCTTGAGAGCTATTTATAGATGATAAGATTTCGCTTGAGGATGACATAAATCAGTTCAAGCGAAATCACTGATGTTGATTTCGCTTGAAACTGTCAATGTGTCATTTCAAGCTAAATCACCTACTTCAAGTGAAATCACCTTAAACATACCTTAACACCTCCTATTTTCTCATACAATACACCCTGATCTAACAAATCTAATTCAAGACTCGATATAAGACGAAGTCGACAGACGCATGCACTAACAGACTCCCCCTCGAATGTTGATGAGTCTTAAAGTGTCGAGTCTTCAACGTCTTCAGTCTTTATCAGTCTGAACATGTAAGCATCCTCAAACTTTATCTCTTTCTTCTTTTTCTTCCAGAATCGCAACCTAGCTCCTAGCTCTTTCCACAGGTGTCTTCAGACTCCCCCTTTCGTTATGCTGGGATCGCAGTCTGGCTTGTTGACATCACATAGTCCCCAGGTATCGAAACCTGGCACTCTATCTTCAGATTCAGAATCGAAACTTGGCTACACCTGCACATTCTCTACCCAAAAATAAATTTCACAAATTTAACATTTTACAAATTTATCTATACAGATTCCCTCTCAAATTAAACCAGAATGATTTATCCATTTAAATTTCTGATGAAACACTTGAATGAATATCATTTTTCTTTCAAAACACTCTCCCAAACCAATTGTTCATCCTGTTTAGCACTTGGGATTTTGAAAATCAGCTCTCCAACATCAGTTGTCGAAAATCTTTTTGGATTTTTTAAAAAATTTATGCTAAAACACACTAAAAATCTTTTTGGATTTTTAAAGAAATGAAATGCAGTAAAGAAATATTTACATACAAATGAAATTTAAAGTGGGCGTGTCCCCCATATAAGATAATAAAGAATAATCAAAATTAAATGTATGGAATAAAATAAAAAAATAAAATATTATTATCATCTAAACTTACAATAGTCATATTGTATACGTGTATAAAAAGATTAGAAAGAATCTTTTGGTTGAAGTGATATCCAAGGTTCCAACAAACAACTATAAATAGAAATATAGGGTAGAACTTTTTAACCGCCGAAGTCTTTCTTTTCTCTCTCGTTTTGTTAAATCTATGTAGACACCAAAATTTTCTTTTAATTATTATACCAATAATAATAATAAAGCCTTGTCCCGTTTTAAGTATTTTAACCCTTGATCACTGATACCCTGTCCAAGCGACGTAGGGCCCCGTAACGTATGTCAAGGCTCTGCCTAAATTCGTTGGGGTTCTGTCTAGTGACGTAGGGATAAAATGGAATTGGGTCACTATACTTAATGTGAGTGCACTATATATTCTATTAAATAATCCAGGAATTTTACCAAGATGTATCAACCCTCCAAAATATTTCTGACACCCCTAATATATTTAGAATACCCTTATATGTTTTTAAATACACACCGTATGTAAAAACTGAGCCTGTAATACAATATAGTATTTAAATAAAATATAAAAGTTTAAATCTAGGGCTGAGGCGGGCCGCGTGTCACACCCCGAATTTCCACGTGTCACCGGTGGGCCCGGTGGGGGAGTATCGTGACGTGGTTGGCAACATAATAGTCAAACAACACAATATTTAAATGCACAGCGGAAGCAAAGTAAGATTTAATTCAACCAAACGATATTGTAATATTAAGTATCACAAATAGTCGAATATAAATCCACAGGTAGATCAAAATTAAAAGGAAACAAATGTTCAACAGTTTATGACATCCAAGCTGGCGAGGCTTAATGCGGATGCTAGGAGACAAGCCAGCCTATTTCGCGTAGTACCTGCACTTAACCTTTTTAAGAAAATACGTCAGTTTACACTGGTAAATACAATCAACCGACTCATTTTGAAAAGAGTTTAAGAAAATGCATTTAAGGCACAAGGCACAAATAATATTTTATAACTTGGGATAATTATTTAGATATATAATACTTGTAGGGATTTACATGTTTCTTATGCGTTCAGTAGCCCGGATCGAGCCGGGTTAAAGATCAATAAACACACCACTTAATTTATGAGACACTACAGGTGTACGCCTACACCTGAGTGCTAAGGTCGTGGCCATTTCGTAAAATGATGCCAGGGATATCCGGGACACGGTCATTAACCCCCCAAAGGCTTTAAGCAAACAAAACAATATTAAACGAGACATCTCAATACTTTAATTATCATTCATTCAATCAAAGATTCAACGTCCCGACCAAGCGGTATTTTATATACCGTACCCCAAGCCCGTATAGGCAAAATAAGTTAAAAGTATTTACCTGAGTAAGTATAGTTCAAAATCAGCGAGTGCAAGTATCTTTTACTGGTTCTCCTAATCTGGAACGAAGGTTTATAATAACCTATTAGAATCCTAACGGTTCTTTAGTTAAGCTTACGCTTAGACCGGTTAGTTTTAAAGATACGGTTCGTACGCACGATTAAGCGAAGACCGGATAGAATGTGATTTAGACCCGACAAGTTTGAAGACTTTCTTAATATGGGTATATGATACACATTCTGGATTTTGAGATAAAACCGATAAGGTTTGACCCGTTTCGGCTAATTTATGTAAACTAGTTACATAAACCGAACCGAACGCGCATGAAGCGTAACGGGTATCCGTAAGAGTCCTAAACAGGTTTCCTAAGTTAACACGCCTTAAATAAGTTGTGATATCAGTAGGATATCACCCATGATGCCCAAAACGAGTTTAATCTCTTTATAAGCCCCGTAGGGGTATTTTGGTCATTTTAAAGATTATAAAAGGGTTTAATTATACACCTGTGATCCGGGTCTGAGTTGATCAGTAAAATAGCTTATTTTAACAGGTTATAACCTTTGGTAATAAGTCTTATATACTAAAATAGTTTTAAACCCAAACTATGCGTTAAATACGCGTATAAAGTCGTTTTAAGCGATATACGGGTTAAAATACGATTCTGAGTTTTCTGATCAAATAAACAGGCTCAAAATACTCCATTTATTATTTAAAATCAGTAGCAATTGGATTGGCACCATTTAGACTTGTAAAACTCATTTTATGGCCGAAAAGGGCATATTCGGTATTTACCGAAATAAGGCGTTAATCCAAGCTTATGATCAGTTTAAAAATAATTAAAAATCTTCAAAAATCCCAAAATATTATATTACATCAGTGGGTAAAAGGTTTGGTGTCAAAAATTGGGTTTAGATAGATTTTATGCTAATGACGCCGTTTAATTAATAAAAGTGTTCTTAATTACGTCATTAAGCATAACTCCTAATCTAGACCTCCGATTAACGTGAAATTTTCGGGACATGCATAATAATCAGTAACTAAGATTATGGCACTTTCACATTTCCAAAAATCTCGTTTTATGGTCATAAGGGCATTACGGTCAATATTTAGGCGATTAACGGAAACATCGGACGATAAGGGATTCGAGGGGTATAAACGCAGAGGCTTATACACACATGTAACTAGGTCCTAATGGAACCTTAAGGCATGTCTAAATCTATTTAAACCGGGTCAGAACTGAGGTCAAAGCAAAAGTCAAACTTTTGCGTCTCTCGGTTCCGAATCGGTTCAAAACATAAAGTTGTCGAATCAAACAAGTGTAGACAAGTTATTATACTTATTTACAAGTTATATGACTGATAAAACAGATTACACGCCTTCCGTATCGTTAAATATGCGATTAATGTTTCTGTTGACTTTTTCGGACAACCTTTGACTCGACAAACGACCTAGTTAGGATTCGAATCAGTGAGTGCCCTTTTAGGGGTTTATTAACCATATAAATACCAACTTATAACAACTTTTGATTCGACTAAACTCTGGACCGATTGTGATTTATCACAAAGTCAAACCGTAGTTACGACGGTTTGATTTCTAGGCTTTTAACTAAGTATAAATGAATTGAAGAAGATCAAGGGTACTTACACAAGTCTTATGGATGGTTTGGAATGCTGGTATCAGTTCTTGAGTTCTTGAGAATGTCCAGAAGTTGAAATGTAAGATGAATGCATAATGTGGGTCTTTATATATAACTTCTAACATGCATGGATCATCGACAACTAAGTCTAGGAGTGTTGCATTATCATCCACAAGTACCCTACATGCTAAAAACCATCTTAGGGCAGCCCAAGGTATGAAAGAAAGGCACTTGAGTCGGTTAAGAAACATGCAGGACACCTGCACATACATTCTGATCAGACAAGGCAGTCGCGTAGCGCGACTGCCAAGTGCTTCAGGCTCGCGCTACGCGAGGGTGTAGGTGACCAGCTTAACAAGTTTCATTAATTGCAATTTCAGTCCCTGGTCCCCCGAAAGGTCGCTTTCACTTGGTTTTCTTGCATTTTGAGACTTTATATTTGACATGTGGGGCTTTAAGACTTATACCATCTTTGTTAAGTCCTCGGGTAACTTTGTGATCACCCGAAAAGCCCTAAATTTCCATGTTGACGATTCTAACCCTCACACACGGATTTTATCATAACTTTCTCATACGGTAACGAAACTTGGTGAAATTTTTATGGTAGATTCTAGTGAGCATAATTAATCGTTACAAGGCTTCGGGTTTGCTAAAAAGGTCACTCAGAGGTATAACTTAACATGTTGACACATTTAACCCCTGTAGTTTGTAATCTCTCACTTTCTTTCACCATTCGCTTCGTATGATCCATGATCTATTCGTTTAAGGTTATAAACATCATGTAGGGTTATTGCAAAGTATATTTATTCATTGTTGACACTTTGAACCCTTATAATTACATACTTTCACTGTTTGTCAACTTTAGTCCTTCAAGAACATTCTTTCACACGTTCAAACCTATGACACGTGTCAACACATTATAGGACGTAAATTTTCGGGGTGTTACACCGCGTGAGCCCACCCCAAACCCTTACGCGGGCGGTATGAAAGCTAGAACCAAACTCCATTGGTTTCTTAAGTCCAGGCGGGCCGCGTAAACCATATATTAAGTTGACGCGGGCCGCGAGTGACCTAAAGTGTGGTGCAGCCCGGTGCCGACACGTGTCGACATCGTGGCAGGTCTAGATCATGACCAGGATAAGCTACGCATTGACTGGAGTTTGACGCGGGCCGCGTAGACTCCTGTCTACCCTTACGCGGGCCGCGTGGAGACCAAGTATCAGCAACTATAAATAGCAGGCATCGGATTTCATTTCAACTCGCTCACATTTCAATTCTCAATCTCAAATTTCTGTAGAAGTGATATTATATTATACCCCTAATTAGCGAAGTTCTGCTCCGTTGTAAGTATTATAACCCCAGTTTCGTAATAGTTACGCTGCCCGATTGATTTAGGGTTCCGTAACAACTGTCGTGGTTCTGCCCGACGTAGTTGTTGGAATACCGTCTCGGGGAGGGTATCATTAATATTTTCAAAGGGTTATGATACTAACCAATGTACATTTGTATAAATTATAGATTATATCCAGGAAACCCTTACGCGAAGTCTAAGATAGCAATGTGAGTTTATCTTCTTTTTGTTAATCTTTTTGGAATATTTTACAAAACCTTAATTGTTTTACAATATGATTAAGCGGTGATTGAGTCTTTGTAGTTCTTCAATTACTGCCGGTATTATGGGGTTTTGTATACAAAATTTATTACTACGAGTAGTAGTAAGTAAGGAATGACAGTACATTACCATTGGACAACGAGTTAGCCAATGGGTAATTTGACCATAGCCATAGATCCGGTCGAGTGGCAAATACTGAATGAGTAATTGTGTAGAAATAAACAATGTGATCGCTCTCAATACTGTTTTAATTGATAAAATGTTTCTTGATTAAACTGGGATTCACTCACCAGTATTTCCCACTGACAAATGTTTTTAAACACGTGTTTCAGGTAACAAAATGTGAAAGCCAAGTAGTAAAAAGCCAGCTCAAGAGCACGGACGGCTTGTTAAACTGTGGCTATAAAAGTTATCTAAAATACGATGGTTTAAATTCAATAAAGTAGGGTTTATCCCTATAAGTATGTTATAATAAGAAACTTGGGTTTTACCCATATGATTATTAAAATAAAATATGGTGGTTTTACTTTGATAAACATTTCCTAACTACGGTCTTGATGAAATTTCCGCTGCCAAAGTAATAAATAATGATACCACCGCCACTGAGTTCGCGTCCGCCCGTTCCCGGGACAGATAAGGGATCGGGGGTTGTGACAGAAGGTGGTATCAGAGCCTAGCCACTGGTTCAAGCCAAAGAAGTGTTCTGCTGACACTTAAATTTTAAATTCTGTGTTAGGAAATAACTTATGTGATTATGTGTTTTATATTATTTGACTATTTGTTAGTCTACAGTATCGGTAAGCAAAGAATTTCGGACATCTATCGTCAACTAGATAGTTCACCAAAAGATACAGGAACCTCATTTCAACCAAATCCCTCAGGATACTCAGCAGATATTGAGGAAGGAATATTTATTCGTAAAACACAGTTTAAGAAACCATTTACCACTAAGAAAAGAAGTTGGATTATTAACAAAAGTCGAGAGAAAATAAAGAAGTCATAACTAAAGGGAGCGATAATCAATCAGGGAATAAATACACAAACTCAGGAAACAGGCAATAACTTACTAGGGGAAGATGAATTAGATGAACAATGGGTAAATCTCCATATGTTAGCCACTACAGCAGTAAATGCTAACTTATATTAAATAGTCGAACGGCCAAACTAGTACCAGCACCCATGCCACCTATGAGCTAGAAACTTTAAAAGAACTTTGCCCATTAGACAACAACTTAGTAGAAACAGAAGATAGAATAAACCTTACATAAAGGCATGTTGAGCATAATACTCCTATAACCTAGATAGACTAAATCTAGTTACGGATGCATAATCACTAGTATATTTTGAATTCCAGTTGTAGTTTGTAATAAATACATATATATATAAGTCGCAATGTTCGCCGTTTTTAATCAATCTATTTGTATGATTGTACCCAAATATTTGTACTAGAAATTTGTCTGTGATAATTAATACCACCTATTCAAATAATATCATAATATACATCAAACTAAGTTGGTTATTAACAAAGCAGTTATATTTATAATTCTCTTTTGAAACCAATCATTTACTTTGGTTTAAAATACATATTGAAATATATGGTATAAAGCTTTAAAACTTTGTAGTTTAATAATATTGTTTCAAAATAATTTATATTCCAATAAATAAAACCGAAGCTATTAAATTAACCGAAAAGAATTCTAAGAAGTAATAAAATTTTTAAAAGATTGCTTTAGTGAATCTAGCCAAAGCAAGTTTTGAAACCCAGGTATACGAATTTCTCACTCTATTTTATCATTTCTGGTTTATAACTAATTTACCATAAGACTTCATACTTTCATAGTTTTATGAAATAATTGATATTGGGATTACTTGTAAAAGTTTCTATTGAAATACTTAGTAATAAATTAGATGGTTAAATGAATATGATGAGTATTCATGATTTAATAAAAAGTTTTTTTTAGAGATTTTGGGTTGGTTGGACTACGTAGAAAGGCCTAACTAAACGTTGAAAGCATTTCTACAAATCTTTAATATTAAGATAAGTCCAGAATAGGTCTTATGCCTGGAAATAATTAATAATTAGATTAACCAGTCATATTAGTTATAGGATTGTGTATCCTAAATTATAAAGAAAAGTATTCAAGTCAGCTGGCATTCATTCACCTAAATATGATTGAAATTTTTTTATTATTAATACATACTATATATATCTTACATGATATATTCCTTCACATACAACGAATAAATGGTTTAGTTGTAGTAGTAACTTTATGAAAAAATATATTTTTTTTTGTATGTTAGCACATGGTTTGTTGGTTTGCCTAAAACCATAAATTAGTTATTTTATTAAGATGTTCTTTCTCAAAATAATTTATTAGTTTAAACTTAAATTTATTTTGTAGTACATCTTTGGAGTATCTTTAACGAAATACTTGAGGGAAATATTCATTTTTCAAACAGGTGTTAAAGTTTGACCAAAATATAGAAATCCACTAGTACATATGGGTATCTATCCTACACGGTTTTCGGTTGGAAAATAATTTGATATCTGAAATCTAATATAAAATTTCCAATATTCGACTCGTACAGTAAGTCAGATACATTTTTTTATAACTCATAATATTTGAGTTCATCCGTACCTTTTATATTATTAGTATAATGATAAAACATTTTACAATGATATATGAATAGTATATTTTACTATAAGATAGTACAGTAAGTAAAAGATATATTTTATATCTAAAATTTTAATAAAATATCATGGTGTAATAAATTCTAATAAGTGTAATATAGTATTTAGAATAGTATATGCACTTATGTTATAAGTCCGTCGCAAGTTTATTAAAATGTAACAAGGCTATTAGATCTTTTTACTAGAATATGTATACAAATCCTATTCTCTCATAAGTATAAGTATATTATACTATACGAAAATAATATACTGTATATTTTTGATCCTTGCACATTTACTTATGGTAAAAGATTAGATAATTAAATTTTTAGAAATAAGGATATTGCAACAGTAAAAACATCTTTTCTTATCCTACTTAAATCAATAATTTAGTACCTATTTATTTATTTTACCTGGCACGTTAAAATGATCCTAAACATTCATTTTTCTCACACTAGAATTAAAAATGGATGCCCACATAAGAATAGTTGAATCAAATGTGTGTTTAGTACGTTTGTCCTTTATATAATTTTATTTAAAATTCAGATTACAATCTTACTATTGTAATATCTTTAAATAAATTATTATTGTATAGGATATACATGCATATTTCAATATATTTATATTACTCAAATATAATTAGAATCAATTTTAAAAACGTCAAACTCTGTATTACTTACCATAAGTACTTCTTTGAATAAATAATATAATATACAATAAATTGATAGTTAAGTTTTGATACTTTATGGTTCAACCCACTAGTTAAAAATAAATTTATTCCCATGAGTCCAGAAAGTTCATATTTTGAGTAATTCATTTCTTTAAATCTTTTATTGATCCATCCTTAAAACTCCAAAATATTGTGTTCAATAAATTTAAACAGAAGTTTATTTCAATATACTACTTTTATCAAAGGATAAAATAAAGTCATGGAAATAAGCTTGATGATGGGTACCATCGGATGTATAGTATTATTTTTATAAAATAATTTAGTATTATATATACGTGTGTAAATATTACGTAAGTTTAATATTAACTAGAAATTTGAAAATTCTATACACATATATGCATATACCTGATAGAATTTCTTAATGATATACCCAATATAATCTCTTCTGTAAGATAAACATAAGAGAAAATGTCATTGGAAATTCATATGGAAATATGAAGTTATTATAAGAATAAACCATGAAACCTACTATGTTTTAAAATGCTATCTAAAATATTCCTTGTAACGGAATCTAAGATTATATATACATAAATAGAGTTAGCTGTAAGTATACTCATTACATCGAACTTAGCTATAGTGTCAATGGAGACAATGATATAAGTGAAACTCCATTCTCCAACCAAAAGAAAACCACAACCATAATAATATCTATGCTTAAATGAAAGAGTTGGGATATTGATATTCACTGGTAACCACCAGGACAGTATTTAGACTTGAACCTAAGAAGAATGCCTTAGTATAAAGCTTTGAGATAAGCCAATTACTTGCTTAAATAAAGTGTGATGGTTATTGGGATTCCGTGAGGATGATGACTAGAACAGTGCCTGTATGATAAATAAGCGATAACAACTGGCCACTGTTATTTCTTGTTTATTGATACTACTCGGTTCTAGAATATGATCCATCATGAGAATACTGATTTCCTTGTTTCTTGATGCAAACTATAATAAACTATGTACTTTCAAAATCCTAATTTGAGAGAAGTCTATTTATGGGAAATACCATGATAATTACCTCTCCGACAAACTGGGTATGGTGCGGTAGACTCTCCAGGTTATCCGGGTGAAATGGGAATTACCACTCCGGCGAGACCGAGTGAGATGGGAATTACCTCTCCGGCGAGACCGGGTGAGATGGGATATGTGTTATAATTATGGAATTCCCTAAATAGTACCATGACCTGATGTCTGACTTATGAATCTGTTTACATTATGGATAATGTGCATACTACAGTATATGAAATATTATATAGATATGTATATCTATAAAGAAATCCAAAGACTATAATTGACAATTAGGGATAAATCACGAACAGGTGTGTCACCGATAATTTTAGATTTATTAGGAATCTTCCGTATACTTCTATAATTTCAGTATCAAACACTATTTCGTTTGATCATCAATCTCGAAACTCATGCGACAAGATGAACGACGGGAACCCTATAAGTTGGGACGCCATGAAAAGTATAGGATTTCTCTTTGCGATTATTAATGCATTGTTAAAGTACAAAACATATTTCAGTCAAGGATAAGAATCTCATAGAGAATAGTTCTGGTCAAAGTAAAGTGAGATTCAAAATAAGAACCAGAATATACCTAGAAAATAACTAACTAAAAATATTCATCCATATTTCAGGGAATCTCAAGGACGAGATTTAAAATAAGGTGGGGAGGATGTAACATTCCCAAAATTTTTATTTATATATATAAAAACTTATGTTATTAAAAAGATACATCATGGGTAAGTTGACCAATAAAAATATAAGGTGTTTTTGCAAACGTAGGAACCGTTTAATAATTAAATTATAAAAATACTTTATATTTAAACCTACTCCGTTTTTAATGAAACTTAGACCCAACTGTAGACAAAAATATTCTCATTCTAATGGCATATTTATTATTTTATAAAACGTTGTACTTTAAAAGTTATCAACACCAAATGAGTAAAGCAGTTAAATTAAATATATAATATAATAATAAATAGCTAAACTATATACATATGAAATTTAAAGTGGACGTGTCCCCCATATAAGATAATAAAGAATAATCAAAATTAAATGTATGGAATAAAATAAAAATAATAAAATATTATTATCATCTAAACTTACAATAGTCATATTGTATACGTGTATAAAAAGATTAGAAATAATCTTTTGGTTGAAGTGATATCCAAGGTTCCAACAAACAACTATAAATAGAAATATAGGGTAGAACTTTTCAACCGCCGAAGTCTTTCTTTTCTCTCTCGTTTTGTTAAATCTATGTAGACACCAAAATTTTCTTTTAATTATTATACCAATAATAATAATAAAGCCTTGTCCCGTTTTAAGTATTTTAACCCTTGATCACTGATACCCTGTCCAAGCGACGTAGGGCCCCGTAACGTATGTCAAGGCTCTGCCTAAATTCGTTGGGGTTCTGTCTAGTGACGTAGGGATAAAATGGAATTGGGTCACTATACTTAATGTGAGTGCACTATATATTCTATTAAATAATCCAGGAATTTTACCAAGATGTATCAACCCTCCAAAATATTTCTGACACCCCTAATATATTTAGAATACCCTTATATGTTTTTAAATACACCCCGTATGTAAAAACCGAGCCCGTAATACAATATAGTATTTAAATAAAATATAAAAGTTTAAATCTAGGGCTGAGGCGGGCCGCGTGAGCCCACCCCAAACCCTTACGCGGGCGGTATGAAAGCTAGAACCAAACTCCATTGGTTTCTTAAGTCCAGGCGGGCCGCGTAAACCATATATTAAGTTGACGCGGGCCGCGAGTGACCTAAAGTGTGGCGCAGCCCGGTGCCGACACGTGTCGACATCGTGGCAGGTCTAGATCATGACCAGGATAAGCTACGCATTGACTGGAGTTTGACGCGGGCCGCGTAGACTCCTGTCTACCCTTACGCGGGCCGCGTGGAGACCAAGTATCAGCAACTATAAATAGCAGGCATCGGATTTCATTTCAACTCGCTCACATTTCAATTCTCAATCTCAAATTTCTGTAGAAGTGATATTATAGTCGGGTATTATACCCCCTAATTAGCGAAGTTCTGCTCCGTTGTAAGTATTATAACCCCAGTTTCGTAATAGTTACGCTGCCCGATTGATTTAGGGTTCCGTAACAACTGTCGTGGTTCTGCCCGACGTAGTTGTTGGAATACCGTCTCGGGGAGGCACCACAAGAAAAATGACCATTTGGGACTAAATTACGAGGGACTGATCTATCAGTCTCGGATACATAGTATCTGGGACTAATTTATTAGTTACTAATTGTATTAGAGACTGATTTTTTTTGTGACTGATGTCCGTGACTAATAATCAGTCCTTAATACTTGGACAACTTATCTGAGACTGAATTTTAGTCACAAATATGTTTGTCTAAAAATAAATTTTGGGGGGAAACTTATTGGTTACTGAAATTCAGTCCTAAATAACTGCCCCCATTAATAAAAATGGCGCCATTTTATTGGTCACTAATATTCAGTCACTAATATATTGACACCGAGGGACTAAACTATGAGGGACTAATCTATCAGTCTCGGATACGTAGTGTCTGGGACTAATTTATTAGTTACTAATTGTATTAGAGGTTGATTTTTTTGTGACTGATGTCCGTGACTAATAATCAGTCCTTAATGATACGACCATTTATCTGGGACTGAATTTTAGTCACAAATATGTTTGTCTAAAAATAAATTTTGGGGGGAAACTTATTGGTTACTGAAATTCAGTCCTAAATAACTGCCCTCATTAATAAAAATGGCGCCATTTTATTGGTCACTAATATTCAGTCACTAATATATTGACACCGAGGGACTAAACTATGAGGGACTAATCTATCAGTCTCGGATACGTAGTATCTGGGACAAATTTATTAGTTACTAATTGTATTAGAGGTTGATTTTTTTGTGACTGATGTCCGTGACTAATAATCAGTCCTTAATGATACGACCATTTATCTGGGACTGAATTTTAGTCACAAATATGTTTGTCTAAAAATAAATTTTGGGGGGAAACTTATTGGTTACTTAAATTCAGTCCTAATTAACTGCCCCTATTAATAAAAATAGCGCCATTTTATTGGTCACTAATATTCAGTCACTAATATATTGACACCGAGGGACTAAACTATGAGGGACTAATCTATCAGTCTCGAATACGTAGTATCTGGGACTAATTTATTAGTTACTAATTGTATTAGAGAGTGATTGCAAAAATGATTCTGATCCTAATTGATCTTGGATCATCATGCTTTCATCAAACAATTCTTCTTGCGTCGTTGGAGCCTCCTCAAAGACTATCGGTGAGAGGCCTTGTGAGACGTTTGGTGTGACCACTAAAGACTAAATTTTCAGGGACTAATATATCAGTCTTAAATATGTAATATCTGGGACTGATTTATCAGTTACTAATAACATTGGAGACTGATGATCAATGCCCTTTCAATCATTACTATCCACCATATTAATAATAATTTATGTGCCACCATATTAATAATAAGTTTAAAAGTTTTCAAATTTCATCCTTATAAAAATCCACGACAAGGCTGGGTTTAACAAGAAATGAAAATAAGTTATCGAAATTGGAAATCATAAAAATGAATACATGTACCTTGAGTACGATATTGTTTGGCCGGTATCGGTTAGGTTTGGTACGGTATCGATTCATTGAAATCGAAACTGAAACCATACAATTTTTTTGGTGCGAGACACCCCACACCCCCCCCCCCCCCGGTATTGGGGAGGCCCGTCGCCCCTCTCTGGCCAGACGTGAGTGTCTAACCGTGCCCCAGCTGGCGTCAGAGAGTGACCGACGTCCAAAGGAAAAACCCCACAAGTGTCTCGCCACATCGAATAGAGCTTGACGGATTGAGGGCCGCCACAGAGGGGAATAAACCGCCTCAAGTGGGGATCGAACCCGGGCATCATGGGTTAAACCCTGGTGCATAAGTTGGACTGGAATCATTTGCACGGGGATGCACTAATTGTGCCGGATTTATGTTTTTATGATTTTACTGAAACCATCCACTCGTGGGAATAACAAGTCTCTTAATTATTGTTTTACGTTTTTATTCTATTAATTAATATATGATATAATGTGATTTTTCTATTATAATTAACTTGTGATATTTAAGTTTTTAAAAAATCTAAATACACTGTCATGTTTGGTTTTTTTCACAAGGATTTCAATAAGTTTTTAGCCAATCAAAAGCTTTAGTTTAACTTCACATGGATCATCATCCTATGGTCCATTGTTCACCTAATAATCAATCTAACGGTTAAAAATACTCTAGAATCAAAAGCTTTAGTTTAAACCCTAAATTCCTTTTACAGCAGCACACCACAAATCCCCCTGCCCCCTTCTCTCTCGATCAGCCTAGCCTATCTCCGGCGACATGCCAGCCGGTGCCGGCCGCTCTCCGACAACCACGCCCCACACTGCGTCTCCTTCTGCCGACGACACTCACCCACACAAACAAACCATCACCTCTTGAGTCCTTCATCATCTTCAGGTTCAGTTCAGTCAAGATGAAGTTGAATAGATCTGGAAATTGATGTTCATACAAATCTGCATACGTTTGGTACGAATCTGGATGTGTTGTTGATTCGTACGAATCAAGTTGTTTACTTACGTACTTAGAAGAAAACGCAGCTAAGAGAAGGATCTCTCGCTTCAGGCTGCATCAGATCCTTAAATTCCATCAAAGAAAGGTTGTAACATTCATTCTCTTATGTTTAATGCTTTTACCTTAACATTTATTAAAAATACGTCAAAGTCTAGAATACAAAGATAAGAGCAAATCTTTGACTAGATTAACAATGAGCAGGGTTTCTTTTAGCTTCTGCCTCCAAAACTAAATACAAGGGTAAGTACCATAAAAACCAACCAACATACTTCTCATTTTGCACGAAAAAGACCCTCAACCTAATAAAATCCCTAAACTTGTCAAAAAGACATGAAAAAGTCACTCACCCATATTTGGCACAATAATAGTCTGGAATGCATACACTTGTGAATTTTTTCTGACAATAATGGTTTGTTACCTCTAAAACCGGTCCAACTTGATGAAGTGATATTTAACAATTTTGCACAAAATTATTTATACCATCTTATATTGACCAACTTAAGAGGTAACAAGTCATTTTTTTTTTCACAAATACGTGCATTTTAGACAAGTTTAGGGACTTTAATATACCATAATTAGCTTGAGAGACATTTTCGTGTATCTTTGAAAAGTTTAGGGACTTATATGTACCAAAATTCGGTTGAGGGCTTTTTTTTTGTTCTGGAATAAGAAGAAGTATGTTAGTTCATTAACTCTTTTTAACTATAAATTTAATTCCTTAAATATCTAATGTATAAATCATATAAGTAACAATGTGTTTCTATATTAACAAATGTAGTTATAGCTTCATTCTGGTTTTATATATGTCTAAATAGTGTGTTACATGATCATCATCAGATATCACAAATTAGTGAATACGACCCTTTGGATATGTTCTCTGGATCAAAAGGGAGAGTGGCAAAATCAGTCAAGGATCTGTTCCTTACCCCTCAAAACAATTTCCGGGTATTCTTAGACGGTAGACTTGTATTAGGGAGTTTGGGTGGTGAGGTGGATGATACCAATACTCAAATTGCCGAAGCGTTTGAAGACACACTAAAAGGTTTCTTCAAGACCGATGATGACGGGGGCATGCGTATACCTGAGTTTCTGCAGCTTGTTACTGGTGCAGTTTCAGAGTCTGGAATACTGGACCGCCTTCTCCAAGTTTAAAAACTTGATGCGTTCGATATAGAAGGCGCTATTCATGCCTACTATGATGTGGTGTCTCAGCCGTGTGTAAAGAATTACAAACAGATGGTTACCATTCCATTCCTTTTGATCAAAGCTTGAAGATCGTGAGAGATTTTCTTATATCTTTAACTGCAAAGGACTTGAGCCTCATGATCAGTTTCCGACCAACACCAAAAGGAAACTCACAGTCTCCTCCGTATGCTGGTACCCTTTACCTTGAATCACTTAACCAAAGTTTTGATTACAAGGTAAGTACTCTCTGATTTGCTTGTTTTAACTCTTTATATCAGTTTAGTGGCATGCTGAAGCAACCCGTTTCCTTGTGAATGGCTTGTATTTTAATTTCAGATAATTCTTTTTTTAATTCAAATATTTAAATCATCAATATTGTCATCTTAGTTAACACAAAACTGTTCATAGGAAATGAGCAAAAAAGTGCTTTACCACAGTGTACAAATGGCCCATTTTAATTCAATCCAGTTTTGACCTTGCGGCCTCTAAGTAGGGTGCTAAACAGATGTCTTCGCGGGTCGAACTGGGAAACTTTACACAAATCTGAACCTAAAAATCATGTAAGACACATGAATTCGAACACGGCACGCATATTTGCAGGTTGACATGCACACGACCACTTTAATCCATAATTTGATTTTTACTTTGTAAGTTAAGGGTCCATTTCTCTTTTTTTTAACTTTTAAATTTTGGGATAGAATACCCAACCAGTTTAAGTTATGACGTAAAACACATTTTTTAAAAAGATACAAAAATAAACAGGGTCAATAAGTTGCCAGGTCAACCCTAACACACCCCGTTTTGCTGAACATGTTCATGATTTCAACCCGAAACTGACTCGGCCTATTTACACAAACCCAAACCGGTGAAATTCGTGTTAGGTTGGCAAGGGGTGGGGTCCGTGGGGATGTTGAACTTTGTTGTGTTCAGTGTTAAATGGTTTCATAGAAAGAGGTATGCTTTGATCTAAAGGTTTTTTTTGTTGATTGTAAAACAACAGGCATCTTTTATTGATCTGGATATGAAACCTCTTGAGAAAATGCCATACTACTATAAGTTGGACCAAGAAATAGTGAGTTGTTACACCCGGATGATGAAGACGGTAAATCATCCTGAGAAGTCAGAAAGTCTGTATCAAGATCAATCCTCTGCCATTGAAGACAACTCACATACTTGAGGGATTCTTGTTGTACTTCTGTATTATTTGTTTCTTTATACCCCGTACATGGCCCTAAACTCACCAACCTAAGTGATATGTTTCCCGCCGCATCGCGCTGGTAAACGACTAGTTTTATAGTTTAGAATTGATCAACCGAGTTTATTAATTTGTATGTTTAAATTTAATTATAAGTTGTTTTAAACTTTACAATTGGTGTGTTATGATATTGTTAGTTGGATACATGAAGACTGAAACGACATCATACTGGAGATTGTTTTCACTCCTAAAATGAAATATATTAGGGCTGTAAATTCATATTCAGGACTGAATAAAGGTGGTATCGAAAACTTAGTATCGGAGACTACTTTGTAGTCTCTGAAGGAAGATATTAAGGATATTAGAGATTGAAATCATGTGGTATCTATGACTAAATCTCAGTCTTTAGAACACCTTATTAGAGACTGATTTGATATGAATTACGAATCTAATAAAAAATATTAGGGACAATATCGACATGTTTAGAGAACCGACTTTCAGTCCCTAAAGTTATACATTAGGGATTGAAATATCATAGTATTCGAGACTAATTTACAGTCACTAAAGAAATGTATCAGAGACTGAAATGACGTGGTATCAGGGGACAATTTGAGGACTAAATTTTTATGTATTAGAGACTGACTGTTAGTCGTTGTCGGTGTCATGCAATGGAGACTGATTTTTAGTTACTAAAACCACTATCTAGTACTAGGTATCAACGACTAGCTGGGGACTGGCAAATCAGTCTCTAATAACCATTAGGGACTGATTTCTATATATCAGAGACTAATTTTTCAGTCTCTACAACGTCTATTAGAGACTGAATTGTCATGGAACCCAAATCTAAGTAAATGTATTTGGGACAAAATAGACAAGGTTCAAGTACTGATTTTCAGTCCTGAAAGGCCTAGTATCAAGGACTAATTTTCAGTCACCGACGAAATGTATTCGGGACTGAAATGATGTTGTACCACAACGTATATTGAGGACTGATTTTATATGTATAGGAGACTAAATATCAGTCTCTATTGGTGTCATACAACCGGGACTGAAATTTAGTTACTAATGAAAGTATCTAGGACTAAGCAATTAGAACTGACTCGGGACTGGCAAAATCAGTCCCTAATAACCATTAGGGACTGATTTAGGAGTTTTAGAGACTGATTTTTCAGTCTCAGATTGCGATCTTTTTTGTAGTGAGGGTATCATTAATATTTTCAAAGGGTTATGATACTAACCAATGTACATTTGTATAAATTATAGATTATATCCAGGAAACCCTTACGCGAAGTCTAAGATAGCAATGTGAGTTTATCCTCTTTTTGTTAATCTTTTTGGAATATTTTACAAAACCTTAATTGTTTTACAATATGATTAAGCGGTGATTGAGTCTTTGTAGTTCTTCAATTACTGCCGGTATTATGGGGTTTTGTATACAAAATTTATTACTACGAGTAGTAGTAAGTTAGGAATGACAGTACATTACCATTGGACAACGAGTTAGCCAATGGGTAATTTGACCATAGCCATAGATCCGGTCGAGTGGCAAATACTGAATGAGTAATTGTGTAGAAATAAACAATGTGATCGCTCTCAATACTGTTTTAATTGATAAAATGTTTCTTGATTAAACTGGGATTCACTCACCAGTATTTCCCACTGACAAATGTTTTTAAACACGTGTTTCAGGTAACAAAATGTGAAAGCCAAGTAGTAAAAAGCCAGCTCAAGAGCACGGACGGCTTGTTAAACTGTGGCTATAAAAGTTATCTAAAATACGATGGTTTAAATTCAATAAAGTAGGGTTTATCCCTATAAGTATGTTGTAATAAGAAACTTGGGTTTTACCCATATGATTATTAAAATAAAATATGGTGGTTTTACTCTGATAAACATTTCCTAACTACGGTCCTGATGAAATTTCCGCTGCCAAAGTAATAAATAATGATACCACCGCCACTGAGTTCGCGTCCGCCCGTTCCCGGGACAGATAAGGGATCGGGGGTTGTGACAATACCCCAGATATCACTGAGCATAAAGACCTAGTATCTCAGAAAGAGGGACCTTTCAAACGAGATTTCAGGGGTTACCTGTATATCCAAATAGTGTTCCCCACGAAATAAGCAAGTTTGAATTTAAGTTTATATCCTGAAAAAGCTTACTAAATGTGTAAAAACCTATCGGCATATCATCAGTGAGATCGTTTAACGCTATTTAAACATTACATTTCTTTAGCATACTGTAACTGTCTACTGATGTACTATCATTTCCTCTTCTTTGACACCAAAACTCATTTTTTATTTTATCATGTTTTTGTCTTTTTCAAATTTTCTAATGTTTTTGGATTTTCTGAAATTTCTACTCCCCCTAAAATGCAAACACATTAAAAGTAATTTGAAAACAAACTGTACACGAAATTTGACAACCAATATCAAATTGCTTCAAATCGCCATTCACTTGGCATAAACAATCAGAACTCCCCCTTTCACAAAACTATTTTCTCATTATGATTTCAAAACACTTAAGTTTGTTTTAACCAAAATGATTTTTTCGGAAAATAAGTTTTGTTGATTTTATCACTTGGAGGATAGGGGTTTGGTTCATCACATTGTTCTTCAAATACCATTTGTAAGTTTGGTCCAATCAAGTTCAACCTAATGACCTTGATTAACCATTTGTAGGAAAACAAGTACAACTTAATGTCCTTGATTTACCACTTGTAAGTGAAAACCTTCATCAACCACTTGTAGGAATACTGCATCTACACAAAATCATTTTACCAATAAAGATGCCGATTCCTGCTTCACACTTACCAACCTGGAAGCTCCGGCAAGTCACACTTATCCTGTAAAAATTTAACCATTAAAAGATTCATTCACAAAATCAATTATCAAGAAGGATGCCGATTCCTGATCCACGATTACAAACTTGGGATCTCCGGCAAGTCAGATTTTTAAAGGAAAAGAATTTCCACCCAAGTCTTACCAACCTTGGGTGTTTTCAATTCTTGTTCAGTAGGGTTATAAGTTGCTTTCTTTGTCGCATAAAAATCTTTAACCCCTTTTACTTTCCCATCAATCATCTTCCCAAAAATTTTCTTCACATTTCCATTAAAAGCTTTCTCAATATCAAATTCATTCTTCTCAGAATAAAATTGATTCGAGATCTCCACATTACCAACCTTTTGTTTAACACTTTCATTCATCAATGATGGAATTTTAACATCATCCATTGAAGTCACAGAGTTTACTTCTTTAATCTCAACTTGTGACACCACTGATTTTGTGGAATCAGATTCATCGCCGACTTTCTTGTAAAAAATTTCCTTTGAACACTCACCAACTTCATAAATTGAATTTTCAAAAATTTTAAACTTTTCAGTTGGTGGTTCAACATCGACAACTTTTTCTTTAAGTTTTTCAGATACTCCCTGTTTTTCCTTTGCATTCAACGAACAATTTGATGCAATGTGACCAGCTTCATTACATTTGAAACAAGTTCGAGTATCCTTTCTGTGAAAAACTCCAGTTCCTTTACTTTTCTTTTCAGCAAGAAACTCCTGGTTTGATTGTTTCCAGAAAGGTTTCTTCTGTTCTTCCTCAGCACTTCCACCTGAAACAAATTCTGTTTTTGTTTTAGAATTTTTCTCATTTTTATAATTTTCAGTTGGAATGAAACCTAAACCTTTCTTTTTGAAGTTACCATTATGGTTTGGTTTCTTTTGAAAACCAGAACCAGAATTATAACCTTTTTTCTTGTTTAAACGCTGTTGAACTCTTGAAGTGTATTTTTAGGTTTTTCAGTAAGATTTACATCTTTTATTTCAGAAATATTAATTTCTGTTAGTTTGAAAACCTTTTTGATCTTTTCAAATCTAACACTTCTTATTGGAAACTCTTTGTCAGAATATAATTTATCAGAATCATTCAAAGTATATGCTACTTCGAATGTTTCATCATTCAAATTTGATTTTGATAATAAAAACTCTTTACTGTAAGCCCTTTTAACCGACGATTTTGGACTGTTGACTGACGAACTTGAACCTCCAGACTCAGACTTTGACTCAGACTCCTCATCTGTATCCAACACCTGATCGACCACCTTTTTTATTAACTCAGACTCATGATCAGTGTCAGACGAGGTGAAAGTGACGTCAATGTTTTCTGGTAATTCATCGGTTATATCAGACTTCAATTTTATATTGACTGCCTTTTGAACTTGCTCCTCATTTGGTTTTCTGGGAGAATATCCTTCCCAGATCGGAGGCGGACACTTGTTATAGCTAACACTCGGTTTCTTACCAGTATCCTTCTTCTTTGACTTCTCATCCTGAAATGCTTCGAAACTTGCAACAGTTGGATAAATTCGATCAATAAGATAATCAGAACTAGAATAACTCTGTAATAAGCGTCTGATTCTCTCATTCTCAATTTTCTCAGTCTCCAACTCTTGTTTCAACTTGGCACATTCCTCAATATAATAGTTTATAGCCTTTTGTTTTGTCATCATCGTTGCATTCATCATTGTCAAAGCGTCTTCTCTCTCAGAATTTGTCTTTTGAAGACCAGTTACTGTTCTATTCAATACATCGTAAGATTCCTTCACATAATTGAGATTGAATAGTAATTGTTCCTTCATCTTTTCAAACTCAGCCATCTTTTCTTCTTTAGCTGCACATTCTTTGCAAGATTCTAGACACTTCAAACAAGGTTTGATGACTTCCACAATCTTTTCAACTTCGATGACCTTCTCAACCTCAATCTCTGGTTCAGTTTCAGTCACCTTATCAGCTTCAACTTCTTCCTTTTGAACAATCTCTTCTTTTTTATCAACACTTTCATTCTCTGTTTTCTTTTCTTCTTTTGCAGCTCGTCTCTCCTTTAACTTCTTCAAGCGATCTGCAAAATAAAAATGAAAGCTTTCAGGAGATAAATGAGTTTTTGCAATATTAATATGTCTTTCTTCTTCATCATCATCATCACTATCATCAGTTGGTGATTGATCAAACTCAATTGATTTATCGGAGCTATCATCTGAAAAACTAGAATCAGATGGTGTTTGATCAAAAATAGTTTCTCTTTCTGAACTTTCATCTGAACTTTGTGAGCTTTCATCTGATGAAACAGACTTTTCTTCTTCATTCTTCACACTAACACCAATAGCTTTCATCCACTCAGTAAACATATCTGGTTCTTGAACTATCTTCGCAATGAAAGCTTTAAAATTCCCATTCTCATCCGCAAACATATCCCAGCTGAATCCTTCAGGTAACCTTTCATCTTCTTGATTGATTAGGCATGCTTTGTTGTCGGATGAAATGTATTTATCCCAGCTGAAATTATCTTGATTTACTAAACATGCTCTCTTTGAAGAATCCTCTATCACTTTTCTACCATGAGCCACTTGTGGTTCTTGTTGTTGTTGTTGGCCAACTTGTTGATATATGGCTTTCCTGTAGTAGTCATCCTTACCAAACAGATTCTTTGCATCATTTGCCTCTCTATTCTTGCATTCTCTCTTGAAATGACCTTTCTCCCTGCATCGAAAACAAGTAACTTTAGATTTATCAAAACCTAAAGTAGAAACATGTGCATCAAGAAAGTCATTTCTTCCAGTAATCAGTTTGAACTTTTCAGGTCTTCTAAGGACACTAGCTAGACACCACTTGATGTCCATTAGTTCCATTTCTTTAGCGTCTATCTGATCGTAATCCTCCTTTGTTAGCATAGGATTTCCGATCCTCCCTGCAACCAAACCTTCATAGGATAGTAGCACAGAACCAAGTAATGCCATGTGATCTTTTGCAACTTCTTCAGAGAAACTTTGACCATCAGGAAGATTCAAAGCTATGTTGCATTGTATCACATAACCATTTCCACTTTTAGAACTCTAAGAATGAAAACTTGATGATGAATTCTTGGGATTAACACTCGGGTATGAAGAGAAACCACTGCCGTTATTTGGACTTTGTTCAACATTTTCAGATGAATTTCCAGCACTAAACGCAGTTTGTATTTTTGGACTTTCCAAAATGTCAATGCAAGCGAAATACTTGTTTGAAGCGAAATCAGATTAGAACTTTCAAGCGAAATCAAATGAATGACCTTCTCAAGCGAAACCAGTGATATTTCAAGCGAAATCTGATATTTCAAGCGAAACCTATTATTTCGCTTGAAATGGCAACACTTTTTCAAGCGAAATCTGATGATTCGTTCAAGCGAAATATGGTTATTGATCCAATTTAGTCAGTTTTAGTCCGTATTTTAAGCTGATATTCTTAAGGGTTTGTTAAAACACTGTTTCACTTGTGTTGTGAAAAACTCAGACCATTTTAACCGTGAAAAGTTGTCCAATTGATAAAAGAAGGTGTAGAAGTAAGAAATCGTGATGAAATCAAGCTGTAATCTGCAGAACTCCTCCTCCTGTGCTCTGATACCACTTGTAGGATCGTGTTGAGACCCGAACGAGTCGTTCAGAGGAGTTTTTATCTATTTCAAAGGCGGAAACAGAGAAATAGACTTCGAAACAGCTTGAATATCACATTAAAATGCTTTCTGATTGATATAACACTGATTACAATCACTGGATAAACCGGCAGCACCTCGGTATCCAAATCAAGAACTGTTTCAAATGAATTCGCTTGAGAGCTATTTATAGATGATAAGATTTCGCTTGAGGATGACATAAATCAGTTCAAGCGAAATCACTGATGTTGATTTCGCTTGAAACTGTCAATGTGTCATTTCAAGCTAAATCACCTACTTCAAGCGAAATCACCTTAAACATACCTTAACACCTCCTATTTTCTCATACAATACACCCTGATCTAACAAATCTAATTCAAGACTCGATACAAGACGAAGTCGACAGACGCATGCACTAACACAGGCTCGAGTCGAAATCCCAGTCACAGCCTAGGGCATGTGGGATTTGCTAGTCTTCTGAGCACAAGACCTTAGACTGTAAGAAAATCAAGGATGCTACGTGCTATAGCTGCAATGAAAAAGGACACATCAAGTCCAATTGCCCAAAGATCACCAAGAAAACCGAGGATGGGAAAAAGACCAATGCTAGGGTCTTCAGGATGGATGCAAAGAAAGCTGTTCAGGACGACAATGTGATCACAGGTACCTTCCTCATAAATGACGTTTATGCGAGAGTGCTATTTAATTCAGGAGCTGATAAATCATTTGTAGATAATAAGTTTTGTAAGTTACTGAATTTACCTGTTAAAGCTTTAAGTGTGAAGTATGAGGTGGAATTAGCTGATGGAACCATAGAAACCGCCTCAACTGTGTTAGATGGATGTGTTATATCCATTAGGAACCACTCTTTTCCTTTGTCCTTACTTCTCTTTAAGCTAGCCGGTTTTGATATAGTAATAGGTATGGATTGGTTATCGCATAACCAAGCCCATATTGTGTGCAACAAGAAGCAAGTAGTAGTCAAGACCCCGTCTTGTGAGCCACTTACCATTCAGGGGGATACCCAGTATGGACTGCCTGAGCAAGTGTCTATGCTCAAGGCATCTAGATGCCTAAAGAAGGGTTGTGTCATTTATATGGCACAAGTTACTATTGATGAGCCGAAACCTAAGATGGAAGACATCCCCGTCATTTCTGAATATCCTGAAGTTTTCCCTGAAGAACTACCTGGTTTACCACCAGATAGGCAAGTGGAATTCCGAATTGACATCATCCCCGGAGCAGCACCTATTGCTAGAGCACCTTATAGGTTGGCACCAACAGAGATGAAGGAGTTGAGGACGCAGTTAGATGATCTGCTAGCCAAAGGTTTCATTAGACCTAGTTCGTCTCCTTGGGGAGCGCCGATCTTGTTTGTCAAGAAGAAGGATGGATCGATGCGTCTGTGCATCGATTACCGTGAGCTTAATAAGGTCACTATCAAGAATAGGTATCCTTTGCCCAGGATCGACGATCTGTTCGATCAATTACAATGGGCAAGCTACTTCTCTAAGATCGATTTGAGGTCAGGCTATCATCAATTGAAGGTTAAAGATGAAGATGTACACAAGACTGCATTTAGGACTCGTTATGGTCATTACGAGTTCCTAGTGATGCCTTTTGGGCTCACTAATGCTCCTCCCGCATTCATGGATCTCATGAATCGCGTCTGCAAGCCCTACTTGGACAAATTTGTCATCGTCTTCATTGACGACATTCTCATCTACTCGAAGAACCAAGCTGACCATGAGAAACACCTTCGCTGTATTCTTAAACTTCTACATCATGAGAAACTCTACGCCAAATTTTTGAAGTGTGAATTTTGGCTTCAAGAAGTCCAATTCCTTGGACATGTGGTTAGTGAGCGTGGTATCCAAGTAGATCCCGCTAAAATAGTAGCAGTTATGAATTGGCAAGAGCCAAAGACGCCTACAGAAATTCGTAGCTTCCTGGGTTTAGCAGGATACTATAGGCGATTTATCGAAAACTTCTCAAGAATTGCAGCACCCCTGACTTTACTCACCCGCAAGAAAAGCAAGTTTGACTGGGGGCCTAAGCAGCAAGAGTCTTTTGATATTCTGAAGCAAAGGTTAAGCAACGCTCCTGTATTGACGTTGCCTGATGGAATTGATGAATTTGTAGTATATTGTGATGCATCACACACCGGAATGGGATGCGTGCTTATGCAAAAAGGCAAGGTAATTGCCTATGCTTCACGACAGTTAAAGGTGCATGAGAAGAACTACACCACCCATGACTTGGAGCTGGGTGCCGTTGTATTTGCACTAAAACTATGGAGACATTACTTGTATGGAACCAAGTGTGTGATCTATTCAGATCACAAGAGCCTTCAACACTTGTTTAATCAGAAGGATTTAAACATGAGGCAACGGCGTTGGATGGAAACTTTGAATGATTATGACTGTGAGATAAGATACCATCCAGGCAAGGCAAATGTGGTTGCTGATGCCTTAAGCAGGAAGGAAAGAGTGAAGCCTATAAGAATCAATGCCAAGAGCATTGAGATAAAGAATAGTTTGAACGAAAGGTTATTAGCTGCACAGAAGGAAGCTGTGTTAGAAACTAACTATCCTGATGAAAAGCTAGGAGTAACTGAGGAGCAGTTATCCTACGACAAGGACGGAATCCTGAGGTTAAATGGACGAATATGGGTTCCAGTTTATGGAGGAGTTCGGGATGTTATCCTCCAGGAAGCCCACAGTTCCAAATATTCCGTTCATCCTGGAGCTGATAAGATGTACCAAGATCTAAAGGCAAACTATTGGTGGATAGGCTTGAAAAAGTCTGTAGCTGCCTATGTAGTTAAGTGTTTGACGTGTGCGCAAGTCAAAGCTGAACATCAGAAGCCGTCAGGTTTGCTACAACAGCCTGAACTTCCCACATGGAAGTGGGAGATGGTGACAATGGATTTCATCACTAAGTTGCCAAAGACAAGGAAAGGAAATGATACTATATGGGTAATAGTAGATAGATAGACTGACTAAGTCAGCACATTTCCTACCCATTAAGCTAGGTTCGCCCAGCATGAATGGTATTTCACACCCTCTTACCATTCAACGCCTCAGCAGCAGCAGCAATCGGATCCTTCCAGGGACTCTCGCTTTGTGGCAGTTACCCCGCCACCACCACCTCAGCAGCAGCCTCCTGAGCCGCCAAGGCGAAGGAGAACAAACGCACGAATGTCCGTGCAAGGAATAGGAGTGCATATCAGCACCCCCAACCATCGAGTAGCAACCACTATCCGCCGCTCCGAGAAGACCAGCAGTTTGGGGGACCTTCAAACCCCAACCCGGAAGTGAACTCTGCACCTGTCATGCCGCCACCATTGGGTTTTGACAACCCAATTCCCACGTACACTGTCCCAGCAACGTATAATCCCTTTGAGCAGCCGGCTCACACCAGCTTCAATTATGCTGAGATCGACCCCTACCTAGCGGCGTGGAACTACAATGCTCTTAACCCCGAAGGGCCCTATGGAGCTCCTTGGGGAGTTGGATACCCAGCTTATGGATACCAACAACAGCCGTATCTTCAACCTCCACATCAGTTGCAACCACAGCCGCAGGCACCTCGGTTTTCCCCGCCAGAACGGGAGGAAATTCTCGAAAGGTTAGATCAGGTTGAGCGGGAAGTTCACAGAGATCGCAGGGAACGACAAGGTTTCTTCAAGGGATTGGCAGGTTTAATAAAAGGGAAGAGCAAGAAGGACCATTGAATCCTTCAATTATTGGTTGTATTTCCTTGTTTCTGTTGAGCCCCTGCGTGGGCCTGTTTTTCTGTTTTAACCCCTGCGTGGGTATGTTTTGTTTGTTAAGCCCCTGCATGGGCAAGTCTTTTGTTTGACCCCTGCGTGGGTATGTTTGTTTGGTTAAGCCCCTGCGTGGGCATGTTAATTCAGTTGGAAGTCCCATTTAGGGCCGACTAGTATTTTAATTCTTGTGATGAAATGGTTAGATTTGAATTCTATTTTTAGTTATATGCATGAACAAAAATATAAAATAAATAATAACAATATTTATACAAGATCTATCATTATGTTAAAATGATAAAATCTTAAAGGACAAGACCTAGCCTTGTGTCATTTTAAGACAGGGCCAAGACGGTAGTTCCCCAATTAGATTCAGATCCTTATCAATATCTCAATTTAAATTTTTTTCTGCGTTAAATATAAATAAGAATCTTAAAAGGTAAAACCTAGCTTGTATGTCATTATAAGACCTGGCCAATATGGTAAAACCTGTTTTAAAAGATTCAAATCTCTGTTAACATCTGCAAATATGTTAACACTCTTGGCAAAAAGTGATTCGATAAAATCGCATAAGTCATCCTTAAATTGGGCTATTCCAATTTCTCTTATTTAAAATAAACATCCCTTAAGGGTGAAGTGCCCACGGGCTATAATTAACGTCTTCTGAGACTAAAGACAGTGGTAGCCTACAACTCCCTGTCAAGAAGAGGTAATGAACTTTGATTCAAACCTTAATGCCTAGATTCCATAAAAATCTAGGCTTATAACCTAAATTTGTCTACGTGACTAGGCCTATTATGCTATTATAAATTTATAATTTAGGATTATGATAAAGATCCGGACTAATTATATATTTAACAAATTAACTAAAATGGTTATTAAAACCATGGTTAATAAATCGTCAAGAACGATAATACTGTTTAGGCTTCTAAATAAACCTTGTCCTTATTTTCTTTATGTAGCAATTAAAGCTACATGGCTAAGTCAGAAGAGGTAAACAGTCATTCGGTGGAAAACCATGAAAATACTAAGATACATATGACCGGTGCGGAGCTCCAAGCATTAGTAGATAATGCTGTTACAAGAGCTATAGAGCGGCAGTATAATGAATCTAGCGGGACTCGAAGTAGGACCCTATCCACACCACATTCCAAACCAAAGACTCACTCCGAGGCTCATAGTAAGCCACCCTCTAAGCTAGATAAGCCAAAGAAGGATGATGACGATCATCACTTCTCGAACCAGCAAAGTTTCCCGTCAAAAAAGATCGAGCTTAAACAGGAACCACGTGGTAAGTCCTGTACATATAAATACTTTGTCTCATGCAAACCCAGAGACTTTACTGGGGAGAAAGGAGCGGTTGACTGCATGAAATGGTTGGATGAAATGGATACCGTAGTTGACATCAGCGGGTGCGCTGATAAGGATGTAGTAAAGTTTGTATCTCAATCGTTCAAAGGTGAGGCCTTAGCCTGGTGGAGATCATTGATTCAAGCTACTGGGAAGGTTCCACTGTACAATATGACATGGGAACAATTTGTTACCCTCATCAAGGAGAACTACTGTCCTCGGCATGAGGTTGAAAAGATTGAGTCAGATTTTCTGTCTTTGATAATGAAAAATCTGGATTGCCAAGCTTACCTTACGAGCTTTAATACAATGTCAAGGTTGGTTCCTTATCTAGTGACCCCGGAACCCAAAAGAATAGCTTGTTTCATTGGGGGTTTAGCCCCAGAGATAAAGGCAAGTGTAAAAGCCTCTCGGCCAGCTACATTCAGGTCTGCAGCTGATATATCCTTGTCCCTCACACTGGACGCGGTCAGGCAGAGATCACTGAGGAACACGGATGCCGAGAAAAAGGAAGCGTGAAGATGACAATTCACGACGGTCAGACAAGAAGCAAAGGGGAAACAATGACCACAAGAAGGGGTCTGGATTTAAGAAGGATGGGCATCAATCTGGAGATAAGCCCAAGTGTAAGGTTTGTAAGAAGCACCATTTTGGGAGGTGCAGGCTGTAGGATCATGTTGAGACCCGAACGAGTTGTTCAGATGAGTTTTTATCTATTTCAAAGGCGGAAACAGAGAAATAGACTTCGAAACAGCTTGAATATCACTTTAAAATGCTTTCTGATTGATATAACACTGATTACAATCAATGGATAAACCGGCAGCACCTCGGTATCCAAATCAAGAACTGTTTCAAATGAATTCTCTTGAGAGCTATTTATAGATGATTAAGATTTCACTTGAGGATGACATAAATCAGTTCAAGCGAAATCACTGATGTTGATTTCGCTTGAAACTGTCAATGTGTCATTTCAAGCTAAATCACCTACTTCAAGCGAAATCACCTTAAACATACCTTAACACCTCCTATTTTCTCATACAATACACCCTGATCTAACAAATCTAATTCAAGACTCGATACAATACGAAGTCAACAGACGCATGCACTAACACAGGCTCGAGTCGAAATCCCAGTCACAACCTAGGGCATGTGGGATTTGCAAGTCTTCTGAGCACAAGACCTTAGACTGTAAGAAAATCAAGGATGCTACGTGCTATAGCTGCAATGAAAAAGGACACATCAAGTCCAATTGCCCAAAGATCACCAAGAAAACCGAGGATGGGAAAAAGACCAATGCTAGGGTCTTCAGGATGGATGCAAAGGAAGCTGTTCAGGACGACAATGTGATCACAGGTACCTTCCTCATAAATGATGTTTATGCGAGAGTGCTATTTGATTCAGGAGCTGATAAATTATTTGTAGATAATAAGTTTTGTAAGTTACTGAATTTACCTGTTAAAGCTTTAAGTGTGAAGTATGAGGTGGAATTAGCTGATGGAACCATAGAAACCGCCTCAACTGTGTTAGATGGATGTGTTATATCCATTAGGAACCACTCTTTTCCTTTGTCCTTACTTCCCTTTAAGCTAGCCGGTTTTGATATAGTAATAGGTATGGATTGGTTATCGCATAACCAAGCCCAGATTGTGTGCAACAAGAAGCAAGTAGTAGTCAAGACCCCGTCTTGTGAGCCACTTACCATTCAAGGGGATACCCAGTATGGACTGCCTGAGCAAGTGTCTATGCTCAAGGCATCTAGATGCCTAAAGAAGGGTTGTGTCATTTATATGGCACAGGTTACTATTGATGAGCCGAAACCTAAGATGGAAGACATCCCCGTCATTTCTGAATATCCTGAAGTTTTCCCTAAAGAACTACCTGGTTTACCACCAGATAGGCAAGTGGAATTCCGAATTGACATCATCCCCGGAGCAGCACCTGTTGCTATAGCACCTTATAGGTTGGCACCAACAGAGATGAAGGAGTTGAGGACGCAGTTAGATGATCTGCTAGCCAAAGGTTTCATTAGACCTAGTTCGTCTCCTTGGGGAGCGCCGATCTTGTTTGTCAAGAAGAAGGATGGATCGATGCGTCTGTGCATCGATTACCGTGAGCTTAATAAGGTCACTATCAAGAATAGGTATCCTTTGCCCAGGATCGACGATCTGTTCGATCAATTACAAGGGGCAAGCTACTTCTCTAAGATCGATTTGAGGTCATGCTATCATCAATTGAAGGTTAAAGATGAAGATGTACACAAGACTGCGTTTAGGACTCGTTATGGTCATTACGAGTTCCTAGTGATGCCTTCTGGGCTCACTAATGCTCCTCCCGCATTCATGGATCTCATGAATCGCGTCTGCAAGCCCTACTTGGACAAATTTGTCATCGTCTTCATTGACGACATTCTCATCTACTCAAAGAACCAAGCTGACCATGAGAAACACCTTCACTGTATTCTTAAACTTCTACATCATGAGAAACTCTACGCCAAATTTTTGAAGTGTGAATTTTGGCTTCGAGAAGTCCAATTCCTTGGACATGTGGTTAGTGAGCGTGGTATCCATGTAGATCCCGCTAAAATAGAAGCAGTTGTGAATTGGCAAGAGCCAAAGACACCTACAGAAATTTGTAGCTTCCTGGGTTTAGTAGGATACTATAGGCGATTTATCGAAAACTTCTCAAGAATTGCAGCACCCCTGACTTTACTCACCCGTAAGAAAAGCAAGTTTGACTGGGGGCCTAAGCAGCAAGAGTCTTTTGATATTCTGAAGCAAAGGTTAAGCAACGCTCCTGTATTGACGTTGCCTGATGGAATTGATGAATTTGTAGTATATTGTGATGCATCACACACCGGAATGGGATGCGTGCTTATGCAAAAAGGCAAGGTGTAACACCCGTTCTTATAAATCAAGGTTTAACGTATATTTTGCGAAAATAATCATGTAATTAATGATTACATATACTTCGGAAATACGGGTTTGTAAAAAAAACTTTCAATTTAAGTGATATACATAATGTGATTTAATTCGCCGTTTAGAATAACGACAAAACAACGTTGCGGAAGCTTTGTTTAACGTGTGTTCGGTTCTTGCTCGATGCTTGATCTTCATCCGGGACTCTCAACATTCACCTGAGATCAAAACCAACTTAAAGGTCAGTTTTGATAATTAAATAACTAATACAACGAGGAAATTAGGAAAATCCAACATTGATATCTTGATCCCAAAACAAAAACTCAATTCTTACCTCCATCGTAACTTACGGTGGCACCGTAAGTTACGATGGCCTCTGTGTTAACATTTCCCTACTGTACTTCAGTAGGCTAGCACCGTAACCAAATCAGCTCCACCGTAACTTACGGTGGCACCGTAAGTTACGGTGGCCCCTGCATCAATCCTTTCCTTTTTGCCGTTTTTGACACGAAAACTTTCGTATCTTTCAATCCGCTTGTCCGTTTAACCTACCGTTTCTTCCTACGTGTTTGTAATTTGATTCTCCATCATATGGAGTTAAAATCCAACATCCAACATAAATAAATTTTGATACTTTCAAGCCTTCGACTCGTTACCTTTTTATCGAATTCTACCCATTTATGCATTTTATCAAACAAACATATTTGTTTGATTCCTATATCACCTACATTTCTTCAAATTAATGTTATCTACCATTTTAGGTTTTAATCACAGGTTTATTACACAATTTAAACCCATTTTTGCTCGTATGCTTATTTTGACCCGTTAAAGGTATTTAAGCACTTTAAAGCTTGAAATCGCTTTCATTCATTTATAGCATCTTATTCCTACATTTCTTATTAAGTAATCTTCAACTACAACTCTTTGTGTGTTGAATCTCAATGTGTATATCTATATGTTCCGAGTTTTACCCTTCGGATTGTTATTTTACGGCAAGACTCAAATAGAGCTATTTGACTAACATATCCCATCTTTCAACTTCTATACTTATTCTAAGTATCTATCTAATCATAAAACTTGTTTCCAAACAACCTTTAAGGGTCGTTTGTTCCATTCAGCCTACAAGGGCGTTTTGGTCGATTTTAGTCCCTTTTTTGACGAAGGACTCTCTCACAAGTTATTCGACCAAAATAGCACTTTTAACTACAACATAATTATGCGTACCTGGCCCGGATCAACAAGTAGACCCGATTTATACCTCGTTTTCATTATCACACCATCAATGGTGACGCAATTATCCGATTTGCTAATCGGTCCTGTTAACATAAGACTTGACAACCACATTAGTCGATATTGTCAAATAGTGTTATCACCACAATTCGACCCATTTGGAATATATGCCCAACATTATCTATTTAATCAAAAACATCGTTTTTTCTTTCCAATTCATACATCCATCCCATCCCGGATTTTATTACCATACCCTTTTTCTTTTACACTCTTTTCTTACAAATTCAACCTATTTCGACTTACGCTATGGGTATCCTTTTAACCTTGGTTTACATTAGTCGACACTTGACTAATTTCCATTTTTGCCCCCTTTTCCCTCATTATTAGATTACACTACAAGGTAATCTTAACGAAAATCCATATTTCCAATATTATCATTATCCCGTTTACAACGTATCGAATAAATGAGTATTCTACATAAGTGTGTAAATTACACTTACCTCGCATCCACGCCACGCTTTTCTTTCCGTACTTGTTCCGTTTGACCCGCTGCCTCTTCCAAGCTTTCATCTAGCTTGTTACGCGTCAAACTATTGTCAATCATTTACAAGGCGGTTAGACTAGTCATTTAAAAATCACGACCATTCCACCTTACTTATTCTCTATGTCGAAGCTACTACTCGACTTCAAGATTAGTTAACTTAGTTTATTAAAGCTAACTACTTTCAATCACATGATTTACAACATTAAGTCTAAATCATCATGATATTTAGAACTCTTACCGTTTTATATTTCGCATAATTTGCCATATTATTCGAATGTGCGTTTCACTCAAAATTTCAATATTTAGCTTTCATTTAGGCATTTTAACAAACACCTTATGGGCAGAAATTTACATGATTCATTATCAAGTTCATAACTTGTCATATAGCCAAATTTAACATCAATAAAGCTTTCATATAACATTTAGACATCATCATTTCAGAAATCACTTTCTATGACCCGTATTACACTAGAATAATCATTCTAAACCCTAGTGTTTACTAGTTTTCCACAAAACCCATGAATCACCTTCAATGTGTTCATGAGATTTTCAGGAATTAGCCATGATTTCGCATGTTATTGTCTAGGTTTTACTCCTAGACACCATATCAACCCTATTCTACCCAAATAGCAAACATGCAACATCAATTTTCAGATTTCCCAATTTCATGAGAATTTCAAACAGAGAATTAACACCAAATTTTACATACCTTGTAACCCCCTTGTGATGAGGATCACTAATCTATGCTCAATTTTCAATTTGGACTTGGTTTGATCCTTCAATTTGTGAGATTAGTGAATGTTAGGGTTTGAGCTCCCTGGCTCCTGTGGGTTACGACCAGAACACGCACACACACACCTAGTGTGTGTTGTGTTTAATTTTTAAGTTTATAATTCCATTTTCAAGTTACCCGGCTTTGGTCCCTCGTGTTTGGTTAGTTATTAAGTAGACCACAACCTACTTATTTTCAACAATATTCCCACTTATTAACTAGGTTAAATATTCCTAGTTAACTTAGCGGGTTCGAGAATATTTATGACTAAGTTTATTTCAGGTCCCGTTAACTCGGGCCTTCTATCATTTTATTTCTTAAAAGCTTTTTATTCACTTTTTATTTATTATTAGGATTAATTATTTAAATCCTAATATTTACCGGGTAAATTTTTACCACTAACGGTATTTTACCCGTCAGTAATATTAACGTGGTTTGATTACTAAACACCCGTTTTTTGGGTGTTACACAAGGTCATTGCCTATGCTTCACGACAGTTAAAGGTGCATGAGAAGAACTACACCACCCATGACTTGGAGCTGGGTGCCGTTGTATTTGCACTAAAACTATGGAGACATTACTTGTATGGAACCAAGTGTGTGATCTATTCAGATCACAAGAGCCTTCAACACTTGTTTAATCAGGAGGATTTAAACATGAGGCAACGGCGTTGGATGGAAACTTTGAATGATTATGGCTGTGAGATAAGATACCATCCAGGCAAGGCAAATGTGGTTGCTGATGCCTTAAGCAGGAAGGAAAGAGTGAAGCCTATAAGAATCAATGCCAAGAGCATTGAGATAAAGAATAGTTTGAACGAAAGGTTATTAGCTGCACAGAAGGAAGCTGTGTTAGAAACTAACTATCCTGATGAAAAGCTAGGAGTAACTGAGGAGCAGTTATCCTACGACAAGGACGGAATCCTGAGGTTAAATGGACGAATATGGGTTCCAGTTTATGGAGGAGTTCGGGATGTTATCCTCCAGGAAGCCCACAGTTCCAAATATTTCGTTGATCCTGGAGCTGATAAGATGTACCAGGATCTAAAGGCAAACTATTGGTGGATAGGCTTGAAAAAGTCTGTAGCTGCCTATGTAGTTAAGTGTTTGACGTGTGCGCAAGTCAAAGCTGAACATCAGAAGCCGTTAGGTTTGCTACAACAGCCTGAACTTCCCACATGGAAGTGGGAGATGGTGACGATGGATTTCATCACTAAGTTGCCAAAGACGAGGAAAGGAAATGATACTATATGGGTAATAGTAGATAGACTGACTAAGTCAGCACATTTCCTACCCATTAAGGAGATTTATAGCTCCGACATGTTATCCCAATTGTACGTAGATAAGATTGTATCTCTACATGGCGTTCCAGTGTCAATTATCTCTGACAGAGATACGAGATACACATCATATTTTTGGAAAAGTTAACAACAGTCTTTGGGCACGCGCTTGAATTTTAGTACCGCTTACCATCCTCAGACAGATGGGCAGAGTGAGCAAACCATCCAAACTTTGGAAGACATGCTTCGTGCATGTGTAATTGATTTAGGTGGTAGTTGGGATAACCACCTGCCATTGATCGAGTTCTCCTATAACAATAGCTATCATACGAGCATTAAGGCTGCGCCTTTTGAGGCATTATATGGTAGAAAATGCAGAACGCCTATTTGTTGGGCGGAAGTAGGAGAAGTTCAATTATCAGGACCTGATTTATTCTTTGAAACAACGGACAAGATTGCCCAGATTCGTGACCGCCTGAAAGCTGCCTGGGATAGGCAGAAAAGTAATGCTAATAAAAGGCAAAAACCTCTAAAATTTAAGGTTGGTGATAAGGTTTTGCTAAAGGTATCACCCTGGAAGGGAGTGATGCGATTTGGTAAGAAAGGTAAGTTAAGCCCAAGGTATATAGGACCATTTGAGATCATCGAATGTGTCGGGTCAGTGGCTTACAAGTTAAACTTACCTGAAGAGCTCAGCGGTATTCACAAAGTATTCCACGTCTGCAATCTGAAGAAATGCCTAGCTGATGAATCGCTAGTCATACCGCATACGGATGTGCACATTGACAAGAGCTTAAATTTTGTTGAAAAACCTTTGTCGATTGAGGATCGACGGGGTCAAGAAGCTTCTAAGGAAGCATGTGCCAATTGTAAAGATTAAATGGGATGCCCGTAGAGGTCCCGAGTATACGTGGGAGGTAGAGTCCACAATGAAAGAAAAGTACCCTCATTTATTTCAGTAAATCTCGAGGTCGAGATTTCTTTTAAGGGGGTGAGGATGTAACACCTCATAATTTCATGTCCAATAATGTATTGACACGTGTCATAAGCTTTGAACGTGTGAAAGAATACTCTAGAGGGACTAAAATTGACAAACAAGAAAAGTATGTGAATATAAAGGTTCAAAATGTCAACAATGGATAAATATACTTTACAATAGCCCCACATGATGTTTATATCCTTAAACGAATAAATCATGGATCATACGAACCTAATCGTGAAAGAAAGTGAGGAATTTCAAACTACAAGGGTTAAATGTGTCAACATGTTTAAAGTATACCTCTGAGTGACCTTTTAGCAAACCCGAAGCTTTGTAACGATAAATTATACTCACTAGAATATGTGGTAAAAATTCCACCAAGTTTCGTTATCATACGAGAAAGTTATGACAATATTCGTATACGAGGGGTTAAAAGCGTCAACGTTGAAATTTGTGACTTTTCGGGTAAGCACAAAGTTAATCAAGGACTTGCCAATGTTTAAAAATGTCATGGAGCCCTTAGAAACAAGGTTAGAGGGCCAAAAGTGCAAGAAAAACACTTAAAACCACGTTAGAAAGGACCAGGGGCTGAATTGCAAATAACAAAACTTGTTTAACCTGTTCCGTGCACTGATACCGGCCGCGTAAGCCCCTATGGGCTCTTACGCGGGCCGCGTGACCCACTGCAGCGACAGAACTGCGCACAGCTGCCTGTAAAGGCTGTGCAACCGACTTAAAACCTTGTTTTTACTTACCAGGGGCTGCCCCAATGGTATTTCATGCATAGGGGGCACTTGTCTTGATCTGGAAACAATTGTAGAGTTATTTGGCATCATCTTATGAGATCAAAATGCATATATAAGGAGCTCTAGTTGCAACAACTTTGTTCATTCATTTGCAACATTCACAACTTCATTTCTGGAGCTCCCCTGATCAGCAACAAGCTTCCTAGTGATCCCTAGTCGTGCTTAGGACCTTTGTAAGTGTCCTTAACCCTTCCTAATTCAGTTTAGCTTAGTTAATTAGCTAAAAGTCAAACCGTCGTAATTAAGGTTTGACTTCGAGATTAATTAAAATTTGTTTAGTCAAATCTCGAATTAAAAGTACCTATAAGTAGGTATTTATGTGGGTAATAAACCCTTAAAAGGGTACTCTCTGATTCCCACTCTAACTAGGTCAATTGTCGGGTCAAAGCTAACTTTAAAAAGTCAACAGAATACTTATTTTCAAATTAATATATAATTAGCAATGTAGGATCCATATAACTTGTTTTATCATTAATATAACTTGGTAATTAATGTAAGAACATGTCTAAACATGTTCAACCCGACAATTTTCAGTTTAGGCTCGGTTCGGGACCGAAAGTCGCATAGTTTGACTTCTGCTTTGACTTTCAGTTCTGACCCGTTTGAGCATAGTTTAGAATTGCCTTAGAGCTTTATTTGGACCAGGTCTCATGTTAGTATAACCCTCTGTGATTATACAACTTGGTTCAATAGTTATCCGGTTCATATGCATGTTTCCGTTAAGTGCTTAAATGTTGACTATTATGCCCTTTTGACTATAAAACGTGATTTTCGAAAAAGTAAAAGAGTAGAAACCTTAGTTACTGATTTATAAACTTGAACCTAAAATTTGACATCAGTTTGAGGTCTAGATTAAGAGTTATGCTCATTAGCGTAATTAGAAAGCTTTTTATTAAATAAACGGCGTAATTAGCATATAGCCTAGTTTAACCCACTTTTTGATATCAAATTTTTTACCCACTGATGTAATATAATATTTTGGGATTTTTGAAGATTTTTAATTAATTTTAGGCTGGGCATAACATAGGGTTATAGCTTTAATTCGGTTAATGCCGGTTTTGCCCTTTTTGGCTATAAAATGAGTTTTACAAATAATTTTGATACCAAACCTTTTGCTACTGATTTTATATGATAAATAAATTATTTTAAACCTTTTGGAATAATAAAAATATCAGCTTTCTATATAGAACCCGGAAATGGCTCCAAATCGCCTTTTTAAGCGTTTTTAACGCATAGTATGTATTAAAACTATTTTAAACATATAAGGTTTGATACCTACTGATATTTTAAGTATATTTTTATACTTTGATAGTAAGCTAAAGTTTTAAACTCAGAATTCCAGTTTTGACTTTTTTAGCCTATGTGAAATTACCAAAATACCCCTAAGGTGCATAGTTTGGTTTTAAATGATAAATTTCACATATATCTAGTACCCTACTGTTATAACTTATTAAATTAAGTATATTTACTAAATAAATCAGACCTGCAACTCAGATTACTAATTAAACTCTTTTATAACCTTTTAAATGACCAAAATGCCCTTACGAGGCATAATTTGAGTTTAAATTCATTTGGGGCATAATAGAAGATATTCTAGTGATGTCACAATATATTTAAGCCATATTAACTTAGGAAACTTGCATAGGACTCTTTTGGTTACTCGTTACGCACTTTTCGCGTTCGGATCGGCTTATGTAACTAGTTTGCATATATTAGCCTAAACGGGTCAAACCTTATCATTTTTGTCTCAAAATCCAGAATGTGTTTAGTTTACCCATATTATACAAGTCCTCAAACTTGTCAGGTCTAAATCACATTCCATTCCGGTCTTCGCTTAATCGTACGTTTGAACCGTATCTTCCTTTAAAACCAACCGGTCTAAGCTTAAGCTTAATTAAAGACCCGTTAGAAATCTGATAGGTTATTATAAACCTTTGTTCCAGAATTGGAGACCCAGTAAAAGCTACACGCACTCGCTATTTGTGATTTATACTTGCAAAGGTAAATACTTTTAACTTATTTTCCCTATACGGGCTTGGGGTGTGGTATATAAAATACCGCTTGGTCGGGCATTGAATCTTTAATCGAATAGAGGTTAAACCATTGATATGCTCCATTTGGAAATGTTTTGTTTGCTTAAAGCCTTTGGGGGGGTTAATGATGTTGGTGCACTAAATGTCTGTTGATTACGTCATAATCAAGTCTTGTGTCTAGATAGGTTGAATGTACACACAACAGGGTTTTAATTAGGGTTTGTATTGGTTTAACTTGAAGATTTCGCTTGAAATCAGTTCAAGCGAAATCAACATCTGATGATTTAGCTTGAAAACAGTTCAAGCGAAATCAACAAGTGATGATTTCGCTTGAAACCAACTCAAGCGAAATCAACATACTATAAATAGGCTGTTGTGTGTTTCATTTGTAACAGACCTAGATCATTGCTTGTGGAACGAAACTCTGTCAAATTGTAATCAGAAAGCAATAAAAGAGAAGAAATTAAAGAGAATAGCTGTTGTAACTTTGTGTGCATTGATTCCGCCTTTACACATGAAGATGAACGTCCTTGACTGACTTTTCGAGGTCGTAGAACGACCCAACAAGTGGTATCGGAGCTCAAGACGAGGAGTTCATACTACTACAGCTTGATTCTACCGATTTCTCTCATTTCTACTCAATTTCTCTCATACTTTTTCGATTTGAACTATTTCCTACGGATGAAATGGTCTGATTTTCGAGTATATCGTGTAAAACAGAGTTTTAACAAAGCCTACAAAGATTCGGACTAAAATTCAGATTAAAACATGTTAAAATGACCTAAACCTGAATTTCGCTTGAAAGTGTTCGAAGGTTATAGGTTAATTTCGCTTGAAATCAGACAATTTGACTTGAAATCAGACAATTTCGCTTGAAACTATTGAAGCGAAATTGAGTTTATTGGATTTCGCTTGAATCTGCTGGTCCTTGTATTTGAGGTTTTCGCTTGAAACAGTTGAAGCGAAATAGATCATCTGGTTTTCGCTTGAGACTGTTTGACTAGCTTATATCAGATTTCGCTTGACTGTTTGAAGCGAAATTATATTGCTGGATTTCGCTTGAAACATAGCTTGGATCAGATTTCGCTTGAACAGTTATATAGTGCTGATTTCGCTTGAAGCTGTTTACAGCATAAGTTTTCGCTTGAACTTGCTGTTTCTTCAAAATCTAAAAATTTGTCTAAGTATCCTTGGTAATTCACTGTTACGTATTCAGTCCGTTTGAACTGATTGTTTGTTTGCACGTGATTCGAGGTGATTTACAAGGGGAGAATATCAAGAAGAAGATTTAAAATGTCAGGAGAAAGTGCTCATGATAGTTGGTGGAGAAGAGATAGTGCGAGATGGGAGATTGGCAAATTGTATGAACCATTTAAGGAAGCACAAAGAGCCAAGAGATGGAATGAAGAACTAGAGTGTTACATGGATCCACAGGGTAATCCAGTAGTTGATCCATCAAAAGTGGATTTTGATGCTGTAACCAATGTGTTTCCAAGTGAGGGCACGTTCAACACAAGAAGGCTTTCTGATAAAAGCTATTTGCCAAATTTGATGAAAAAGTTAAAAGAAGTTTTTGAAGAAAGTCTACCAAAGGTGGTAGAAATGAAGAAGCGAAAAGAAGAAGAATTGGAAAAGATGGTTGAAGATTTGAAGAAGAAAGCTTTAGAGGAAGTCAAAGTGGAAGAAGTAAAAACTAAGAGAGAGAAAGAAGTTGTTACTGAAAAACAGCAGGTTTTTGAAGAAGTAATTTCAAAGAAAGAAGAATCTGAAAAGTCTGTATCTGAGAAATCTGAACCAGTGATTAAGAAAGAGGTTGTTCAGAAAGAGAAGAAACAGATTGAAGATATTCAGACTTTGAAAGCTGAAAAGAAAGCTGATGATGAACATATTTTGGAGTTGCGCTTGAACTGTGAAAAACTGAAAACTGAAAATGTCAAACTGTTGAGTGATGTGGACAGTTTGACATTGGAAAACAAAGTTTTAAAAGAAAAAGATTTTCAAAATCAAATAAAGATTTTAGAAGATGAGAGAGATATTTTTGGTAAAGATAATCTGGAAAAACAAATTGAAATCAATTCTCATCTTGCTAAAATCATTCAGCTTGAAAAAGAAGCTGAAAAAGCTCGGATTAAAATCAACGAGCTTGAAAATAAATTGAAAGGTTTTGTGACTTCGGCACCATATGAGTGTTCAAAACCGATCAATTCTATTCCAATAAGTGACAATGTCACAAATTTTGACAAAGTCAAAATTGAAGATTGTGATGAAATATCTGATGATGAAAAAGAAAAGAAAAGAAAAATATTTTTAGATTTACAAGAAAAATTTAAAAATATTGTTTTGCAATCTACTGAAACAGGTGAATGTTCTAAACAAAAACCTGTTAAGAAGAGTGTAGAACAGAAACAAAAAGATACAAATTTGAAAAATTCTAAAATTGAAAATAAAAGCTCATCAGATAAATCATCCAATCATTATCAAAAATCACAAAAATTTAAAAATGAAAACTCACAAAATGTTGGTAATAAGTGGTGCAGGTTTGACCACAGTGCTTCAAAGCCAAAACAAATTTTCAAGAAGAGTGATGATCACCACAAAGCCAGACAATGTTATGATCTAAGCATATGGTGTGAAAGTGGTGAATGGTACGATAACAGAGTATGCTACACTTGTGGTGTGAGAGGACATATTGCTGTTAACTGCCAGAATTGGAGTTATGAAACAAGAAGATGCTATAATTGTCATATCAGAGGACATATTGCCAGAGATTGCTCGAGGAAATCGATGGGAAGATCGAGGGTTGAATCTCAAAGAATGGCAAAGAAGCCAGTCAACGTCAAGCCCCATGAACAGAAGGTTCTAAAACCTAAAGTTCAGGATTAGATAATTCAAGAAAAGAAAGTTAAACTTTCACAGGGGCAGAAAGACAGACTGCGAAAGAAAAGGAAGAAGGCGAGAGAATATCTCGAGAAAATTTTGTCTTCAGGTTCACCAGTTGGTTCGAATAAAAGTTCTGATGAATCAATTCACTCGACTGCAAAGTCAAGCAAATCGAATTCTTCAGATACAAATCTGAGGACAGAAAGGAAGAAAAAGAAGAAAGTTATTGGCGATGAATCTGGCTCATCCAAGTCAGACAAGCCAAGTTTTGGCAATGAATCTGATTCCACAAAATCAGATGAGCCACAAGTTGAAGTGAAAATGGAAGAAACAGTTCCTTTAATGAATGATGAGAATTTTCCATCATTACAAGCCGCAAATCTAAAATCAAAAGGTGTTGAAACTAGAAAAATGTTTAATAGCAATGTTGAACATATTTTTAGTAAGATGGCTGATGGTAAGGAAAAAGGAGTGAAAGAATTTTATGAAGAAAAGAGAAAAGCTCAAAATGCACCTAAGGCTGGTCAGGCTTGGGTGTCAAAATTTGTTGGTTGAATTCCTGACTTGCCGGAGCTTCCAGGTTGGTAAGCGTGAAGCAGGTATCGGCATCATTCTTGAGAAATTCACAGGATGGTAACTGTGATATTTCGTCTTACAAGTGGTTAATCAAGGACATTAAGTTGTACTTGATTTTCTACAAGTGATAGTGGTGTTTGACCTAATAATGTTAAATTTTCATAATGGTTAAAGGAGAACAAGGTGATGAGATGACCCCGAACCCACAAGTCATGGGTAAACAAACTAATTTTTCCGGAAAAACCATTCTGATTAAAACAAACTTAAGTGTTTTGAAATAATTATGGGAAAATAGTTTGTTGTAAGGGGGAGTTCTGATTGAATACGCCGAAACCCTCACGGCTGAACAAACATGATTACTTTCATCAGATTGAAAAACGGTTTTCAAACTGTTAAGATCAATGGGTTGTAAATCATGGGGGTACGTTATATTTTCTGCAAATCAGAGTACTTTTAGCAGAAAATGGATGGCGAGACAAAGCTATCAGTGTTGGTTGTCAAATTTTCTTTAAATGATTTTGCATTTTAGGGGGAGATAAATATTGTTAGAAAATCCAAAAACATTTGAAAAATTTGAAAAAGTCAAAAACATGATAAAATTCAAAAATTTGAGTTTTGCGTAAAAAGAGGAAATGATAGTACATCAGTAGACAGTTACAGTACGCTAAAGAATTGGAAAGTTTAAATGTGTTAAACGATCTCACCGTGGATGTGTCGGTAGGTTTTTATACACTTAGTAAACTTTTTCGGGATATAAACATAAATTTCACACTTGCTTATTTCGTGGGGAACACTACTTGGATATATAGGTAACCCCTGAAATCTCGTTTGAAAGGTCTCTTAATCTGATATACTAGGTCTTTATACTCAATGATGTCTGGGGTATTATTCCGGGACTTCTGCTGAACGGTGGTTCTGACCTAGTCCCTGGATAATACTTGCTGCAATGCTTGAAACACAGCATTAAACCCTCAGCATGCTGAAACAATAAAATTGATAAATGCTGCTGTTGTAAGCAAAAAGATCCTCTAAAGGGGACACACCGAAAAGTCGAAGCTGATATCTCTCTGCGTATATGGAAGTATCGACCTGAGATCCCTCGGCCCTCGCATACCTAATTTATATACAGATATCATTGTAGTATACTCACCTGTAAGACTGATTATTGGGATTCTGGATACGGGAGTATATTCAAAAGGTGGGACACATGAATGGGTTTAAGTTCTTAAAATACTTAATTCATATCCTGAATCAGTTGAAATTTGTATGAAAATTTAAGTGGACAAGTATATCGACAATCTAAGTGAATTGTTTAATATTTACTGTGTAACTAAGCTCAACGGTACTTGTGACTTGTCATAAACTGATATGATCCTCTGACGCATACTCAAAACAAAAATATTGTCTGTAAATATGTTTGTATATATTTCTTTACTGCTTTATATTTTCAGAAAATACAAAAAGATTTTGATTTCTGCTTTATTTTCGACAACTGATGTCTGAGTGCTGAGTTTCAAAATCTAAGTAAGCTGATTGTGTTTCTGAAAATAAAACAAGTTCATTAATTTGAAACTTGAAATTTCTAAAATCAAAAACAGTTTGTGATATCTCCAAGGTCATTAATTTGGACTTGGATGATTAACTGTGGGGGAGTTGGATGCTTATATTGTTATAAGTGTTAGTTTCCGATACGATTCGATGAAACTGCCAAATTCATGAGAAGTGGTTTAAAAGTTTAAATTGTCAGATTATGATATCTGGAAATTTTAAATGTTGTTACTTATAGTTGGATGAGTGATTGCAGGTTTCAGGAATTCCCACGGAAGATAAATGTCAAAGCTTGAACCAGACATCTCAGATTCTAGCATATCGAGAGGGGGAGTCTGTGAAAGGGGGAGTCTGGATCAACAGTCAAAGGGAAGTCTGAAGATGTAGTCAGGACTAGATGTAAACCTGTGAAGATAGAGTGTTTATAATGTGAAGACAGAGAGTTGGAGAAAAGACCAAGACAAATACTTGAAGCCAAAGACTTCATCAACATCCAAGGGGGAGTCTGTTGGTGCACTAAATGTCTGTTGATTACGTCATAATCAAGTCTTGTGTCTAGATAGGTTGAATGTACACACAACAGGGTTTTAATTAGAGTTTGTATTGGTTTAACTTGAAGATTTCGCTTGAAATCAGTTCAAGCGAAATCAACATCTGATGATTTAGCTTGAAAACAGTTCAAGCGAAATCAACAAGTGATGATTTCGCTTGAAACCAACTCAAGCGAAATCAACATACTATAAATAGGCTGTTGTGTGTTTCATTTGTAACAGACCTAGATCATTGCTTGTGGAACGAAACTCTGTCAAATTGTAATCAGAAAGCAATAAAAGAGAAGAAATTAAAGAGAATAGCTGTTGTAACTTTGTGTGCATTGATTCCGCCTTTACACATGAAGATGAACGTCCTTGACTGACTTTTCGAGGTCGTAGAACGATCCAACAAATGACCATGTCCCGGATATCCTTGGCATCATTTTACGAAATGGCCACGACCTAAGCACGGGGTGTAGGCGTACACCCGTCAGTGCCAAAATAAATAATGTGGTGTGTCTATTGATCTTTAACCCGGCACAAACCGGGCTACTGAACGCATAAGAAACATGTAATTCTTTTACAAGATTATGTTTAAATAATTATCCCAAGTTATAAAAAGTTTTGTGCCACGTGCATTCAAATCAATTTTATTAAACTTTTCAAAATGAGTCAGTTAAATTGTATTTACCAGTGTAAACTGACATATTTTCCCAAAAAGGTTAAGTGCAGGTACTACTCGAACTAGGATGGCTTTCTCCTAGCGTCCACAATAAATTCGCAAGCTTGGATGTCATAAAACTGTTGAACAATGTCTCCTTTTTATTTTTGATCCGCATGGGGATCTGTTTCAACTATTTGTGATACTTATTATTACAATTTATTAAAGTTGAAATGAATCTATCTTTGCTTCCGCTGTGCATTTATATATTGTGTTGTTTGACTATGATGATATCAACTACGTCACGATACTCCCCACCGGGCCCACCGGTAATACGTGGAAATATCGGGGTGTGACACGTAGGCAATAACCTTGCCTTTCTGCATAAGCACACATCCCATACCTGTGTGCGATGCATCACAGTATACTACAAATTCCTCTATTGCATCAGGCAATGTCATCACAGGTGCATTGCTCAACTTTTTCTTAAGGATGTCAAAGGATTCCTGCTGCCTAGGGCCCCAGTCAAACTTAATATTCTTACGCGTCAACGAAGTTAGGGGCGCAGCAATCCTTGAGAAGTGTTCAATAAATCGCCTATAATATCCTGCTAAACCTAGAAAGCTACGAATCTCTGTAGGCGTCTTTGGCTCTTGCCAATTCATGACAGCTTCAACCTTAGCGGGATCTACTTGGATACCACGCTCACTGACAACATGTCCAAGGAATTGGACTTCACGAAGCCATAATTCACACTTCGAAAACTTGGCATAGAGCTTTTCTTGTTGAAGCAGTTTCAGAATGCAACGGAGGTGCTTCTCATGGTCAGCTTGGCTCTTTGAGTAAATGAGAACGTCGTCGATGAAAATGATAACAAATTTGTCTAAGTAAGGCTTGCAAACACGGTTCATGAGATCCATGAACGCTGATGGTGCATTAGTGAGCCCAAAAGGCATCACTAAGAATTCGTAATGACCATAACGAGTCCTAAATGCAGTCTTGTGCACATCTTCATCTTTAACCTTCAATTGATGATAGCCTGATCTTAAATCGATCTTAGAGAAGTAACTTGCCCCTTGTAATTGATCGAACAGATCGTCGATCCTGGGCAATGGATATCTATTCTTGATAGTGACTTTGTTAAGCTCATGATAATCGATGCATAGACGCATCGATCCATCCTTCTTCTTTACAAACAGGATTGGCGCTCCCCAAGGAGACGAACTAGGTCTAATAAAACCTTTGGCTAGTAAATCATCTAGTTGTGTCCACAATTCCTTCATCTCTGTTGGTGCCAACCTATAAGGCGCTCTCGCAACAGGCGCTGCTCCAGGGATGATGTCAATTCTGAATTCTACTTGCCTATCTGGTGGCAAACCAGGTAGTTCTTCAGGAAATACTTCAGGGTATTCAGAAATGACTGGAATATCTTCAACCTTAGGCTTCTGCTCATCAATAGTTACATGTGCCATATAAATGACACAACCCTTCTTCAAACATCTGGACGCCTTGAGCATAGACACTTGCTCAGGCAGTCCATATTGGGTATCTCCCTGAATGGTAAGTGGCTCACCAGACGGAGTCTTGATTACCACTTGCTTCTTATTGCAAACAATCTGGGCTTGGTTATGTGATAACCAGTCCATGCCTATAACTATATCAAAACCGGCTAACTTCAAAGGAAGTAGGGACAATGGAAAAGAGTGGTTCCTAATGGATATGAAATATCCATCTAACACGGTTGAGGCGGTTTCTAAGGTACCATCAGCTAATTCCACCTCATATTTCACACTTAAGGTTTTAACCGGCAATCTTAACAGCTTACAAAACTTATTATCTATGAATGAATTATCAGCTCCTGAATCAAAAAGTACTCTTGCATAGACATCATTTATGAGGAAGGTACCTGTGATCACATTGTCGTCCTGCACTGCTTCCTTTGCATCCATCCGGAAGACCCTTGCATTGGTCTTCTTTGCTTCCTCTGGCTTTTTAGCGTATTTAGGGCAGTTGGTCTTAATGTGCCCTTTTTCATTGCAATTGTAGCACGTAGCATCCTTAATCTTCTGGCAGTCTATTGTCTTGTGCTCCTTAGACTTGCATAACCCACATGCAGGTTGTCCTGACTGAGACTTGGTCTTAAGCCTACATTTTCCAAAGTGGCGTTTTTGGCAAGTCGTGCACTTTGGCTTCTCCTCTTCTCGTTGACTACCCTTTCCAGACCCAAACTTCTTCTTGTGGTCCGTGTTTCCCTTAAACTTATTCTCAGACTGTCGTGAGTTGTCGTCCTCACGTTTTCTCTTACTGTCTTCCGAGTTCTTAAGCGATTTTAGCCTAACTGCATCCAAAGTAAGAGATAGAGATAGATCAGCTACCGACCTAAAAGTAGCAGGTCTAGATGCCTTAACACTGGCCTTGATCTCTGGGGCTAAACCCCCAATGAAACGAGCAATTCGTTTGGGCTCCGGTGTTACCAGATACGGAACCAATCTAGACAGGGTATTGAAATTGGTGAGGTAAGCTTGACAATCTAATTTTTTTCATTTCTAAGGATAAGAAATCTGACTTAATCCTCTCAACCTCGTGTTGAGGGCAGTAATTCTCCTTAATGAAATCAACAAACTAATCCCAGGTCAGATTGTATAGTGGGATCTTTCCAGCAGCCTGAATGAGAGACTTCCACCACGCTAATGCCTCTCCTTTGAATGATTGGGATACATACTTCACTACATCCCTTTCAGCACAACCGCTGATGTCAACTACTGTGTCCATCTCATCTAACCAGGTCATACAATCAATTGCCCCTTTCTCCCCAGTGAAATCCCGGGGTTTGCAGGAAACAAAGTACTTATAAGTACAGGACTTGGTACGTGGTTTATCATCAAATACTATCCTCTTGGATGGAACACTATTTTGGTTTGAGGAATGTTGAACATCCTCTTTCTTGGGTTCGTCTTTCTTAGAGGGTGGCTTGCTGTGAGCTTCTGAATGAGTTTTAGGGATAGATTTAGAGTGAGGTACCGATGAGGTTCTACTATGCGTCCCACTAGATTCATCAGACTGCCGCTCTATAGCTTTTGTAACAGCATTATCTATTAATGCTTGCAGCTCCGCACCGGTCACATGTATCTTAGCATTTTCATGGTTTTCCACCGGATGACTGTTTACCTCTTCTGACCTAGTCATGTAGCTTTAATTGCTACATAAAAGAAAATAAGGGCAAGGTTTATATAGAAGCTTATACAGTTCTGTCGTTCTTGACGATTTATTAACAATGGTTTTAATAACTATTTTTGGTCAATTTGCTAAATATATTCATATTCAGGATCTTTATTACAATCCCTAATTATAATTTAATAATAGCACAAAAAGGTCTAGTCACGTAGACAAGTTTAATTTATAAGCCCGGATTTTATGGAATCGAGGCATTAAGGTTTGAATCAAAGTTCGTTACCTTTTCTTGACAGGGAGTTGTAGGCTACCACTGTCTTTAGTCTCAGAGGACGTTAATTATAGCCCATAGGCACTTTATCCTTAAGGGATAATTATATAAATAAGGGAAATTAGAATGACCCAATTTAAGGATGACTTATGTGATTTTATCGAATCACATTTTGCCAATAGTGTTAACATGTTTTCAGTTGTTAACAAGGATTTGAATCTTTTGAATAGGTTTTACCATTTTGGCCATGTCTGCAATGACATTTAGGCTAGGTTTTACCCTTAAGATTCTTTTTAATATTTAACGCAGAACAATCCTAAATTGAGATGTTAACAAGGATCTGAATCTAATTGAGGAACTACCATCTTGGCCCTGTCTTAAGGTGACACATGGCTAGGTCTTGTCCTTTTTAGATTTCATCATTTTATTATAATGGTAGATCTTATAATATGAATGTTATTTTAAATCTAACCGTTCCATTAAAATTTAAACAAGTACAGGGTTGCCTTAAACGGGACTTCTAACTGGAATGACTCGCCCGTGCAAGGGCTAATCAGAAAATAACAAAGGAAACAAATAAGGACAAAATAAAACGAATTAGGATTAGTCCTAAGTTCTTTGTCTAGACTCGAGAATCAAGGAATGTGCAATTGTGTAACTGATATTAAACACAACAGGCTAGTGTTTAATTCACTCAGTGTTGGCTCTGATACCAACCTGTCACACCCCGATATTTCCACGTATTACCGGTGGGCCCGGTGGGGAGTATCGTGACGTAATTGATATCATCATAGTCAAACAACACAAATTTAAATGCACAGCGGAAGCAAAAGATAAATTCATTTCAACTGAATAAAATTGTAATATTAAGTATCACAAAATAGTTGAAACAGATCCACAGGCGGATCGAAAGAAAAGGAAATTGTTCAACAGACTTTAACATCTAGAGCTTGCGAGACTTGATTATTGATGCCTGGAGTAGCCAGCCTATTACGTATAGTACCTGCACTTAGCCTTTTTGGAAAATACGTCAGTTTACACTGGTAAATACAATTAACTGACTCATTTTGAAAATGTTTTAGAAAATTGATTTGAATGCACATGGCACAAAATTCTTTTATAACTTGGGACAATTATTAAAAATAATCTTGTATACAGTTTTACTTATTTGTCGTCCATCAGGGCCGGTTTGTAGGGCCGGACAAGATTATCTGACACGCCACAGGTATAATGCCCACAAGGTTGATTCCTTTAAGTGGATTACCAGTTTTTACATAATGCAACTGTCAGGTGTACGCCTACACCCCGTGCTTAGGTCATGGCCATTTCTTTGAATGATGCCAAGGATATCCGGGACATGGTCATTTAACCCCCAAAGGCCATACACCAAATAATACAGAATAAAACGAGTTATGTAAATACAATAATCACAATCCGATTTAAATGACTACACACCCGACCAAGCGGTACTTATATAGTACCGTATCCCAAGCCCGTATAGGGAAAATAAGTTAAGAGTATTTACCTGAGCTAAATATAAATTCAATCCCAGCCGTATATCAATTCAGCAAGTACAGATAGCTTTTACTGGGCTCCTAATCTGGAATGAAGGTTTTTATTAACCTATTAGAATCCTAACGGGTCTTTAATTTAAGCTTAGACTTAGACCGGTTAGTTTTCAAAAGGAAGACACGGTTCAAACGCATGATAAAGCGAAGACCGGTTTAGAATGTGGTTTTGACCCGACAAGCTTGTATGCTTGTTTAATATGGGTAACTTAAACACATTCTATATTTTGAGATGAAAACGATATGATTTGACCCGTTTCGGCTAAATTATGCAAACTAGTTACATAAGCCGATCCGAACGCGAAAAGTGCGTAACGGGTAACCATATGAGTCATATAAAAGTTTCCTAAGTTAATATGCCTTAAATATGTTGTGACATCAGTAAGATATCTTCTATTATGCCCAAAACGGATTTAAACTCAAATTACGCCCCATAGGGGTATTTTGGTCATTTTAAAGGTTATAAAAGAGTTTAAATATAAATCTGAGTTTCGGGTCTAATGTAATCAGTAAAAATACTTAATTTACTAAGTTATATCAGTAGGGTATAACCTATATGTGAAATTTATCATTTCTAACCATATTATGCACCGAAGGGGCATTTTGGTAATTTCACCTAAGGTTTAAAGGTCAAATCTGTAAATCTGAGTTTAAAACTTTTACTTACTGTTAAAGTATAAGAACTTACTTAAAACATCAGTACGTATCAAGTCTTATATAATCTAAATTGGTTTTAATACACACTATGCGTTAAAAACGCTTAAAAAGGCGATTTTAAGCGATTTCTGGGTTTTATATGAAAAGATGATATTTTTAATATTTCAGAAGGCTCAAAATATTTTATTTATCATATTAGATCAGTAGAAAAAGGTTTGGGGTCAAAAAGATTTGTAAAACTTATTTTATAGCCCAAAAGGGCAAAACCGGCAATTACCGAATCAAACTTAGAACTCTAAGTTATGCTTAGCCTAAAAATAAATAAAAATCTCCAAAAATCCCAAAATATTATTTTATATCAGTGGGTAAAAAGTTTGGTATCAAAAATCAGGTTTAGATAGGCTATACGCTAATTACACCGTTTAATTACTAAAAAACTTTCTAATTACGCTAATGGGCATAACTCTTAATCTAGACCTCAAACTGATGTCGAATTTTAGGGACAAGTTTATAATTCAGTAACTAAGGTCTCTATTCTTTTACTTTTTCAAAAATCACGTTTTAAGGTCAAAAGGGCATAATAGTCAACATTTAGGCATTTAACGGAAATATGCATATGAATTGGATAACTAATGAACCAAGTTGTATAATCACAGAGGGTTATACTTATATGACACCTGGTCCTATTAAAGCTCTAAGACATTACTAAACTATGCTCTAAGAGCATTCACATCCAATCCATCAAATTATACATACATTCCACTAAAAAACAACTCCTATATCAATATATTTCCATTAAAAACAAATACTTTTTCTCTCTTCTTTCAATTAAATAATATTATCATTGCATTTTTCTCTCACTTCCACTCACAACCACTTTCAAAATATATTAAAAAATTATAACGGGTGAACAGTGTCCCCCCAAATATACAGATGAACAGTAACATTTTCTCTCTCCTCTACTCACAACCACTTTTTATACCCTTTATAATATAAAAACCCCTCCTCACATAATTTGATGGTTAGGATGTGAATGCTCTAATGGGTCAGAACTGAAAGTCAAAGCAAAAGTCTACTTTTGCGGCTTTCGGTTCCGAACCGAGCTTAAACTGAAAATTGTCGAGTTGAACATGTTTAGACATGTTCTTACATTAATTACCAAGTTATATTAATGACAAAACAGGTTGCATAGCTTCTACATTGCTAATTATGCATTAATTTGAAAATAAGCTTTCTGTTGACTTTTTGAGATTAACTTTGACCCGACAATTGACCTAGTTAGAGTGGGAATCAGAGGGTGCCCTTTTAAGGGTTTATTGCCCACATAATTACCCACTCATAGGTACTTTCAATTTGAAATTTAACTGGACAAATTAAGATTAATGACGAAGTCAAATCTTAATTATGACGGTTTGACTTTAGACTAATTAACTAAGCAAAACTGAATTAAGGAAGGTTAAGGAAGCTTACAATAGTCCTAAGCATGACTAGAGATCACTAGGAAGTGCACTTGAGCTCCAAAAATCTCCAGGAATGAAGTTGTGAAGTTTGCAAGTGGGTGTGCTCAATGTTACAACATTGGAGCTTCTTATATAGTGAAATTTGATCACCAAGATCATGACATGCAAGCCTATAAGTGTTATGGGATCATTACAGGTGTCCCTAGTCCATAATAAACCATCAAACAAGCCCCTGGTATCAAAAACAAGCTCCATAAGTCGGTTAAATAGGCTGAACAGGCAGCTGTGCTTATTTTCTGCATCTGGGAGACTCAGGCGGCCCGCGTAAGGATTGGGCCTGACCTTACGCGGCCCGTGTCAATGTCTAGTCCGGTCAACAAGTTTGCAAATATTGCATTTTTGGTCTCTGGTCCTTCTAAACGTGGTTTTCACTTCATTTCTTGCACTTTTGGCCCTCTAACTTGACTTTTAAGGGCTCCAAGGTATAAACAAACATTGTTAAGTCCTCGGTTAACTTTGTGATTACCCGAAAATCCTTAAATTTCAACGTTGACGCTTTTAACCCCTCGTACACGAATATTGTCATAACTTTCCCATACTTTAACGAAACCTTGTGAAATTTTTATCTCTTATTCTTGTGAGTATAATTAATCATTACAAAGCTTCAGGTTTGCTAAAAGGTCACTCAGAGGTATACTTTAAACATGTTAACACATTTAACCCCTGTAGTTTGTAATTTCTCACTTTCTTTCACAATTAGCTTCGTATGATCCATGATTTATTCGTTTAAGGGTATAAACATCATGTGGGGCTATTGTGAAGTATATTTATTTATTGTTGACACTTTGAACCCTTATATTCACATAGTTTCTTTGTTTGTCAACTTTAGTCCCTCTAACTTAATCTTTTACACGTTTAAAGTCCATGACACGTGTCGATATATTATTGGACAAAATTTTTCGAGGTGTTACATTGGTATAACCACCTACCCTTAATTGAATTCTCCTATAATAATAGTTATCATTCAAGATTTGAAGCTGCCCCATTCGAAGCACTATATGGACGAAAGTGCAGAACTCCAGTTTGCTGGGCAGAAATAGGAGAAAGTCAATTATCAGATCCTAAAATCGTGCAAGAAACTACCGACAAGATTACTCAAATCACGGAAAGATTGAAGACGGCTCGAGATCGCCAGAAGAGTTATGCAGAAAATAGACGTAAGCCGTTGGAATTTCAAGTTGGAGACAAGGTACTCTTGAAAGTTTCTCCTTGGAAAGGAGTAGTTCGATTCGGTAAGAAAGGAAATTTGAGCCCAAGGTATGTAGGACCATTTCCAGTGATCCACGTATAAGGCCAGTTGCTTATCGCTTACAACTACCAGAAGAATTAGCTGGAGTACATGACGTATTTCATGTATCCAATCTCAAGAAATGTCTATCAGACAAATCTCTGGTAGTACCTCTTCAAGATGTAAAGGTAAATGAAAAACTAAAATTTGTTGAGAAGCCACTGCAAATAGAAGATAGAAAGGTCTAGTTTCTCAAACACAAGCGACTAGTACTAGTCAAAGTCAAATGGGATTCCAAAAGAGGACCCAAATACACTTGGGAGTTGGAATCGGAAATGAAGCGAAATTATCCTCACTTATTTCAGTAAATCTCGAGGACGAGATTTTAAATAAGGTGGGGAGGATGTAAGGACCTTCAAAAATGTCCTAAAACGACCCGTAAGTAAAAACCCGGAGCCTTGAAACCCTAATCCATAACAAAAATCAAGAAATCAAGATTTTTGGTAGGATAGGCGAACCCTTACGCGGGCCACGTCAACTCTAAGTTTGACCGGATAAGCGTTCAGATCCACGTGTCATCCATGTAGCATACCTACGCGTGACACGGATGCCCTAATCTACGAATAGGTGCCCCTCGTGGGCCGCGTAAGGATCAAGGGGGGCTCACGCGGGCCGCGTGAGACCCCATTTTTAGCTATAAATAGGATGGGTCATGGGCAGTTCACTGGTGTCGAAACCAAATCTCAAAAACGAAAGTATACTGCCCAAAAGTCGAATTTCATTTCAAATATAGCGAGGTGCTGCTACGATACAGGGTATTAACTCGATCGCTGCTACGATTCAATGTCTGATCGATTTAAACTATCCAATGGATGTTTAAGTGCTGCCCACATTAGGGCCATACTTTGTCATTCGTCGTGAATTCGATGGATGTTTAAGTATTGCGCTTTGTCATTCGTTGTGAGGGTTTTAATCTCGTGAGTTATCGTAAATGCTGTATTAGTTACAGACCTAGTTCGTATGCATTGTTATTTAAATTAGGTTACAAGGCTAATCAGTAGGCTAAACTCTGCCCGTATAAATTTGCAATGTGAGTCATTCTCTTTTTATCAACAATGTTTTACAATACTCCAATCATTTTCAAAAGTTATAATTACAGGGATTAAGTCGTGGTTATCTTGAGTCACTGGCTAGTGGGGTATTGTGCACATTACTAATTTCTCACAGTTAGGCTAATAAATCCTAACAGTGATAATCATCACTACTTGGGGAAAGACCCAATAGTGGTATGACCATCGTCACCAGGAGGTGACACGGCGCCAGATAAAAATAAGATAAAAGCCATTGTAATCGCTCTTATGCTGTAATTTATAACCACGTGTCATTTTGTGCAAAATAAATGATTCACCAATATTTCCCCGCTGACAAAATATTTTTAAAACATGTTTCAGGTAACTACTGTGAACCAAGAAACAGTGCTACGGAGCACTAACAAAGCTTGAAGTAGTGGCTCAGTTAAAATAAACATGTTTTGTAAATCAGGGAATTTCCTTGTGAAATTCCTCTATTGTAAATTACGGGGGTTTATCCCGAATTATGAAATAAAATAAACGGGGATTTCAAGTTTAAAAAGATCCTGTAAAATCTTCCGCTGTCAAATCAATCAATAATTACCATGGGTTCCTGTCCCACGGCTCCTAGACCGGGTCAAACCGGTGCTGGGGCCGTGTCACCCCTTGCCGTACAAAGGGGAAATTGACCCGATAGCTTATCAAAGGTGGATTTCAAGCACTGAGGCGGTGTTTGTGAGAAGTAGATGCGAAGTGGAAGACCAAGTAATGTTTGCAACGGGTCTCCTACAACTCCAAGCAAAGGATTGGTGGGACGCACATTCGAAGGAATTGGGGGATGACAAAGTACAAACGTTAACATGGTAAGAGTTCAAGGAGCCATTTCTGAAATATCATAGCCCACAATCCGCAATTGATAAGATTCTATAAGACTTCTTACGTCTTCGACAAAAAGATGAAACGATTGATGAAATAACGAATAAGTTCCTCGAGAAGGTGAAATTTTGTGGGGAGATAGCGGGGACTGAGAGGTTGAAAATCATACGTTATCATGCTATGTTAAAGGCTGAATATCGGGAGTTCGTAAATCCCTCCAAGTGTGCAACATTGAATGAATTAATCGACTGGGCAAGAGATAGGGAGATCGAGTTAAGAAGGCAGGTTGAACGGGGAGAGAAAAGGGTGGCGGAGAAGCCTACCAACACAAACCCATCGAAAAAGGAAAAATATCAAGATCAAGACAGGAAAGGGAAGACAAGTAGTGGGATTCTGACTTGCACGACGTGTGGGAAACACCACTCGGGTGAATGTTTGCTTGGAAAGAAAAGGTGCTACAAGTGTGGGCAAGAGGGACATCCGTACTACAGATGTCCAGACAATCAGAAAATGTGTTACAATTGTCATCAAGCGGGGCACATGAAATCTGAATGTCCAAAGCTCCAACAAACGTCTAGGAAAGAAGGAAAGAAAGAGAATTTGTCTAGGGCTCGTGGAAGGATGTTCCAGATAACGTCTGAAGAAGCAAAGTCTCACCCGGAAGTAGTTTCAGGTATATTCTTAGTAAATTCAATACCTGTAAATGTTTTATTTGATTCCGGGGCTAGTAGGTCATTTGTTTCGAATGAACTTTTATGTCATCCTTCCTTTATGCTTGAAAAGATGTTAGTACCTTTAGAAGTGGAAGTAGCGGATAGCAAAAGTTACCTATTGCATGATGTATGTAGAAACTGTTAGATCTTGATTGAAGATGAGGAATTTAGCATAGACCTTGTTCCAATGTGTATGGGGGAATTTAAAGTAGTTGTGGGAATGGATTGGCTGGCCCAAAATCATGCTGAAATACAATGTGAAAAGAAAGTTATTCAAGTAGTAACCTCTGAGGGAAAGCGGGTAAGTATTCAAGGGGATAGGGTCGACGGGTCGAAATTTTGTTCTATTATTGAAGCTGTCAAGTATGTAAAGAACGGGGGAAAGGCGTATCTGTCTTACGTGATCGATATCAATCAAGTTGTACCAAAGCTGGAAAATGTAAAAGTAGTAAATGAATATCCAGATGTATTTCCGGAGGATTTACCGGGGCTTCCGCCCGAACGTGAAGTGGAGTTTAAGATAGAGCTTACCCCGGGAGCCGCACCGGTAGCTAAAGCTCCTTATCGGTTGGCCCCGACTGAAATGAAAGAATTGATGACCCAACTTCAAGAACTGCTCGACAAAGATTTTATTCGACCAAGTGTTTCGCCATGGGGAGCACCCGTATTATTCGTAAGGAAGAAAGATGGTTCGATGCGAATGTGCATCGACTATCAGGAGTTGAACAAGTTAACGGTGAAGAATCGTTACCCCTTACCCAGAATTGACGATTTATTCGACCAACTTCAAGGGGCGAGCTGGTTTTCAAAGAATGATTTGCGATCAGGATATCACCAACTGCGGGTACGAGAAGAGGATGTGCCGAAAACTGCATTTCGAACGCGGTATGGACATTACGAGTTCTTAGTAATGTCCTTCGGTTTAACAAACGCGCCAGCTGCATTTATGGATCTAATGAATCGGGTGTGCTGGCCTATGCTTGATAAGTATGTAATCGTTTTTATTGATGATATACTAGTGTACTCCCGAAGTGAAGCAGAGCATGCTTCACACTTACGTGATGTGCTGGAGACGCTCCGCAAGGAAAGGTTATATGCAAAGTTCTCAAAATGTGCCTTTTGGCTTAGAGAAGTACAATTTTTGGGTCATGTAATCAATTCGGACGGCGTCCATGTGGACCCGTCCAAAGTAAAGGCAGTGATGAATTGGGTACCCCCGAAGAATCCAAGCAAGATAAGAAGCTTTTTGGGCTTGGCTGGTTATTACAGGAGATTAATCCAGGATTTCTTCAAAATAGCCTCGCCCATGACAAAGTTAACAAAGAAAAGTGTAACAACTCTCATTAAAATTACCATTTCTTATCTTAATTTTTCCAATAGGAAACCCTAATTGAGACCCCCAAGTAATCCTGCATAACCCCTAAAATTTTCAGAACAATCGGAATCAGGATCAGGGCCCCTAAAACTCGGGGGGGGGGGTATTTTCTAGTCAGTATTATCTAGACAGTTTTTTATAGGAATCGAATTTGAACGAACGGTTGACTCACCCAAGCTACTGAGACACGGGGCTACCCTATGGTAGGGTGGTGCCCCTCGCGCCACGCGACGGCCCTTGCGCCACGCGAGGGCGCCGTTTTCCAGATATAAATAGGGGAGTTTGGCAATGGTATTTCGGCGTTGGTTCGACGCTAAAACTCCATTCGTACACTGAGATATCGTCTAAACAGTTCAAAACACACACATAACACGAAATGCTGCCGCGACAACAGGGTAATAACTCGATCACTGCTACGATTTAATGTCCGATCGATAGAAACCTATCCAATGGATGTTTAAGTGCTGCTCAAACTTGGGTTATGCTTTGTCATTCGTCGTGAATTTGATGGATGTTTAAGTATCGCACTTTGTCATTCATTGTGAAGGTTTTGATCTCGTGAGTTGTCGTGAAAAGTTGGATTAAAGTTACTAACCTAGTTTTCGTGTGCATTGTTATATGAATTAGGTTAACAGGCTTATCAGTAGGCTAAACTCTGCCCGATTAAACTTGCAATGTGAGTCATTCTCTTTTTACTAAATTGCTTTACAAAACCCTAAATGTTTTCAAGGTTATAATTACAGGGATTAAGTTTTTGTAATCTTCAATTACTGCCGGTATGTGGGGTTTTGTATACATTACTTGTTTCCCGTCACCATTGGACAACGAGTTAGCCAATGGGTGATCTGACCATAGTTACAGATACAGTCGAGTGACAAATACCGATTTGGGTAATTGGTTGATAAGAAGAATGTAATTTCCCTTAATACTGTATATTATAACAATGTGTCGTTTTGTGCAAAATGAGTGACTCGCCAGTATTTCCCTGCTGATAAAACTTTTTTTAAAACATGTTTCAGGTGATTTGTTGTGATCCAGAAAAAATGCCTTGTGGCACTACAAGCTTGAGGATGTGGCTCAATAAAACAAATAAACGTATTTTTGTAAAATAGGGGTTTCCTAGTGAAATCGCCTTGATTGTAAATTACGGGGTTATCCCGAATAATTATGAAATAAGATAATAGACATTTTCAAGTTTAACGATCCTGTTAATAATTCCGCTGCCAAATTAAATAAATACCATGGGGTTTCTGTCCCGCGGCTCCTGGAACGGGTCAAACCGGGCCGGGGGCCGTGACAGAAAAAGGTGGTATCAGAGCCACTGATTTAAGCCAATTAAGTATTTAGAAATACTTAATTTTTCTAATTGCCATTCTGTGCTTATGTGTTTTTGTGTTATTTGACTATTTGTTAGTTTACAGTATGGGTAAGCAAAGAATTTCGGACATCTATCGTTAATTAGATAGTTCACCAAAAGATAAGGGAACCTCATTTCAATCAAATTCCTCAAGATGCTCAGCAGATGCTGAGGAAGGAATATTTGTTCGTAAAGCACAGTTTGAGAAACCACTTACCACTAAAAAAAGGGGTTGGATTATTAGAAAAAGTCAAGAGAAAATAAAGAAGTCACAACCAAAAGGAGTGATGATTAATAAGGAAACTCCAGAAATAGGCAAAAAACCACCATGGGAAGATGAATTAGATGAACAATGGGAAAATCTCTATATGTTAGCCACTACAGCAGTAAATGTTAACCTTTAATAAACTGCCAACACCCTGACCCAGTACTAGCACCCATATCATCTATAAGCCAGAAACTTTAAAGAAACTTTGCCCATTAGATAAACAACTCAGTAAGAAAAGATAGAATAAATCTTATATAAAGGCATGTTGAACATAATAAATTAAAAATGTACAAACCCTAGTATGTGTTGAATTTTAGTTGTAATTTGTAATACACATATATATACAAAAGTCGCAATGTTTGCCATTTTTCTGTTTAAACAATGATACTTGAATGGTTGTACTAAATATTAGCCTGTGAAAATTTAACTTACAATTTTATGTGTTTTCTTCATATATGCTAAACAGCATGAATGAGTTATCTTAAGCTCTTCAGAATCTCAATCTATATACTGTGAATGTGGAAGTTTCCAGAGACTTTACCGGTTATGGTGCCGATACTGATGAACCTATGGAATTTAAAGCCCAACCTCCGGAGAAACCCAAACCGAGAAAGAAAAGAAGATTCATGGGTTGGAGGCGTGTGCGCCGAAAGAAACCAGCGACACGGAAAGTTATAAAGACGGAGGATCCCAAAGATAAAGGCAAGGGAATAGAAATCGGAGAAAGTTCCAGGCAAGACCAAGAAATGCCATCTTGGGAGGAGCTGGACCATAAACTGGCACTTAGTGACCTCATCGGACCTGCCGATGCAAACCTCTTTAATTACCCAGCGGAAGCACAACTTCCGGTTGATTTAGAGCCTGAGATCCCAGATCCCATTATCCACTCCCAACCGCTACCAGCAGAGCTAGAAGAGTGGTGGACCACCGACTGGCAGTGTCAGAATCTCCTCAATAATCCTAATACCTTTTTCCCTCAGTTTGACCCGGAGCCTCCACTACACCCACCTATGAGCACCGAGAACCTGGCTGAACTCCGCCACTATGGCGAGGAATTGGTGGACGCCAGAAATAGAATCCAGGAAGTAGGGGAGAGGATATCCTGGAAGTACGACGAGAGGGAACGCCGTTTTTAAAGTGCCAGCTGATAAGTTCGTATGTGGTTGTGGAAATATGTGTTTAATAATACTAATATAATATAATAGTGTAAAATAACTAAAAATAAAACTTTTATAAGATACCGGGTGTGTACGGAAGCATACTATAATATATAAAAATGAAAGTCGAAAATCGACAATTTTGGCTATACATGTTAACTTGATTATGTGCGGTTGTTTTATTATGTTTGGTTGTTATTTAATTTATGCTAATAACTTATATATATTAATTACCAGATGGAAAACGCTGGTAATGAACAAGTTAACGAGGGTAACCAATCTGAGCAAAACTGTCACACCCCCGACCACGTAAAACAACAAAACGTGGCGGAAACGTCGGGGAGTGTTGTAACAGAATCATTGTTTCACAACCATGGAATAAATAAATTCCGCTGCAAGATTAAATAGCTGATACCACCACTACTGAGTTCGCGTCCGCCCGTTCCCGGGACAGATAAGGGATCGGGGGTTGCGACAGGAGGTGGTATCAGAGCCTAGCCACTGGTCTGAGCCAAAGAAGTGTTCTGCTGACACTTAAAATTCTAAATTTTGTGTTAGGAAATAAATTACGGAAATACGTGCATAACTGTATTTAGTTGTTATGTGTTATTTGACTATTTGTTAGTTTACAGTATGAGTGATCAAGGACCCTCAGACATGAATCGTCAGTTGTCTGAATCACCTAGGAGTGAAGGTACCTCTTCACAGCCTGCCCTCTCTGGGTATACTGCTGATCAGGAAGACAGAATGTTTGCTTTTAAAGCACAGTCAGAAGAGCCATTCCCTCATAAGAAACGAGGATGGTTTAGTAAGGAAGCCTTTGCTCGTAGGAAAAGAATGCGAAAGTTGCAACAACAAAGAGTTTTAGCAGCTGCTAAGCGAAAGACTGATGCCCATACACAGGATATGCTTAATAGAAGCCTAGCCAATTTCCATATCCTAGCTACAACTGCTGCTGACCTGAGTCTGGAACAACTAGTAGCCCCACAACCACAAAACCCAGACCAACCCATGGAGATAGAAAATCCTGACAACCAAGTGGAGATGCATGACTTTAACCCAGAAGAAATCCCTAGGGTACCTGCACCAAACCCCCTAGACCCAAATTACGACCCCTGGTGGGACGATAATAGGGACTTTATGCATCGTTACCCTATCCATGAAGATATACCCATACAGAACATAGGAGCCTACCCAGGTATGGACCCTTTAGATCCCTATTACCACGATGAATATATTAGGGAAATTTTAGAAGATCCTTACCGATTTCAGGCACTTTCACCCCCATATCAGGAACCCGCACCCCAGATTCCAAACCCAGTCCTAGAACCTGCACCCCCAATGAGTGCAGAAAACGTGCAAGAACTTAGGACTTTCGGGGAAGAAATTTTAGAAAGCAGTGAGAGAATGCGTCAGGTGGGAGAGCGTCTCGTATGGAAATACGATGAGCGCAATATGGATTTTTGGATGAATCCATACCCATGAATGTGATGGTAGAAACGGTAATAGTAATAATAATAATAAAATAAAATTATGTGTGTACGGATGCATAGTACTATTAGTGTAATTTTCTTTCTGTTGGTATTGTAATCTTTATTTCAAGTACTAGTGTGTAATAGACGCATAGTATATGGAAATAGAGTACAAGTCGCAATGATCGACGTTTTTGGCTATATTGTGTGTCATGTAAATTACGATATTACCTATGATCTTGTGATATTAATATGGGATAAATGTTTAAAATTCAGATGGCCGATGAAGGAAATCAAGGAAATCTGAATAATGATAACCAGAGTAACATTAACGTGGTTAATGAGAATCCGAGCATCAATAACAATGGAAACCAAATGGATAATAGTGCTGTTCAACACATAGTGGCACAAGGAATCATAGATGCTATGCCATTTATTATTCAAACTATTCAAGAAGCGAATAATAAAAGTAAACATAGCAGTAAGCGACCAATCGAATCAGAAAACAGCGTGAACAATGGACCTGTACTTCAAGTGCCCATTCCCAAAAGAAGAAGAACCATGCATTATGGTTGTTCTTATAAGGAATTCTGGTCTTGTAAACCAATGGAATTCTCGGGCAACGAAGGGGCCATTGCAACCTTACGCTGGATAGAGAAGACTGAGGCAGTCTTAAGGATAAGCAAGTGTGCTGAAGAAGATAAAATATTGTTTGCTTCTAATCTGTTTAAGAATTCAGCACTAGAATGGTGGAACACTATCCTTCAATCAAGAGGAAGTGATAGAACTTACAATATGGAATGGGAAGAATTTAAGAACAAGGTAGAAAGGAAATTTTGCCCACCCAATGAAAAAGAACAGATAGCAAACAAATTCCTAAACCTTAGAATGACTGGTGTGGATAGTAAGGGATACACTAAAATATTCTTTGAATATGCTAGAATAGTGCCAAATCTTGCTTCACCAGAACCAATGTTAATCTCCCGTTATATTTGGGGATTAATTGGGGAGATAAGACATGTAGTCAAGGCAGCTAGACCTCAAACCATAGAAGAGACTGTAGAACTAGTCAATACCTTGACAGATGAACTAGTTCGTACTAGAGAAGAAGACCAGAGGAAAAACCTAACCCAAAGGCTTACCCAAGAATTCCGTTCTGGGAATTACAACCGTAGGAATATGGGTTCTACCTCTGCACCTTTCTGCAAAGTCTGCAAGAAAAAGCATTCGGGAAAATGCTCCACTCTTTGTAATTATTGCAAGATGCCAGGGCACAAGGAAGAAAATTGCAGGAAGAAAACCAGTAATGGTTTATGCTACAAATGCGGGGAAAAAGGTCATATCAGGCCACACTGTCCAAAACTAACCCCAGCTGCAAACAACAAGAATACTAAAAATGCTAGAGCATTTGTTCTGACTGCAGATGAAGCCAAGATGATTCCATATGTCATAGCCGGTACATTTTTAGTTAATGATGTCTTTGCTAAAGTATTATTTGACTCTGGTGCAAACCAAAGTTTTATTAATACATGATTTTGCAAATTTCTAAATCAGTCATTAACTAAACTACCACAAGAATGTCTAGTAGAGACAGCTAATGGAGAAACTGTTAGGATTTCTGAAATCTTGCAGTGAGCAAGAATAGAAATTTAAATCAAAAATTTGTGGCAAACCTGTATCCCATGAATCTGGCAGGATTCGATGTTGTTTTAGGAATGGATTGGTTAATAGCCAATAAAGCCAGTATTTTATGTGATCAAAAGTCAATTCAAGTAAATTCACCAAAAGGTAAAACGATCACAATTAAAGGAGATAAACCATCTAGAACTACAAAATTCATTTATGTGATGAAAACTGCAAGCTATATAAGAAAAGGTTCCATAGTGTATATGATTTCCATAATCACTAACACTAAAGGAAAAGAACTAAAAGACATTCCAGTAGTGTCTCAGTTTTCAGAAGTATTTCCAGAAGAATTACCAGGACTACCTCCAGACAGAGAAGTTGAATTTAGAATTCACCTGCTACCAGGAACAGCACCAATTGCCAAAGCACCTTATCGTTTGGCACCTGCAGAAATGCAAGAATTGAAGAAACAATTAGACGAATTGTTAGAGAAAGGATTTATACAGCCAAGTTCGTCGCCATGGGGAGCGCCGATACTATTTGTTAAAAAGAAGGACGGATCAATGCGTATGTGCGTTGATTACCGTGAATTAAACAAAGTCACGATTAAGAATCGGTACCCATTACCGAGAATCGATGATCTGTTTGATCAACTGCAAGGAGCTCGATTTTTCTCTAAAATCGATTTAAGGTCAGTATATCATCAATTAAAGGTACAGGAAGAGGACATTCCTAAAACCGCTTTTAGAACGAGGTATGGCCATTATGAATTTACTGTCATGTCATTTGGTTTAACCAATGCCCCAGCTGCATTTATGGACATGATGAACCGAATATGTAAGCCATATTTGGATAAATTCATAATTGTTTTCATAGATGATATTCTAATTTACTCTAAGAGTAAAGAGGATTATGCAAAGCATTTGCACGCACTTTTAAGTTTATTAAGAAAGGAAAGCTTTACGCTAAGTTTTCAAAGTGCGAGTTTTGGTTAGAACAGGTACAATTTCTTGGACACCTAGTCAATCATGAAGGAATTCATGTAGATCCAACAAAGATCGAGGCAATTACTAAATGGAAAACCCCTGAGTCACCAACCGAGGTTAGAAGTTTCTTAGGATTGGCCGGTTATTATAGAAGATTTATTCAAGATTTTTCTAGAATAGCCATTCCCTTAACCAAGCTAACCTGCAAATCTGTTAAGTTTGAATGGGGATTAAAACAAGAAGAAGCCTTTAGAATCCTTAAGCAAAGATTAACCCATACACCCATATTAGCGTTACCAGAAGGAGCTGAAGACTTTGTTGTTTATTGTGACGCTTCCAAATTAGGTTATGGATGTGTATTGATGCAACGACAAAAGGTTATAGCTTACGCATCTAGACAACTTAAGAATCATGAAGAAAATTATTCCACCCATGATTTTTAGAATTAGGAGCTATAATTTTTGCCCTTAAAATTTGGAGACATTACCTTTATGGTAGTAAGTTTACCATATTCACTGATCATAAGAGTCTAAGATATATCTTCAAGCAAAAGGAATTGAATATGAGACAAAGACGTTGGATGGAGATGCTCAGTGATTATGACTGTGATATCCAGTATCATGAAGGAAAAGCAAATGTAGTAGCAGATGCTTTAAGCCAAAAATATCATGAAAAACCAAAAAGCATCTGCTTTTTGGTTTAAATCTATTTGATCATTTAAATTAAATCTGCAAGTAGATTTAAATGATCAAATAAGAGAAGCACAAGAATCAGTAATCAAGGATGATTCTGAAAAATTAAAAGGTATGCTGAAGGAATTAAAACAAGGAACAGATGGGATTTGGAGATTCTATGAAAAGAGAATGTGGATACCTAAATTAGGAAACCTACGTCATCGTATTTTAGAAGAGGCCCATAAGTCTAAATATACGATGCATCCAGGAAGTGATAAAATGTACCAGGATTTAAAGAAAAATTTCTGGTGGATAGGAATGAAGAAAGACATAGCAGCCTATATTTCTAAATGTTTAACCTGTTTACAAGTTAAGGCTGAACACCAGAAGCCCTCAGGATTTCTACAACAATTAGAAATGCCAGTGTGGAAATGGGAATTGATAACAATGGATTTTGTTACTAAATTACCCAAAACTAAGAAAGGAAATGATATAATCTGGGTGATTGTAGATAGGCTAACCAAGTCAGCTCATTTCCTACCCATGAAAGAAACTTTCAGTATGGAACAATTAGCTAAATTATATGTAAATGAAATTGTTTCTTTACATGGTATTCCTTTATCAATTGTTTCTGATAGGGATAGCCGATTTACCTCTCATTTTTGGTCAAGTTTCCAAAAGGCAATGGGAACTAAATTAAAACTGAGTACAGCTTATCATCCTCAAACGGACGGACAAAGCGAAAGGACAATTCAGACAATGGAGAACATGCTTAGATCTTGTGTAATTGATTTTGGAGGTAATTGGGACGATCACTTACCTTTAATAGAATTTTCTTATAATAATAGTTATCACACGAGTATCAATGCTGCACCATTCGAAGCACTTTATGGACGAAAGTGTCGAACCCCAGTTTGTTGGGCAGAAATTGGAGAGAAACAATTATCTGGACCTGAGATTGTGCAGGAAACAACCGATAAGATTATTCAAGTCAAGGAACGACTGAAAGCAGCCCGTGATCGACAAAAGAGTTATGCCGATAACCGACGCAAGCCATTGGAGTTTCAAGTAGGAGATAAAGTATTATTGAAAGTCTCTCCTTGGAAAGGAGTGGTAAGATTCATCAAAAGAGGAAAACTAAGTCCCAGGTATATTGGACCTTTTAAGATTATTAGAAGAATAGGACCTGTAGCCTATCAGCTACAACTGCCAGAGGAAATGGCAGGTATACATGACGTGTTTCATGTATCTAATCTCAAAAAGTGTTTAGCTGATGAATCCCTAATAATACCTCTTAAGGATATAGAGATAAATGAACAACTCAAGTTTGTAGAAAGACCTCTACAAATTGAAGACAAGAAAGTCAAGAATCTCAAACACAAGAAACTAGTTCTAGTCAAAGTGAAATGGGAATCCAAAAGAGGACCAGAGTACACATGGGAGCTTGAATCGGAAATGCAAAAGAAATATCCGTATTTATTTCAGTAGATCTCGAGGACGAGCTCTAAAAACAAGGTGGGGGGAATGTAACAACCCTCGGTAAAACCGAATCTCTCATAATATTTCTGACACCCTATTATATCTTAAAATACCCTTATATGTCTTATAATACACCCCGTATGTGAAAACCGAGCCCGAAATATGTTATAACATATAAAATAAATTAAAAAAACAATAAAAATTAAGTTGAGGCGGGCCGCGTAGACCCACCCCAACCACTTACGCGGGCGGTATCAAGGCTAGAACCTGACTTCGTTGATTTCTTTAGTTCAAACGGGCCGCGTAAGCCTTAGCTTACATTAACGCGGGCCGCGTAAGCCTTAGCTTACATTAACGCGGGCCGCGTAAGATCGAAATGGTGGCGCAACCCTGAGCTGACACGTGTCAACATCGTGGTGGACCTATACGCTGACCCAGCTAAGCTATATGTTGACCGGGTGTTGACGCGGGCCGCGTAAGGCTTTGCCTTACCTTACGCGAGCCGCCTGAGAGTCGATTTCAGCAAGTATAAATAGATAGCATCGGATCTCATTTCAGTTCGCTCACAATTTCAATCTCGAATCTCAATTTCTGTAGAAGAGTTATAATAGTCGGGTATTATACCCCTAATTAGCGAGGTTCTGCTCCGTTGTAAGTATTATAACCCCAATTTCGTAATAGTTACGCTGCCCGATTGATTTAGGGTTCCGTAACAACTTTCGTGGTTCTGCCCGACGTAGTTGTTGGAATGCCGTCTCGGGGAGGGTATCATTAATATTTTCAAAGGGTTATGATACTAACCTAGGTACATTTGTGTAAATTATAGATTATTCCCAGGAAACCCTTACGCAAAGTCTAAGATAGCAATGTAAGTAATCTCCTTTTGTAAACAGTTTTTACGAAACCTTTAATGCTTAATAATATGATTAAGCAGTGATTGAGTCTTTGTAGTTCTTCAATTACTGTCGGTATGTTGGGGTTTTGTATACAAAATTTACTACACTGTGAGTAGTAAGTCGGGATGACAATACGTTACCATTGGACAATGAGTTAGCCAATGGGTAATATGACCCACAAGTCTGGGTTGACAGTACTAATGGAGTAATTGTGTAGACATAAACAATGTGATCGCTCTAAATACTGTTCACTGTGACTTTTATTTAAACTTTATTAAATTGGGATTCACTCACCAGTATTTCCCACTGACAAATGTTTTTAAAACGCGTTTCAGGTAACCCAATGTGACAGCCAATTAGTAAAAAGCCAGCTGGAGAGCACTGAAGGCTTGGGGAAAATGTGGCTATAAAAGTTACCTAATAAACGATGTTTTAAATTCAATAAAATAGGGTTAATCCCTATAAGTGTATTGTAATAAGAAACTTGGGTTTTACCCATGTGATTATTAATATTAAATGAAGTGGTTTTACTCTGATAAACATTTCCTAACTACGGTCCTGATGTAAATTCCGATGCAAGATTAAATAGTTGATACCACCACTACTGAGTTCGCGTCCGCCCGTTCCCGGGACAGATAAGGGATCGGGGGTTGCGACAAAATAAGTAGTATCCAACAATTTAATTTTATAATCTTTGGAAAAATTAGAGTTTAAACCATAAATAATCATTCAGTTTGTAAAAGGATAAGTACTAATATGTATAATCAATTATACTTTTGAAAACAAGAACATAACAAATAGGTACACATGCTTCACCCCAAAACATTTGAAAACAGTAAAATAGGGGAACTATGTACTCACCTGAGAGTGCTTAGAAGTCTTGAACAACTACCAAGCAAGCTAGAGGGAGCACGGAATCAAACAGCGCCTAATATAGGTAACTACATAAACAAACCGGACCTAAATCGAAAGATTGGAATAGGATGAGGTCTCGTAAACTAAATGAGTGTTGAAACTCATATGATATGGTTTAACAAGGCTTACATACTAAAATGAAACCTAACCTAAGTGCTTTCGACCCATCGCGACCCATTAAGGTAGTTTACGCTACTTTAACGCGTCATGTGCGCAAATGCGCGTTCGAGACGTCTAACTAGTCCTATGACAAGTATTATATGCCAAAACATGTTTAAATATGTTACATAATCAGTTACATGACAAAAGTTTAGGTTACATATGCTTAATTACCCATTACGCATGAAAAGGGTATTTTGGTAATTTACCTAAGGCATATAAACTACCTATCATACAACTACTTAAACTAGGGGACCATAAGGTATAACCTTGGAAGGTTATTCCCTATACAACTATGGTCACTAAGCATGTTTGGTCGGATCCTAATGATCGACCAAACGGGTCGTGTTCGAAAGTCTAAGCGGGTGTTTAGTCCGCTTGACTTACGACTCTACATAAGCACTAAACTAAAAAGTGACGAGCTAAACATGCTAAAACATGTTTAGTTAGGTTAGAAAACAGGTTTGGTATCAAAACAAACGGTTTTGATACCTAAAAGTAGTTTGGTTACAAAATACGCAAGAATGCGTATTTTGGCCGAAACTACGACTCGCCACTAATCCTAGATAACGTGGTAATCAGTAGGTATAGTCACTAGGGACTATAACCATCGTGATTACGCTCACGTTATGAAGTTCAAATGAACTTCGCATTGACCATAAACTGGTCAATGTAGAAAGTCAAACGCAGTTTAACTTTTAAGCTATAACGAATGAAAAGAATGAAAGAATACTTACAGAAGGTCCACGCAAGCAAAATCTTGACCCAAGTAGCTCAGGTATGAAGCAAGGGCTTCAACTTAGAGCATCTTAGATCAAATTTTGAGTGAGGATGAAATGAAGTGGGTGTTGCTATTTATAGAGAATCAAGAACCGTTAAGATCGTTCATCATAAAATGTGCTTTAATCTGGACCGTACACATATGGCCCATGGTTTTGGGATACTAGGGGTGCCCCAAAACCAACAAACGGTTTTGAAAATGTTACAAAATAGCCCCTAAACTTCAAGAGAAGTGCTGAAAATGGACCTTGTGTTGCAAAAATAGAGTTTCTGCCCAGATCACTCACTCGCGTAGCGCCACGGGGATAGGCATTTGGTGCTCGCGCGATACATCAAAGTTTCAAAAATGACAGCTTTGGTCCCTGCACGTGTTTAAGGCCTTTTTCAATGCGTTTGAACCCCGTTAACCTCATTTCAAGGCTCTAAAATGAAGTTAAAGTATAGGGAACTCAAAATATGCTCAAAAACATCTCGGTTGTTGGCTTGTTTGGTCGTACGGTTGCGTTGTTCGGTTAATTACGACGGAAGTCGTAACGAACGCAAAAACGATCCAAATTACGCGACGAATGGAATTTTATCAAGCCAATTACTAAAATAAAATATTTTAATGATTACATAAATTTTTGGATGTCCGGATATATTCAGAACGTAAGATATGCGCGAAAATGCAAACTTATGCACTTTTTGACGCTTTTAGTCCCTATTGATCAATAAAGTTTATTTTAGCATACCGAACCCCTCAAAGCCTATTTCTAAGCTATGTAAAGGATATTTAGGGTATGTTTAACTTATGATCAAGTTCCGAAATGTTCGTTACTATACAAATCGGTATAGTTTCGCAATTTGACACAAATAGTCCCTACGATCGAACAAACTTGATTTCAACACACGAAACCATCCAAAACTTATTTCTAAGTTATGTGGAGGTTATTTAAGGTATGTTAAGCCTATTTCACTATTCCAGAGTGTTTGTTGCATTAAACTGGTTATATTTACGCATCAGTGCGCGTCTAACCATCCAGAAAGCGATTTAAAGCTTGAAATCGAACAAGAATTGATATGTGTAAACGATACACATATTTATACAAATCCCAAGTATGAAATACAATATTTCATTAATTTGGTATTTGTTTGATGGTTGAAGTGACACAGGTGTCACAGTCTCCCCTACTTTAGGAAATTTCGTCCCGAAATTTAATTTTAGAGGAAACTTGTGAGACAACTGTGATGGTTTCGCTTTCAAATGAATCTCTTGAACCCTAAGTAAAACTCTGGGCCATTTTAGGATTCTTAGCGAAATTGTCAACCCTCAAAGTGAAGTCCTTGTAGCAACAAAACAGGGAATTTCGCACTACGGACAGAAGAACGTTTCTCATGAAGACTTATCATAGGAAACTTGTGTGTGCTTGAAATCAGTGTCTTAACACATGACAAAACTTGCTGTGGTTTCTGTGCACTGAATTCCATAATTATGTATGCATCCATAATTACGTAATTCCTTGCACACTCCGCACAGTTCATTTCATGATGCGTAGGAAAAAATCAATTAAATAATCATGAAGCGACTTGACTAGACCACCAAAGGGTCTTTTTAACAAGATCAACGAACGATCTTTTTAACTAGATCAACACATGATCTTTGTAACTAGACCGTCGTACGATCTCCTTAAATAGACCACTTAAAGGGGTCTTTTCAATTATATCATCACATGATATTCCTGACCAGATTTTCAATTCAATCTGTTTAACTAGACCACTAAAGGGGTCTAATTATATAATAGTACTTCATAACCCAAGGGACTTAACTACAACGTAAAAGTCCATTAAGGATTTAAGATAGTACCTTTGGATATCCTACTATGAATCCCTCATTTGAGATATGGAAGATTCTACGAGGATTTGGATGGATCACATAAAAACACAAAATGTATAAGAAAAACACATAAGCACATAATTGTTTAACTTGATTATTAATTTGTTATCTTTGGACACGGGCATTTAAAGCACACCAGGAATCCAATCCGTGGATTTCATTTGGCACTTTAAACATATTCAAGAATCTAACTATGGAGATAGAAAGATCTTTAATAGGAATTTGGCTTTGTTTCTTAAAAGAAACGAGCATTTAAGATTCTTGGGGAGATCATAAGTGATCATAAAAATGACAAAACCACGCGAGTAGTTTGTCTTGGTGTTGGCATCATAAGGTTGTATCGAACACTCACGCAATCGTATCAGTTTTGCAAAATAAAAATTGAAGCAAACAATTTTATTTATAAACAACTGAATTGTCTTTAACGTCAAAAGATAACAACCAAGGAATTACAAAAGACTAATTGTTCACTGTTGCATCATTGTTCACGTTTGCCTCATTGATGTTAAACACTCGTCCACGCATTGGAGGTATGTTAACAAGTCTTGGGCAATTGTTTCTGTAGTGAGTAAGGTCGCCACAGTTATAACATGACCCAGGTGGGAACCGTGCTTGAACAGCAGCAGGGTTTGCAGCAGCTTGATTTGCATAATGGCAGACATTGATCAAATATCCCAACCGCCCACAGTGGGTACATTTGTGACACTGCTCTTGCTCTAGGTGATGACGGTTGCATTTGTTGCACAAAGGTGCGGTACCAACATAGTTTTGCCTTTTGCGAGGTTGTGCTGGCTAGTTTGGTGCAACCTGTTTGTCTTGAGCAGTTATAGCGCTACTTTGAGAGGCTTTGCACTTCTTCTTCTTGGATACCTCAGCTTGTTTTTCCTTTGGCTCAGCTTGAGCAGTCTTGTCAGATGGTCTTGGGTCGCCTTTTCGAAAAAGCTTACCCTTCCTGATGTGGGATTCAGTTAGGGTGGCAGACAATTCAATGGCTTCTCTGACAACAGTAGGGTTACTGCCAGAAACGATATCCTGAACTAGGTCAGGAAGACCATCAATATATTTCTCGATCGCCTTATCCACAGGCGTAACCATAGCAGGACACAACAGGCTCAATTCTTCATAACGGTCAGTATAAGCTCGATGCTCACCACCGTCTTGCTTTAAGTCATCAAATTCCCTTTCTAAAGCTCTCAATTCATGACGAGGACAAAACTCCTTCATCATAAGAGCCCTAAGCTCAGCCCAAGTATATGCTAATGCCACCTCAGCACCACGGTCCCTCATAACTCCGTTCCAGCATGTAAGAGCCCTCTTCTGAAACACACTGGAGGCAAACTCGACTTTCCAATTTTCAGGACACTGAACGTGACGAAACGTACTCTCAATGCCCTCGAACCACTGTAGGAGCCCAGTTGCTCCTTCAGAACCACTAAACTTGAGTGGGTTAGCTGAATTGAAGCTTTTGAAATTGCATGGAGTATTTTGGTTATTGTTGGCTTGATTCACTTGAGCAATAATATCGGGAAGTACAACAGCCATATGTTGTACCATAATATGTGCCATTTCGGCATTTGGGAGCGGATTTTCGCGTCGAGGAGGCATTCTAAAAGGGGAAACAAGAAGGAAAACAAGTGAGAGGATTAGACGAAAAGAATGAGATGAAACAAATTTGATGAAAGCAAAGATGGTGGTCATTTGTTTGTTACTACAAAGCAACAAACGACACACAGTGATTAATTAAAGTAAATGGGTCAAAAATAATGTATCGCGAAGACATGCTCGCCTATAAGTGGACACTCACCCCAAGAGTTCCCAGGTAAGAGTGACTGGTCCGATATTGCGGATTTGTACGAACACTCTAGCCTTAGACAGAAAGCTCAGGGTACAGGCACCCACCCTTCCAGTTTGCACGTGTTCACATTATTTAGACCAAACTTTGATGGGATTTTGAAAACTTAGAGGGTTCAAAACCTTATAATAAATCATCCTAGAACAGATGATTAGTTTTCAAAGCGGATTCGAGATTTGTGTTCTTATTGTGGTTGTCACCTAAGGATAAGTGACGGTATTGTTTTAAAACTAAACACAAGAAAACTTGTGTTAGGGTCCTAGGAAGGTTATAGTCTAGGTCAAAGCATTACTAATAACCTAATTCTCTATAACCATTGGCTCTGATACCAACTTTTCTTTCACACCCCGACCACGTAAAACAACAAAACGTGACGGAAATGTCGGGGAGTGTTGTAACAGAATCATTGTTTCACAACCATGGAATAAATAATTTCGTTTTATTGAATAAATCAACTCATTGTTTTAATATAATCAAATAAGTACAACTATTATCTTTCAAATTTTAAAGTCGCTAAGGCACGAGTCCATCCTAAGTATAGCATGCACCAACAATCATCACATAACAGCACCTGAAACATGTGTCAAAATAGGTACGTCAACATAAAAATGCCTATGAGATACATAGGTTTTATTGTAATTAGGATTCATGACTTATGAGTTTAAAGAAAATGTTTTAATAAAAGTAGTCATGATCCTTGTAAAAGGTTTTCTTTTATAAATCATACTAAAATTTATAAGAAATCAGATGATATAAATTAATAATACATAGGAAATTAAATAATTAAGTAAAATGAGTTTGTATAAAATATATTGTTTGAAAAACAATATTTTGATAAAAAGGTTTATAGTATATATAAAAATATACTTTGGTTTTAAGAAAGTCGATTAAGTAATATATTAAAATATATTTCAGTTCCAAAATCATTAACCCAAGTGTACTAAATAACGCCACGGTATGTAATGTGATGAAAACACTTATATATAAGAAGTACCAGCGGCGTATCTACCATGTTTTCGTCACATTATACCCGTCCCGTTATCTAAACACTAATCAAAAACCGGTCGTTAAATAAATATTATATTAAATATACTTTAGTTGTTAAAAATAATAATTTTCGGTAGTATATCAAAAGTACACTTTGGATTTATAAATAACATATTAAACTATGTTTTGGATTTTGAAAATAACATATCAAACTATGTTTTAATGATAAACAAATATATGTTGGTTTTGTACAATATCACATATGAGAGCATATCAAACTATACTTTTGTGAGTATAACTAAATATACAAAAATAATGTGACTTAAGAATTCATTCAGACCTAGTGCATCAAAATACACCTTTGAGACTATAGACATGCCACAAAGGCAATCCCTATTTGGATGGAGAAAACAAATTGGTTTCAGACATTCCATGACAACAGGAATGGAGTGTCAAATCCTATAGCGCTATATCATACTACCAACCGGTCTGGTGAACATAAAATAAGTAGTATCCAACAATTTAATTTTATAATCTTTGGAAAAATTAGAGTTTAAACCATAAATAATCATTCAGTTTGTAAAAGGATAAGTACTAATATGTATAATCAATTATACTTTTGAAAACAAGAACATAACAAATAGGTACACATGCTTCACCCCCAAAACATTTGAAAACAGTAAAATAGGGGAACTATGTACTCACCTGAGAGTGCTTAGAAGTCTTGAACAACTACCAAGCAAGCTAGAGGGAGCTCGGAATCAAACGGCGCCTAATATAGGTAACTACATAAACAAACCGGACCTAAATCGGAAGATTGGAATAGGATGAGGTCTCGTAAACTAAATAAGTGTGGAAACTCATATTATATGGTTTAACAAGGCCTACATACTAAAATGAAACCTAACCTAAGTGCTTTCGACCCATCGCGACCCATTAAGGTAGTTTACGCTACTTTAACGCGTCGTGTGCGCAAATGCGCGTTCGAGAAGTCTAACTAGTCCTATGACAAGTATTATATGCCAAAACATGTTTAAATATGTTACATAATCAGTTACGTGACAAAAGTTTAGGTTACATATGCTTAATTACCCATTACGCATGAAAAGGGTATTTTGGTAATTTACCTAAGGCATATAAACTACATATCATACAACTACTTAAACTAGGTGACCATAAGGTATAACCTTGGAAGGTTATTTCCTATACAACTATGGCCACTAAGCATGTTTGGTCGGATCCTAATGATCGACCAAACGGGTCGTGTTCGAAAGTCTAAGCGGGTGTTTAGTCCGCTTGACTTACGACTCTACACAAGCACTAAACTTAAAAGTGACGAGCTAAACATGCTAAAACATGTTTAGTTAGGTTAGAAAACAGGTTTGGTATCAAAGCAAACGGTTTTGATACCTAAAAGTAGTTTGGTTACAAAATACGCAAGAATGCGCATTTTGGCCAAAACTACGACTCGCCACTAATCCTAGATAACGTGGTAATCAGTAGGTATAGTCACTAGGGACTATAACCATCGTGATTATGCTCACGTTATGAAGTTCAAACGAACTTCGCATTGACCATAAACTGGTCAATGCAGAAAGTCAAACGCAGTTTGACTTTTAAGCTAAAACGAATGAAAAGAACGAAAGAATACTTACAGAAGGTCCCCGCAAGCAAAATCTTGACCCAAGTAGCTCAGGTATGAAGCAAGGGCTTCAACTTAGAGCATCTTAGATCAAATTTTGAGTGAGGATGAAATGAAGTGGGTGTTGCTATTTATAGAGAATCAAGAACTGTTAAGATCATTCATCGTAAAATTTGCTTTGATCTGGACCGTACACATGTGGCCCATGGTTTTGGGATACTAGGGGTGCCCCAAAACCAGCAAACGGTTTTGAAAATGTTACAAAATAGCCCCTAAACTTCAAGAGAAGTGCTGAAAATGGACCTTGTGTTGCAAAAATGGAGTTTCTGCCCATATCACTCACTTTCGTAGTGCCACGGGGATAGGCATTTGGTGCTCGTGCGGTGCTAGCATGTGCCAGATACAGCAAAGTTTCAAAAATGACATTTTTGGTCCCTGCACGTGTTTAAGGCCTTTTTCGATGCGCTTGAACCCCGTTAACCTCATTTCATGGCTCTAAAATGAAGTTAAAGTATAGGGAACTCAAAACATGCTCAAAAACATCTCGGTTGTCGGCTCGTTTGGTCGTACGGTTGTGTTGTTCGGTTAATTACGACGGAAGTCGTAACGAACGCAAAAACCATCCAAATTACGCGACGAATGGAATTTTATCAAGACAATTACTAAAATAAAATATTTTAATGATTACATAAATTTTTGGATGTCCGGATATATTCAGAACGTAAGATATGCGCGAAAATGCAAACTTATGCACTTTTTGACGCTTTTAGTCCCTATTGATCAATAACGTTTATTTTAGCATACCGAACCCCTCAAAGCCTATTTCTAAGCTATGTAAAGGATATTTAGGGTATGTTTAACTTATGATCAAGTTCCGAAATGTTCGTTACTATACAAATCGGTATAGTTTCGCAATTTGACACAAATAGTCCCTACGATCGAACAAACTTGATTTCAACACACGAAACCATCCAAAACTTATTTCTAAGTTATGTGGAGGTTATTTAAGGTATGTTAAGCCTATTTCACTATTCCAGAGTGTTTGTTGCATTAAACTGGTTATATTTACGCATCAGTGCGCGTCTAACCATCCAGAAAGCGATTTAAAGCTTGAAATCGAACAAGAATTGATATGTGTAAACGATACACATATTTATACAAATCCCAAGTATGAAATACAATATTTCATTAATTTGGTATTTGTTTGATGGTTGAAGTGACACAGGTGTCACAGTCTCCCCTACTTTAGGAAATTTCGTCCCGAAATTTAATTTTAGAGGAAACTTGTGAGACAACTGTGATGGTTTCGCTTTCAAATGAATCTCTTGAACCCTAAGTAAAACTCTGGGCCATGTTAGGATTCTTAGCGAAATTGTCAACCCTCAAAGTGAAGTCCTTGTAGCAACAAAACAGGGAATTTCGCACTACGGACAGAAGAACGTTTCTCATGAAGACTTATCATAGGAAACTTGTGTGTGCTTGAAATCAGTGTCTTAACACATGACAAAACTTGCTGTGGTTTCTGTGCACTGAATTCCATAATTATGTATGCATCCATAATTACGTAATTCCTTGCACACTCCGCACAGTTCATTTCATGATGCGTAGGAAAAAATCAATTAAATAATCATGAAGCGACTTGACTAGACCACCAAAGGGTCTTTTTAACAAGATCAACGAACGATCTTTTTAACTAGATCAACACATGATCTTTGTAACTAGACCGTCGTACGATCTCCTTAAATAGACCACTTAAAGGGGTCTTTTCAATTATATCATCACATGATATTCCTGACCAGATTTTCAATTCAATCTGTTTAACTAGACCACTAAAGGGGTCTAATTATATAATAGTACTTCATAACCCAAGGGACTTAACTACAACGTAAAAGTCCATTAAGGATTTAAGATAGTACCTTTGGATATCCTACTATGAATCCCTCATTTGAGATATGGAAGATTCTACGAGGATTTGGATGAATCACATAAAAACACAAAATGTATAAGAAAACACATAAGCACATAATTGTTTAACTTGATTATTAATTTGTTATCTTTGGACACGGGCATTTAAAGCACACCAGGAATCCAATCCGTGGATTTCATTTGGCACTTTAAACATATTCAAGAATCTAACTATGGAGATAGAAAGATCTTTAATAGGAATTTGGCTTTGTTTCTTAAAAGAAACAAGCATTTAAGATTCTTGGGGAGATCAAAAGTGATCATAAAAATGACAAAACCACGCGAGTAGTTTGTCTTGGTGTTGGCATCATAAGGTTGTATCGAACATTCACGCAATCGTATCAGTTTTGCAAAATAAAAATTGAAGCAAACAATTTTATTTATAAACAACTGAATTGTCTTTAAAGTCATAAGATAACAACCAAGGAATTACAAAAGACTAATTGTTCACTGCTGCATCATTGTTCACGTTTTCCTCATTGATGTTAAACACTCGTCCACGCATTGGAGGTATGTTAACAAGTCTTGGGCAATTGTTTCTGTAGTGAGTAAGGTCACCACAGTTATAACATGACCCAGGTGGGAACCGTGCTTGAACAGCAGCAGGGTTTGCAGCAGCTTGATTTGCATAACGGCAGACATTGATCAAATGTCCCAACCGCCCACAGTGGGTACATTTGTGACACTGCTCTTGCTCTAGGTGATGACGGTTGCATTTATTGCACAAAGGTGTGGTACCAACATAGTTTTGCCTTTTGCGAGGTTGTGCTGGCTGGTTTGGTGCAACCTTTTTGTCTTGAGCAGTTATAGCGCTGTTTTGAGAGGCTTTGCGCTTCTTCTTCTTGGATACCTCAGCCTGTTTTTCCTTTGGCTCAGCTTGAGCAGTCTTGTCAGATGGTCTTGGGTCGCCTTTTCGAAAAAACTTACCCTACCTGATGTGGGATTCAGTAAGGGTGGCAGACAATTCAATGGCTTGTCTAACAACAGTAGGGTTACTGCCAGTAACGATATCCTGAACTAGGTCAGGAAGACCATCAATATATTTCTCGATCGCCTTATCCACAGGCGTAACCATAGCAGGACACAACAGGCTCAATTCTTCATAACGGTCAGTATAAGCTCGATGCTCACCACTGTCTTGCTTTAAGTCATCAAATTCCCTTTCTAAAGCTCTCAATTCATGACGAGGACAAAACTCCTTCATCATAAGACCCCTAAGCTCGGCCCAAGTCTGTGCTAATGCCACCTCAGCACCACGGTCCCTCATAACTCCGTTCCAGCATGTAAGAGCCCTCTTCTGAAACACACTGGAGGCAAACTCGACTTTCCAATTTTCAGGACACTAAACGTGACGAAACGTACTCTCAATGCCCTCGAGCCAATGTAGGAGCCCAGTTGCTCCTTCAGAACCACTAAACTTGACTGGGTTAGCCGAATTGAAGCTTTTGAAATTGCATGGAGTATTCTGGTTATTGTTGGCTTGATTCACTTGAGCAATAATATCGGGGAGTACAACAGCCATATGCTGTGCCATAATATGTGCCATTTCGGCATTTGGGAGCGGATTTTCGCGTCGAGGAGGCATTCTAAAAGGGGAAACAGGAAGGAAAACAAGTGAGAGGATTAGACGAAAAGAATGAGATGAAACAAATTTGATGAAAGCAAAGATGGTGGTCATTTGTTTGTTACTACAAAGCAACAAACGACACACGGTGATTAACCAAAGTAAATGGGTCAAAAATAATGTATCGCGAAGACATGCTCGCCTATAAGTGGACACTCACCCCAAGAGTTCCCAGGTAAGAGTGACTGGTCCGATATTGCGGATTTGTATGAACACTCTAGCCTTAGACAGAAAGCTCAGGGTACAGGCACCCACCCTTCCAGTTTGCACGTGTTCACAATATTTAGACCAAACTTTGATGGGATTTTGAAAACTTAGAGAGTTCAAAACCTTATAATAAATCATCCTAGAACAGATGATTAGTTTTCAAAGCGGATTCGAGATTTGTGTTCTTATTGTGGTTGTCACCTAAGGATAAGTGACGGTAGTGTTTTAAAACTAAACACAAGAAAACTTGTGTTAGGGTCCTAGGAAGGTTATATTCTAGGTCAAATCATTACTAATAACCTAATTCTCTATAACCATTGGCTCTAATACCAATTTTTCTGTCACACCCCGACCACGTAAAACAACAAAACGTGGCAGAAATGTCGGGGAGTGTTGTAACAGAATCATTGTTTCACAACCATGGAATAAATAATTTCGTTTTATTGAATAAATGAACTCATTGTTTTAATACAATCAAATAAGTACAACTATTATCTTTCAAATTTTAAAGTCGCTAAGGCACGAGTCCATCCTAAGTATAGCATGCACCAACAATCATCACATAACAGCACCTAAAACATGTGTCAAAATAGGTACGTCAGCATAAAAATGCCTGTGAGATACATAGGTTTTATTGTAATTAGGATTCATGACTTATGAGTTTAAAGAAAATGTTTTAATAAAAGTAGTCATGATCCTTGTAAAAGGTTTTTTTTTATAAATCATACTAAAATTTATAAGAAATCAGATGATATAAATTAATAATACATAGGAACTTAAATAATTAAGTAAAATGAGTTTGTATAAAATATATTGTTTGAAAAACAATATTTTGATAAAAAGGTTTATACTATATATAAAAATATACTTTGGTTTTAAGAAAGTCGATTAAGTAATATATTAAAATATATTTCAGTTCCAAAATCATTAACCCAAGTGTACTAAATAACGTCACGGTATGTAATGTGATGAAAACACTTATATATAAGAAGTACCAGCGGCGTATCTACCATGTTTTCGTCACATTATACCCGTCCCGTTATCTAAACACTAACCAAAAACCAGTCGTTAAATAAATAGTATATTAAATATACTTTAGTTGTTAAAAATAATAATTTTCGGTAGTATATCAAAAGTATACTTTGGATTTATAAATAACATATTAAACTATGTTTTGGATTTTGAAAATAACATATCAAACTATGTTTTAATGATAAACAAATATATGTTGGTTTTGTACAATATCACATATGAGAGCATATCAAACTATATTTTTGGGAGTATAACTAAATATACAAAAGTAATGTGACTTAAGAATTCATTCAGACCTAGTGCATCAAAATACACCTTTGAGACTATAGAGATGCGACAAAGGCAATCCCTATTTGGATGGAGAAAACAAATTGGTTTCAGACATTCCATGACAACAGGAATGGGGTGTCAAATCCTATAGCGCTATATCATACTACCAACCGGTCTGGTGAACATAAAATAAGTAGTATCCAACAATTTAATTTTGTAATCTTTGGAAAAATTAGTGTTTAAACCATAAATAATCATTCAGTTTGTAAAAGGATAAGTACTAATATGTATAATCAATTATACTTTTGAAAACAAGAACATAACAAATAGGAACACATGCTTCACCCCAAAACATTTGAAAACAGTAAAATAGGGGAACTATGTATTCACCTGAGAGTGCTTAGAAGTCTTGAACAACTACCAAGCAAGCTAGAGGGAGCACGGAATCAAACGGCGCCTAATATAGGAAACTACATAAACAAACCGGACCTAAATCGGAAGATTAGAATAGGATGAAGTCTCATAAACTAAATGAGTGTGGAAACTCATATGATATGGTTTAACAAGGCCTATATACTAAAATGAAACCTAACTTAAGTGCTTTCGACCCATCGCGACCCATTAAGGTAGTTTACGCTACTTTAACGCGTCGTGTGCGCAAATGCGCGTTCGAGACGTCTAACTAGTCCTATGACAAGTATTATATGCCAAAACATGTTTAAATATGTTACATAATCAGTTACGTGACAAAAGTTTAGGTTACATATGCTTAATTACCCATTACGCATGAAAAGGGTATTTTGGTAATTTACCTAAGGCATATAAACTACATATCATACAACTACTTAAACTATGTGACCATAAGGTATAACCTTGGAAGGTTATTCCCTATACAACTATGGTCACTAAGCATGTTTGGTCGGATCCTAATGATCGACCAAACGGGTCGTGTTCGAAAGTCTAAGCGGGTGTTTAGTCCGCTTGACTTACGACTCTACACAAGCACTAAACTAAAAAGTGACGAGCTAAACATGCTAAAACATGTTTAGTTAGGTTAGAAAACAGGTTTGGTATCAAAACCAACGGTTTTGATACCTAAAAGTAGTTTGGTTACAAAATACGCAAGAATGCGCATTTTGGCCGAAACTACGACTCGCCACTAATCCTAGATAACGTGGTAATCAGTAGGTATAGTCACTAGGGACTATAACCATCGTGATTACGCTCACGTTATGAAGTTCAAACGAACTTCGCATTGACCATAAACTGGTCAATGCAGAAAGTCAAACCCAGTTTGACTTTTAAGCTAAAACGAATGAAAAGAACGAAAGAATACTTATAGAAGGTCCCCGTAAGCAAAATCTTGACCCAAGTAGCTCAGGTATGAAGCAAGGGCTTCAACTTAGAGCATCTTAGATCAAATTTTGAGTGAGGATGAAATGAAGTGGGTGTTGCTATTTATAGAGAATCAAGAACCGTTAAGATCGTTCATCGTAAAACGTGCTTTGATCTGGACCGTACACATGTGGCCCATGGTTTTGGGATACTAGGGGTGCCCCAAAACCAGCAAATAGTTTTGAAAATGTTACAAAATAGCCCCTAAACTTCAAGAGAAGTGCTGAAAATGGACCTTGTGTTGCAAAAATGGAGTTTCTGCCCAGATCACTCACTCGCGTAGTGCCACGGGGATAGGCATTTGGTGCTCGTGCAGTGCTAGCATGTGTCAGATACAGCAAAGTTTCAAAAATGACAGTTTTGGTCCCTGCACGTGTTTAAGGCCTTTTTCGATGCGTTTGAACCCCGTTAACCTCATTTCAATGCTCTAAAATGAAGTTAAAGTATAGGGAACTCAAAACATGCTCAAAAACATCTCGGTTGTCGGCTCGTTTGGTCGTACGGTTGTGTTGTTCGGTTAATTACGACGGAAGTCGTAACGAACGCAAAAACGATCCAAATTACGCGACGAATGGAATTTTATCAAGCCAATTACTAAAATAAAATATTTTAATGATTACATAAATTTTTGGATGTCCGGATATATTAAGAACGTAAGATATACGCGAAAATGCAAACTTATGCACTTTTTGACGCTTTTAGTCCCTATTGATCAATAAAGTTTATTTTAGCATACCGAACCCCTCAAAGCCTGTTTCTAAGCTATGTAAAGGATATTTAGGGTATGTTTAACTTATGATCAAGTTCCAGAATGTTCGTTACTATACAAATTGATGGGTGTCAAGTGTTATATATATTAGGTGTATATTTTAAGCCCCTTTAACACTTTTTAGTCAAGTTTTAAATTTATAAAACACGATATTCACTAACACTAGACACTCATATGGGCAAGTGCACCCATCGTGAGCGTAGTATAGTGTTGGTAAGATACCGAGGTCGTCCAAGGACACAAGAGCTTTTAGTACCGGTTTATCCTCAACGTCTTATCAAATCAAGAAGTTTAGAAAAATGTTTTAAGCTAAGAAAAATAAAAACTAACTAAAAATGCTGAAAATAAAAATAAAAGAAAAACAGATAGACAAGATGAATCACTTGGTTCCGACTCGTATCTAGTGTAACCTTTGATTATTTCCGCACTTTTGCACTTTTTAAGAGATTATCTTAGTTATTGTAGTAGGCCCCTCTTTTGAAGGTGACGTTACCCTCACCCCAGTAGTTTGAGTCAGCAAGGATACAATCCTAAAAGGGTGGATTATTAAAAGATAATTAATTAAATTATTAATGCAAATTATGGTAGGCCCCTCTTTTGGAGGTGACGTTACCCTCGACTAAGTAGTCTGAGTCAGCAGGGATACAGTCCTAAATAGCCGGGTTATAGTATTAATAGTAGTTAACTTATGAGGGGATCAAAGAGTTTGGACCCCCGCCATCCAATACCGCTAAGTATTGAAGGAGGTCCTACTAAATTTGACCCAGGTCCATTGCAGGACCTCTAAACGCTGAACAATGGCAAGACCTTTACCAAACCGTTCCCTTAACCCCCGACCAGGTAGCCAACATACCTCCATATAGACCGTGGAGATATGAATGGTGAAAATCTTTTATTTTATATAGACAGTAAAATAATGTCAAGACACCACGGACAAACAATAAGGAAAGATCACCTTCAACATAAGAAACTAGTTATTAAAGTCATTAATACAAAACCAAGTAAAAAGTGCGAAAAGATTAAAAATAAAAAGTATTACACTAGACACTTTGTCTTCACCAAGTGATGTAAGAGACTTAGGCAAACATGGCCTTGATTGTCAAGAACTCTTACGATCAATCTTGGATCCCGAGACGACTTACACACTCTATGATGGACAATGGATGATGGTGTTATGGTGGTGGTGGGTGAAGTGTGAGAGAGGTGGTGTGCCAAGGGATGGTTTGAGCTTGAGCCAAGCACTCCTATTTATAGGCTGAACAGAAGCTCGGGCACGGCCCCGTGTCCACATCATTCTCTTTCTTCATTTAATGCAGCTTTGTCTTATTAGTTGACCACGCCCCCGTGTCCGCTGAGCACGACCCCGTGTGCAGAAGAATCTTTGTACTATGAAGATTTGCCTGGATTGTGCGAATCTTATAGTTGACCACGGCCCCGTGTCCGCTGAGCACGGCCCCGTGGTGGGCAATAGAAGCTTCTACCACTTTGTCTTTTCTGCTGACACTTGGGCACGCCCCCGTGCTGGCTGAGCACGGGGCATGTTCAGTCTTCTGTTATCTTGTTTTGCTTGGGAAGATGCAGTCGTGGGGTCGGGCATGTCACATCTTGTTCTTTTTCTTGTATTTATGTTAGATTTTGATGTCTTTTTGCTTCTTTTGTTAATTTGAGCTCATTTAATCCTGAAAATACAAAAGGAAGACAAAAGCATACTTTTTCCAACATTAGTACTAAAAAAGGGTTAGTATTATACCACAATTGATGAAATTTATATGTTGCATTTTGCACACATCAAATACCCCCACACTTGAATCTTTGCTTGTCCTCAAGCAAAACTCTTTAATATGTGGCTATTACACTCCCAAATGGAATGGGTAGAGAAGAAGGTTTTTGGGCTTGTCATAGAGTGTCGGGATTTCCAAGATTATTTATTTAGTTTTATTTTTATTTATTTACAATCCTATTCGTCATGATTTATTTAAAACTTTTCATAAGATAAATTACTTATTAGGGCATAACACGCCTCTTTAAAATTCTATTTATATACAAGTTCACATACCTCACGGGGATCACTCAACACTCGGCCGAAGATGTATTTTTGTGGATCACTCGAGAGCGGCATGGAACTTACTCCTACCATAGGCTTGCCAAGCAATCAATCCTCCTCCTTTTTAACTTATATACCTTTGTAAATATCAAGAGGACTTTGTGGGTGAAGGGTTAGGCTTGGGTTAAAGGTAGGTGGTTGGGTTAGTGGTTAGTAGAAAAAAAAGGGCGAAAGGCGTAACAAGCATCGGTTTTCGTAAGACTTTCTATTTTTCAACTTTTATTTTTATGAAGGTATTTTTCAAACAAAGTCATTTTTGATGAACTTGTTTGTTTATTTTCTTTTTCTTCACACATTTATTTATTTATTTATTTATTTTTTTTTGAAAAGTCATATGAAAAACCGAACTTGTTACTAAAACAAAGGGTTAAAATGAAAAAGGTTTTGGTGGGTAAAAGGGTGTTTGGTTTGGGTTATGAAATGAAAAGGTTTAGGCTCAAAGGGGCTAACTAGGGGGATTTTGGGTAGGTGGTAAAAAAAACAAAAATAATGGTGTAGAAAAAAAAATTAGTCCTAATGCCTCCATCATTTACTTACTCGGGTTTAAGTTGGTAAGGACCGGGAATGTATCGTCATGGCAAGTTCTAGAGTCGTAAGAACCAAGCGGCTATTCACACAAGAAACGAAAAATGAGCATTTAATCTAATGATATGTAATTGTATGCTCAATAAAGGCTCAAAACTCACTTTTATGGAATGGGTTTTTTTTTTTTGTGATCAAGTATATATAATCAAATTTTAACTAAGTTTGCCATGCCTTTTCATAATTTTCTTATGTTGGTTCTTTTTATCACGACGCTATCGGTTGTAAATTCGTAAAAATATAAGCTTTTTAGAACTTGAAATACCCGAGTTAAACCTAGACAAGTAAAAAAATGAAAATTTTTGAAAAAAATTTGGGGTGATTAGCGGTTCCAATAGAGTTTTGTGTAAGGCTTGTATTTAGGACTTGCAAGATTCAAGGTTTTAGCATCCCCCCCCCCATACTTAAATTACACATTGTTCTCAATGTGTCCCAAAAATAAGTTTTTAGGTTGATTGAATGTGTAAAAAGGTGTGAAAAAGCAAAAATTTTGTGTTACTGGGCGCTTAACACGGCCCCGTGTTGTCCGGGCACGGCCCCGTGTTCAAGTGCCAGTAACAAAATTAAATCAAGAGAAACAGAAGCCTGGACACGGGGGCATGTTGGGTGAACACGGCCCGTGTCCAGTTACCTGAACTGGGTCTTTTTCTGCAGATTGTGCAGCACGGGGCCGTGTTGGGTGGACACGGCCCGTGTCGAACCTACTGTAAATGAAGAAAATCGTCGGATGGCTCTGTTTTCCTGCATGGGGTGCTGGTTCAAGTTTCCCTTGTATCCTTTGCCATCTCAAGTGTGTTTTATTCATTTTAACACCACCCAAACACCAAATTAACTAAAACCATCATTCATTAGTCATAGAGAGAATTACATATTAGTCCTAAAAATTAAAATACTAGATAGTTAGGTCAAAGGAACACAAGCAATCTAAACCCAGAAGTTCTAGCCTTATTCTATTAGCAAAATTTCCGAAAAGGTAAATCTTTCGGTTAATCGTGGCTTTGACAACTTCTCTTTCCGGGTTTGGGGTCCTCATACGTCGGCGAGCCATTCTTCGATCTCCCGAGGGAGAAGAAAAGCGGGCTCATTAGCATCGGTTTGAGGAGGTGCAACTTCCACCGGGATTTCTTGGAGTTCTTCAAGAGGAGGTTCCGCCGGAATGTCGTCCCAACCGGTAGGATTGTGGATTCCAAGTGCTAGGTTCCAATCTTCTTGAGGGAGGATTGGTTCCATGGGAGGTGTCACAAGAATGTTTAACCTCTGGTGCAAGAGGTTTATTTCTTGAAAACTGTTTTCCAACCCCACCGAAAGATAATTGATACGGTCTATAAGGACCTCCTCTACCGAAGTCATCTCATCAAGAGCTTCACGTAGCGCCATCACGTATCTCACGAGAGTTGCTTCAATCGATGGCCTTCTTTCCCTTCGACTGTTTCTGGAATGCGAAGAAGAGGTTCCACTGTTTTGGCTAGACATTCTACGAGAACAAACCAAAAATAGTTCGTTTAAATGAAACAGTACCACGGACACGGCCCCGTGCTCAATGAGCACGGCCCCGTGTTCAACTTTCTGCAGATTTTTAGAACAAGGAACCTTGGAGTTTCAAATTATTTTCCAAACTTATTAAGCATTTTTGAACAGAAATAACTTAAAACCATGTTTTGTAACTTATTTTTAACAAGATTCCTTGAACAAAAATTCAACAAACATCACACCAAAGCTTGAAATCAAGCTTCAATGGAGGTGTTGTTGCAAGAAAGGTGAAGAAGAAGGTAATAGATAAAAGAGGAAAGAACAAGATGCTTGTTAGAATCTTCTTTTAGAACATACCTAGGATGGTAAGTCAGAAAATCCTTTCAAATCTCTGTCCCTGGATGGTCCAAATGTGCAGGGTTCTTGGCTGCATTTATAGAAAACGACAGCGTGCTGGACACGGCCCCGTGTCGGCTGGACACGGCCCCGTGTGCAGGCAAGATCCTGACACGTTTTGTCCGTATTCTGACAAAAGTCAGAAGGGAATCTTTTGGTGGACACGGGGGCGTGTTGACCTGGGCACGGCCCCGTGTCGGAAGGCTGTTTTATGAAGGGTGTCTATTATTAAGGAACTTTTCCGGATCGGACGGTTCCTTACTGGATGGAACAACCCCAAAGTGCCTAAGATACCTTAATTGTTCTAGATTAAGACGAGAACGCAAGAGGTTGTCGGTGAGGGTGATTCCTAAGCTATATGTAGGTGGACAAGTCCAACCCTTTTCCGGGCTCTCGTTAAAGAAGGTGTATGTCGAATCGCTCAGGTCTATGTATGCATCAAACAAAGTTGATGGGGAGTCCTTCACGACACAATCGACACAGGGACGACTATCGCTCAAGTCCTCGCTAGAGTTAGAAGTATCGTCGGAAACAACGAAGTTGTTTGAATGCGTTTCCAACCCTTCTTCTTGGTTATCGTCTTGGAAAAGATCATTGAAATCTTTCCTAAGTTCTTTTAACCAATCAATAATTAGATCTTCTAGTTGAAATAATTCATCGAGAAGCATTTCACCTAGAAAATCCGGTTGGGAGCATTCGAGGGAGAGATAAGGATTATTTTTACTTTCGCCCCTCTTAAGGATACTAGGAAACGATGGGTCTATATAGTGGGGTTTATAATTTAGAAAATAACATTCTAATTCCTTATGGTTACCACCACATAATTGACACCACATTGTACCATAAGAGTGCCGAAAGTAAAAAGTATCAGTATCACTCATGTTTGTGTCAGAAATTACCAACCGTCGGGATCTTACGGTTCTGTTTTCAGTAACTGAAACTTGGGCACGGGGGCGTGTTGAGTGGGCACGGCCCCGTGTTCAGCTACTGTCTGACTTAAAACAGGATTGCCAGTTCCAATGATTGGGCACGGGGCGTGTTCAGCGGGCACGGCCCGTGCTGAGTTCTGCAGAAGCTGAATAAACTAAGAAAAATCCTTAAAAAAATGAAAAATAAGAAAAAAAGATTAGGCCGTTGATTCCCAACTTTCTTAAAATCCTTGTGTCCCTCGGCAACGGCGCCAAAAACTTGATGGGTGTCAAGTGTTATATATATTAGGTGTATATTTTAAGCCCCTTTAACACTTTTTAGTCAAGTTTTAAATTTATAAAACACGATATTCACTAACACTAGACACTCGCATGGGCAAGTGCACCCATCGTGAGCGTAGTATAGTGTTGGTAAGATACCGAGGTCGTCCAAGGACACAAGAGCTTTTAGTACCGGTTTATCCTCAACGTCTAATCAAATCAAAAAGTTTAGAAAAATGTTTTAAGCTAAGAAAAATAAAAACTAACTAAAAATGCTGAAAATAAAAATAAAAGAAAAACAGATAGACAAGATGAATCACTTGGTTCCGATTCGTATCTAGTGTAACCTTTGATTATTTCCGCACTTTTGCACTTTTTAAGAGATTATCTTAGTTATTGTAGTAGGCCCCTCTTTTGAAGGTGACGTTACCCTCACCCCAGTAGTTTGAGTCAGCAAGGATACAATCCTAAAAGGGTGGATTATTGAAAGATAATTAATTAAGTTATTAATGCAAATTATGGTAGGCCCCTCTTTTGGAGGTGACGTTACCCTCGACTAAGTAGTCTGAGTCAGCAGGGATACAGTCCTAAATAGCCGGGTTATAGTATTAATAGTAGTTAACTTATGAGGGGATCAAAGAGTTTGGACCCCCGCCATCCAATACCGCTAAGTATTGAAGGAGGTCCTACTAAGTTTGACCCAGGTCCATTGCAGGACCTCTAAACGCTGAACAATGGCAAGACCTTTACCAAACCGTTCCCTTAACCCCCGACCAGGTAGCCAACATACCTCCATATAGACCGTGGAGATATGAATGGTGAAAATCTTTTATTTTATATAGACAGTAAAATAATGTCAAGACACCACGGACAAACGATAAGGAAAGATCACCTTCAACATAAGAAACTAGTTATTAAATTCATTAATACAAAACCAAGTAAAAAGTGCGAAAAGATTAAAAATAAAAAGTATTACACTAGACACTTTGTCTTCACCAAGTGATGTAAGAGACTTAGGAAAACATGGCCTTGATTGTCAAGAACTCTTACGATCAATCATGGATCCCGAGATGACTCACACACTCTATGATGGACAATGGATGATGGTGGTGGATGATGGTGTTATGGTGGTGGGTGGTGGGTGAAGTGTGAGAGAGGTGGTGTGCCAAGGGATGGTTTGAGCTTGAGCCAAGCACTCCTATTTATAGGCTGAACAGAAGCTCGGGCACGGCCCCGTGTCCATTGGGCACGACCCCGTGTCCACATCCTTCTCTTTCTTCATTTAATGCAGTTTTGTCTTATTAGTTGACCACGCCCCCGTGTCCGCTGAGCACGACCCCGTGTGCAGAAGAATCTTTGTACTATGAAGATTTGCCTGGATTGTGCGAATCTTATAGTTGACCACGGCCCCGTGTCCGCTGAGCACGGCCCCGTGGTGGGCAATAGAAGCTTCTACCACTTTGTCTTTTCTGTTGACACTTGGGCACGCCCCCGTACTGGCTGAGCACGGGGCGTGTTCAGTCTTCTGTTATCTTGTTTTGCTAGGGAAGATGCAGTCGTGGGGTCGGGCATGTCACATCTTGTTCCTTTTCTTGTATTTATGTTAGATTTTGATGTCTTTTTGCTTCTTTTGTTAATTTGAGCTCATTTAATCCTGAAAATACAAAAGGAAGACAAAAGCATACTTTTTCCAACATTAGTACTAAAAAAGGGTTAGTTTTATGCCACAATTGATGAAATTTATATGTTGCATTTTGCACACATCACAAATCGGTATAGTTTCGCAATTTGACACAAATAGTCCCTGCAATCGAACAAACTTGATTTCAACACACCAAACCATCCAAAACTTATTTCTAAGTTATGTGGAGGTTATTTAAGGTATGTTAAGCCTATTTCACTATTACAGAGTGTTTGTTGCATAAACTGGTTATATTTACGCATCAGTGCGCGTCTAACCATCCAGAAAGCGATTTAAAGCTTGAAATCGAACAAGAATTGATATGTGTAAACGATACACATATTTATACAAATCCCAAGTATGAAATACAATATTTCATTAATTTGGTATTTGTTTGATGGTTGAAGTGACACAGGTGTCACAAAAACCATGAAGATCGATTTCTGAATAGGCAAAAAATCGAGAACATCGTTGCTCAAGGAATAGCCAATGCTATTCCAGCAATTCTTGCTGCTGCACGAAGTCCAGTTGAATCTCAACAAATTATTCCCATCAAACGCACTCACAGCGATAATTTTAGTAATAGCATAAATGGAGGCGGCAACATTAATAATAACAAAAACGATGATGTGATGCAGGCCCCAATTCCTAAGAAAATGAAAACTGCAACGCCTAGTTGCACTTACAAGGAATTCCTTGCTTGTAAACCTGTTGAGTTCGCAGGAAATTAAGGGGCGACTGCGGCGCTGCGTTGGTTGGAGAAAACCGAGGCAGTAATCAAAATAAGTAAATGTGCCGAGGAGGATAAAGTCATGTATGCTTCTCACCTTTTTAAGTAAGAAGCATTAGAATGGTGGAATACGGTATTACAAGCCAAGGGAAGTGACATGGCTTATGCCATGAGTTGGGATGAGTTTAAGCGTCTGGTGGAATGAAAATTCTGCCCAGAATATGAAAAAGAGCAGATGGCGAACAAATTTCTGAGCCACCGAATGGTGAATGTTGATTGCCGATGGTATACTTCAAAAATTTTCAAATATGCTCGAATAGTGCCTACTTTGGCTTCGCCAGAGCCGGTACTTATTTCTCGCTACATTTGGGGTTTAATTAGCGAAATCCGTGATATTGTCAAAGCTGCGAGACCCCGCACGATCGATGATGCGGTGGAATTAGCCAACACTTTGACAGACGGACTGGTGCGTACGCGAGAAGAAAATAGGAAGAAGGAATTGGCTCAGAAAATTACCCAAGGATTTCGTGTGGGTAATAATAGCAATTTCAAGAAAAGAGGAACTGGGCAATCCTCCACTCCACCGTTCTGCAGAAACTGCAAAAAGAAACATTTTGGAAAATGTAATGAACCCTGCAACTTCTGCAAACCTATAGGACATCGTGAAGAAGATTGCAGAAAGAAAACAAGGGTCTGCTATAACTGTGGAGAAGCTGGGCATTTCAAACCAGAATGCCCTAAGTTGGTCAAACCAGCGGATAACAAGGCTAAACCTGCAGAAGGAACTACCAAGAAAAACGTAAGAGCCTTCCAATTGACTACACAGGAAGCTGAATTGATTCCTGACGTAATAGCTGGTACGTTCTTAGTTCACAACGTTTATGCGAGAGTATTATTTGACTCTGGTGCAAACCAAAGTTTTATAAATACTTCATTCCGCCAAGCTTTTAAGCTACCTTTAACAAAAATTAGGCAAGTTTTTACAGTAGAAACGGCAGACGGGAACTCTGTTAATATAAATACGGTTTTGCAAAAAGAAATTATAGAACTTTCAGGTCATAAATTTTCTGCAAACCTATTACCATGAATTTAGCTGGATTCGATGTCGTATTAGGAATGGATTGGTTAGTAGCCAACCATGCTCGAATCCTTTGTGACAAGAATTCCATAGAAATTCATGCACCCACAGGGGAAGTAATCATAATTACAGGGGATAAGCCACGTAAACCCATGAAGTTCATTTCAGTAATGAAAGTTGCTAGTTATGAACGAAAGCAAGGAATAGTGTATATGATTTCGGTAATCATGAGCACTAAGGGTAAGGAACTTAAGGAAATTCCTGTAGTATCAGAATACCCAGATATATTCCCAGAAGAGTTACCAGGATTACCACCAGATAGGGAGGTAGAGTTTAGAATTCATTTGATTCCTGGAACTACACCTGTAGCAAAGGCACCCTATCGTTTAGCACCTACTGAAATGTTAGAACTGAAAAAGCAATTAGATGAGTTGCTAAATAAAGGATTCATACAACCTAGTTCATCCCCATGGGGAGCACCCGTATTGTTCGTAAAAAAGAAGGATGGTTCGATGCGAATGTGCATCGATTATCAGGAATTGAATAAGGTTACAATAAAAAATCGATACCCATTGCCTAGGATTGATGATCTTTTCGATCAACTTCAGGGGGCTAGATATTTTTCTAAGATAGATTTACGCTCCGGATATCATCAATTGAAGGTACAAGAAGAAGACATACCTAAAATTGCTTTCAGAACTAGGTATGGTCATTACGAGTTTACAGTCATGCCCTTTGGGTTAACAAATGCTCCTGCAGCATTTATGGACATGATGAATAGAATCTGTAAACCGTACTTGGATAAATTTGTAATTGTCTTCATTGACGATATATTTATTTATTCCAAAAGTCAGGATGAGCATTGTCAGCACCTGCATGCACTCTTAACTTTGTTAAGAAGGGAGAAGCTTTACGCCAAATTCTCGAAGTGTGAATTTTGGCTACAGGAGGTGCAATTTTTAGGACATATGGTGAATCACGAAAGTATTCACGTAGATCCTGCTAAGATAGAAGCGATCACCAAATGGAAGGTCCCGCAATCAACTACAGAAGTTAGAAGTTTTCTAGGATTAGCTGGATATTATAGGCGCTTTATTAAGGATTTTTCTAAGATAGTTGTACCATTAACTAAGCTAATCTGTAAAACAGTTAAGTTTGAATGGGGATCTAAACAAGAAGAGGCTTTTAGGATTTTGAAACAAAGATTAACAAACACCCCAATTCTAGCCTTACCCGAAGGAACAGAAAATTTTGAAGTATACTGTGATGCTTCTAAGCTAGGATTAGGATGTGTGTTAATGCAACGCAAGAAGGTAATTGCGTATGCTTCAAGGCAATTGAAGAAGCACGAGAAAAATTATACGACGCACGACTTAGAATTAGGGTCGATAATTTTTGCCCTTAAGATTTGGAGGCACTATCTGTATGGCAGTAAGTTTACAGTTTATACGGATCATAAGAGCTTAAAGTATATATTTGGGCAAAAAGAATTGAATATGAGGCAAAGAAGATGGATGGAGATTCTAAGTGACTACGACTGTGATATTCAATATCACGAAGGAAAAGCAAATGTAGTTGCAGATGCCTTAAGTCATAAATATCATGAGAAACAACGACGAGTTCGTGCTCTTAGATTAAGTTTACAATTAGACTTAATGGAACAACTGAAAAATATTCAAGAAACAGCAATCAAGGATGATGCTGAAGGAATGAAAGGAAGAATAAAGGAATTAGAGCAAGGGGCTGATGGAATTTGGAGATTCCACAAGAAGAGAATTTGGGTACCTAAGCAAGGAGATTTAAGAAATAAGATTTTAGAGGAAGCCCATAAATCTAGATATACCATGCATCCTGGTAATAATAAGATGTACCAAGATTTAAGAAATAATTTCTGGTGGATAGGTATGAAAAAGGATATAGCTAGATATGTTTCTAAGTGTCTTACTTGTTCACAAGTTAAAGCAGAACACCAGAAACCTTCAGGACTACTTCAACAATTAGAAATGCCTGTATGGAAATGGGAGCTCATAACAATGGATTTTGTTACTAAGTTGCCCAAAACCAGAAAAGGTAATGATGCTATTTGGGTAATTGTGGATCGATTAACCAAATCAGCTCATTTCCTACCCATGAAAGAAACCTTTAGCATGGAAAGGTTAGCAAAGTTGTACGTGGACGAAGTAGTATCTCTACATGGAGTTCCACTCTCCATTGTGTCGGATAGAGATAGTCGTTTCACTTCGCATTTTTGGACAAGTTTCCAAGAAGCCATGGGGACGCGACTAAATTTAAGTACAGCTTATCACCCCCAAACAGACGGATAAAGTGAAAGGATGATCCAAACCCTGGAAGACATGCTCAGGGCATGTGTGATAGATTTTGGCGGGAACTAGGATGACCACCTACCCCACTACAAGAAAAGTGTCCATTAGATACTAAATTATTAGGGACTGATATATATCAGTCTCCAATACGTAATATTTGAGACTGATTTATCAGTCACTGATAATATTAAGGACTGATTTCTATGCACCCTATATTAGTTACTAGAAATCAGTCTCTAATATCTAAACACCTTATTTGAGACTGAATTTCAGTCGCAAATATGTTTGCATGGTATAGCGTTTTGGAAGGACGATTATTGACTACTAAATTTTAGTCTCAAATATGTTCCCTCTATAGTGAAAAATGACACATCTATCTTGGAGACTAATATTCTGTCTCTAATATAGATGGAACATATTCGGGACTGAATATAAGTTATTAATATTTTCAAGACAACCATAATTAGGGACTGATATTCAGTTTTGAATACCTTTTTATATAGGAAATGATTGGTGGCTAATTTTCAGTGTCCAAATATGTTAAAACTTTTCGAAAACTTATTAGGAACTGATTTTCAGTCTCCAAAGTTTTATATAGACATAAGAAACAGTGACTGATAATTAGTCTCTAATAATCGATACAAATCATTGTATTTTAAAGAAGAAATTATGGACTCAAAATTAGTCCTCATATTTATTGTAACATACTATATTATGGACTAGTATTTAGTTTAAGAAAAGAAATTTTTTTTTATAAACAAGCCCAACCCAAGCTTCACTTATTAGGCTCCAGCATAGTTAAGTTTTGGCTCGGCTCGGCTTGTTTACACCCTAGTGAATTCGATCAACTGTTATAAAAGAACTAAAGACTGGAAATCAGTCTCTAAAGTACTTGTAAAAACCATATTGGACACTATTATTTAGTGCACAAAGCTTCTTTGTAGATATAAGATCATGGATAACCTAAACACTATTTAAAAAAAAGCATATGCATTATAAGTTTAACATAATACATGATATTTCCAAAATTAGTCAAAATGAACATAAAATAAGTGCAAAGTTCAAGAAAATACATAATAAAATTATTAGCATCTAAATCAACCGATTGCAGCACATTAACAACCTTCACACATCCAAGTAGCACAAGCCTCTAAAACACATCATTGAGCCCAATCCAAACCAAAATCGAGTGTTGTTCAACTTTGCCAAACTTTATTAAATACTACGTGTGATTCCTTCCTTGATAATTATACGTTTACCTGCAAACATAATATTTATAGTAAATGATTAGATAACGTAAAACAAAATATACTATTACATATATATATTAGTAAGAGACTAGTACTTAGTAAAATTTAAATAATCAAAACTCTTACAAAATTTATAGAATGAACATTATCAATCATCATTGTCTGACTCATCATTTTCAATTTCATTATTGGGCTTATCATCATCTGACTCATCCAAATTTGTCTCTGAACCAAAATCTTCCATGCTATGATCAGAATCATCTATCTCATCAGTAATAAAACCATCTATAGTGCCATCAGAATGATGTTGAACATCAACAGTTTCAACAATTTCATCTTCAACATCTTCACGATGAAGGTTGACATCTTCTAAGATATCTTCTGCATTCTGATTTTCTGGAATATCCCACAAGTGCCTATGGGTAATTCTTTCAATGATTTTCCATTGTGAATTCGGTTTAAGTATATCATTTATATAAAACACTTGTTTTGCCTGGTTTGCTAAAATGAAAGGATCATCCTTATAAGCATGTCGGGACGTGTCTATGCTTATGAAATGAGGTTCAAATATCACGTGCTTTCTTCGTCGATCAGTATCAAACCATGTGCATTTGAATAAAATAATACGATAACCTCTTATGAATGACAATTCAATGACTTCATCAAGGTATCCATAGTAATCGTCCTCGATATCATTATGAACGCCCGGTACCGTAACTCCACAATTTTGTGTTTGTCTGCAGTCATCGCTTGACTTAACTAAAAATTTTACTCCGTTCACTATGTATCCCCTTTGTGACGAAACTCGATTATCAGGAAGGCAAGACAGTGCATATAACTCCTCATTAATTTGAGATGGATTTAGCACATACATCTCTCGAACCTGTTCTCAATTTTCAACATAGTAATCATGTTATTAGAGTGCAGTACAATATCACAAAGTAAAGTAAGTAAAATAGAGTGCGATTGTTACTCGTTTTGCAAACCAATCCGGGAATGTAGACTGTTGCATCTCAGAAAAATCTGATGAGTCCGGATGTCGATTTTGTAAAATTTGTAAGTGTTCCCTGCCACGTGTAGATAAACTATAAATTTACTAACATGTGACACTTAATACTAATATACAACAAAATATTAAAAAAAAAAACTTACTCTAAGTACGGTTGAACCTCTTGACAATTGTTGAAGATAAACCGTATTGCTTTCTTCATAAGATTAGTAGGAAGCATGTGAACTTCTTTCTTTCCAATACCTCGACCATTCAATCTAAAAATATCTAACGCAAAGCTTCGAGCATCACTAGAGGTTTTGTCAACATTTCTATCACGTTTATCCAACTTTGATTCAACACCTCGTAAATAGTGTGAACAAAATGTTATAGCTTCCTCAACAACATAACCTTCTGCTATCGAGCCTTCGGGTTTTGCTTTGTTTCCAACATATTTCTTTAAATGGCCAAGGTATCTTTCGATCGGATACATCCACCTTGATTGCACAGGTCCTCCCAAAATTGCCTCTTGAGGAAGATGCACACACAAATGCATCATAACTGTAAAAAATGACGGGGGAAATATTTGTTCAAGCTTGCACAGAATCTTGACTATGTTTTTTTGTAACGCTTCCAACTCTATGAAGTATAATGTGACTTCAGTAAGTTTCTTGAAAAATTGAGACAGCTCCACTATCGCATCGCGAATTTGTTTTGTCATAAAGGGACGAATTGCAATAGGAATGATGCGTTGTATCAAGACGTGACAATCATGTGATTTAAGCCCATATACCTTACCGTCCTCAACATTTACATTTTTAGCTAAATTTCCAGCATACCCATCTGGAAAACGCACTGAGCTAAGTAAATTGCTTTGCTAAATTTTGCTATTTTTAGCTAAATTTCCAACATTTACATTTTTAGCTAAATTTTAAGCCCATAGACCTTACCCTTGCTTTGCTATTGATGAATTTACTGAGCATGATGATGATGATGATGATGTTGATAAATAATGGGTTTGTTTAGGCTCGTGAGCTGATGCTTGATAAGTGAAGCTCGGGCTCAGGCTTATTTACTAAACAAGCTTATTTTTAGGCTCGAACTTGAGCTCATTAACAGTAGCTCAGTTCGTTTACCCTCTAGTCACGAGTGATTGGATTTGACTTAGTTTGACTTTGATTAATGAAGTCTAACTTTGGTTGACAAATGTAAGTCGTAATGAGTTACAATGACTCATGTAACAATTGATGGTCAATGAGGATCAGTTGTAGTCAATGACGACCAGTTATAATCGATGTTGTCTATTAGCGGCAATATTGCTTGATGATGGTTAAACAAAAGAAATAAAGGTTGCTGGTAGTTAACCATGATAAAGTGATCCGTTATGAATCATTTAGATATGTATGACTTAGTTTAACTCGTAGCAACATAATAGAACATATGACCCATTTAGATCACCAATCTTTCGTTTAGGAAAAATGATGAGTAGTTGGTGCAATTGGTGGTCCTTTAATGGTCGATTAGGGGCCAATGGGTTAATTAGAGATTTTAAGTGTGGTTAAGACTTTTAAGACTGACATAGCTCACTTGACATAACTCATTATAGTCAATAACAAGTCCACATCACCAAATACACTTCTCAAGTGCTAACATTGGGTTTGGTCTTAGTAAAACAAAATAAGACGTAGTTGTTAGAAAAGGAAAAAATAATTTAGAAAAATTTATGGATTCCTCAAGATCTCTCCATATTTATCAAAGTCTTTCCTTTTTTATTATTCTTGTAAAGCCTATAAATAAAGGCTAGTTTTTATGTTTCTGTATGAGAGAAATATATCAATAAAAACCAGTTCCTTTTGATTATTCTTTCTCATCTCTGATTATCATTTACAACATGGTATCAGAGCAGAGTTATGATCCTTGAAAACTCTGTTCGTCAATCTCAAACCAAAACCAAAACCAAAATCGGTCAACCAAAATCAACTTCAAATCTGACCTGAATCCACTGTTCCGTCGTTCTTCAGTTCCGGCTAATCTTCCTAACTCAGACCTTTGGTCCTGTTCTTTAAACCCTAATAGTACTCGACGAACCTTTCGTCAATTCCCACGAACCATCCAATCGAAATCAGAAAAACCAAAATCAAATCAAAACCTAAACCCCGAAATCGAACCTGAAACCCCGCTGAACTTCGCTGCCGCCGCTGAAAACCCTAGGGTTTCGCCGCAATCTCCGTCAATCGCAACAGGAAAAACAATCAATTGAATCAAAATATTCACCGGAAAACATTCAATCAGATATGTCGAAGAAGAACAACTTATCTCTTAGAAAAAAACAGTATGAATTCGAGCTTCGAAGAGAAAAAGAAGAGAGAGATAAGAAGGCGAAGAAGCTGGAAGCTAGCAAGAACAAAAAGAAGGGTAGTGGTGGATTTGCAGTAGGGAAGAAGGTGCGAGCCTCTGAGGTTAAGCAGATTATTCATGATCTTCGTAAACGCAGACGGTTCCATCATGCATTGGAGGTTTCCCTCTTCAGAGTGGATGAACAAGAAAGGCATTCGTGCATTTACACCTACAGACCGTGCAGTGCAAGTTGGACCTAATTTGCAAAGTCAAAGTAGGCGAAGGCTCCCTTTCTTTTAAATAAAAGAAAATATTAAAAAAAAACCTAGCATCAACGTTTCCGCTAAAAAAAAACAAAAAACAAAAAAAACAAAGCTCAAAAAAAAATTAGAGCTCAAAAAAAATCAAATCTTAAAAAAATGATAGCTTAAAAAAATCAAAGCTTAAAAATCAAACTCGAAAAAACCAAAACCCAAAAACCAAAAACCCAAATCAAATCCAATGCCAAAACCCAAATGGCCAAGTTGATTTTTTTTTTCAACTTGAGGGGAACTTAAAACCCAAAATAGGCTGCCATGTCGAAAGGCGGTAGCTCAAATCAAACCAAAAGTTATCATGTCGAAAGGCGGTAACTTAATTGCTCAAACTACCATGTCAAGAAGACGGTAGCCAAACAAAAAAAAAACCAAAAACCAAACATAATCAAAACCCAAAATCAAAACCAATCCAAGTTGAATCGTGGCAATCCCACAATTCAACTTGAGGGGGAGTGTTAGAAAAGGAAAAAATAATTTAGAAAAATTTATGGATTCCTCATGATCTCTCCATATTTATCAAAGTCTTTCCTTTTTTATTATTCTTGTAAAGCCTATAAATAAAGGCTAGTTTTTATGTTTCTGTATGAGAGAAATATATCAATAAAAACCAGTTCCTTTTGATTATTCTTTCTCATCTCTGATTATCATTTACAACAGTAGTCACACATAATGATAATGATAATGATAATGATAATGATAATGATAATGATAATAATAATAATAATAATAATAATAATACGCGATTTACTATTCATGTAACAGTTTCATCTTACTAGCTAACTAGTTAAAGACTATACGAAAGGGCCTTTGGCCTAGTGGTATATGACGTTATATAAAAATCATTTACTTTCTCACAAGTATAATAATCTAACTAAAACAAGCAGGGGATGGATCAAGCCGAATAATCAATGGCGTGTCATTGCTTTTGTATGTTTTGAGAATGGAACGCGAGCTACTCAAGCTCGGCTAAAAAAAAACTCGAATGAGCCGGGCTTAAACGAGCTTGACCCCGAACCCGAACCTAAAAAACAAGCTGGTAATAAACAAGCCCGAGCTCGAGCTCAAGCTTCACTTATCGAGCTCGAGCCGGCTCATGAGCCTAAAACGAGCATACTGTTTTATGTATTTTTCTATATGTATATAATTATATTAATATTTAGGGTCGACTCCGCTCGTTTGCACCCCTACACAAAAAGTTAATGGAGCTGAGCTCGAGCTTTAAAAAGTTAAATGAGCTCGAGCCTAGTCGAGCTTAGGTTCAACTCCGCTCTTTTACACCCCTACACAAAATAAACCCAATTTTAAAATCGGTGTCGCAACAATATTGAATCAAACTAAAAAATATAATAATATGGAATCTTTTGTTTCACATTATTTACCTATAGTCTTAAAGTACAAAGTCGGTGGCAAAAGCCACCGACAACCCAACTGAAAATTACAATTATGTCCTTTTGTCTAAAATTACTAAATTAACCTTCGTTTCAGTTTACATACAGGTACACACGAACAGTCTTGAGTCTTCACGTCGAACAATTTTCCAGGTCCACACAACCACGTTAACTCTTCACGCGCCGAATGGCATCAGAGTCCACATCACTGTGAAACCTACTTCATCGTGGCTAACATAATCCCTAATACGATGGGAATGTCGTTAAAGGGCAGAAAAGGAAAAAAAATTGTAGCTAGAATGTCGGAAAAGAGGCCGGAAACCTACTGTGAAACCCTCGCCGACACAGATCGGGTCGAGAAAACCACATGCAGCGCTAGATCTGGAATGCAATGACCTTAAAACGCCGGAAATAACCTACGTAGTAACCGATGTAAACCCATATGCAGTTATGCCTGGAGGTCACAGTTGTAAACACGAGACCCACCAGTGCCGGAACCTCCGCCTCCTGCTAACGATGGCTTCGTCATCGTCATCGTCGTCGTCCGCCTTGGCCGTGAAACACCGTGTCATCGTCCGCCTTGGTCGTGAAACACCGTGGAGGTCCGGCTCTGTATTTTGCTTTTTATGGGTTGGTATTGGATTTATGACTTTGTCTTTGGGAATGAAATTAACTTGGGGGTCCATAACTTGAAGAAAAGATAAACTTCCGGATGTGAACAGGTTATAAACTTGATTGAAATGTTTTACTGACAAAAGTAAAACACTCACTCTATCTTTTTGTGATTAAAAAAAAGAAAAAAAGAAATAATAATAACTTTAATGTATCATCACAATAAGTATATAATAATAACTATTAGAACATGTAAAATAAACTAACTTTATGATAACCTAACTTTATATTATATTATACATTAATAAGTCATTAATGTATCATAAGTTATTCATGCTCCAATTTATGATAAACTAACTTTATATTATATTATAAGTTATTAATAAAATAAAATTATACATTAAATAATAAATAAATAAATAAAATATATTATGTCTTGATCAATATGATCTAAATAGAAATCTTTACGGACAAAAAAATGGTCATTAGGAAAAAAAAATCAATATCAACTAACTACTTTATATATCTTATAAAAGGCGGTAGGTGTTTCCGGCCATGTCATTTTCATATGAGTCCAAAGTTTAGAAATTCTATTTTTTTTTATTTTCGAGTAAACTGTCATTTTGGTCCCTAAGGTTTGTTCACTTTTGACACTTTAGTCCAAATTTGAAACCTTCTGCCTAACTTTATATTATATTATAAGTTATTAATAAAATAAAATTATACATTAAATAATAAATAAATAAATAAAATATATTATGTCTTGATCAATATGATCTAAATAGAAATCTTTACGGCCAAAAAAATGGTCATTAGGAAAAAAAATCAATATCAACTAACTACTTTATATATCTTATAAAAGGCGGTAGGTGTTTCCGGCCATGTCATTTTCATATGAGTCCAAAGTTTAGAAATTCTATTTTTTTTTATTTTCGAGTAAACTGTCATTTTGGTCCCTAAGGTTTGTTCACTTTTAACACTTTAGTCCAAATTTGAAACCTTCTGCATCTGGATCCCTGTGGTTTCACTTTTATTGTCATTTTAGTCCAAAGATGAAATCAAGTCATATTTCTCAAATTAAATCTGGTATTTTGTCTTTTTCTCAAGAGCAAAACCAAAATGGTAGTTTACTCTGTATTTTTACATAATAACTTAACAACTTATCTTCTATGGCATCAATTGTTTTGTTTAAATTACTTTTACGACTTTATAACGTAACGTGTGACATATTATACTATTTTTTATGTATACCCAAGGGCGTAGCTTAAGAGGGGCCGGGAGGGGCGCCCGACCCCTCAAACTTTTCGCTCAGTAGTGTTATGTATGTAGTTTTCGTATAGAAATTTTTGGGTATATACGTTTTCGACCCCCACGGTTTCATGGTCAAGCTTCGCCACTGTATATACCTAGCCACGTTAATGTCACAAACAAATCATGTCACGTGTGAGTATCACACGTTAATGTCATAATCCTAAAACGTGTAACGAAATCGCAAATGCATTGTTGCCGCCGCAACGCGCGGCGTGAGTAAAAAATCTAGTATAACTATTAAAATGAAAGGTCGGTGGCACAAGAGTACAAAACCATGCATATATGACCTGAGCAAAAAGGCAGCCGTACAAAGCCACTGACCAAAACAATAATGTTATTTGTTGTTTGGTGCATGGTTGAATGAAGCTTTAAATCAAAGGTCAAAGGTCTGACGCGTGTCCCTTTGCTTAATTTTCTAAATGCATTTTGTTATGTACTTTTTCAAAAGACCCTTCACTTCCAAGTATATTACAATAATCCCCCTTCACTTCTCCAAAGTTCGATTTTTCATTTACACATTTCAATCAGTATCAATAAATGATAATAATCAAATCAATTAAACATGCTATCTTTGTTATTATTTAACTTAAATTTTAATTTACGATCAAGATATAGTCTTTTTTATATTATCTATATCTAATAACATTAAGGTCACGACCGTAACGTGTTTAACAAAGTCAAAAACACGTAATATCACGTACGGACACCACACGTTAATGTCTTCATTATACGCTGTAACCGAAATGCATTTATAGGTTACACTGAGTTACATATGGTTAACGCATTACATAATGCGTCGTGTCGCTAGCTATATATATTCAAATTAAAATTTGTTGAAAGGTTCCTTTGACAAAAAAATGATTCTTAGATTATCGACACGTTGACCCGTAACTTTTGATATTTAACAACTTTGGCCCCTCATTTATCTCTACTTGATAACTTCAGACCTCATCTTTTCTAACACTTTAATTCTTTTGATTAAATCACTTAACGGCTTTACACTACAACATGCGAGACATTATACTCCTTTTATCTATGTCTAATCACATTAATGTCACTAACATAGCGTGTGTAATAAAGTCAAAATTGCGTTACGTCACACGTGAGCACATCATCTTCTCTAACACTTCAATTCTTTTGATTAAATTACTTTTACGACTTTACACTGCAACGTGCGATACATTATACTCATTTTTACCTAACCACGTTAATGTTACTAACGTAACGTGTGTGATAAAGTAAAAACGTGTCACATCACGCGTGGGCACCACATGTTAATTTCATCATTGTAACGCATGTAACGAAGTGACAAACGTGATGTTGCCGCCGCAACGCGCGGCACGGGTAAAATCTAGTATCAAATCAAAACAAAACTTAAAGATATTATGGCATCATTTATTCGGAAATAAAAAACACATATACACAATATTATTTAATTTGGGAAATAACATATTTACATAATTCATTTGCTTCATCCTATGGAGAAACTCTTGCAACAAATAATCAGAGAAATCGGGATGTCAATCCCTTCTATATTGACGTTCCTTTCCAATTATTCAAACCCCATTACGCGCCAGTTACTCCCTCATAAAACTCTCTGCTCTGACTCCCCTATTTGCGTGCTCTTGAGTCAGTCGATTGAGATTTGCAGAAGATTAGGTATCAATTGAACTTTTTTCCATATAATACACAGATTCAACCAGTAATAGATGATATGATATCTGAATATGTTTACTTATGCACTGAATATGATTATGTGGTTGAATTGATGGCTTTCCATTGTAGAGGATTTAGGTTTTTAACTACAGAATTGAAAGCTTTCCACCAATTTGGGTTTAGGATTTTTTTATTCAATTTTGCATTTAGGTTTCTTACTAATGAATTGGTAACTTTCATGTTCAAGCATTTTGTTTAATTTGAATACGAACATACTGTCCATAGCTTTATTAAATTTAGTTTTAAATGTGATTTTTTTTAAAAAAAAAAGGCCTATTTAGTACTACAAATTTCATCTTTTTATTATGGTCTAATAATATGCAGTTGATTTGTTTATGTTTTGGTTCAAAGCACCAGTTGTGTAATGTTGACCTGGCAAACGGGTCGGGTTGGGTCGGGTCGGGTCATGGGTCAAAACGGGTTCGGGTCGGAACGGATTCGGGTGGGAACGGGTTTCGGGTCAGAACGGGTTTCGGGTCGGGTCGGGTTGGGTTAGTTAAAAAAATGTTTTTTTTAAGAGATTGTACATCAAGGGGCAATTTTGTCGAGCTAAAAAGGGTCCGGGTTGGTTCGGGTTGAGAATAGGTTCGGGTCGGAACGGGTTCGAGTAAAAAAAGTGGGCTTCTTCAGGTAAGGTAATACTGGTGCTGTTGTTGAAGAAGGTCAACAAAGACTGCCACCAGTAGTCAACTCTCAAGTTCCAGATTTATCTACTTCTACGATCATTGAATGCCAAGGAATTGGATTTGAAGTAATTTTTATGAGTTTTTAAATTTGTAGATAGTTTTAGACTTTTAGTTGAGGAAATTTGATATGTTTAACAACTAGTTTTTATTCTTAAATGATTTCTTTTAGATCTTCTAGTAACTCAGCAAACAAAATTCAAATACAAAAGTTAGTTTCATGACTTATAAATTACACATCATGAAATGGTCCAAACATATTAGATGAGAAATCAACGATTTAGTAGACAAATGCATCAGATTTTAACGTCTTTCAACAAAATCAAAACAAATTGACAAGAATCATGGCATACCCATTTCGAACAAATAAACCAATACATTAAGATCTTAAATCAGTTGTAGACAACTTCATATAAATAGAAATTAAGATTACTGAAGAAAGAATATGGGGATAGAAATTTGACTAATGTATATATCTTTTGTTATGTTAATTGACTATTATTTTCCTTGTAGTACGATGTGGATGTTGATGTTAATGATGATGGTATTTACAAGAACAAGGTCTGAAGATTCTAGAATATCAACAAATCAGTTGGTGGCCGAGGGAAGTGCATCAGCAAGAGTGCCGATAAAGAACCGTAGACGCAAGTCTAAAGACATTACAACCACCGGTAAATATCATAATGTTTGATTATTAAGCAATATTGCCACTAAAGATAGGAGATTGGATTTCAAAGTGCAGGTCTTGAGTTTTATGGCAGTTCTAGACCACTTTTGATTTTTTTTCTTTTTAATTTAAATGCCAACTTAATTTGAAAAATAATGTAGGAATCCATTCCAAGACATGTTTGAATTAGAAAATTCGGTAAACAACCGGTTAAAGTGGGTTGGTTTTAACTTTTAACACATTAGTTTCTAATTTATTTCTCACAAATTTATATATTTCTTTTGGGATAACAAGGGATTAGAGAGGGTTGGTTTTGCTTATATGTTTAAGTGCAGCATGTAAGATAATCATGTCATGTAGGGGTGAGCAAATTGGATTACCCGACCAGACCCGATGAATACCCGACTTGAATCAATACCGAAAACCCTTTATAATAATACCCAAAATAGCTCTTTAAATAACTAATCAGCTTCGGTTCTAATGTCTTTCGGGTACGTCGGTCAACGGGTATAAGACACGCAGACCATATATTCCATTTACTTGTTTTAGTTTATGCTTTTAGGCTAGTGTACCAAATTAGAGTTCAGCAGCTATGAAATCTTCTAATTACAACCCACAACCTAGCCCAATGTTATATACTTACTTCAGTCTAGCAGATTTAAGTTGGGTTTTTTCTTTTGGTTTTTAAGCTGAACCAACCCGAACCCGATTACGTGTGAATTATAAGCACCGAACATTGTACCTACCTGCTTTGGTTCGGGCCGGTGTAGGTAATTTATTAATAATGTTTTCTAATGATTATGAATAATGTTTCTCTTTAGATTCACCTACAGAACCACATGTAGATCCACATGTAGAACAATCTACAGAACAACATGCTAATCCCCCAAAGAGGCGTGGTAAAAGTATAAATCATAGCGTTACAAGGTATTTACAGAATATGCCAGAGGGTTTCAAAATTCCTTTGACACTGGATAAGGCCACAAAAGCCTTCATTGGGACTTCAGCAACCGATTTTGCAACCGAGTTAGGAATAATTGTTCGCGATGTTTTCCCGATGAGATTTCATAAATGGGATTCGGTACCGGAAGATGTGAAAACTCTAATGTATGAGAAATTAGAAGTAAGTTGTATATATCTTTCTTTAAATCATTGAGAAGCTATTATGACCTTACGTTTTCATTTCTATTACTAACATATGTGTTAAATGTAGGGAAAATTCGAGCTACTGCGAACAGATAACGTTTTAATGGAGTATGTAAATAGTCGACTACATATCCAGTGGAAACGCAGCAGGGGTGTTTTGAGTCAGCACTGGAAGAACAATGGAGGAAAAACGAATCCAAGGTTGGCAAGATCTAATATGCATGTTGATTGTCGGAATCAAGACGACTGGAATCATCTATGCGACTATTGGGAGTCAGAAAAAACCCGGGTTAGTATGCTGATTTTATTTACAAATCATAATTTATGTTCACTAATTATGTTCTTATTTTTTCGGGTTCTGACATGTATGTTGAGTTTTAATTTTGTAGAAATATAGTGATCAAATGGAACTTAACAGAAGAAAAAAAAGTAATTATAAGCAGGGGGCTCTTGGTCGATAGCCAATCATGCATTCAAAATTGTAAGTTTACGCTTTTCGACCCGTAATTTAATAAGTTATTGTTATCTAGTAGTAGAATGTTATAGAAAATTTTACTTGTTTGAATAAGCAACTAGTAGGTTTATATATGTTTTAAAAAGATTGATTTCACTTTTTTTAGAATATATTTATTCTTCATTATATAAGTTTTATGATGGCAGAGAAATCCTGAGACTCAGCTGCCACCTAGCCCATTAGAAGTTTACTACAAGCTGCACTATAATGCCAAGAAAAAAAGATGGCTAAATGAAGATTCACATATTGTATATGTAAGCATCTCCCTCTTAAAAGCTTATGAATTAGATTTTTTTGTCAAATATTTATTTGGGTCTCAAAAAGTTTTAAATGTTATTCTTCTACCTTCTATTATGTTAGGATAATATTTGTAAACATAAAGAGGCGGCCATGGCTAGATTGAATACCGAAGGAACCATCGTTACTACTGTTATGGAACACGACGTGGAGAGAGAAGCCATCAAAAGTGTATGTGGCAGGGCTAAAACAATACAATCAGCATGGGAGGTAGGTGTTGGTCCTGTGTTAAGGAAAAAAGATAACTGGATGAAATCGGCAGTCGAATCATCTTAACGAGATTCAACTGAGAATGAAGATTTGAGAAATGAGGTTACTGAACTCAAGGAGGAATTGAAACAGAGTAACGAAAAATACGAAAGAGTGACAGAGTTCTTGAGCCGAAAATATCCAGATTTCGAGAGCACAATATCTACAAATGATGCTGGTGAAGATGATGGTTTGAATGGACTACACAACGAAAGTGACAACACTATCTAGGGAGTTACTTAAGATGTTTATTACTTTTTTTTTCTCTAATACTCTTCTAAATTTCAGAATTGATGAACTGGTGTTATTTTGATTTTCACTGGCTATTGTTATGACATTAATGCTTGAGTTTATTGTGAGTTAAAAAAGCTAGAATCATTTTGACGAATAATATTAATATTGTGTTAATGAGAATGGTTTAATATATAAAACTATAAATTCTATCGGCGACTACTTTTTAGTCCTAGAATATATTTGTTAGGAATTGTAAATGCATGTTAGGGACTCAACTAAAATTGTATTTGCGACTATTTTTCATTATGTAAAAAACCATATTGAAAGTGACACATAGTATTAGAGACTAAAAGATAGTCACTAAAAAAGATATTTGGGACTAACTTAAGCGACTAATTTTCAGACCCTAAATTAACATATTGGAGACTAAAAATATTTGTTATCTTAAACTGATTATCAGTCCCTAAAAGTACATATTAAGTACTAAAATAAGATAGTATGTGAGACTAATTTTTAGTACTTAAAAGAAGCATATTAAGGACCGAAATCATGTGGCACTTGAGAATAATTTTTAGTCTCTAAAACATCTTATTGGATACTAGTTTGACATGGAATCACGAACTTAACAAAACTTATTAGGGACAATACAGACATGTTTATAGGACCGATTTTCAGTCCTTAAAGTAATACACCTGGGACTAAACTATTGTAGTATCCGAGACTAATTTTTTAGTCATCGAAGAAATGCATCGGGGACTGAAATGACATGGTACCAGGAGGTAAGTTTAGGACTGAATTTTTATGTATCTGAGACTGACTATTAGTCCTGTTTGGTGTCGTACAACAGGGACTGATTCTTAGTTGTTAAAACCAGTATCTAGTACTAGGTATCCAGGACTGGCTGGGGACTGGCAAATCAGTCCCTGATAACCATTAGGGACTGATTCTTACGCATCAGATACTGATTTTTCAGTCCCCAAAAGTCATTTTTTTGTAGTGTTAATTGAATTCTCCTATAACAATAGTTATCATTCTAGCATTGAAGCTGCCCCATTCGAAGCACTGAATGGACGAAAGTGCAGAACTCCGGTTTGTTGGGCAGAAATAGGAGAAAGTCAATTATCATGTCCCGAAATTGTACAAGAAACTACCGACAAGATCACTCAAATCAAGGGAAGACTAAAGACGGCTCGAGATCGCCAGAAAAGTTATGCAGACAATCGACGCAAGCCGTTAGAATTCCAAGTTGGAGACAAAGTACTGTTGAAAGTTTCTCCTTGGAAAGGAGTAGTTCGGTTCGGTAAAAAGGGAAAACTAAGTCCAAGGTACGTAGGACCATTCCCAATAATCCAACGAATAGGACCAGTTGCTTATTGTTTACAACTACCAGAAGAGCTAGCTGGGGTGCATGACGTGTTTCATGTATCCAACCTCAAGAAATGTTTATCTGACGAATCCTTGGTAGTACATCTTCAAGATGTAGAGGTAAATGAAAATTTAAAATTTGTTGAGAAACCACTACAGATAGAAGACAGAAAGGTCAAGTTTCTCAAACACAAAAGACTCGTACTGGTCAAAGTCAAGTGGGATTCGAAGAGAGGACCTGAGTACACTTGGGAGCTGGAATCAGAGATGAAACGAAAATATCCCTACTTGTTCTAGTAAATCTCGAGGACGAGATTTTAATAAGGTAGGGAGGATGTAACAACTCTCATTAAAATTACCATTTCTTATCTTAATTTTTCCAATAGGAAACCCTAATTGAGACCCCCAAGTAATCCTGCATAACCCCTAAAATTTTCAGAACAATCGGAATCAGGATCAGGGCCCCTAAAACTTAGGGGGGGTATTTTCTAGTCAGTATTATCTAGACAGTTTTTGATAGGAATCGAATTTGAACGAACGGTTAACTCACCCAAGCTACTGAGACACGGGGCTACCCTATGGTAGGCTGGTGCCCCTCGCGCCACGCGACGGCCCCTCGCGCCACGCGAGGGCGTCGTTTTCCAGATATAAATAGGGGAGTTTGGCAATGGTATTTCGGCGTTGGTTCAACGTTAAAACTCCATTCGTACACTGAGATATCGTCTAAACAGTTCAAAACACACACATAACACGAAACGCTGCCGCGACAACAGGGTAATAACTCGATCACTGCTACGATTTAATGTCCGATCGATAGAAACCTATCCAGTGGATGTTTAATTGCTGCTCAAACTTGGGTTATGCTTTGTCATTCGTCGTGAATTCGATGGATGTTTAAGTATCGCACTTTGTCATTCATTGTGAAGGTTTTGATCTCGTGAGTTTTCGTAAAAAGTTGGATTAAAGTTACTAACCTAGTTTTCGTGTGCATTGTTATATGAATTAGGTTAACAGGCTTATCAGTAGGCTAAACTCTGCCCGATTTAACTTGCAATGTGAGTCATTCTCTTTTTACTAAATTGATTTACAAAACCCTAAATGTTTTCAAGGTTATAATTACAGGGATTAGGTTTTTGTAATCTTCAATTACTGCCGGTATGTGGGGTTTTGTATACATTACTTGTTTCCCGTCACCATTGGACAACGAGTTAGCCAATGGGTGATCTGACCATAGTCACAGATACAGTCGAGTGACAAATACCGATTTGGGGTAATTGGTTGATAAGAACAATGTAATCTCCCTTAATACTGTATATTATAACAAATGTGTCGTTTTGTGCAAAATGAGTGACTCGCCAGTATTTCCCGGCTGATAAAACTTTTTTTAAAACATGTTTCAGGTGATCTGCTGTGATCCAGGAAAAATGCCTTATGGCACTACAAGCTTGATGATGTGGCTCAATAAAACGAATAAACGTATTTTTGTAAAATAGGGGTTTCCTAGTGAAATCGCCTTGATTGTAAATTACGGGGTTATCCCGAATAATTATGAAATAAGATAATCGACATTTTCAAGTTTAACGATCCTGTTAATAATTCCGCTGCCAAATTAAATAAATACCACCCGCGGCTCCTGGAACGGGTTAAACCGGGCCGGGGGCCGTGACAAAAAGTGAGAAGTTTTTATGGGGCAAAGAACAAGAAAAAGCGTTTCAGGCGTTGAAATAAAAGCTCTCAAGTTCTCCTGTGTTGACATTACCGGATGGAACAGAAGATTTGGTGGTATATACTGATGCCTCCCATCAGGGTCTTGGGTGTGTACTAATGCAAAGGGGTAAAGTCGTTGCCTATGATTCAAGACAACTCAAGCAAAACGAAAATAATTACCCAACCCACGATCTAGAGTTGGAGGCTTTCGTGTTCGCCTTGAAGATATGGAGACATTACCTATACGGGGTGAAGTGTACAATCTTCTCAGATCACAAGAGCCTCAAATATTTTTTTCGAACAAAAAGATCTTAATATGAGGCAACGAAGATGGTTGGAACTTATCAAGGATTACAATTGTGATATCCACTATCATCCCGGGAGGGCTAACGTAGTGGCGGATGCTCTAAGTCGAAAGGAGTACCTGCCCCCGATTCGGGTAAGATCAATGAAAATGGTAGTCACTTCCAAACTCCTTGAAGGAATACGAGAGGCTCAAATTAAGTCCTTGGATGCCGAGGACTCAAAGAAAGAAAGGACGAAAGGATTTATCCACGAGTTGAATGAGAATGTGAATGGAATGAAAACGAGGTATGGTCGAATCTGGATACCTCGGGAATGTGATGTGAAAGAATTACTTTTAAATGAGGCACACAAGTCTCGATACTCCGTTCATCCAGGAGCTACAAAAATGTATCGAGACTTGAGGATGAATTATTGGTGGCAGGAATGAAAAGAGATATTGTCAAGTATGTGGCTAAGTGTTTGACATGTTCCCAAGTAAAGGCCGAACACCAAAGACCGTATGGGAAATTGCAACTGTTGGAGATACCGGTATGGAAGTGGGAGCATGTAACGATGGATTTGGTGACTAAGCTTCCCAAGACAAGAAAAGGGCACGATGCAATATGGGTGGTCATTGATCGACTGACCAAAAGTGCACATTTCTTACCCATTCGGGAAACTTATAATTCAGAAAAGATGGCGGAAGTTTATATGAACGAGATTATATCCCGACATGGGGTTCCTGTGTCTATAGTATCCGACCGGGACACCCGGTTCACATCCCGTTACTGGAGGAAGTTTCATGAAGAATTGGGGACCCAGTTACATATTAGCACCGCCTACCATCCTCAAACCGATGGTCAATCGGAACGAACTATACAAACATTAGTTGATATGTTAAGGGCGTGTGTTATGGATTTTGGGGGAAGCTGGGATGATCATCTACCCTTGGTAGAATTTTCATATAACAATAGTTATCATAACAGCATAAAAATGGCCCCTTATGAAATGCTCTATGGAAGGAAATGTAGAACCCCGGTTTGCTGGGGGGAGGTGGGTCAGCGTGAACTCGCGTCAAAGGATGTAGTAGCCGAAACGAATGAAAAGATTGATATGGTTAGATCAAGAATTAAGGCGGCGCAAGATAGACAAAAGTCTTATGCGGATCGACGAAGGCGACCAATTAAGTTTCAAGTGGGAGATCATGTGTTACTAAAAGTCTCTCCATGGAAAGGGATAATTCGTTTTCGTAAACGCGGGAAGCTAGATCCTCGATACATCGGACCATTCAAAATACTCGCTCAGGTCGGGGCGGTGGCGTATCAGTTAGAATTACCACCCGCGTTGGATGAGATTCATAACACCTTTCATGTGTCGCAAATGCGAAAGTGCCTCGCGGATGAGACAGCATACGTGCCTTTGGATGATATTGAAGTGGATGAGAAATTAAATTATGTTGAAAAGCCCGTCGCAATAAAGGATTTTAAAGTAAAGCAACTCCGCAACAAATCTGTTCGGCAAGTGTTGGTCCAATGGCAACATCGAAAAGGATCGGATCTCACGTGGGAAGCGGAGGATGAAATGCGAAAACATTACCCAGAATTATTTGGTACGTATTCAGGTTTCGGGGACGAAACCTTCTTTAAGGGGGGTAGACTTGTAACACCCCAAATTCTCGTATGTCCTAAAAGTATAATGTGTAGTGATGTTTTAATAAGTTAAAATGGAAAATATATAGAATTATGTCAAAATAAAAGTTAGTAAAAGAAAGATGATTTAAGTTAGAAGGTAAATTATTAAAGTGATTAGAGATTAAATGATGTGGGACTAGATGTGTAAATATTGTTATAAAACATGATAAAAAAAAACCAGACTTGAGTCTGGTGTACGATTGTGAGAAAGCCAGGAGGGGCTCCTTCCCTCTCAAAACCCTAAATCTCTAAAATTCCATCAATTGAAAGCCAAATTAGAGAAGAATCGAATGCATGAGCTAAGAATTCTGATTGTCTAAGTATTCTTGATCTCAAGTAAGTGAAATTTCTTGATTTGATGATGTTTGATTATGTGGGTTTAGTGTAATTCGTGAATGTAATGCAAAATTTAGTATGATTAATGGTTGCTATGAATGTCTAGACATCAATAGATGCTAAATTTCGAATATGAGCATGATTAGGGCAAAACCCACTTGCATGTCAAGTAATTATTAGAAATTATGAAGTTCTACATGTTAATTTGATTGTTGTTGATGAAATTGTTATGAATAATTGATTTGGAACCATATGTTCATGGTCAAAATAGTAAATTATGGATTAGGGTAATGATTTTTATTATGAAAGATTATGATTAACCATTGATGAGATAGGATGAACATGTTATAACTACTTGTACACATCATGCTTTGTAGGTAGTATGCGCACCATGTGTTTGATGAAATGTCTAAATAAATTTAGATGTGATTTTGTATGAAAATTTGCTAAATTGATGAGATGTGATCATGGTGGGAATGTATGTGATCTATAGATGTCATATTGGATAATAAGGAATGTGAAAGTAATGGAAGCTAAGTGAATAAAGTTATGATATACAGGAACTAAGAAGGAAGAAGGAGCAAGTCACTCCAAAGCGCAAGGAGCTCAGGATCACGGTAAGTTCATATGAACTTAATTCTCCTTTTATGTTGTTCTACGGATGAAGGTTTAGTTATTAAACCTAAATGTTGAGTTGTGTGTTGTTATTGGTTCAAATGTCGATATGTTATATGTTAGAAAACGGATAAGCGACACAATAGTGTCGGATGTATAATGACCACTCAAGTGGGATAAAATTGTATGGAAAGTAGGATTATGAGATGGTTAAGTAATGACTTGTTGTAAACGGGTCAAAACGATATGTTGTGCTAAGCATGTATGATAAGGGTTACCCGTTGTAAATGAGTAAATTAGGACAAGCATGACGATTACTGTTGACGTTTGAATATGGGCTCATTACGAATGGGTCGAGTGATATGGATGTATGAATGTAACGAGATGTTGGAATGAAAGAAAGTTAATGGAAAGAATGTTTAATGAAAAGAATGTTGCAAACAAGATTTGTCAATGATTGGTAAATTGTTAATGGGTCGATTAAAAGTATGTAAGGTATGTTAGGGATTTTGTTTGAGCATTGTGAATTAACTAATGTTTGATGTTGTGCATGATAGGTAAATCTCATGTTTGAAGTTGGCGAGCTCAGACGAACACACTAAATTGCCCTTTTTGCGCTTCCGGACCATGTTATCTTTTACTAATGGGTCAAAATCATTTTGTTATTGTAAATGTTAACCGTATGACTAGAATAGTAGTAAGTGTTTTAAGAACGTTTGAATCCTTTGGGTTGATTTTGAATTATATTGTAAAAACAGGGAAGCGTCAATGTTACGAATGGGTCATGCCCAATTTTTGTAAAAAAATTTTTTTTGAATGTTTGATCGTTAAGTAAAGTGGATGCCACATATCAAATGAATCACATGTGCCTCTATTTATAGGCTTACAAGATGGGGTTAAGTATATGGAGGGATGGGAGTTAAGTATATGGATAGTCATATAATAAATAGGTAATAATTCATAACACTCCCCCTTGACTATCCACGTGACAAAATAATATATTATTCTTATAATACGCTTGGTGATGCTGCCTCGTTAAAAACCTTGCCAGGAAAACCCAGTGGGATAAAACCATAGCTAAGGGAAAAAGAGTGCAGCGCGTATTATTCTCCCCCTGATGATTTAAGCTCCTTGAGTCGACGCATCCCAATCCCATGAACCAGTTTCTTGAATGTAGAGGTCGGAAGTGCTTTAGTAAACAAGTATGCCAAATTGTCGCTAGAACGAACTTGTTGGACAGTGATATCTCCATTCTTTTGCAAATCATGTGTGAAAAAAAACTTTGGTAAAATGTGCTTCGTTCTGTCACCTTTGATGTATCCTTCCTTAAGTTGAGCAATGCATGCTGCGTTGTCTTCATGTAAAATTGTCGGTCCCTCATCTCTCGTAGAAATACCACAAGACCCACGAATGTGTTGTATTATACTTCTTAACCAAACACATTCTCGACTAGCTTCATGAATCGCCAATATTTCTGCATGGTTAGATGATGTGGCTGTGATGGTTTGCTTTACAGAACGCCATGAGATAGCAGTGCCTCCACTTGTGAATAAATATCCAGTTTGAGATCGTCCAGTGTGAGGATCAGACAAATACCCTGCATCTGTAAAACCAACCAAACTTGTTGTCGATTGGTTAGTAAAATACAACCCCATATCTTTTGTACCTTGAATGTATCGAAATATTTGTTTTGCCCCATTCCAATGCCTCTTCGTAGGGCATGAACTATATCTTGCCAATAAATTTACAGAAAATGATATATCTGGTCGTGTATGACTAGCAAGAAACATTAGTGCACCAATTGCACTTAAATATGGTACTTCTGGACCAAGAATTTCCTTTTCATCGTTCGGAGGTCGGAATGGGTCTTTCTCGACATCATGAGATCTTACAACCATTGGGGTACTCAATGGATGTGATTTTTCCATATAAAACCTTCTAAGTAACTTTTCTATGTAGTTTTGTTGATATACAAGGATTCCACCCTTGAGGTGTTCGATTTGTAACCCGAGAAAAAAATTTGTCTTTCCATGGTCTTTCATTTCAAATTCTCTTTTCAAGCATTCAACTGCCTTTTGGAGCTCCCTTGGAGTTCCAATTATATTCAAGTCATCAACGTATACAACAATTATAACATATTCAGATTCTGACCTTTTTAAGAAGATACACGGGCATATTGAATCATTTTTGTAACCTTCTTTCAACAAATACTCACTAAGGCGATTATACCACATACGCCCAGATTGTTTTAGCCCATATAATGATTTGTTTAATTTAATTGAAAGATGTTCTCGAGAACTGGATGTACATGAGTTTGGTAATTTGAATCCTTCAGGGAGTTTCATGTAAATATCAGTATCAAGTGAGCCATAGAGACAGGCTGTCACAACATCCATTAGGCGCAGATCAATCCCTTCTTGTATTACCAGACTAACAAGATAACGAAAAGTTGTCGCATCCATCACCGGAGAATATGTCTCCTCATAATCAATCCCAGGTCTTTGCGAAAATCCTTGTGCTACTAATCGTGCCTTGTATCGTACGATTTCATTTTTCTCATTGCGTTTTCGCACAAAGACCCACTTATATCCGACAGGCCTTACACCTTTAGGTATAGGGACTACTTGTCCAAAAACTTCTCGTTTATTAAGGGAATCTAATTCTGCCTTAATTGCGTCTTTCCAATTTGGCCAATCATTTCTTTGTTTACATTCCTCAACATATTTTGGTTTTTGATCCTCATTATTTTCCATTACTTCTAGCGCTATGTTATATGAAAAACTGTCATCGACGTCGATTTCATTTCGGTTCAATACCTTTCTAGACATGATATAATTTATTGAGATCTCTTCGTTTTCAGGTACCTGGGGTTCTTCTGGAACCATCATGTCTAGTGTCTCTTCAGGAGACTCTTTTCTTGGCATTATCATTACCTTGACTGGGCCATCATTATTTGCTTCTTTTTTCTTTCGAGGATTTTTATCTTTAGAACCGATTGGTCTACCACGTTTGAGACGTGCATTAGACTCATTTCCAACATGTGGTTGTCCTTCTGGGACACTTATTTTTACTGGAGCATTAGCAGCTGGTATGTGTGACTTAGTCACTCTTTTTGGGTCAGTAAATGCTTCTGGTACTTGATTTGCTAATGTTTGTAAATGAATTATTCTTTGAACTTCTTGTTCACACTCTTTAGTTCGAGGATCAAGATGAGATAGTGATAATTCATTCCAAATTATATTATTATTTTTCAGCTGCTTTTCGTCTCCCCCTAATGTTGGGAATATTGTTTCAACAAAATGACAATCACCAAATCGAGCTGTAAATAAATCACCTGTTGATGGCTCTAAATACTTAATGATCGATGGTGATTCATACCCAACATATATTCCTAACCTCCTTTGAGGTCCCATCTTTGTTCGTTGTGGTGGAGCGACAGGAACATATACGGCACAACCAAAAATCCTTAGATGGGAAATATCTGGTTCATGACCAAAAACCAACTTTAATGGGGAGGAAGTGTGATAACTTGTTGGCCTGATGCGAATTAGTGTTGCTGCATGTAAAATTGCATGCCCCCAAGCAGATGCTGGTAGTTTTGATTTCATAATCATTGGTCTTGCAACCATTTGAAGTCGCTTGATAAGCGATTCAGCAAGTCCATTTTGCGTATGTACATGAGGTACTGGATGCTCTACACTTATGCCAATAGACATGCAGTAATCATTGAAGGTTTGGGATGTAAATTCCCCAGCATTGTCCAACCGAATTTTCTTTATGGGATAATCTGGAAAATGTGCTCTTAACCTTATTAATTGAGCAAGTAGTCGTGCAAATGCCATATTACGACTTGATAGTAAACTCACATGTGACCATCTAGTTGATGCATCAATTAAGACCATAAAGTATCTAAATGGTCCACTGGGAGGGTGTATAGGTCCACATATATCCCCATGTATTCTTTCTAAAAAACTCAAGGATTTTGTCCCTACCTTAACTGGTGATGGGCGAGTGATTAACTTCCCTTGTGAGCATGCAACACATGTAATATCCTTAGATTGAAGAATCTTCTGGTTCTTCAAAGAATGACCACATGAATTTTCTATAATTTTTCGCATCATTATTGATCCGGGATGGCCTAACCGGTCATGCCAAATGATAAAATTTTCTCGATCCATAAACTTTTGGTTTGTGATTGCATTTGATTCAACTGCACCAATTTTGGTACAATACAAACCAGAGGCAAATGCGTGTAACTTCTCTAATATACATTTTTTTCCCGAAATAATATTTGTGATTTGAAGGTACTCATCATGTCCTTCACATGTAGTCTCAAGATGATATCCATTTAGACGAATATCTTTAAAGCTTATCAGATTTCTTTGAGACAGTGGGGAAAATAAGGCATTGTTAATTTTGAGCAAAGTTCCACTTTGTAGAACTACATATGCTTCTCCAAAGCCTTCAATTAACTTTGTTTTACCAGATATAGTACCAACGCTTGCCTCTTTCATTGTTAAACTAGAGAAATAATCCCTTTTCTTTAGGATTGTATGTGTAGTAGCACTGTCTATTAGACATACATCTTCACCATTAATATGAAGTTTAGTTGAATACTCCATATGCTTCAAAACAAAATAAAGCTTCATAAATAAAAGTATAATATGGTTCAAACATAACAATTTCATAAAGTGCCCCAAAAACAAAACATAACAAAATCCCAAACAAAATGTCTTAATAAAACATCAAGGAAATAGCATAATTTTAAATATAATCATTCATGCATAGGGAAAATTGCAAGCATCTAACTGGTTTGTATCAGCCATGATATCACCAGAATCCAAATTAGTTTGCTCGATAAGGAAATCATCATAATCCAGATTAGTTGCATTAGTATGGTCCTTTTCACCACTTGGGACATCAACATTTCCATCTTCATATGTGAAATTTGTCTCTATTCCTTTTTGTTTGTCTTTTATAGATTGTTGGTAAAGCTCTACTAAGTGTCTGGCTGTACGACATGTACCAGCCCAGTGGTTGTTACCACCACATCGATAGCATGCATTAGATGATGTTCCACTTTTCTTTTTACCTCTTTCATCATTGGATTTCTTTTCATTATCATGCAACTTCTGGTGGGTTCTTCTATTTTTGAATTGAACACCATGATAATTCCCCCGACCATATGCACATCCACGACCACGTCCATGACCACGACCATGACTACGACCATGACCACGCCCACGTTGATGGCCACGACCACGTCCGTGACTTCCACTTTGGTCATTATATGTTGCCACATTCACTTCTGGGAATGGGGTTGTACCAACCGGACGAGTTTCATGGTTTTTCATTAGTAGCTCATTATTTTGCTCAGCCACAAGCAAACATGATATTAAGTCACTGTATTTGGTGAAGCCCCTTTCACGATATTATTGTTGCAAGACAATGTTTGAGGCGTGAAAGGTAGAGAATGTTTTTTCCAACATCTCCTTATCGGTAATATTTTCACCACATAGGATCAATTGTGACGTGATTCTAAACATTGCTGAGTTATACTCACTTATAGACTTAAAGTCTTGCAACCTTAAATTAATCCATTCATAACGAGTTCTTGGTAATATTACTGTTTTCTGATGGTCATGCCTTTCTTTTAAATTGGTCCATAGGACAAGTGGATCTTTGATAGTGAGATATTCATTTTTCAATGACTCATGAATATGGTGGCGTAAGAAAATCATTACCTTTGCTTTATCTTGGGTACTCGTTTTATTTCCTTCTTTAATTGTATCCCCAAGGTTATTGGCATTTAGATGGATTTCAGCATCCAAAGCCCATGACAAATATTTTTTTCCAGTGATGTCTAAAGCCATAAACTCAAGCTTTGCAAGATTCGACATGATTAACTATATTAAAGAAATACACATGGGTTAATGTATGTTATATTAGGTTATTTAATAGGTGGAATAATATAATATATAAACCGTTTTGTATAAAATCTAACAATATGTTGTATACCAATCACGCACAGAGACTAAGCATTCACATCCAATCCATTAAAAATATACATACATTCCACTAAAAAACAACTCCTATATCAATATATTTCCACTAAAAACAAATACTTTTTCTCTCTCCTTTTCAATATATATTACATTTTCTCTCTCCTCCACTCACAACCACTTTCAATATATATTAAAAAAGTATAGGGGGTGAACAGTGTCCCCCAAATATACAGATGAACAGTAACATTTTCTCTCTCCTCCACTCACAACCACTTTTTATACTTCTTATATTTTAAAAACCCCCCACACCGATTTTGGTGGTTTGGATGAGAATGCTCTAATAAATATAACAATTGGCGTACCACTAAAAACTAATGCAATTAAGTACATAAACTAAATAAAAAAAAATTGTTAATTTGTTTGTTTAGAGAATACAATCCAATATTGTAATATATTGAATTTCCATTATAATACATATAATAACGTTCCTTGCAATACTTAAGTAAAAATTCACTTTAAAACTTGTACACACTTAAGAATTTTATAAACTAATGAATTTACATAATTTCTCTTTACAAATTTACATTTTTTTCATCTCGTTTCTATATGCAACATTTGATAAGATATGGGTTATAAACTAGATTCCAAAAGCTCCAAAGTAAAAATTAAAATAATTGGGCTATTAGAAACAATTTTATGGAAATAACATAGAGCGGTCAAAACCAATTAACCCCAAATAATGTGGAAAAACACTACTGATATTACAAATTATATATGTGCACTAAAAAAAACACTACTGATATGATTGATTTTACCAGAGATTACAAAGCAACAACATAATATAAAATTCAAACACAACAAGAGTGACAAAAGACATGAATTGAATACATTATAATACACATTATATGCAAATTCGAATAATAGCACTCATTCGAACAACATGAAACTAAATACATTAACAATACTGTATAGTTTAATTACATATTAGATTATCATAAATTACCAAAATTAATAATATTACAAATATAAAATAATAGTATCCATACAGATCATCACATTCACAAGACTACAATTACATACACAAGCAAAATTAAAGAATAATACAGAATCAAATATTATATAAACACATTTAAGCACACTAATTAACAGATTAACATTATAAAAATCATTATTTGGAGTGAAGGTGCTGTCCAGTTTTGTAAAACCATTTTTGTTAACATTTTTTTCATTCAAAGTCAACAAACATATTTACCTATTAACATATGTTATCTCAAAACCTCAAGTGATAATTCCAATAAAAAAAAACATTATCAGTTGCATTATTTTCGATTTCGAACATTAATTCCGATTCAATTTTTTTTCTCTTAACTTATCATCCAAGATATCAATACCAATGACTAAGAAAAGATTAATAAACAAGAAATCCTTGAATTAATATAAAACTTACTTGTAGGATGATGTAATTCAACTTGAAAAGCGAGTCGTGCTGATAACGTGTTTTGAACAACTAGCCTAATAACATAGAGATAAGAAAGAGAGATTGTTGAACAACTAGCCTAATAACATAGAGATAAGAAAGAGAGATTGGGGAATGGATATTTTATTGATATATCAAATGAATCACATGTGCCTCTATTTATAGGCTTACAAGATGAGGTTAAGTATATGGAGGGATGGGAGTTAAGTATATGGATAGTCATATAATAAATAGGTAATAATTCATAACAAAAACACTTTTATAGTTTTAATAAAAAAAACTAAAACAATGGCAATATTGTAATTTTTAACTGAGTGAAAGTTGTATTTTTTGACTGGGGTAAAATCGTAATTTGCCAAAAGCTAAAGTAATGGCAGTACTGTAAATTTGACCCAGGGGCAAAATTGTAAATTTTCACAGGGGCAAATTCGTAATTTTGAATTTGGGGTAACAACATAATATAAATTTGAACTAAGGGCACATGCGTAATTTTAAGCTGGAGGCAAAAGCACAATTTTATTTTGAACCGAGGGCAAAATCGTAATTTTGAATTGGGGGCAAAACATAATTTTATTTTGAACTGGGAAAAAAACGTAATTTTGAAATGAGAGCGAAATCACAATTTTTTAAACGGGGAAAAATCACATTTTTGAACAGAGGGCAAAATCGTAATTTTTAGTTGTGGGCAAAAACAAAATTTTATTTTCAACTGGGGGTGAGAAGGTAATTATGAGCTGAGGGCAAAACCACAATTTTATTTTGAATGGAGGGAAAAATTGTAATTTTGAGCTGGGGACAAAAGCGTAATTTTATTTTGAGCTGGGGACAAAACCGTAATTTTAAAGAGGGACAAAAACGTGATTTTAGAATGAATATAAAATAATAAACTTGTTGGTCCAATGGGAGAGTGCCAGGCAAAGTGGTAATTTTGAATTGAGTGCAAGATCGTAATTTTGAGATGGGGACAAAATCGTAATTTTATTTTGAGCTGGGGGCTAAAACGTAATTTTAAAATGTATATAAAACAATAAACGTGTTGGTCCAATGGGGGAGTGCCAGACAGCTGCCTGGCACTATTCCCCCAACTTACAAATGTATATGTAGTATAATATATACAAAACACACTGTACATGAATTTTGTGGGTATGGATTTGATCTAACAGTGTTCAAACCACCAAGAGCTTAATTTGAGGGGTTTGGACACTGTTATATCAAATCTATAGATAAATACGTACAAAATAACCGGTTAATTAACCGTAATCATAACCGATTAATAACTGATTTAGGAATAACCGGTTAGTGGTTTATTTTAAACTGTAGGTTAGTAACCGGTTATACGTATTTAGTATAAGAACCGATTATTAACCGTTTTTTTAAACGATAGACCGGTTAACCGAAAAAATACTGAAAAATTAAAAAAAAGGCAAAATAACCGGTTAATTTAGCGAACTGATTAAAATTATTAACCGGACCAGTTAAAAAAGTGACTGGTTAGAGTAATAACCGGTTAAAGTCAAAAGTCAAATTAACCGGTATAACCGAACCGATTATTAAAATTAATCGGTTTGTGCACCTATACTTATAGATACCGTTGAATAAAATCCATTTTTCAATTAATTTAGATAAAGAGTAAACTGCCATTTTGGTCCCTGAGGTTTGGTCACTTTTGCCACTTTAGTACAAAACTCAAAACTTTTGAATTTGGGTCCCTTTGGTTTCAGTTTTATTGTCATTTTCATCCAAAAGTAAAATCAGCTCAGATTTCTCAAATAAAATCCTGTTTTTTTTTTCTCATGGGCAAAATGGTCATTATAAGTTTTATTATAACAAATTATTAATTAAAATAATAAAATTAAATACTGTTGTTTGACCTTATAAAAACAGACACTTCAGGGCGAATCTGAGCTGCAAATTCCTAGGCTGCAAATTCAACTGAGGCCTGCCTCCACCACCACTGCTTGATTCCTCCCTCTTTTCCCCCATGTATCAGAATCTGACGAATCATTCCCAACTCGCCTTTCTCTCAAACTATCAAATGCGCTCTCGCTCCCATCGCTGAATCTCGGTTCTTTCTTCCTCTCCCAATTATCCGAATTATCCGCATCCCCACTCGACTAAAATCCCATCCTCCTCTCCTTCTCAAACCCCCCAAACTTCCCCCCTCCACCTCTCTCTCTCTCCTACCAAAACCACTACCAACCATCGATTTCTTCGCAACACTCCAATCATCAATCTCATCCGCACGTAAGAGCCCCAACGGGTCCCTACTAGATCTTCTACCCTCTTCATCACCACCACCGTTACCCCTACAAGATCCCCAACGCGAGTTCGAAGTTTCGTTGTTCCGATCACCGTACGATTTGAAACCGCCGCCTAACCTAGTGCCGACGAGTTCCTTCGTCGTGCGCTGACGTGGAACGGTGGGGAGATTCAAGAGACCTTTGCGGTTAAGCTTTTAGTGGTTTGATAACTCTGATTTAAAGAGCTTGAAACAAATTAACTGAGAGAAAGTGTCTGGGCTTTCTTTTCTTTGTTTTATTTGTTATAATAAAACTTATAGTGACATTTTGTCCCTCAGGAAAAGGGCAAAAAAATCAGGATTTTATTTGAGAAATCTGATTTTACTTTTGGATGAAAATGACAATAAAAATGAAACCACATGAACCAAGATTCAAAAGGTTTGGGTTTTAGACTAAAGAGGCAAAAGTGTCTAAACCTTAGAAAGCAATTCGGATAGTTTACTCTTAGATCAAATTCATTGAGCCTGATGGGCCGGCCCCGGATGTTTGATTTATTGGGCCATTGTAGGTAAAAAAAACATTGGGCCATTTCACAAAAGATAATTCTAGAAGGTTATCTCTGGACGAATCTAGCTTCTTTCTCATAATTCTAAAGTTCTCCATAAACCCCTCTTTCTTCGTTTACCAGTCCACTTCACGCCTTTACCAAAGTGTTGGAACATACCAGAACCTCTTTTTCTCTCAACGACGTCGTCACAAGGTACGATCTGTACAATTTGCCAGATCTGATTTCGTATATGCGTAATTTGTTAGCATCATATTTTTGTAGATTTCATCGATCTAAGTCTGTTGTATCATTAGCAACTTATTTGTGATTTTGAGCTTTGATGAATTTAGATATAGTATAGATTTAGCAGGTTATGGTGGTTTGAGTGTTGTTGCGAACAGAGATCTATGTTTGTTTTTGAGTTTTTGAAGGTTGCTATGCCTGTAGAGCTAATTGGATCAATGTATTTGCTAGAGGATTGCTTGATTTGTTGTTTAACATATGTTATTTTAAAGGAATTTGATCTTCATTATTGGAGCACAACAGAACTTTACAGTTTTTTTTATGTTTGTAATTTTAGCTTCATTCCGCGAGTTAATTTGTAAAACGTTGACCCGTTTGTATTACATGCTATTTTTAGCTGTAATCGGCTTAAAAGAAAGGTCAAGGTTGAATGTTATCGTTTAATAATTCGCAATGTAAAGGCTTGGTACTTCGATCGATACCAAAAATAAATTGTGTACTATGCATTATTGATTGCTTGATTAGTGGAAGCGCGAATTTCGTTACATGTGTTTGCATATGCTATGTAGATGACTAATGGCACATTATGACAAGTTTGAATAGCTTGCTTATACACAGGACCTAGGTTCATATGACTTTTACTTATTTTATGCTATGTAGTTAATACTGGTGATATTATCGGCGATATTGACCAACATTTTACCAATATTTGACCGATATATCACCGATTTTCCGATATCAGTACCTTTCTTCTTAGTTCTACCATTTGTCTTTCTTCTTATTGATGTTGTCAGTGTTTTAAGTCTTAATCAGTTCTTACATGCTACAATTGTTAGTGTTTTGCAGGTTGTAAAAGGTTAATTTGTTAATGGTAGGAGAATTTACTGAATTGTTGGTGTTAAATTGCTATATTTATGAATTCTGCATGATATTAAAATTACCGATATCCCACCGCGATAACCTATATCTCAAATATCCGATTTTTTTACCGCATTAACTACATAGATTTTATGTGTTTCAGGTTGATTTTTGTGGGAAAGAATAAGCTCTTTGCGTAAGCAAGGTACACTGCTAAGCAAAGATGAGTGTGGTAGGATTCGATCTTGGTAACGAGAGTTGTGTTGTGGCAGTCGCCAGACAAAGGGGAATCGACGTTGTTCTTAATGACGAGTCAAAGCGTGAGACCCCTGCTATTGTATGCTTTGGTGAGAAACAGCGGTTCCTTGGAACAGCTGGTGCTGCAACCAGCATGATGAACCCGAAGAATACTATCTCCCAGATCAAGCGGTTGATCGGCCGGCCTTTCTCTGATCCTGAGTTGCAACATGATCTTAAGGCATTGCCGTTTTCTGTTACTGAGGGACCCGATGGTTTCCCATTGATCCATGCTCGGTACCTTGGGGAAACGAAAACGTTTACTCCAACACAGGTTATGGGTATGGTTTTCTCAAACATGAAGACAATAGCAGAAAAGAATCTAAATGCAGCGGTTGTGGATTGCTGCATTGGGATACCTGTTTATTTCACTGATCTTCAAAGAAGGGCTGTCATGGATGCAGCTACTATAGCTGGATTGCATCCTTTACGGTTAATGCATGAAACAACCGCAACTGCTTTAGCGTATGGAATATACAAGACCGACTTGCCTGAGAACGAGCAGCTAAATGTAGCCTTTGTCGACATTGGGCATGCTAGCATGCAGGTCTGCATAGCAGGCTTCAAGAAAGGCCAATTGAAGATATTGGCTCATTCGTTCGATCGCTGTCTCGGTGGGAGGGATTTCGATGAGGTTTTGTTCCAATACTTTGCTGAAAAATTCAAGACAGAGTACAAAATTGACGTGTTTACAAACGCAAGGGCTTGCCTCAGGCTTCGTGCTGCATGTGAAAAGCTGAAGAAGGTACTTAGTGCAAATCCAGAGGCACCGATGAACATAGAATGCTTGTTGGATGACAAAGATGTTAGAGGTTTTATAAAACGAGACGAGTTTGAACAAATTAGCACCTCGATATTGGAACGTGTAAAGAAGCCTCTAGAGAAGGCTCTTTCGGAGGCTCAACTCACAGTTGATAATATATATGCTGTGGAGGTTGTTGGTTCAGGCTCTAGAGTTCCAGCTGTAATCAAGATTCTGACAGAATTCTTCGGGAAAGAGCCAAGGCGTACCATGAATGCAAGTGAGTGTGTCGCTAAAGGCTGTGCCTTGGAATGCGCCATTCTTAGTCCCACCTTCAAAGTTAGAGAGTTCCAGGTATAATCCGCTTTTCTTTTTATGTATATCAGTTGTGTCTGTATATATAAAGGACCTAATTTGGATTGTCTTTTGTTTTGAAGGTCCAAGAAAGCTTTCCTTTCTCAATTGCTTTAACATGGAAAGGATCTGCTCAAGATTCCCAGAATGGAAATGTGGAGAATCAACAAAGCACTATCGTTTTTCCAAAGGGAAACCAAATTCCCAGCATGAAAGCTTTGACTTTCTACAGGACTGGCACATTTTCAGTTGACCTACAATACGCAGATGTCAGTGAATTGCAGGCACCGCCAAAAATTAGTACTTACACGGTACAATAAGCTGATTTAAGACTCAAATTTTTACGAGTTTTTTTTTCCAATATTTTTCATTGCCAATTTCTTTTGTGGACGATAATTTGCACAGATTGGTCCATTCCAAACAACAAAAGGTAACAGTGCAAAGATCAAGGTAAAAGCGCGTTTGAATTTGCATGGAATTGTCTCCGTGGAATCTGCACAGGTGGGTTTTATACTTTGATGGAGTTTTAGCCGATTAAGTTTTTGGTTTTCTTGTTCATTTGTGCTTAAATCATGACAAACATTTCTTTGACTTCCTTCACTGTAGCTTATTGAAGAAGAAGAAATTGATGTTCCGGTGACAAAAGAACCAACAAAGATGGAAATGGATAATACTCCAGCTGATGCGGCTACAAACACCGAAACTGATGTCAACATGCAGGATGCCTCAGGGGCTGAGAATGGCGTTCCAGCTACAGGAGATAATCCTGTTCAGATGGAGACTGATGTAAAGGTTAGTGAAACACATGCTATATCACTGCATATAAAATTGTGGTTGCAAAAAGTTCCTTATGGTTGTGGGCTCTTTTGAAGTTATTAAATAATGGACTAGCGGTTATTGTAGATTTGCTGTTAGAATTAGGTTACTGATTAGGTATCTTGGTTTATCAGAATGTAAAGCAGTTATGTTTTGGTACTTTGGCGTGCAGGTTGAAGCTCCGAAGAAGAAAGTCAAAAAGTCAAACATAACCGTTTCAGAGATGGTTTACGGGGCAATGCTAGCTGCTGACGTGCAGAAAGCAGTAGAAAAGGAGTTTGAAATGGCGTTGCAAGATCGGGTAATGGAAGAAACAAAGGACAAAAAGAATGCTGTGGAAGCCTATGTTTATGACATGAGGAACAAGGTATTTTAATATTTTATTACTCACTTAATATATATTAATTAGTATATACTTATGGAAATACTGACTCACAATCTCCATTCTTTTCAAGCTTCATGATAAACTGCATGAGTTTGTTACGGATTCAGATAGAGAAGCATTAATAGCTAAGCTTCAAGAAACAGAAGATTGGTTGTATGAAGACGGGGAAGACGAAACTAAAGGCGTATATATCGCCAAACTTGACGAGCTCAAAAAGGTTTACTTTCCACACTTCATCTTTCGCTTATAAAATTTTACTTCTAACTCTGCATCTGACACCTGCCAAAACAAATTCAGCAAGGTGACCCCATAGAACAACGGTACAAGGAACACTCAGAAAGAGGATCCAATGTTGACCAATTGGTCAATTTTGTCAACTGGTACAAACAAGCTGCAGCATCTAGTGATCCCAAGTATGAGCACATTGACATGAGTGACAAACAGAAGGTAAATACTGCAAAGAGTAAAATGCCATTTTCGTCCCTGTGGTTTGGCCAGTTTTGCGACTTTCGTCCAAAGGTTGGTTTTTTAGCATTTGGATCCAAAAGGTTTGAAATCTTATCATTTCATCCGGCTCGTTAACTCCATCCATTTTCTCCGTTAAGTCATGGGTATTTCCGTCTTTTTTGTTAACTTAAGGGGCAATTTGGTTTTTTTCACTATATGTACAAGCATTTAGCATAATGTAACATAAAGTGAAAAAGACCGAATTGCCCTTTAAGTTAACAAACAAGATGAACATACCCTTGACTTAACGGAGAAAATGGATGTAGCTAAACAGCCTAGATGAAAATGGCAAGATTTCAAACCTTTTGGATCTAGATGTGAAAAAAACAAACCTTTGGACGGAAGTCGCAAAACTGGACAAACCTCAGGGACGAAAATGGCATTACACTCTACTGCAAATATTTAATCTTTTATGTGGAATTGGCATGATTCATCTTCTCGGTTATAACTCGCTACCATTTCTCAGGTCTTGAATGAGTGTTCGGAAGTTGAAAATTGGTTAAGGGAGAAAAAGCAAATTCAAGACTCACTTCCGAAGCATGCTGATCCCGTTCTTCTATCATCTGATATAAGAAAAAAATCAGACACACTTGACAGGTATATTCTCGTTGGTGTTGATGTTTCTTTGAAGGAGAATATTAACCTAAGACTCTGGTTTTATGTTTGTGTTTACAGGCTCTGCAGGCCGATAATGACGAAACCGAAGCCGGCCCCACCAAAGGCGGCCGCACCCGAGACACCATCCTCACCTGCACCGGCTCAGGCAGGTGAGCAGCAGCCTTCTCAAGAGGCGGGGAATGGCACGAACCCTGACGCCAATAACAATGTCGAGAATTCAGATTCAACGTCAGCTATGGAAACGGAGAAGCCTGAGGCTGCTGAATAAGGCCAGAGCTATTTTTATTTTTGTTTCTTTTTATATCTTGTGTGTCGTTATGCAGGAGAAGGCACTTTATTCTATTTGTATACTCGTCACGAATATAGATTTTGGTGGGCGAAAAGGGGAAGTCTTGTTAGATTTTGTTAAAAATGAATAGACAGTTTCCCTTTGCCTTTGAGATTTAAAAGTCTGTTATTGTACTTGAAGGTGTTCTCTTATTGGATTTTGTAGAGATGCTGCATTTCATGCATAATTTCACAACTGTGTTACATGTAGATTGCAATGATTGGTCGGGTGGGTCTTTCGGTTAAGCTTGGCAAATTGAGTTGGGCTGAAACTAGTTTGGGTCAAGATGGGCTCAGGATTTGAATGTCTCAAGTTGAATGGGTTAGAAAAAAGAGTTGTTAAAATAAATTGGGGAAATGGACTGTATCACCCTCAACTATGCAAAATTGGCCAATATCACGCTCAACTTTCAAGTTGGCTCCCACCACCCTCTACTTAACACTTTGGTGTACCTGTCACCCCGTCGTTAACTAGCTACTAACTTGGTTATCCTACATGGCTAATTTTTGATGATGTGTCTTGTTTTTGATGACGTGTCATGCTGAGGTGGCTAATTATTTTTAAAGAAATCTATATTTTAATTATAATTAATATATATAGTCTAGGGTGAGGTTCGGCTACAAAGTCCATTTTTCCTACAAAGTGTACAAAGTCATAAAACACCACAATTTCAGCCATAAAACACACCCAAAACCCACAAATAACATAGTGAAGATCACTAAAACACAATATCCAAACCCTAACAGTCCTTAAAAACTTCAAACACATCATCATACAACTATAAATATAAAACACAACATGATAATCAACAAAAACACACTAATGTTAGTCATTCGATAATCAAAGCCTTATCATCCAAAACACAACACAAAACCCACAAATATGGTGTTTTAGTTATTTTCACTATGTTATTTGTGGGTTTTGAGTGTGTTTTATGGTTGACATTATGGTGTTTTATGACTTTTTACACTTTGTAGGAAAAATGTACTTTGTAGCCAACTCCAACCCATATAGTCTATACATATATAAAATAATGTGTATACAAGCAGATGCAGATCCCTCTCTCTCTACCTCTCTCTGTCTAGATCTCCCTTTCCCTCCCTCCCTCAGACCCTCGCTCCACCAACCGTGGCGTTTCAGCGGCGGAGCAGGTTAACCGGCAGTGGAAAGTTAACATCTTGGTGGTGCTTAAGAGTGTCTTGGAGGTTGTAAAGTTCATCAAAGTCGACGGTTGGAACAATATGTGTTAACCAAACACTAAAGCAGTCGAGTTCACCAATGTCTCTCTACCTTGAAGGAGACGGCGACGGCAAGATCGCCCCGTCTGAGCTCGTTTATCATCTCCGAAGTCAATAAGGAAAACAAACAAAACAATATTGAAGAGATAACTCTCCTTCTCTCTCTACCTTGATTTACAGAGATGATAAAGGAGACGGCGACGGCTCCATCATCTCCGAAGAAAAACTCACATCTCCGTTTGACTTTAACCGTTTCACTGAGCTCATGAACAAGCACCTCAAACCGGAGCCCTTTGATCGAAAGCTTCGTGACGCCTTCAAGGTTATTGATAAGAACGGAACCATGTTGATCGGAGGCTTCGTCGCTCAGATCTGAAAAGAGAATTGACCATGGCTTCTCGAGTCCAAATCTCCGGTTTCAAGCTTGATTTTAGGTTGTGTTTGTTGTCAATTTTAGGTATTGGTTGTTGTTTTTATCATTGCCGGTGAGATTTGTGCTTCGATCCACGTTGGCAGAGGTGATGGTGGTTGGTGGAGGTGATTGTGAAGTGGGGATGCCGATGATGTTTGTGAGTTTGCCTTGACTGAGAAGGTGTCCGATTCTGTCGATTGCGTGTTTGGCGGTGAAGCCGGTGCCCAAGCCAGGACCATGCCGGACTTGACTGCTTTGTAGGCGGCGATTTTTTTGAGAGTTGTTTGTTGAGATTTGGGAATTGGGAAGATCAGGTTAGGAGAGTGACATTGGTGAAGATTTGGGAAGATGGGTATGGGTAATTTACAGAGATGATAAAGGGTCTGTCCACGTATGCTGTCCACCTCATCATCTCCATGCCACGTAGGATTAAAAAACAAACTCAGTTAGTGATTATTTAACGAAGGGGTGACACTGACACCTAAATGTTAAGTAGAGGGTGGTGGGAGCCAACTTGAAAGTTGGGCGTGGTATTGGCCAATTTTGCATAGTTGAGGGTGATACAGTCCATTTCCCCAAATAAATTCACACGAAATATTCTTACATCTTGGGTTGAAACGAGATTTAAAGAATGCAAAGGTGGTGGCGGTTGTGATAACGGAGATGGAGATGGTGGTAGGTGGTGATGGTAGCAATGACTGCGTTGACTGTGGTGGCAGCTACAAGTTGTAGCCAGTGTGTTCATTTGTTTGGACCAGTTATAAGTTAGCAAATTGACCTGAAGATCAAAATGTCTCGTGTAGTTTTTTCTTACCCAAATCATCAATTATTTACTTGGTGAGTCATAATATGCGTCAAGAGTGTGAGCTCATGTATTTTGACATCAAAATCCAACTTTAGACTAAATCATCTTCGACTGATGAATACAAAATATTTTGTAGGATGGCACAATAAGGATCGTCTAAAAATAAATAAAAGAATTTGTGTCCAGTGACTAGTAATTAATCAAACTAGGCTTGCTTTTTCATATGAAATTTTATACCCCAATAACTGCCAGTTACACAATCATATAGAACTAGAGTACTTCTCCGTACTTTGCGGCTATACGTTACCGCGAGCATTCAGTGGATATTGGTTCGATTTGTTATACTACACATAAGATACATGCACTCGGTATAGAAATCAACGTTTGTTTCACATCGACCAAAAACAATAAAAACGAACGTGGTACCGCACCGATGATCGAATGGTATCGATCGGTTTATATCGTTACAGTACTAGTACCAATATTCACTTATCGGCGATGTTCCTCATGAGGACCCAAAGCTCACCGCTGGGGGCACAGCCGAGCCGACCAGCTTAACCCGCCAAAAGCTGATCGGCATGCACATCACACACTACTGTGCTTGTGTCGGTCTTCTCTTTCGCGACCGCGACGGCTACATTTTTTCCCCAACGCCCTCCCGGATGAGTTACCCGAGGAGTAGCCGGCCGCGGCAGGTGGTGATGCTCATGACGATGATGATAACGCTGAGCCAGGCGACGCTCATCTAAACCGAGAGCTTACACCACCGCCACTGCAAGGGGTGCCTTAGTACCCCCAGCACGTCCTGTACGACCAACTACCACCGGCTGTCGCGCTTGCGTTACAGCAGATGCAAGGCCGACTACAGTCGCGAGTTGACGCCCACCACACTCGTGCTGAGGCCCTTATGATGCGGGCGACATCCGGGCGTGTATCAAGCGTGGTCAGACCCCCTTATCGATGCCGACGTTGTCTCCTCGACCTGGACATGATCAACAGCCGACTGGCACCGCTCAGGATCCGGGGCCGTCATGCACCACTCAGGATCCGGATCCGAAGGTTTAGGATATGTTGTACTTTTTTTTGTATTTTGATTGTTTACGTATTTTGGATTATGTCATGTATATACAAACTTATTATATAGTTAAATTTACGGTTTAGTTTATTTATATTTGTGATTGTTTATTTACAATGTGTAGATTGGTTGTTTGGTTACGTATAATGTATGATATGATATGACACATCATGATACGATACAAAATACAACTATGATACGTCACGATAAAACATAATACAAAATCCAAATACGTTACAATACAAGTACGATATGATATAATACGATACGTCACGATACGATACGATATAATACGATATGTCACGATACGATACAAATATGATACGATATCATACCATAAGTCACGATAAAAATATAATACAAATTATAGAACACATAGAACCACAAATAAACATCAACAACCACACCCACAACGCCAAACTTTAAACTTAAAAAAAAAACTTGGTCGTGATACGGATCGTATAGCCCTATACGACCAATATAAATCCAACCGTCAGACAAAGACAGACCCTGTCAGTTTGCCATGTCTAAAAGTTAACCCTATACAGATCGTATAGGGCTATACATACGATTCATATTGAAAAAGTAAAGTGTGGGGATAGATATCCCGGTGTGCCAATAGACGTTCCTTTATAAAAATATTTCCCTTAGCTTAATACTTATAATCTTTGCTTTAATCACACTATTACCTTTATGTATAAAAATATTCCCCTTAGCTTAATACTTATAATCTTTGCTTTAATCACACTATTACCTTTATGGCTTTATCCGTTATTTAATTTGAAAAACGATACACACACACCCCATAGTCCCCATATCCTACTTCTAAATTTACATCATCGAATGTGATACACCTTGATGTTACTAGACTACAAACCCTTTAGTAATTAAAACTATTGATCAAGCATGATCGATAATTGATGAACGTTTTTAAAAGCTTTCGCGTTTGATGGAGTATTCACGGGAGCATCATCATACTTCTCATATTATATATACACACACGTCTTTGCATATTGTATTTCTAAATTAAAAAAAATATATTTAAATATTATTAATTTTGTAAAAAAATAATAATAGTTACACTTTCTAACAAAAACTATAAATCTTGTTTAGAAATTTTACAAAGTCTATACAAGTTTCCTTGTTTTGTGAACTCTTAAAAAATTAACAAATTTTATAAACTTTTAGAAATCATATATACACACTTTTTTTTTAAATAAGCATCCCTTATACATTGGGGTTGTTTGGCAACTTCTGAATGATTAAATGCTGAACCAGTAAGAGGTCTGAACCATTAAGTGCTAAACCAGTAAGAGGTCTGAACCATTAAGTGCTAAACCAGTAAGAGGTCTGAACCATTAAGTGCTAAACCAGTAAGAGGTCTAAACCATTAAGAACCAATATAATGCTTAACCGTTTAGAGACAAATGTCTGACCAATTCAGATTAGAGGTCTTAACCATTCAGACTCAGTATAATGCTTAACCATTCAGAGGCAAATGTCTGAACCATTCAGACATCTGCTCGCGAAACAAACAGTCTGAACCATTAAGTGCTGAACCAGTAAGATGTCTGAACTATTAAGAGCTTTATTAAGAGGTAAACAAACAACCTCATACTCTACTAGAAAAGGCACTCCGAAAATGAAAATACGGAAAGAAAATAAAAATTTGGAATTGTTTCTTCGGTTATGACCGTCCACACGGATGCCATACCCACAGATGTGACTGCACAACATGGCGTTCATCGGTTTCTCGTCGAGTAACTATCCATAGCCGTACCTAGAGGCTTCTAAATCTAGGCAACGACCTAGGGTCTTCAAAAAATAGGGCCTCCAAGTATTTTAAAAATCTTTATGTAGTATGTGTATTATGTGTTAGGCCCAAATAAATAACTCATTTTTAAATAAAAAGCCTAATTCCAACTCCAACCAATATGCAATTCGTATTTAATTTAGGCTGTCATCGTTATTCTCACAAACTGTAACGTCGCACATGCCCATTTTGCTCAATGGTGACGCCGACTGGGGAAAGGTTAGACGTGAAGAAATTAGGGGAAATTAATGGTGTCACAAGGACAATCTAGGTTGGTTAACGACTACTTTTTTGTAGTAATCTCTATATAATGTGATTCACTTAATCATTGTTTTCCCTAAATTCGTAATTGATACTTTGAATCTTTGAATTTTGATATTCTGCTTGCGACTGAGACTTAGAAGGAAGACAACAGAATCATTGTTTTCTTTATACCCATCCAAAGGGCCCCACCTTTGAAGTTTGCTTAGGGCCTCCAAAACGTTAGAACGGCCCTGTAACTACCTGTGTGTCGTTCGCCACGGTCGGTAGGATCCCACTACGGGTGTTCTTGGGCAGATCGGATTGACTTTACTATTTTTTTAACGACAAATTTCTTTTATTCTATGTTATCTATGGAATTTGAACCAAGAACTCTAAATTTTAAAGGATTGACTTTACTATGGATTGTTTATTTCTTGACAGGTCATTTCTTTTTACTATACCCTCTTACCCTGTTCACTTGTTCAGTATTCACTTAACTACTTGACTATTAAATAATTGATATGCATAAAAAATTTACTTGTAAAATGTATCAATATAAACAAGTACTGTTATTTTCAGCCGACTGCATGTTTCTGCTAAAACCTTTGAGTATTTAATGTTTGAATTTGGATTAGAATCTTAATCATGTTCACAAATGCTCAGTATCCTATGAACTTTGGACTAGCATGCTTATATAATACTCTCTTAACATATTATTCAATAACTAAATATACATATATTGGATTGGGTGTAATTGGAAAAGTCATTGAAGTTAAGGTATTAATAACTTAATGTGGTGTTGCTCCCCTTGAGATCAAGAGTTTGAGCCCCATCAAAGACAAATTTAGTATAATTTAAGCCATTCAAAAAAAAAAAAAAAACTAATATGTGTGTGTATATATATATATTATAAGTAATTACTTAAAACTTTCATTTATACTTACATAATTAATAAGGTTTTACTCCATACATTTTAACTACACCAAAGATTAAATGCTGATAATATTTACAATATTTATATTTTGATATTTACTACAAATCAATTACAACTAACTATTATGGACACATTTTGTAAAACATATAAATGAAAAAAGAATCTAAAATTTACTTTCATGTCTGTCTTATATTTAGAAAATTTAGAACCTTTAATAGTTTTCCATTATTGTAAAACAATTCATAATTAGTTAGGAAATAAGTTTAACTAGTATTTAGGACTCGCGCTTTGTGGCGAGACCGTTAAACCGAACAAAAAATAGACGTAAAAATGTTGAACCACACACTCTAGTTTCGGTGTGTTAACTTGCAAAGTTAAACCAAAACGTAAAACATATAAAAGAATAACTAAGTCGACTTAGAACCCATGCGTTGCGATATGAAAAGTACAGATAACCAAAGTTGAAAGTAGAAAACTATTCGGGTTAGAAACGAAAAAGAATTTGTGACAAATTTGTAAAAAATGAAAAATTTGAGGTTAACAGTAAACAAAAGTCAAATAAAAGATTAAAAAAAAGTCAAGACAAAATGAATAGTAAACATGTAAGGTGGAGAAAAGTTGATAAATTATAAGTTGGTAAATAAAAGATAAAAAAAAGTCAAGACAAAATGAATAGTAAACATGTAAAGGGGAGAAAAGTTGGTAAATAAAAGATAAAAAAAAAAGTCAAGACAAAATGAATAGTAAACATGTAAAGGGGAGAAAAGTTGGTAAATAAAAGATAAAAAAAAAGTCAAGACAAAATGAATAGTAAACATGTAAAGGGGAGAAAAGTTGGTAAATAAAAGATAAAAAAAAAGTCAACACAAAATGAATAGTAAACATGTAATAGTAAACATGTAAGGGGAAGAAAAGTTGATAAATTATAAGTGGGTAATAATTGGTATTTTAAATATACTCAAAATTAACACTCATGATAATTATAAATCACTTTAATAATCAAAATTATCTTTTATTTCTGAATTACCTAATTTAAGATAGATGATTATTTTATTTATTTATAATCATAAAATATATTGTAGTTTTCAGTAAATAATATAAAAGACATATTTGATGTATTTGCCGAGACGTAGGGATGGAAACGAATCATGCCTAAATCGATATAAACTAAAGCCTCATTCGTTTAAGTAAATGAATATATGTCTTAAGCCCGACTTATTTACTATATATTAATTGTATAATTATTTTAATTATACACATACTAGTTATATATATATATATATACACATATATAATTTCATCATTCTATTGTAATCATAAATATGTTCATATACTTACTATATTAAATAAAGAGTAAATTACGTTTTTGGCTCCTGTGGTTATATCACTTTTACTATATTGGCTCAAAATAAGAATTTTTAACAGATTTGCCCCTGTGGTCCCTATAACTAACCGTTTTGGCCCCTAAATCTAACCAAACCCTAACTCTGGTTAATTATTAGGCACATGATGGGTAATATGGTAATTTCCCCTTCCCTTTAAATCTAACCCAGATTTTTCAAGAACATCATCATCTTCAACCATCATCATTGTAACACCCCGAAAACGGGTATGGTAATTAAACTCCGTTAATGCTGAAGGACGGGTAAAGTACCGTTAGTGGCAAAATTTACCCGGTAAATGTTAGGATTTAAATAACTAATCCTAATAATAAATAAAAAGTGAATAAAAAGCTTTTAAGAAATAAAAGCTTAAAAGGCCCGAGATTTAACGGGACTTAAAAACATAACGGGTTATAACTTCCCGAACCCGCTAAAGTAACAAGGAATAATTAACCTAGTTAGTAGCCTGTGATTAAATGACTAATGGTGAGTTATAGCTTCATTTGATCAAAAGGAAACATGAGGGACTAATATTGTCAAGTGGGGAAACTTGTTTTATTAAAATAAAAGCTAAACACCAAAACACACACTCAAAGTGTGTGTTCTGGTCGACATTTCTAGAGGAGCCAGGAGCTCTCATCTTCAAAACCCTAACAAGCAAAAATTCAAGCAATTGGAAGGGCAAATCACACCCAAATTGAAATCCAAGCATGGATTAATGATCACCTCAGCGAAATGATCATAAGGTATGTAAAATTTCGTTGAATGATTCTAGTTGAAATTCTGAATCAATACTTGAAACTCGAAATTTATGATGCATGATGGTTGCTTGGATGAAATAGGAATGAGATAGTGATTAGGAATAAACCCTAGTCAATTACTTGTAGAAATTTTGTTTAATTCTTGAGAATTCACAATCACCATTGAAGGTGATAAGTGGGTTTTGTAAGAATATGTTAAACACTAGAATTTTGATTGTTGTTCTAGTGTAATTGAGCTCTAGGAAGTGAATGCAGATTTTGTTAATATGAAAAATTGATTTGAACATGCTTAATTGATGTTAAGCTTGGCTAAATAACTAGTTATGGAAATCGATTGTTGGTTTTATAGAATATGCCCACAAGGTGTTTGTTAAAATGCCTAAGTGAATGATTGTAAGTTGAGAGTTCGAATGAAACGCGTAATTTCCTTGTTAGATTATTTACGTGAAAGATGGGGTAAAGCGGGTTCTAATCATAATGTTGAATTGACTTAATTGTGCAAAACATGTGATCAAAAAGTAGTTAAACTTTGATAAGCTAAGTTAGCTAATCATGAAGTCGAATAGTAGCTTCGGCATAGTAAATAGGTGAGGTGGAATAGTCGTGATTTATATGACTAATTTAACCGCCTTGCAAATGATTGAAAATAGTTTGACGCCTAACGAGCTAGGTGGAGGCTTGGGAAAGGAAGCGGGTCAAACAAATCAAGAATGGAGGAAAAGCATAATTCGGATGCAAGGTAAGTATAGCTTACACTAGTCTTATATGTTAGAATATTCTCTTATCGTATTAGTTACGAGTAAGTTAAATGCATAATTTAGGTATGATGTTCCGACGTGTAAACGTACGGAACAAGGTAGCCGAGCATGACAAGAAACCATGTTGATGGTTTAAAAGGAATTAAAATGGTAAATTGGTCATGCGTTGACCATAACTATTTGTTTTGAAAGACACTGTAAGGCGTAAGCCATGATAGGCCAAAAAGTGTTAAGAAAACGATTAATACGTGAAATGACCACACGGTGTAAACCGAAGCGAGTCATATAGATGAGATGGTAATAAATATCATCTCGCCAACATAATCGGTCACTTAGACCAAATGGGTCAAAAGGTGAAAAATATCACCCTTTGACAATAACGACTAATGATTATTGTCGAGCTATATTATTTCAGGTGTAAATGTCAAACGGGTATTAGAAACGCTATGAACTAGCGGTTATAAAAGCAAGGTATTAAAAACGGGTCAATAGATTGATCTGCGCCAGGTATGTGAAATAGGGCAACACTCATTTAGAACATGTGGTTCAAGAGTGTTAAAAGAGGTCAAAATGGACATTTGGTTACTTGATAAGTAAACCAAATGTTTTAAGTAATGAACATAGCGTTTGGAAAGCTTAATGACTTTTCAAACAAAATCATAGGTTAAAAGAGGGATTATGGGTCAATTATACTTTCAAAAATCCTTCATTGTTAATAAAAGACTAAAAAGGACCAGAACGCCCTTGGAGGCTAAATTTAAACAAACAACCTTTAAAAGTTGTTTGGAAATGATTATTACGATTAAATAAATACGTAGGACAAGTATGGAAGTTGAAAGATGTATTACGTTAGTCAAACGGCTCTATTTGGGTCTTTGCCGTAAAATAAAGAGTTAAGAGGTAAAACTTGGCTTGCATAGATTACCTTAGTAATATCACCATAAATATAGTTGTGGTGGAAGTTCATTTGACAAATATTGCGAAGATAGGATGCTAGAAACAAATAATTATGAATTATGCGGAAAAAGGGTTTAAATACCCTTAACGGGTCAAAATAAGCATTTTAGTACAAACGGGTTTAAGAGTATACATAAACCCGTGAATTGAACCTAATATGATAGATAACATTGAAATTATAAGATTCATGTGATATAGGAATCAAACAAATACGTTTGTTTGATAAAATCGCGAATGGGTCAAAATTTGGTAAAAAGGGAAATAAGCCGAAGACTTAAAAGTCTTAAATCTTGTTAAGCCGGACGTCGGATTTTAACTCCATATGATGGAGAATCAAATTACAAACATGTAGGAAGAAACGGTAGGTCAAACGGATAAGCGGTTTGAAAGATACGAAAGATTTCGTGTCAAATTACGGCGAAATGGAAAGGTGGGATGCAGGTGCCACCGTAAATTACGGTGCTACCGTAATTTACGGTGGACCTGATGTGGTTACGGTAGTAACCTTCTGATTTACGGCAGAAGAATAAGAACCAAAGGGCCACCGTAAATTACGGTGCCACCGTAATTTACGGTGGAGGTTATTTTCAATTTCTTGTTTTTAGAATAAATTGTTTCCCTGATTGTTCGAATACGTTTTAGACCCCGTAAGACTAAAGCATTTCACGTTTAATGAAATGTAGGTACACTTTGGGATGCCGGAAGACGATCAAGCTCAACGAAGAACCGAACACGATAAAGACACACGCTTCCGCACTTTGACACAATGTAAATTTTAAACAACGAATTCAACCACGTTACGTAGAATAACTTATGATTTGTAAAAGTTTTAAATAAACCCGTATTTCCAATGTATATGATAGTGATTAATTACATGATTATCTTTCAAAAGATACGTTAAACCTTGGTTTACAAGAACGGGTGTTACAAGTTGGTACCAGAGCCTTGGTTTAAGAGATTCGAGTATGGTGGGGAGGAACCATGCTTGGACTTAAACCTTATGCTCTTGACAAAGGATAGTGTTCGGTTCGAAGCTTGATCGCAAATCCGGTAAGTACAAGTATGTTAATAGTTTAGCATGCTAAAGTGTTGTAAACAACACATAGGGCTATCGTGTGATACACGTTACCCCAATTAAAATGAATGATATAGTTGACGAAAATACGCGCGTTGACGCGTATAGTAGAAAAAGCCTTGTATTATAATACGGGCGATTATTGAAGTTGACATTACTAACTTTTGTGAATGTTTTAATTGAAGGACACTCGCGTTTGAAGACGACGAGAGTCAAATGAATTGTGGATATGATGATGGAACGGTCCGAAGTATGACAAGAGGAGCATGCTCACCAAGGACTAAATCGCGTAACGACCGCGAACAAGGTTAATGGCAAGGAACGCCCGTCGGGGCAAACATTACCAGGTGCATATTTTAAATAGTCGCACAAATAGTAATATGCAACAAATATGAAGAAATTGAAAGTTGCATATGTAGATTAAAAACTTGGAAAAACCCGAATAGAAAATATGTTCGGATATTGTTTCCAAGAGAAACAAGTAGAGGCATTACTTACATAGGGTGTGATGTGAAAACTATAAAAAGGTCATGCGTGTCATGTGTTAATCGCTTACTCTGGCCAAGTAAGTAGTGGCATATGATACCATGAACTTCTTATGGCGGGCACGTTTACATCCGATGTAGTAAGGGCGGGGTGAATGGGACTAATTAAAAAGTACCCAAATGAATCAGATAAGCAAAATATCTGATAATAATGTAAACGCACAACCGAGTGACGGAAGCGTATTACATTAGGATAATGAGCCCGCGTGAAGGGACAAAGAAGCATGTAAATTGATTTAGACAAGTATTGGGAGGGAGTGTACTTACACTCGAACCCATAAAACGCAAGCATGTAAAATGATTTAGACAAGTATTGGGAGGGAGTGTACTTACACTCGAACCCATAAAACGCAAGCATGTAAAATGATTTAGACAAGTATTGGGAGGGAGTGTACTTACACTCGAACCCATAAAACGCAAGCATGTAAAATGATTTAGACAAGCAATGGGAGGGAGTGTGCTTACACTCGAACCCAGAAAACGCAAACATGAAAAATGATTTAGACAAGCAATGGGAGGGAGTGTACTTGCACTCGAACCCGGAAAATGCAACTATGTCCCTTAACGGGCCGTTTTTGTAAAACGTCAGACGTAAGGACAAAGTCAGAAAATTTCGCCCAGAAATAAACAAATGAAGCCTTAGACTACGGTCAAGGTCAACTAAAGCTCATAAGCGAAAATATACGATTTTAAACATAGCAAGTCATGCTTTGAAGCTATATATGAATATATATATATACATTTGAATGTAGATACAAATAAAAGATGATTTACGGGATCATCATAACCTACGGGATTAAACACGGTGTTAAGGTCTACGGGACCAGAATGACACTTGGGCCACGAAAAGAAAAGGAAATAAACCTTAGTGTTTTCAGTAAAAAGGGAGTGAAGACCTAAGGAAATAGCCTACGAGGCTACGTGAAAGAATCTATGGGTTACTTAACAAAGCGAGAGAACCAGTTGAAAATCCCCGCATAAAACTAAGACTGTAAAAGAATAAATTACAGACTGTCAGTGTCCTGTTACGGATAATTGACGAAAGATAAAGAGAAGATCCTAAACTAAAACCTTGGTTTTAGTAAGAAATAACGTTTTTTTTACGAATGAGAATCCTGATAGGAAAATTGAATATTAAGCATGAAAAGTTCAAGTCTTGACACCGATAGGCGCAAGACGTTATATTCAAAAAGTGATATTTCGGAAAGGAAATTTTGGATATAAATTAAACATGATGTAACACGATCACGGTCAAGAAAGGTAATGTGAAGTTGAATCACATTATAACCAAGCGAGCGGCAAAAAGAAACCGGACTAATAAGTCTAGATAGTGAAACCGGTTAAGGTCAGCAATTTAAGTTAAGAAATTTGGTTTGCTTGTAAGCGGTAAATTCGGTATAACTGAACCGAATAAATAAATTTGAGAATAAAAAAAAAAAGGAATTGTTGCTAAAAGTGAAAGAATTCACTAAAGACCTTTAAACGGGTTAAAGTAACGGATTCATAAAGAATTCAATGATATATGAAAGAGATGAATATCACTAAGATGATTAAACTAGTGGAAATAACGAGATTACGTTATTCAAGTCGCATTATGTCATGTAAGATACGTAGACAATTATTAGCCAAAAAGATGTTACCATACTTTTCTGGTAATACTAACAATTGGTTAAAATTATAAGTAATGTTTAAAGGAATTCTCGGCTCAAATACGTTGAGTGTAAACTCAATGAATTATATCATAACAGGTTTCGAGGACGAAACCTCTTTAAGGGGGGTAGACTTGTAACACCCCGAAAACGGGTATGGTAATTAAACTCCGTTAATGCTGAAGGACGGGTAAAGTACCGTTAGTGGCAAAATTTACCCGGTAAATGTTAGGATTTAAATAACTAATCCTAATAATAAATAAAAAGTGAATAAAAAGCTTTTAAGAAATAAAAGCTTAAAAGGCCCGAGATTTAACGGGACTTAAAAACATAACGGGTTATAACTTCCCGAACCCGCTAAAGTAACAAGGAATAATTAACCTAGTTAGTAGCCTGTGATTAAATGACTAATGGTGAGTTATAGCTTCATTTGATCAAAAGGAAACATGAGGGACTAATATTGTCAAGTGGGGAAACTTGTTTTATTAAAATAAAAGCTAAACACCAAAACACACACTCAAAGTGTGTGTTCTGGTCGACATTTCTAGAGGAGCCAGGAGCTCTCATCTTCAAAACCCTAACAAGCAAAAATTCAAGCAATTGGAAGGGCAAATCACACCCAAATTGAAATCCAAGCATGGATTAATGATCACCTCAGCGAAATGATCATAAGGTATGTAAAATTTCGTTGAATGATTCTAGTTGAAATTCTGAATCAATACTTGAAACTCGAAATTTATGATGCATGATGGTTGCTTGGATGAAATAGGAATGAGATAGTGATTAGGAATAAACCCTAGTCAATTACTTGTAGAAATTTTGTTTAATTCTTGAGAATTCACAATCACCATTGAAGGTGATAAGTGGGTTTTGTAAGAATATGTTAAACACTAGAATTTTGATTGTTGTTCTAGTGTAATTGAGCTCTAGGAAGTGAATGCAGATTTTGTTAATATGAAAAATTGATTTGAACATGCTTAATTGATGTTAAGCTTGGCTAAATAACTAGTTATGGAAATCGATTGTTGGTTTTATAGAATATGCCCACAAGGTGTTTGTTAAAATGCCTAAGTGAATGATTGTAAGTTGAGAGTTCGAATGAAACGCGTAATTTCCTTGTTAGATTATTTACGTGAAAGATGGGGTAAAGCGGGTTCTAATCATAATGTTGAATTGACTTAATTGTGCAAAACATGTGATCAAAAAGTAGTTAAACTTTGATAAGCTAAGTTAGCTAATCATGAAGTCGAATAGTAGCTTCGGCATAGTAAATAGGTGAGGTGGAATAGTCGTGATTTATATGACTAATTTAACCGCCTTGCAAATGATTGAAAATAGTTTGACGCCTAACGAGCTAGGTGGAGGCTTGGGAAAGGAAGCGGGTCAAACAAATCAAGAATGGAGGAAAAGCATAATTCGGATGCAAGGTAAGTATAGCTTACACTAGTCTTATATGTTAGAATATTCTCTTATCGTATTAGTTACGAGTAAGTTAAATGCATAATTTAGGTATGATGTTCCGACGTGTAAACGTACGGAACAAGGTAGCCGAGCATGACAAGAAACCATGTTGATGGTTTAAAAGGAATTAAAATGGTAAATTGGTCATGCGTTGACCATAACTATTTGTTTTGAAAGACACTGTAAGGCGTAAGCCATGATAGGCCAAAAAGTGTTAAGAAAACGATTAATACGTGAAATGACCACACGGTGTAAACCGAAGCGAGTCATATAGATGAGATGGTAATAAATATCATCTCGCCAACATAATCGGTCACTTAGACCAAATGGGTCAAAAGGTGAAAAATATCACCCTTTGACAATAACGACTAATGATTATTGTCGAGCTATATTATTTCAGGTGTAAATGTCAAACGGGTATTAGAAACGCTATGAACTAGCGGTTATAAAAGCAAGGTATTAAAAACGGGTCAATAGATTGATCTGCGCCAGGTATGTGAAATAGGGCAACACTCATTTAGAACATGTGGTTCAAGAGTGTTAAAAGAGGTCAAAATGGACATTTGGTTACTTGATAAGTAAACCAAATGTTTTAAGTAATGAACATAGCGTTTGGAAAGCTTAATGACTTTTCAAACAAAATCATAGGTTAAAAGAGGGATTATGGGTCAATTATACTTTCAAAAATCCTTCATTGTTAATAAAAGACTAAAAAGGACCAGAACGCCCTTGGAGGCTAAATTTAAACAAACAACCTTTAAAAGTTGTTTGGAAATGATTATTACGATTAAATAAATACGTAGGACAAGTATGGAAGTTGAAAGATGTATTACGTTAGTCAAACGGCTCTATTTGGGTCTTTGCCGTAAAATAAAGAGTTAAGAGGTAAAACTTGGCTTGCATAGATTACCTTAGTAATATCACCATAAATATAGTTGTGGTGGAAGTTCATTTGACAAATATTGCGAAGATAGGATGCTAGAAACAAATAATTATGAATTATGCGGAAAAAGGGTTTAAATACCCTTAACGGGTCAAAATAAGCATTTTAGTACAAACGGGTTTAAGAGTATACATAAACCCGTGAATTGAACCTAATATGATAGATAACATTGAAATTATAAGATTCATGTGATATAGGAATCAAACAAATACGTTTGTTTGATAAAATCGCGAATGGGTCAAAATTTGGTAAAAAGGGAAATAAGCCGAAGACTTAAAAGTCTTAAATCTTGTTAAGCCGGACGTCGGATTTTAACTCCATATGATGGAGAATCAAATTACAAACATGTAGGAAGAAACGGTAGGTCAAACGGATAAGCGGTTTGAAAGATACGAAAGATTTCGTGTCAAATTACGGCGAAATGGAAAGGTGGGATGCAGGTGCCACCGTAAATTACGGTGCTACCGTAATTTACGGTGGACCTGATGTGGTTACGGTAGTAACCTTCTGATTTACGGCAGAAGAATAAGAACCAAAGGGCCACCGTAAATTACGGTGCCACCGTAATTTACGGTGGAGGTTATTTTCAATTTCTTGTTTTTAGAATAAATTGTTTCCCTGATTGTTCGAATACGTTTTAGACCCCGTAAGACTAAAGCATTTCACGTTTAATGAAATGTAGGTACACTTTGGGATGCCGGAAGACGATCAAGCTCAACGAAGAACCGAACACGATAAAGACACACGCTTCCGCACTTTGACACAATGTAAATTTTAAACAACGAATTCAACCACGTTACGTAGAATAACTTATGATTTGTAAAAGTTTTAAATAAACCCGTATTTCCAATGTATATGATAGTGATTAATTACATGATTATCTTTCAAAAGATACGTTAAACCTTGGTTTACAAGAACGGGTGTTACAATCATCATCCCCAGATCTTCAATTAAATCTAACCCAGATTTTTCAAGAACATCATCATCTTCAACCATCATCATCATCCTCAGATCTTCAATCCCAGATCTTTAACGAACATCATCTTCAACCATCATCATCATCCCCACATAAACTTCAAACACAAAATCTAACCCAGATCATCATCATCATCATCCCCACATAAATAACATCCAAACACCCCCTAAATTCCTAACACAAAATTGTCAAAAAAAACATAACAAAATACAAACCTGAAGATGAAAATCCACATAACAAAATACAAATCTTACAAAATACAAATCTAATATCCCAAGGTGAATAACCCAGAACAAGAATATCATTATAACAAGTATCACTATCTACAAGAAATCAAAAACATACTTCACTTGGAACAAATCAAAAACATCACGCGATCGATGAGTGTAGGTTCGCTGGAAGTTGCAAACTAAAACATCTCCGCCGTCAACATCACCCACCTCCTCTGCCCATTCCCAGATCTCTCCGACCTCCTCACCACCACCACCGTCGCCACCGACCTCTCCGCCAGCACTTCCCTCACCCTCCTCGCCGTCCCCAACCCCATCCCCCGCTCCTCTGACCTCCTCCGCCGTAACCCACCCTCCTCCTCCATCGCTGACGTCATCCGCTACCACATCCTTTTACAATACCTCTCCCCCTCCGACCTCCGTCGTAACCCACCCTCCTCCTCCCTCTTCCAAACCACCGTTGTCAGATCTCCGGCAGCCTACTCCCAACAACCCAACTGCATATAACCATCTTTGAAATGTCTGCTTCGAAATTAGGGGTTTGAAGTGGAGATTTTTATGCAAGATTTGTGGATATATGAATGGGTTTGTGAGTATGTACAGAAAGACGAAAAGGATCTGAAAGAAAGTGGTGTTGTGAAGGAGATGAGTGAAGATGAAATAAGATGAAGTGAAAAAAAAGTTAATATAGGGTTTTATTTATTAAGTCATAAACACAGATCTTCATTTAATTGTTTTTAATATGTGGGGGAGGGGAAATTACCATATTACCCATCATGTGCCTAATAATTAACCAGAGTTAGGGTTTGGTTAGATTTAGGGGCCAAAACGGTTAGTTATAGTGACCACAGGGGCAAATCTGTTAAAAATTCTTATTTTTGGCCAATATAGTAAAAGTGATATAATCACAGGGGCCAAAAACGTAATTTACTCTTAAATAAAAATATTACACTTCTTTTCTAAATTAGGCTTAAGCGCGTGTGTTTGAATTCAGCTTGATTCAAACGTATAACTAGTCGGTCTTAAATAACTCAACAGACTCAACCCATTTCCGAAAGTACAATAATGCAAAGTATTATAATTTCATCATTTCTATTGTAATCATAAATATGTTTATATACTTACTGTATTAAATAAAATTATTAAATTTCTTTTCTAGTGGTGGCCACGTGTATTTAAGTTCCATCTATGGTGGGTCTGGGCAAGTTTTCCCCTCCAGGTCTCAAGTTCGAGTCTGGGTTATAGGGGTTTCTCATTGAGGGGTTTAAATTAGAGATCTATTGTGTGAGGGGGCTCTCTAGCGCGGACCCGATTAAGACAACGTATGCTAGGCCTCCCAACATTCGCAAATAATTCACACCTTTAAAAAAAAAATAACAAAAGATATAGAAATATAAATAATAAAATATACTCCCAATCAATGTTTAAAAATGGGTGCCTGCGTGGGACCGACAGTTTTCCTCTCACAAGGAGGGGTGTAATCAGGAAGTGGGGGATGTGTATAGAATGAGCCTTAAAAATTTCAATCGCCTCAAAATCGATGCTAGATTGGTAGGATTAGTCAATCAAATCACCAACCATATTCAAACCGTTATAAATCTCGATAACTCAATAATGAGAGGAATAGTATTTATTATTTCAATTTTTATTAGTATTTATATACTATTAATTTTAAAGATTTGTGTGCATATTTGATGGTAAGTTGTACTTAAATAGTTGTACCTTAATCAAATATAGGTTGTAAGTTGTACTTAAGTGGTTGTATCTTAATCAAATAATAATGGTTTCATTACGTTATCAAATTCAATCTGTTTTGTATGCATGTATGGTTGCAAATTGTACTTAAGTGGTTGTACCCTAATCAAATAATGGTTTCATTATCTTATCATATTCAATCGGTTTGATCAATTCAAAGTTGTGTTGTTTTATTTGTAACTTATTATTTATAATAATCTAATTAATTTAGCAAAAATCTTGTATAAATATAATTTGCAACATATTGATGCAATGGTTTTTGTAATGTATTCATTATTGTTTGTATAGTGGTAATGATATATATTATATATAGATTACGATGAACATGTCAAACGAGAAAAAATTGACGCGGGTTCATCGTAATGCGCGAGTCCTAGATCAACTTAGTTATTTTATTAGATGTTTTACGTTTCGACGTTTCAGTTTAATTTCTTCGCATTACACCGCAACTTCAGTGTCGGTGGTCTCTGACAGTAGTATGACATTAGTGCTCGCCTCCGCCCCAACGCGGGGGGCGGCGGCGGAACTAGCCCAAAAATTTAGGGGTATCCCAATTTTTTTATTTTTTAGACCAGGGGTATCATTTGTATAACGGAGATGAAGTTGAGGGGTATTTTTACACTACGGAAACGGAGTTAAGGGGTATTTTTACACTATGGAGACAGGGTTGAGGGGTAGCCCTTGCTACCCCTACTAACATTCTAAGTCCGTCCCTGGCGGGGGGTGTTTAATACCAGTTTTACCTATTTTATAACTTTTTTACAAAAAAACTGATGAAGTACACCATATGCCTATGGCTTTATAGCCTAGTGGCATTTTCGGGGTGTGATGAGACTTTGGGATTAATTGGTCCTGGGTTCGATTCCTGCAAGAAGGTTTTTTTCCTATATTTATTGGGTTTCCTCCTGAATTGGTGTATAGGCATTATGCCTAGTGGAGATGAATATGATCGGGTGGTTCAGCTGGTGATACGATGATAACTTCAGTGGTTCGTCAGTGATCCAAATTTGCCGTTAAAAAAAAAGTACACCATGAGCATAACTTTTTTACAAAAAAACTGATGAAGTACACCATGAGCACATGAAACATGTTACATGCCTTCACACATGTTCACTCACTTGCCTGAAATGATAAACCATACGCTTACAAAACATAAAATAAAAAATTATCAATGACGATTAAAACTAAACGATTACATTTTAATTGCATAATTAATTTTGTTCAAAACACAATCCATAAAATCTAAACCTTCAAATCTTTAAATCAATCATCTCTTGCGGTGAAACATTGCAGAATTAGGAGCAGCAAAACGGGCCGAAAACGACCTCGATAAATCATCCGAATCGTGCGACATTAACCCATGATCAAAGTTTTGTGCATACTCACCAGCCTCGTAGCGAAATCGTGTCGAATCTGAAAATCTGTAAATATTTTTCTTTGCTCTCTTAATTTTTCTTAACAAAATTCTCCAAATAATACGTGCTTTGGAAGTCGAAACGGTCATTGTTACGAGCTCGTCGTAGTCGGTGGGTCTTCGGCTCCAACAGCGGGTCAGGCTACCGGAGTTGTACCAGCTGACGGTGGTTTCCATTGTGGAAATGGGAGGAAGAATTGGTATAAGAGGGGACTAAGAAGAAGTAACAAACTTGTTTACTTTTGTGGTTTATGAGGAAAACATGTTGTGGGTCATGTGGCCATTTATACGGAGTTGGTGTGGGTGAAGTTTATCGTTATATGTCGTTTTATGTATTGATTATATAATATTACTTAAAAATAAAAATAACATTTAATACTTTAGATTGTGTTAGACCCCCTAGTGGGGCGTTTTTTTTTTAAATTTAAAAAATAACGCCGAAAAACGCCCCCAAACCATTACACCCCGGCGTTATTGGGCATTATTAACGAAAAAAAGCCCCCTTGGCGTTTTTTGAAACACGCCTTGCCCCCTTCTCCTTGTCCAATCACCTTCCATCTCCCTTTTTGTTATCCAATAAGATTTTTTTGAGGGTTTTTGTTTTATTTAATTATTTTACATCTCATTTAACATAATGCCCTAATCCCCACTACACCCATTTTGTAAAAACGCCCAATAATGCCCAATTGCTGACTGGGTTGCCACATGGCGCAAAACGCCCTAGGATGGGGCATTATTCACTCCAACGACTACGCATGGTCTTATGTTATAATCATGCTTTTCATAATTGAACTGGATTGGTGGGTTGGACTAGAAACCGGCTATACATAAGGCTGTATGGTGTGCTTTCGTTAGTTGGCCGTTGGCCGGTCAATCACATTCCTCTTTCTTTAACGTCCGTTAACCTACTCAGAATTCCACCTTGGCGCCCCTGTTTAGAGCCTCTGGGACGGTGTTTGGGCTTGTGGTAGGGGCGTCGGACCACACCGTGCAGCCTAATGGTCGTAGTTGAGTTCATTTGAAGTGTCAGTTTTCTTGATTTGAAAAGGCTGGACCGGTAAATTAGGGGTGCAAACGAGCCGAGCCCGAGCTCGACCAGACTCGAGCTCGAGCTCGACCAGACTCGAGCTCGAGCTCGTTTAACATATGAAAGCTCGAGCTCGATAATTGAAGCTCAGGCTCGGGCTCGTTTACTAAACGAGCTTGTTTTTAGGTTCGGGCTCGGGCTCGTTTACTAAACGAGCTTGTTTTTAGGCTCGGGCTAGAGCTCGAGCTCGTTTAAACTCAGCTCGTCCGAGTTTTTTTTCGAGCCGAGCTCGAGTAGCTTGCGAGTAGCTCGGCTCGTTTGCGCCCCTAGGTAAAACCTGCCTTACTGAGTGTAGGAACGGAGTTCAACATTTTTATTTTCTGTTATTTAATATCTTATTTGTTGATTTATTTACTACTTAGCTTTCATATTTTGTTTCGTTCAGACTTGTTGTTTTGTAAACTTTGAAAATCCATACGAGAAGACGAAATGACTTGATATATTAGTTTGAATTTTTTTATATATTATCGCTTTAATATACGTTGTTATTTGGTTTTTGAATTTTTGGTATAAAAATATCGGTTTTAATAAAACTTTAATGTAAGATTTTTTTTTCTTTTAGAGAACGTTTCTTATGCAAATTAACAAGGTGATCTAGTTTTCTATTTATAATATGAAGAAAGTTTCTTGTCTAGAATAAACGGAAATAAAACTTTATATTACTTCTATATAAAAACTAAATTACCTAAAAGCATGATTTGTTTTTGTGTGATTAATTGTTAAGAAAAAGTATATCGTACAATATGCCTTAACGTACGATGCGTACGCGACGTCGATGGCAAATACATTAAAAAAAATGAAAATCGCATGTTTTCAAAAAACTGAAAATCGAACAGGCTTGTGAAAGTCGCATGTTAATTCATGTTAAGTCGCATGTTAAGGCTTGTGAAAGTCGCATGTATAAGTTGCATGTTAACATGAAAATCGCATGTAATCAAAGAAAATGAAATTCACATGTTGAAAACCATATTTCGCATGTTGATATTGAATCGCGTACGCATCGTATGATAAGCCATTTTGTACAATAACCGGTCTCTAATTGTTAATATCTAAAATAAATACAAAAAAAATGATTTTATTTATAACCGTCTTAAACTAATGATTTTGACTTCTTGTATGTGTGGAACAATTTACCGTTAAGAAATAGAAATAAATAAACAAAGTATAAAAAAGGTTAACTACAGATGTCAAATTAAAATTACTTTTTCTTTCGTTAAAAGGTGTAAACTATTAAAATTTGATTATTTTTAAGACTAAAAGCTTAATGTGTGTTTCGAATACGAATGAGTTTGTTTCTTGAAAGATTGGGGACCCTAAATATTGTTTAATATTAGTATAATTCAACATGTTTTGCAAAATTCAATAAGAAATAGTTCTTAATATGTAAATCTTTTTTATATTCAAAGAAACAAATTTAATGATAGTTAAATTAAAATATATATTTACAAATTAAACGGAAAATAACCACTTTGTGACACTAGCCAGAAGAACAATACGCAGTGTCTTATACTCACATGACATGTAATGGGTCGAAAACAAATACGTTTTGTACTTGTATAGACAAACTGGTATATACTTGCAATATAACATATTGTGAACCTTGATTATACTTGCAAAGTTTAATACTTATTCCAAGCTTAATAAGTCTAAATGATCCTTTAGTTTAATAAGTCTAAATGATCCTTTAGTTTTTTTTTTTATTATTAAAAAAACACCTTGTGAACCTTGATTATACTTGCAAAGTTACATAAAACAGAAGGTAGACGGGCAACAAGTTGTGCCGCCACCTTTTTCTGAATTGCAAACCCTAATCTACCAAAGACAAAACCCTCCCCTCCTAAGGCTGAACAATTGTTATGGATGACCTGTTGGACCCTGGTCAGGAATTGCATAGCTTCTGGCGCTAGGGAACCAAATGTGTCAAAGGCAAAATGGACAAAAACATGCTACTTCAGTAAAAAAAAAAAAAAAAAAAAACTTTTTAGACGAGTAGAGAAGTAATGTAAATTATTTTATTATCTGTTGTTATTTATGTTTTGTTTGTAAATTTATTTGAAATTCAGTTTTTGTTTTTGTTTGTGTTAATAATAATGATAATTCTTAACAAATAAAAGACAAAATGAAAAAACACAACAATTACAAACTGAAAGGATAAGAAAGATAATAACAAAAATAATGTTAGACTAGACATGCTAAACCTAATTTAAATTATTTGATCAAAGAAATATATAATATAGACATGTTATATCGAAACTTAAAATAAAAATTAAAAGGTATATTAAATGTCATGATAGTAGCATTAGGAGAACGAAATAAAAATACTATTTGCCATGACATATTCAATCTAAGTGGAACATGGAATTAGTGTGGTTCTCTGGCAATTTAGTATGTTTTATTTAATAACAATAATAATTAAGCGGCTTAGAATAAGAGTTTAATTAATATAAATAAAAAAATATAATGTATGAGTCGTTCATTTTTCTTTTCTCGTATTCAGTGACGGACTGACGGACCCATAAATTATTTGCTGGCGTGTGGATGAGAGGTTTAACCATATTTTTAAGTGATACGATAGGGGTTTTTGACTAAAAAATACACTAATTTTTTTTATAGAGTGCGCCCGCCCACCTAACATGACACTTGAGTACACCTCTACGTGTGTTTATCTTCAACGTTTTTATTTACATCAATTGCTTAGTATCATGTATTCATACTTGAGTACGCCTCTACGTGTGTTTATCTTCAACCTTTTTATTTACATCAATTGCTTAGTATCATGTATTCATAGTATCATGTATTCATATTTTAAATCTTTAAGTTAATAGTCTCATCTGAAAACAACTTCTCTATCTAGGGCCTGACTTTTTGAATGGAGTTCTAGCTGATAAGTTTGTTTATTTATTTTTTTTATTCATGCTTTAAATCTTTATACCATCACTTTATTTTAGTTTTAAAAAAAAATTGAGTTTGACTAAGATGGGTAACTTTGAATTTGACATCCAAGTGGCTGTGCACATGACATATTCAGAACACAAATCTTATCACGTGATGACTACTACTCGATCTACATCTTTTTCAAAAGAAAGTCAAGTGTTCTACTGGTTTCCTGTAAAAAAGTCACAGTTATACAATTTAATATTTTTATCACATATTTAACTTTTAGGTATAATAAAAGATAAAATGAAATGACAATACGTAAAATCAATTTTAAACTTTATATAATCGAAATCAATTTTAAACTATATTATCATCGCTTGAAAAAATAATCAAGATTAAAGAATACATAGAGAAGTATTCCATTTTTTAAAGGAAAGGTATTAACGTTCACAATTCAAATAACTACATAACTTGGGGATAAATACAAATGAATTCAATCTTTAATGACTACGTATAAAAGAATTGTGAATTCTCATGAGCATTCATAATAATGGTTAAGTTGAGGCGTTACGTAATTGTACTTAAAAGAGTAAATAAAAGAATAATCATCATCGTTGACTTTTTATCTGGTTTCATAATAGGACTAAGGGCATGTTTGGCTAAGCTTTTTGAAAACAATTTATTGACTTATTATTGGCTTTTTGGAAAAGTCAGTATGGAGTGACTTTTTGGAAAAGTCACTTTTCCACTCACATACAACCTCATTGCTAAACATCATTTTGGAGCTTATGACTTTTCAAAAAGCCAATAAGTCAATAAGTTGTTTCAAAAAGCTTAGCCAAACATGCCCTAAGTATTAGACGCCAAATGTACGTTGGAGCCAAGTTTTGTTCACTAGACAACGTTATTGTCATGTACAAGGAGTATGCTGAGAGAGCTGGATTTTGCACGCGGTTGGGTATTACAAAAAAAAAAAAAAAAAAAAATTAAGAAATTAAAAAAATAGGTACATCTTGTGTTTCAAAGTGAATAAACCCAAGGGATGGGATGGTGACGTTTATTATACTTTTCCTTCTCGTCGCACAAACATTAAGGTAACCTGATGCAAAGCTTGTATTAGACCATGTGTAGTGGTTAAACAAAATAATGCCCCCACCATGGGGCATTATTCGACACGTGGCAGTCCAGTCAACATGGGGCGTTATTGCAAAAGTGGCGTAGTGGGAATAATGCCCAATAATCCCTTTTAGGCGTTTTTTTAAACAAAAAAAAAACCTAACTATTTTCTCATTGGCCAAGTCCTAAACTGAACCACACAAATTAATCACCTTTAGGCGTGTTTTTAAAAACGCCAAACCAAATTTTTTTCAAAAAATACCGCCCCAAAACGCCTAGTGTAATGGTGGGGGGGGGGGGGGGGGCGTTTTTTTTCAAAAATACCGCCCCACTACGGGTGGTCTTAAAACCAGGCATGTGAAAAAAATCTTCTTCATAGATTATGAGGTCTACGATTTTGTTGAAATTCACAACCACATTTTTGTTTCCCCCGATTACCTCAATTTGACACGTAAAGAAGGAAGCTTGATTTCACCACACGAGAGTTTATTGCTAATTGTCGTAATGCTAACATTGAGTCTACAAAAGCTCACAAGCTTCATGTGGTTTTAAAGGATGGCATCATAATGTCCAAGGTACGGTAAAGGACTAAAATAATTGGGGTAGTGATATATACGATTTTATCGGGATAGAGACGCTCAGATGAAAGTTGATAAATTCACACCGCGGTACAAGAATATTCAAGGTTATACCTTTGAATACTGAATAGTGGGCACTAGCACTGATCTTCAGTATTTGTTATGGGTGGATAAGGTTTCAAAAACAAATTAAGTGTCATTTGGTGATGTGTTGGCCTTTGATGCTACATACCACACTAACATGCAAGCATTTTAGTCATATTATGTGATCCAATTGGTTGTTATTTTTTAACACATATGGAGTTTTTAATTAATGTGTAGATACGAATGATCTTTGTTTCTTTCACCGGCGTTGATCATCACAAGAAGTGCACCATTTTTGGAGCCGGGTTGTTGCATAATGAAACCGTAGAGCCATACACATGGCGTCTTCAGAAGTTTTAACTAATTCATGTGTTGCTGAAACATGCTATGAATAACATAATGGAAAGGTCAATTCCTAGATTGTGTATGTGACACATTATGAAAAAAAAAAAAAACTAACAAAGGTATGTATTTCTAATGCTAAACAGATTTGTATTTCTTCACACATATACGAATTGCATCAACGTTACATACTTACATACGTGTATAAGGAGAATAATTTTTCAGTTTCTAATGTACAGTCAATATTTACATATGTATAAGGAGAATAATTTTTGAGTTTCTAATGTACAGTCAATATTTACATATATATTAAAAATAACATTCATTACATTTCTCAATACATACGATGTCAAAAGATCCACAAGCTTTTGTGGAATGTTTTTATAGAACCGACTAAGATTTGAAAAAAAAAAAAGATGTCTAAATTTATGCAATCCGGGAACAGTGGATTCCTTGTCATTTTCGAAATTTACCTATGTGTTGTTTAATGAAAACAACATCTAGATGTGAGAGTGCCAACCATTTGTTTAAAGCAAATTCTAGTGGGGCAAATACGTTGATACAATTTATGTTGTGTTATGTTACGTTTATTGAAAGAATACGTCACGAGCAACATTTGCTCGAGCATTCAACAACTACCAATCCGACATTTAAAACAACATTACCCATAGAGCATCACGCAAACAAGATTTATACCAAGGCAATATTTACAACATTGTGTTAAATTGCAGAACGAGGTGTTGTCAATGGAATATATACACCTCGTTCTGCAATGTAACACAATGTTGTAGATTTGTATAACTCCTTTTGGACATAAAAAAATGACCCTCGTATAAATCTCATTCATGTGACGTTCTATAGGTAGTGGAGTTTTAATGTCAGATTGGTAGTTGCTATTGAATGCTCGAGCAAACGTTGCTCGTGCCGTATTCCATCAATAGTTGTATCATAACATAAACAAATTGTACCAACGTATTTGCCTCGTTAGAATTCGCTTTAAACAAATGGTTGGCACTCTCACGCCTAGATGGTGTCTTCATTAAACAACACAGGTAAATCTCAGAAATAACAAGGAATCCAACAAGGAATCCTCTATTTCCAGATTGTATACATTTCAAACATACATACATCGTCTTCCAAACCATATTCGGCCATCAATAAATTCCATCTTTTTTTTTTTTCAAATCTAGACGGTTCTATATGAACATTCCACACAAGCTTGTGGATCCTTAGAAAGGTTTGTATTATTCAATTTGTCTCCATCAATCTAGTTGTATGTCTTAAGAAATAAGGAGAAGGTTATTTATGAGATAAAAAAACCTAATATGTAAACACATATGTAATAGTGTGTACATCTAAAACTGAAAAATTATTCTTCTTATACACATGTAATGTTTATGCAATTAGTATATGTTAGAAGAAATACAAATCTATATAGCATTAGAAATACATACCTCTGCTGGTAGTTTTTTTTGATAATCTGCCACATACACAACCTATTCACAACTTGTTTATAGCACCATCCTAATCAGTTAAAACCAGTGGGTTGTTTTCCATGACCTTACTTCTGAAGAAGCCAATGTGTATGACCCAAAGGTTTCATATTACGCAACAATCCAACTACAAAAATGGTGCACTACTTGTGATGATCAACGTCAGTGAAAGAAACAAAGATCATATCATACCTACACATTAATTAAAAACTCCATGTGTTCAAAATAACAATGAATTGAACCACATAAAATAACTGAAATACTTACATGTTAGTGTGGTATGTAGCATCAAAGGCTGATAATTTGTTTTCGAAACATTATCCACCCAAAACAAAAACCGAAGCTTAGTGGCCACTATTCGGTATTCAATGGTATAATCTTGGATACTCTTGGACCGCGTTGTGATTTATCACCTATCATACGCTAGGTTCTCCCTATGGCGCTACGCATCGTTCCCTTCGGTCGATAGAGCGTCTCTATCCCCGATAAAATCACGTATATCTTTACCTCAATTCTTCTAGTTTGTTATCGTACCTCGGAAATTATGATCCTGCCCTTTAAAACCACATGAAGTTTGTGAGCTTTGTTAGGGCCAACTTTAGCATTCCGGCAATTGGCGAAATATCGCTTCCTTCTTTTACATGTCAAATCGAGGATGTCGGGGAAAACAAAATCGTGGTTGTGAATTTCAACAAAACTGTAAACCTCATAATCTGAAGAAGACTTTTTTCACACGCCTAATTTTAACACAAGCTTTGCAACCAACTACCTTAATGTTTGTGCGACAATAAGGGGAAGTAGAATAATGTAATTTGTTTGATGTCATTATTGGGCATGTAACAGCAATAGGATTGTATATTAAAACAAGGGCAGAGCCTTCCAGTGAATAGATGGATCATAGTATAGTAAACCAGGGGAACAAAAAGGAATATAATCCAAAAGAGCCCATTCACAATTTAGACACAACAGAGAGGATGGCTAACACATTGAGACCAGCACAAATCTCTGTCTTTGGATCGATTCTTCATCCATCCAAACAAAGCTGATAATGTCTTCCACCACTTTGTCAACTGAGCTCTGTACGTGTCTAAAAATTCTGCCATTCCGTTCAATCCAAATGCACCAAAGAGACGTGTAAATAATTCCCATCATAATGTTCTTATTAACATTCTAAGAACTCAGGCCAAGATTGTTGTGAGATGCGGTGGGCAGTATGGCTCTGACATAGATAAAAAAAAGGTGACAACGGTGCGGTTTCACGGTAGAAGTCAGTCTACACGGACAACCATAGACCAAAGAGAAGGGAGATATCCTTGGGGCTTCTTCACACGTACAAACATAGACGTCTGTCGACTTAAAACTGTCTGCAGATGGCAGATTCCCCAAGTCTTAAAGGTTATTTAGTTGCGTTCGTTTGCTGACGCACAGCAAGAAACAACAAGCAAAGAGAAATGTATAAAATCTCCTTTTAGTGTTAAGAGATTAATTTAGTGGGAGCTCTTAATATGAGTTTATTATGTTCTCGTTTTTAGGTACTCTAAACAACTCACCCACACATACATTAGGGCATTAAACATGTAAGCAGACGATCCAAACATTACGAGGCTCTTGGCCGGCACTCTGGTTGACGGGCTTTAAAAAAAAGCTCTTGTATATAGGTTTAGCATCACCATAACTGATAAGAGCTCGATAGCATGACAAGCCTTGGTCAAGGTCATAAGACTCCGCTCAAGTTCTAATCAACCTTTTCGAGCATTGTGTGCTATGCAAATACTTAACTACACCCTATACATACAGGAATTAGCTATATTAAAATTATTACAAACTATAGCAGCAAACAAGTCGAATTTTTTCAAGTTGTTCAAGTTCACTCGGAACGAACTACATCAAGCTCTCACATAGAGCTTATATCAAGCTTGCATAAGCGAGCATAGTTTTCTCTTACAATATCTACAATATCCGAGCTACTTGAAGTCTCAAATCAAGCTTGAATCTTCCTCGAGACAAGCCCAAACTTGCATCACAACGGTTCATCAAGCTATTATGTTGAGTTCAAGCGTAGTTGAGCCTTGTCGAGCTCGGTTCTAGCCGTTTGAAACCCTAAACACGACTACACTATCCACTAGCAGGCGGTGTGATCAATATTCACAAATCTTATCATGCAGGAATACATATGAATGATTAAGATGACTAGGAATCAGTACTGTGTAAACCTAATAACAGCATATAAACCAGAGTGTGTAATGTTATATTTACATCAGTTATCATATGAAGCAGATGTGAGTCAATGATCACCAAAGAACAGAAGCAGAAATGTGAGACTAATTTAACGAACATTTACCGAAAAACCTTAGCTTATAACATAGCCTGATTCTTTGCCGCCACAATAGACTATGCTGGTGCATCACTGATCACAAACAAGACTAGCATTAGCTCACTGCAAAGGGGAAGCTCAGGATTATGTTCAAAGCTGAAAGGAGAATTTAATATGATGAAAGTTGAAAAAAAAGTTTCATTTTACCGCGGGATAACAATCTTGTCGTTCAATTGTTGAATTGTGTGCGTTCACGACAACCTCACATGATAACTTGGCCTGTTCATCAACAAGAAGTTGTGTAACATACTTAGAAACAAATATTTGCCTGATGATGATCAATGATTAAAGATGGAGCAGAATAGTAGATATGCATGAATCAAACTAGCTAAACTTTCATTGAAAACATGAATATCTACATTCCACTATGATTTAAAAGCTAAAGCCATTCTTTAACAACAAAAAACCAAAGAAATGCACAAGCTGGCATGCACCAACAGTGGCGGATCTAGAAACGAAACTAAGCCGTAACGTTTTATAAATAAGCCGTAACGAAATCGAAAAAATGTCAAATGTTTCCAAAATTTACACTAACTTTTCCAAATTTTTCCGCGCCAAGCCGTAGCGGAGGTTGCCCCCCGGTAAGCCTTATGTCCGCCACTGTGCACCAACTGCAGATTCTTTTCATGTAGCCTGAGTATACATTAAAGTTCAAATATCATTGCAAACCTATGCTAGTTCGAGAATAGAGACTGACAATGAAATCCCAATTTCTACCAAAGAACTCCTGAGCTTAATACGTACCCTACTACCCTGAAACTTCTACCAGATGGAAACTCAATTTCAATTTTAAACTGGTAGATAGTTCACCAAATCCTTTAATTACTCAGGAGTGATAAATGTGATTATAAAGAATGCAAACATGAGCCCAAAAACCAATCATTATCCACAAACAAACTGCAATGAGTTGTACTAAACCGTCCACGCGTCTAACCTCCAGTAGATTAGTAGATTGGCTGACACGTAAAACAAAAATAAAAAACCAACAGGTGAGACCCTAATTATGCAGTAAATACTTATAAGTAATACGTGAAGTGAAGTTTAGATTACATCGATGGTCACATCAGTAGTGCAACATCTCCGACAATCAAAGACGAGCTCACATAGAGCAAACCTAATGGGATGTAAGCTCAATATTAAGCTCAATAATAGAAACTCTAATCTGATGTATATTCCGATACTTTACTTATCAATAATAAATCACATAAACTACCAATATGATGCTGTTCTATAACATAAATCAAACAGGAAACTCACACAATTTCAGAAGGCATCCTAATTAGTACCTACAGCTTACAATTAACAATAATTTATACAGATCAATCATCAATCAACTATACAATTGGTCAATTGCTTATAACACGATGCATTCACACATTATATGTCAATCAAAGAAACACTATCCATACCTCAATCGGAAGATTAAACAACAGAATTCCAAGACTACCGCGAATCTCCGACGTAGTCGTAAACGGAATCGAACCTTTAATCAAATCCTCAATCAAATGAATAGATTCAGAAATCACTTCAACTCCGTTTAACACAAGCGTGGCATCCACATACGAAGTACCAAACGCCTTCACGCTTCCGTCATCCGACGTAACAAACCCTAGCTGTTCACCTCTATACTCAACCGAAACATTAAGCGACTTATAATCAAGCGAGTAAACATCTGGATTCCGCACCTTGATTCGAACACCTAGCTCGATATCGAGTGAGACAGGAGCCGCGTGTACTTTGAGGCGATCGAGGCGGAGGTTGACGACTTTTATGTACGGATCGGATGGCCAGAGGAAGTAGATGGCGGCGGCGAGGAGGAGGACGGTGATGGCGGAGGAGATGTAACGGCGGCATGTGCGGTGGCCGGAGGTGGAGGAGAAAGGTAAGAGGATGAAGATTTGTGGTGGTTGAGGAGATGAAGGAATAGCGTCGTATGGGTAGTTAGATGACGACGGTGGTGTTGAGGGTTTTGCGGATGTCATGGTTTGAGAGATTGGTTAAATGTTACGTTGAGATGGGAAACAGGGGATTTTATAGGTTGTGCTGCCTTGTTTTTCTCAATTTTTATTATTAGGCCTATCCATTTCATATTTTTAAACGGTATTTTGATCAATAACTTATAACTTACAAACCTATCACGAAATTTACAAGTTTGAATTTATATGTTGTTATTGATTATCGATAATCTACGAATACATTTAGTTAAACAAGTTGTGCCTTCAGTGAGTTGGTTTGGGATGGGTATTTATAGCCGAGGAGTGAAGGAGGGTAGTTGAGTAGCTAGCCTGACATCGCACAGCCTCCTGTAGGTGTGTCAGGCATGTCGATTACGGTGGTGATGCCACGTCCTGCTGTGGTGTCAGGCTGTTGCATACATGTGGGCTGACAACTGACTGTTCTCAGTGCCACTTGCACTGTGGTGTCAGACCCACTTGCCTTGTGGACAGGATGCGGTGCCGGGCCGCATCGCTGCTTGCGGTAACTGATGTTGTTCCCGCGTTCTTGTTCTGGCCAAGATGGATGCGGGATGCGGTGCCGTGCCGTGCCGCATCGCCGCTTGGTGACTGTTACTGTTGTCCAGATCCCTTATCGTGACGAAAATGTTCATAGGATGCGGTGCTAGGCCGCATCGCTATGTGTAACATTCGTTCTCGTACTTAAGGTAAGTCTTCTCATCAATGGACAGATTGGTTTCAACCGCTGTGTTCGCGCGTGCCCGCACGGACACAGATAAGTTGCTGGTGGGGGTTTTTGATAAGGGTAATGGTCACTCGCGGTCGTGCTGACGCGAGATCTGGGACCATACCCCTTCAAGTCCCCCCAGTCTAGTGTTCCTTCCTTATGCAAGTTGCATGTGGGAGAGATACTGGACTATGGTGTCTAGAAGGTAGAATATGGGCCATGCAGATGGCTCATACTTTCAGTAAATCAAGCTGCGGGTCCGCTGACGTCTCTTCCGTACTGGTGAGCAAGTTCCGTCTGATGCGGAATTCTCAGCCAAGGATTTGATTGGGTAATATGGTCTACCTTTTTCTGATGTCATCAGCCACCTGTTGGTGTTTCGAACCAACCTTTGAAACGGTGACTGAAGATGTTAACAGGGTTCGAACCAACCTTTGAGATGGTGACGGAAAGTGTCCGTTACCGCAACTCTAGTTGTAACCTCTGTGCCAGCTTAGGTTAATGCTGTAAGTGCTTTGCTCAAGCTCTATGTTCATCAACTAGACATTCAACGATGACCCCTGCTTTGTGGGGTGTTCGTGTTCTTCCAGTTAAACTCTCAAGTAACCGCACGTCTTTTGCGGTTTAGCTCAATAGTAACCGCACGTCCTTTGCGGTTACCTCGTTGCTGCACATCGTTGACCATGTGTGGTCGAGCTATGTGGGGTACTTGCGTCATTGTTGGCCGTGTTTGGTCGAACAATGTGAATCTGGACTATGTGCAAATAAACATGGTCATAGGCATGGTAGTGCCCACCATTGTTTATTCTATGCGGTCCATAGGTGGGCAAATAGTCATAAGCAGACTTGTTACCGCTGTTCCTTAGCTACTTACCTTCACGCTTCGGTGAAAAGTAGTTTTCCTTTAAGTAGTGTTGCCGAAGGAGATCACCTTAGATACTTGGGAATCTGGGTGAAACTCGTCCGCATTCGTTCTGTAACCACTTTCCTTCATGCTTAGTTGGAAAGCAGTTTACTTGGAAGTAGCTTTGATCAACCGCATGGTAGTTTAGTCGTGGCTCTTCCGTAGCTACCGTTTGCGTATTTGTAGTTCGTCGCAGCTACTCGTGAGTGTCTGCGGTTTGCATCAAAGAACTCGCTTCTAGAGAGTTTGAAGCTTGGATGTGGCTCTTGAAGGATCAGGAGTCAGGGTTGCTGATGTGCGGTTGCTCAGCGTACCTGTCCTTTATCCTAAGGAGAAGCTGTTTGCGTTCCCTCTGTGGTTGTGAACCGGACACGAGGGATTTGAACCGTGAAGAAGGTTGTATGGAATGCGGTTTGCCGCATTCTGAGAAGCGGTTTTTGCAGTCCAAAGAACAACGTTGGTTCTGAGTATTTGACACACCTGTGCGAGTTCGTGTGTGTCATCTCCGCATATTCCACGTGTGCTCGTGGGTATGTGCGGTTATTGGTTATACCCCTTTACATAATGTAGAGATATATATTTTTGCCTTTTTTGAGGGGTATGTAAAAAACGACATGCGGTATGGGTTATGGTGCGGTAAACCAGAGAAACCGCATGCCGCCAATGTTTGGATAATGTTGTCGCTTTTGTGCTGCATACGTGGCTGAATGCACGTGTGGGTTGTTGAAAGTTGGTAGGATTCTGCCATGTGCTGAAATGAAAGGACGTTTGCACTGCCCGAGGTCATAAATGCACTGTAGCAACGAGTGTAAAAGTCCCTTTTGTCAAGCGCGTGGACGGCCACGCGCGCGTGGTAACCGTCAGCGGAACCGTCGCTGCACACGTGGCGTTGCGTAATTCGCCTATTTTGAACGTGATGATTCAGTTACTGCATCGCATTAATTGCGATGGGTATATAAGGGGAAACCGTTTGTGGTTTCCTCACTTGTTCAAAATTTCAAAAAAATTTCCGGCTAGAGAAAGAGTGCTTCCTTTGTCTTTTCCGACAAACTTGTCTGAAAATTTGGTGAAGTTTCTGAGTTTTCCTGTAAACTCATTCTTCTATCTTCTTTATTACATTCCCTGATGGCTGAACCATCCAACCCACACCATGTTGAGGGTAAAAACCCTGAGCATTCGTCGCCGGCAGCGGCGAAGGAAGATGAAGAAGGTGGTGGTGCCCCCGGCGGGGGTTTACCAGTGTTAAAGTGGTCGAAGGTTCTATTTAACAACCTGATGACCTGCATCCAGATGCCCCAGGAGTATGGGGTTGTCTTCCCACAGGAAGGTGAAACCGGTGCCGATGCTCCGGCCGGTTACGTCACCATGTGGGCAGATTCCTTCGTTGATGGTAACCTTCGTTTACCATTGAATGTGTTCGTTGCCGAGGTTTTGGAGTATTACAAACTCCATATCTTCCAGATTAGTCCGTTCGGGATGATTCGGATTAGAAATTTTGAGTACACTTTTCGTGCTCTTGGTCTGGAAATTTTTGTTGAAAACTTCCGTCGGTTCTACCAGTTGACGGTGAACACCGGGTTCTTTTCTTTTGGCCAACGGTATGGGAGCCCCAAGCTGATGACCCCTTCGAAGGGTATTACAAAGTGGAAGACTAAGTTCTTCTACATTAAGGCTGTCGCGGTTGTTGCTAACATGACCTTGCGGAATGTTAATGAGATCATCCCTGCGGAGGATATTGCTCTTCCTAGTGCGGAGACGGTGGAGTGGTTCCCACGGTTGAAGACCATTGAGCATAAGAAACTGGACAACTCGCAGTTGTGGGTGCTGCGGATGATGTTGACCAGGCCAGATAGGAAGGCGAGGCCCGTTGTGCGGGAAAAGAATGGTGGTAAGTGTTCTTACTCTTCTGCGGTTTCTTTGCTTCCTTGTTTGTTCTTAATTTGTAAGTGTACTATCAGAGGACGCTGCGTTGTGGAGGATATTTGATCCGAACTTCACAGGCAAAGTTGAGTTACTTCCGTGTGCGGAAGGTGAAGGTTTTAACCTGGTTATTGTCAACAACTTCCGCGTTCCTGATCGCGGGAGTTTGAATGCACCCCTGCCGCAAGGCAAAGGTATAGTCTATAATCTTCTTATTTGCTTTGTAAAGAAGTTTATCTTTCTGACTTGCTTGTTTGATGATTTAAACGCAGTTATTCTTGGGGCCCTGGGAGAATTTGAAGTGAAGGGTGCCCCAAGAAGCATGCGGAGAAGAAGCATGTTGAGAAAGCTGTACGGGGTCGCGGCAAGAAAAAACCTGAGTCTGCTGTTGTTCCTCCTTTGGTGCCGCAGGCGGCAGGTATCTCTCATTCTCGTTTCCGCTGATATACCGATTACATGGTAGTGTCTGACACCCTTGAGGGTTTGGGTGTTCTAGGTGGTGGTACGGTGGCAGGTGGATCCTCTGCGGGTTCCAAACCTGCTGATGAGAAGAAGAAGAGAAAGATAGATGATAAGGCTGTTGGTGCCGGTGAGAAGAAGCGTCTGAGGATACAGATCAAACGGACAACTGTTGTTTCTCAGGCAAAGACTGTGGTTACATCTGGTAAGTGATTCATAACCTTTACAAGTGTTTTGTTATTGTAACTTGTATTTGATGGTTATTGTTGTTTTGTCTGCAGAACCGCAAGATGAAGGTTTCTCTATGTTTGATGCTCCTCATTCCCCCCTGCATGACACGACTGCGGATGCGGGGGTTACTAAAGAATTTACCACTGAGCCTTCTGCGCATGTAGAGGATACTGGGAAGAAACCTGCGGCACAGATCTTTGATACGGTGGATTCCCATGATAAACTGATCTCTCCGTAGGATACTGATGAGCTTAACCTGAAGTTTGCTGATGCTGAGAAGAAAAAAAATCTCCTGCTGCTGAGAAGGCTTCTGGTTCCACGTCTGGGGGTGCGGGTTTCAAAGGATCTCCTATTCAGCCTGAAGAGTCTGAATTGGAGTTTTACTTCCGCACCTACACGGAAGACCGGGCCATGACCTATCACCGCCCCCCATGTAATGTAATGCAAGGGGATGATATTTATGCTGACCCCTACGCGTGTAAGGAGATTTTGGGTGGTTTGGGCACCCCATTTGAAGTCAATCGGGCTCGTGCTTTGCCACGTGAGCTCCGGATCAATCAACTCTCCTCCATGCTTGTGGGGAGTTCCATAATGGCGAATGTCATTATGGAAGACTACAAGGTGCTCGGGCGCAAGGAGGAGGAAACAGCTCGGTTGCGGCTGAGGCTGAAGAGTTGGTTAAGGCTGCGCGTGAGGGTGCGGAGCAGCTCCAAAGAGATAAGGCTGCCTTTGAGCGGCATAAGCAGACTGAGGAGTGGGCCGCAACTGCTGGCCTTAAACAGGTTCGTACTCTCGCCAAACTGCTCTCTGATGAGCGCAAGAGTTGGAAAGAAACACTTTCTAACGAGCGCAAGACTTGGAAAGAATCTTGGTCCAAACAGAATGAAACGTTGTTTCGTGTTCGTTAGGAGCTTACTAACGTAAAGGCAGCGAATGCTGCTCTGGTTAAGGAGAAAGCTGTTTTGGTCAAGGAGAAGATCGGAGCTGAGGTGGCGGCCAAAGAGGCCAAGGAGGCGGAAGCCCGCACCTCCAAGGCTCTTGAAGAGGCCAATGTTGACCGCACCAATTTAAACAAGACTGTTAAGGGCCTCCAGGTTTGAGTTTCTTTTGCTCTTGCATTTGTTTCCTTCTTTCACAAGTATGTTTGATTTTGTATACTTGTGTTTTGTTTGTTGTTGAAAGGCTGAAGTGCAGAGCCGGGTGACCATGCTTGCGGAGGTTACTGCGCGCGCAAGTGAAGCTGAAGCTCGAGCAGGGGAGGCTGCCGAGGCTAGGGATAACCTTATTTCTTCATTCAATCAGCTCAAGGATGATCGCGATTGGATGCGTGATCATGGTATTGGGCATGTAAGTATTCGGTGCCTTTGCTTTTGTTTAGGTTTGCCTGTGATAACCTTATTGCTTGTGCTTTGCAGATTGTTAAGGCTATCCTCGACGCACCTGAGAACGCAGCTGGTGTAGATCTGATTAGGCTGCGTGCGCGGGAGGTTGGTTTTAAAGCTGGCTACAACCGATGTATCAGTCATATCAACGTTTTATCCCAAGGCAAATACACCGATGAAAGGTCTGGGTTCCATGGTGTGGATACCGAAGCGCGTCTCGCTGCCACTCTTGCAGCATATAATGACATGTCCATTTCCGCCCTTGAGGAACTTGACAAATGTTTGGACACGGAAGACTATGTGGACAGCTTGCGGTTGTTGTATGGTGAGGACGAAGAAGAGGAAGAGACCACTGATGATGGCCAGGGTGGTGGGGAGACCAGTGGTACAAAGAAGGACTAGGTTGGCATGCGTGCCCTTTTTTGTTTCCTTGATGTAAATATTAGGAACTTTATGTAAATCTCTTGTGCACCGCATAGGTGTAGAAATTTTTTGAATATAAAGAACCGTTTCGTTCAAGTTGTACAAGTGTTTTTACTACTTGCATGTTTGAACTTGTATGCGTTAATGTTATTGTGAATAACACTAATACTGCATTTGCCTTTTGCATATCTAGGTGATATGCAAGTATGAAGAACTCTACCCGCTGTAAGCGCGGTTGAGTATACTCTATACGTTTGTCGTATGAGTATTAATCAATTCCTGTTTTTATCCCGTTAGGGTTTAGGAATTGTGTAGGTTTGTGAAAACCGTTTATGCATATCCAGCCGGATAGACAATTGATGTTTTGCCATTGCTGGCCTATTACAATACTTGCGTGTGGTCACCACTCTGTGTGGGTATCGCGAATGAAGATTTTGTCAATCTGTTTTTGCAGATACCACAGAGTGGAACACGCATTTGTAATAGAAGTAAATAAACAATATTGCATTGAATCGTTCATTTATTTATTTGCAAATGGCCTGCGGCCAGATAGGTTACACGGTGAATGTAAAAACATGGCTTACATGTAACAGTGTCGAAGCTGTTGTGCATTCCATGTGCGTGCGATAGTTTTGCCCTCTAATGTTTGCAGTTTATATGCACCTTTGCCCAGGACCTCTTGGATGAGGTAGGGTCCTTCCCACTTGGGGGCAAGTTTCCCTGGCGTTCCGCGTTAGATGCTTCATTGTCACGAAGGACGTAGTCTCCCGGGTTGAAGGTACAAATACGGATGCGTGCATTGTAGTACTTTTCAAGTTTGGTTTTGTATTTGGGCTCGTTGATGGCAGCGTTTTCACGCCTTTCTTCCAGGAGGTCCAAGTCAACCCTGCGTTCCTCATTGTTGTCTATCTTGTTGATAGCCAACATTCTAGGTGAGGGGAGGCCTACTTCCGCGGGGATCACCGCTTCAGTGCCATAGACCAGACTGAAGGGTGTCTCAGCGTTACTTGTCTTTGGGCTTTTCCTGTGGGCACATAAGATACTTGGGAGTTCATCAACCCAGCCGCACTGGCTGTTCCCAACCGTGTTTTGATGCCTTCAACTAAACTTTTATTGATACTCTCGACTTGGCCATTCCATTGCGGATGCGCCACTGAGGAGAATATGTGTTCAATGTTTAGCTCCTTTAGCCATTTTTGAAAGTCATCGGCAGCGAAGTTGGTACCGTTGTCGGTAACGATGCACATTGGTAGACCGAAACGGCAGATGATATGTTCCCAGACGAATTTTCTTGTGATCATAGCAATGGTTGAGGCGAGCGGTTTTGCCTCTACCCATTTTGTAAAGTAATCAACAGCCACTATGATAAACTTCACTGCACCTGATGCGTCTGGAAATGGTCCCACCACATTGATTGCCCATTTTTGGAATGGCCATGCAGTGGTGATGGGGATCAGGTTGTTCTTGGGGCGCAAGGTCTTGGGAGCATGCCGCTGACAATTGAAACACTTGCGCAAGACTTTGACCGCATCTAGGTGCATGCCGGGTCAGTAGTACCCGGCGTTCATGATTTTGGCCACCACCATGCGTGGGACTGCGTGTATGCCACATATTCCCTCGTGTATTTCTCTGATAAGGTATGTGGCATCTTAGGGGTCGACGCATCGTAGGAGTGGCCCCAGGTATGATTTACGGTATAAGATATCGTCTCCCATTTGGTAATGACACGCTTTGTATTGCAACTTACGTGCCTCTGCCTTGCTTTCGGGAGTAACACCTGATTGCAAGTATGCAATTATTGGTGTCATCCAGGATGTAGTACCGTACTGGATGACATTGACTTGGCGCAGGGGTACTGAGGGATTTTGCAGAATCTCGATGCGTACCTCTTTTGCCAGGTGTTGGAAACTGGTGGATGAAAGTTTTGAAAGTGCATCTGCGGGTTTGTTATCACTCCTGTTGATATGGCGGATATTGAAGGAAGTGAACTTTGATTTCAGTTACAAGGCTTGTTCGAGGTAGAGGATCATGATATCCCCTTTTGCGGCATAGTCGCCGCGTATCTGCCCTGCAACTTTGACTGCCAGACGCAGCCCTGCCAGTAGAGCCTCGTACTCTGCCTCGTTATTTGTGCTTTTGAAATCGAGGCGGATTGTATAGGTAAGCTCTTGGCCATCGGGGCTGACAAGTCGCAGACCCTCACCTGCACCATCCTCGTTGGATGCACCATCGGTAAATAGTGCCCATGTTTCTGAGGAGGATGGTGGTGGCGTAGGGTTTTGTTCTTGTTCGCATTCTTGAATGCGATTTGCTGGTACTTCGGCGACGAAATCAGCCAAGACCTGGCCTTTGATTGCGGGGCGCGGCTTATAGTTCAGTGTAAGTGCGCCCAGCTCAATTGCCCATTTTACTAATCTACCAGAGATGTCGGGTTTTGATAGGATCGGGCCGATCCTGTAGTTGGTTAACACTGTAATGGCATGGTTTGCAAAGTAACGTCGCAACCGTCTTGACGCGTGCACTAGTGCCAATACCAACTTTTCCATGATGGAGTACCTCGTCTCTGGGTCGTTGAGCATTTTACTGATATAGTAGATGGGTGTTTGAACTCATTCTCGCTCCACTATGAGTACCGCGCCTACCGCGTTGTCCGCGGCAAATAGGTACAAAATAAGTGGCTCATCCTTGCGTGGTGCGGTTAGAGTTGGGAGTTGAATCAAATACTCTTTCATCTCCCGGAAAGCTTTTTCGGCCTCTACGGTCCATTGGAATTGTTCTTTTTTAAGCTGCTCCGCAGGGTCTTGATGAAAGGGTAAGACTTAGCTACATGGTTGGCTAAGAATCTATCCAGTGCGGCTAGCCTGCCGGCTAGTCGTTGCATTTCTTTCATCGTAGAAGGCGATGGCATGCGCTCGATCGCCTGAACTTTTTCCGGGTTCACCTTGAATCCATCTTTGGTTACGATGAATGCAAGGAACTTGCCTTTTTCCAGTCCAAACGAGCATTTCCCTGGGTTTAGCTTCATATTGACGCTTCGCAGAGTTTGGAATGTTCTTTCAACATCGTTGAGCATGGTATCTTCCTCCATGCTCATGACGACCAGGTCGTCCATATAGATTTCGACACTTTTGCTAATTTGACCGCGAAAAGTGTCGTTCATCAACTTTTGATAGGTTGCACCCGCGTTGCGCAACCCAAACGGCATTTTCGTATAACAGTAATTTCCGGTAGGCGTGCGGAATGCCGTTTTATCTTCGTCCTCGATTGCCATCTGTACCTGGTGGTAGCCTTTGTAACAATCGAGGAAACACTTCCATCGAAATGGTGCAAGGTTATCGACCTTCTCGTCGATCTCCGGAAGTGCGTAACAATCCTTGGGGCAGGCTTTGTTGAGATCTTTATAATCGACGCACATGCGCCAGCCCCCGCTTGGTTTTTCTACCATGACTGGGTTGGACAACCAAGTCTGGTATTTGACTTCCCGCAGGATGCCTGCGGAGAGCAGTTCTTGGACCTGCTCATTCATCGCCTCGTTTTTTGCTGATCCAAGGTGGCGTTGGCCCTGGACCACCGGCTTGATACCTGGCATAGTATTCAAGAAATGCTGCGCAATTTCGAGTGGTACCCCTGTCATGTCTGCGGGTGTCCACGCAAAAATGTCCTGGTTCCTGAAGAGGAGCTGCTTCAGGCGCGATCTAATGGTGGGGGATAAGGTGTAGCCCAACGTGACCGTTTGCTCTGGGTGTCTTGCGTTAAGAACCCATTTTTCTGGTTGCGTGTTGGGGGTAGGCCTTGCTATCTTGGTCGGACGCAGCTCGTCCGAGGACATAACTTCTCTGCGGGCGTATATTATCGCAACCCCTGTCTCGGTTGGGAAACCGATGGCAGAGTGGGGGACGAATGTGATCATGTTGAAGTCGCCCTGGGATTCCCTCCCAAGAAGTACGTCGTATTTGGAGGTGTGAGGTAGAACCATGAAGTTTACCTCCTCCGTTCGTGTGTGCCTTCCATTGGTGAGGCGCACAGGAAAAGTGATTTGGCTCAGGGGGAATACGGTTTCCCCCGCAAACCCGGCCAAAGGGTAGTCTACCGGCTGCAACCGATCCTTGTTTTCTTGATCGAACTGGTTGAAGCACTGCTAATATATAATGTCAGACGTACTGCCCGTTCGATGAATAATCGCTCGGTGCAGTATTGAGCCAGGTAGCCTGTGATAACGACAGCGCGCCTGTTGCGCGGTCCGCCTCGGACTTTTGGAAAGACCACTTGCTCTTCTTTCTAGTCATTGTTCGGTCATCTTGCCGCCTTGCGCGGCCTTCCTCGTCCTCCATTGATCATGTGGGTTGAGGCCACGTGCACAGTCCTCTTACCCATGGAGGTGCCCTCGTTGTGGGGGGTAATGCGCTTGGTTTGCTTTTACGCTGCTGGCAACAAATGTTGCAGCTTCCCCTCCTTAAGGGCTCGCTCAATCTCCAATCGAAGACTGATGCAGTTGTTTGTTGTGTGGCCCGAGTCCTTGTGGTACTCGAAATAGAGTGCGAGATCCTGGTTCTTCTTGAACTTCATCGGTTGGGCCGGTCGCAAGAATTGCGCGTCCGTAAGGAGGACGTCGCTTGGCGACTGGTTGATCTCGGTCCAGCTACGGTCCCGAGACTCCTTCTTCGACGCCCGGTTTTCACGCTGGGCGTTGATTGTTGCCCTTGCGTCGGGCTGGTTGTTACGAGAGACATATGATCTGGGATCGCTGCCGCGATTCCATGTGTCCCGGTTGCGCTTGTGCTATTGGTGGGAGGACTCGCCTTCCGTTTGGGGCTGTGCCTTTGAGACGTGCGGTTTGAGGGACCGCTGAGTCTGAGCGTATGTCTTGACCGCAGCCATGACATGTTCCCATTTCTTAGGCAAGCCTTCCTTGCCGGAGATAGTCATGACCATTTGTTCGTCCTTAACGGCAACAACGAAATGGTTGCGTGCCATTTGGTCTGCAACGTCGCCTATCTCCAGGCAATCTTTATTGTAACGGACAACGAACGCCTCAAGCGATTCGTTGTCTCTGCACCAGATGTTAATGACGTCCATATAATCACGTTCATGACGTCGCTGCTGGCAAAAATGCGCGAAAAAAACTTTGCTTGCAAGTCCTCGAATGAGGTCAGTTACCCCACTGGCAAAGAATCGAACCAAGCCCTGGCCAGACCTGTTAGGGTCTGCGGGAAAAATTGACACCAAGTGGGTTCATCCCACCTGCCGTTGCACCCGGCGCCGACGAAGATGTTCATGTGGTCAATTTGGTCGGCCGAACCGTTGTATTTCCCAATGTTTAATGGAAACTTGGTGGTGGTGACATCGGCGTTGGCAATCTCCGGGACAAACTTATAGTTTTCGGGCGTAGATTTCGGCTTGTAGGGTTGGCTCTGGTGGCGCTTTGCAGCGCGGAGGTATGTGGTGCGAGGTTGAGTGGGAGGAACATAGTTGCGTCCTCCCGGTCTGCTGCTAGTGGCATGGGACTCCCCGCAGTATGTACCGTCGTCTGGATCGGTACGGTCCTGCCTTTCATGGTGGGACTGGGGTCCCAGCCGGCTATGGATGCCGGGGCCGCGATGGGCTGTGGATTGCCGCTTGTTCTCGCCATGAGGGCCCAGGCGGCTTTGTATTGGGCCCCTAGTGCGGGACCTCACAGTAAGAGGAGCCGCGGTCTTCATGCCTGTTTCGGGAGGCTGGGTGTGTTGGGGCCCTGCCGTCGTATTGTAAAATACGACCCGCAGGGGTATGCGGTTTTGGGGTAGGCCCGACCGGTACTTGCGCTTCTGCGCAAGCTCTGTTGTAAGCTGTGGCCAGCATAGCTTGTTGCTGGTCGTACCAGGTATGAAGGTTCATGCCTGGAGGTATCACAGCAGCGTACTGTGAAAGATCGTGTCCGAACGTAAGGGAAGCGCCCCCTTGCGTCGATGTGCCAACGTGGTCAGCATTTGGGGCTAGGGGAGTGGTCCCCGTAGGCCCTTGGTTTGCGGGGTTTAGGTTATCCCTGGCAGTGTTGTTTAGACGATCAGACATAATCTTTGGAGAGAAAGGGATGGTGGAAAAAAGTGTTAAGATTAGCGGTGGGCGCCAATGATGAAACAATGGTTAACCGAGGTAGGGTTAACACACTGGTCTCGTCAAGTAGGGTTAATCCCTTCTTTCCGAGGATCGCTGGCTGGATCGTCCACTGGTTGGTTTCCTATACAAGCAAACAAGCCGTGACTCGTAACAAGGAGAATGAGGTGGGGGGTGCTCCTTGTTACCACTCTCCGGCGTGAGTAGCTAGCCTGACATCGCACAGCCTCCTGTAGGTGTGTCAGGCCTGTCGATTACGGTGGTGATGCCACGTCCTGCTGTGGTGTCAGGTTGTTGCATACTTGTGGGCTGACAACTAACTGTTCTCAGTGCCACTTGCACTGTGGTGTCAGACTCACTTGCCTTGTGGACATGATGCGGTGCCGGGCTGCATCGCTGCTTGCGGTAACTGATGTTGTTCCCGCGTTCTTGTTCTGGCCAAGATGGATGCGGGATGTGGTGCCGTGCCGCATCGCCGCTTGGTGACTGTTACTATTGTCCAGATCCCTTGTCGTGACAAAAATGTTCATAGGATGCGGTGCTAGGCCGCATCGCTATGTGTAACATTCGTTCTCGTACTTAAGGTAAGTCTTCTCATCAATGGACAGATTGGTTTCAACCGCTGTGTTCGCGCGTGCCCGCACGGACACAGATAAGTTCTTGCTGGTGGGGTTTTTGATAAGGGTAATGGTCACTCGCGGTCGTGCTGACGCGAGATCTGGGACCATACCCCTTCATACATCTAACAAGATTTTCTGGTCAGGTTTGTATCAAATTACTTAGTCGTGTCAAACGCCTCATTTTTCACCCTAAAGTTTAACTTGTTCGGTTTTCAAAGAGAAATACAACTACATGTGACAAAACTAAGAGATGAAAGTGAGAAAACGACGACTTCATATATCAAAGAATGAATAACCAAAGTACAATGATTGAATGTATTTTCTAAACAACGTCAAATTTTATTTATCAAAATAGAATATCTTTTCTTTTATCATGTTTTCTTTAGGGTAAATTACACTTTTCGTCCTTTATGTTTGTAGCGGGTTACAATGGATGACCTTTAACTTCAATAATTACAGTTACAATCCTTTATTTGGAAAACCAGTTGCATATTTCGTCCTTTACCACAAACCAGGTTAGAAATTTAAGTTAACTCTGACCATGTGCTTAGCATGTGAGGGCATTTATGTCATTTTACCGCTAATTACTCCCACATTATAAATCCCTCTTTCACCTGCCTTCCCAAATTAGGGTTCCAAAGTTCTAGTATCCAAGCCCCACCGCCACCTTATCCCAACAACCGCCACCACCAAATCTGTCCTGCAGCCCCACCACCACCGTCCACTAAGCTAACCACCTGTCACCACAACCACCTGCCCCTACCACAACTGTCGCTGCTGCAGTCCCTATACTACCGCTATCGATGTACCACCAACACCGTCGTCGCTGCAGATGAGCGGAAGATTTGAATACATCTGCAACTGCTGGAGGACTTATGAAGTCAAATTTGCATCCGACGTCACGCTCATAAGATCTAATTGTTCTCCTTTGAAATCCGCCCAATCTTCATTTCTATTTGATGTTGAGATATGTAACTGTGTAACGCTAAGTGATACTATTAGTCAAAACTTTGTAGTGGGTTACATGTGAATTGATTGTTCATTCACAGAGTTATTTATTGGGGTTACATGTTTTGAAATCTTTTTTATTTATTTTTTAATAATTTGTTTCTACCAATGAAGTTTGATTTATGGCATTTTTTAAACACAGATCTCATGGTTTAGTTGGATTGTCTTCATATGATTTGGATAATTGCTTTCACGGTCTACAGTTCTACACTTAACTGAGGCAAAATTACTAATTCCATTTGGTTTTTGATTAAAGATGGTTATTCATGTTTCTATCGATGGTGGAGTCTTTTTTATTAAACATGACGGTGGGTTTTTTTGGTGGCCGACGATCATAGGAGGTGATGTTGGGGTTTGGTTGAAGTCAGAGAGAGAGAGAGAGAGAGTGGGTATATATTTTATTACTTAAAATTATTTTTGTTTTATTAATTAAATATATTTTGAATAAATAAGTAAAATTACCAATTTACCCTCATGTGCAAGGCACATGATTAGACTTAACTGAAAATTTTAACCTGGTTAGTGTTAAAGGACGAAAGGTGTAATGGGTTTTCCAAATAAAGGATTGTGTCTGTAATTATTGAAGTTAAAGGTCATCCATTGTAATTCGATACAAACATAAAGGACGAAAAGTGTAATTTTTCCTTTTCTTTAAAAGGATTATCGGTTTTCAATTAAATTAAGAACCGAAACAAAGCTGTTAAATCAATTATTTTCAGCTGTGATATAAGTTTGAGTTGTTGGCCTTTAATAATCTCAAGTAGACGTCATTGCATTGATCATTGGCAGACTCAAATTTTTTTATTCCCCTTGCCAGTCCCATCTTTGAACTATTTTTCCTCCACCGGTGCTCAGTTAAAAAGTCCGTTAAGTTTTTTTTTTCTAATTACAAACTGATGTTTTGGGGCTTTTGATCAGAACAAGGATACGAGTCTGTTGATGTAAAACTTACCTCGAAACGGTGCTCCAAACGACTAGATTTTTGTTAATGGTAAGTTAAAAAACCCGAATTGAAACACCGTTTTCATCATTTGGAGCACCATTTCGAGGTAAGTTTTACATCAATAGACTCGTATCCTCGTTCTAATCAAAAGCCCTAAAACGTCAGTTTGTAATTCGGAAGAAAACTTAACTCCGTTAAGTTTTTTTAACTGAGAACCGGTGGAGGAAAAATAATTGAATGGTGGGACTTCTAGGGGTGTTCAGAAAAAAAAACGTAACCAAATAAAAACCGTAAACCGAACCATAACCGTAACCGAATAAATCGATCCGAACAACGAATTCGGTTATTGGTTTGGTTTCAATCCGAAACCGAATTATGAATATGGTTTTCGGTTCGGTTTTTGGATTCATATATATTTTTTTTAATTTGGTTTATTCGGTTTATTTGGATAAACGAATAAATCGTTAATTTTATAAATTGATAAGTAAAAATAATATTGTTTAATAAACTATATACAATTTATTCGCCCAAAATACTAACTCTAATATCTAAGTATATGTATCCCCATGGTTTCCATTAGACTTGTTGACTATTTATAGTTTCTATGATTTATGTTTTAAAGTTTTAACTTTGTGGTTGTGTATACGACTATTTTATAAATATGTTTGTTTTATTTTCCTATGTCTTTTATTTATATATTGTTAGGTTTAAATTTGTTGCTGATTTGATGTTCGGAAGTTAGAACACAAACATAAATATAAATTAGGAAAAAAGGCACTTAGGTACAATTTGGTTAAACATGGTTTCGAGTAAATTACAAGTTTTGTTCTTTATGTTTACACCAAATTGCAGGCGCTGTCCTTTTGGCCAGAAGTTTACAGGCGGTGTCCTTAACCTTTCAAAATCTTGCACGTTTTGTCCTTTAGGCCAAACCTGGTTAGAAATCTCAGTTAATTCTTGTCGTGTGCAATGCACATGAGGGTAAAATAGTCTTTTTCCCTCTCAACCCTTTTTATTCCCCCATTTATAACCCTTTCTCAACCCCTTGATTAGTTTTGCGAATTGAAGCAAGAACAGGGGGCTCAGTTCTATCAATTTAGTGACGTTGATGAAGAGGAGTTTGAATTCTCTCCTGACGAACAAGTTTCCGGTAAACAGACAGATGATTTTGGTTTCATTTTTTCCATTGAAAACAATGCGGTTGAAGAAACTGATGATGCAGCTTTCCCGTTGTGATATGTTTTAGTAGCTAAAATGTAATAATTGTAAGTCCAAGGACCGAATGTGTCAAGTTGTAATAGTTTGAAAAGTTGTTAATGGCAGTTAATAAAAGTAGTTGAAGCTGATTGAATTGATCAGCTTGTTGTTGGAAAAAAAAATTCTCTCTCTAGATTCTCTTTCTAAACTTCAAGCCCTATCATTGGTATCAGAGCCACCGACCCTCGTCGGAGCTCCTATACCGTCCATCTACCACCACAATCCACCACCATAACCACCGTAACAGAATTCTGTTAATTCTCCGATCATCGTCTTCGTTTCTCCGATCAAATTTTTTCGTCTTCTTCGTTTCAATTCTTCTGTTCATCGTTTCCATTTCAATGCCTGGATTGATCAATCGTGATCAATCTACTCCTGGATTTGATCAATTTGTGATTCGATCCATCTTTGTTCGTTTTTCTAATTCTTTTCAAATTCGTTCAATTCACCATTAAAAACAGTTAATCATGACAACCAGTACTCGCCAACAAGAACTTGAAAAACAAATTAAAGATAATCAGATGTCAATAGGGAAAATGGAAATTATTGTTCAAGATCTACAAGCCAATTCACAATTACTCAATGACAGCATGCAGAATGTTGTTATCAGTACAGATGAAAACAAGGCAGCAGTGACTCAGATTCAATTACAGTTACAATCATTGATAGATAAGATAACAAGTATGGAAACCAACAGAGGAATGGTGGTTAATAATGGCCATCAAGAACAAAGGTTATCTCGTTTAGGAAGGCTGGATTTTCCTAAATTCAATGGTGAAGATGTTGAGGGATGGGTGTACAAATGTAATCATTTCTTTGAAGTTGATCATACCCCTGAAAACCTAAAAATGAGATATGCTGTTGTCAATTTGGAAGGAAAGGCTTTACAATGGCATCAAGGTTACTTGAAAAGTAATAATCTGTCTGTTGATACCATCACTTGGGATGAGTATAGAAGGTCTACTGAAGCAAGATTTTCTACAGAATTATTTGTGGATGTATAGAAGAAATCAAGAACTTGCATCAAACAGGTAGCCTCCAAGATTACTGTGATGCTTTTGATGCTCTCTTAAACAAGGTGGATTTGTCTCAAGAACAGGCTGTTAGTCTGTTTGGTGGTGGTTTAAAAATGGAAATTAGATGTTTAGTAAAAGCCTTTAAACCAAGAAACTTAAGAGAGGCTTATGCCATTTCTAAACAACAGGAAAACATACACAACACCTTATTTGGCCATTCTGGAACCAAGAAATATCAATACTACTCCACTTCAAATACCACCCAAAAACCTACCACTTCAACTTTTAAAACACCCCCAACCATGAATGCCAACTCACTACCTTTACTACCTAAACCTACCCAAAATATTCCACCAAGAACCACTAGGAAATTAACAACCAAAGAAATGGCTGAAAAAAGGGAGAAGGGAGAATGTTTTTGGTGCAATGAGAAGTTTACTCCCTCTCATAATTGCAGGAATAAACAGTTGTTTACTATTGAGTTAGTAAATGAGGATGATGAAAACTGTTGTGATGAAGAGGAGATTGTAATTGGGGGGGAAGAACCACATATTTCGATTCATGCTATTACAGGAGTACCCTCTTATTCAACAATGAAGATTGTGGGATATATGGGTACTAGAAGGCTGTTTATATTGGTAGATTCAGGATCAACTCACAACTTCATAAGTCTTGAGTTGGTAAAGAAGTTGCAATGCCTACTTCAGTCTGTGTCATCTATGAAGGTTACAGTGGCCAATGGTAATCAATTAGAATGTGGACAAAGATGCATAGGGGTTAAATGGAAGATGCATGGTGTGTGGTTTCAAGCTGATATGCTTGTAATTCCATTAGACAGTTATGACATGGTGTTGGGAATAGAATGGTTGTCTATGTTGGGAGACATTGTATGGAATTTTGCTGATATGACCATGCAATTTAAGGTACAGGATAAGGTGTATACATTGAAAGGAACTGAAACACATGGAATTAAGTTGTGTTCCACTGAAACAATGAGTAGTCTGTTAAATGGAGGTGCAGGGGCAATTCAGTCACAAATGTTTGGGTTGCAACTGAATGATGATGTGCAGAATGATCCATTTGGGTCCAAGGTAACTAATCCCATTACTTGTGTAAATTTGCAGTCATTATTGGAGGAGTATAAAGATGTTTTTGATATCCCAACTGCATTACCTCCAAAGAGGTCTTTTGATCACAAGATAGTCCTTAACAATGGGGACAAACCTGTGAACTTAAGATCTTATAGATATCAAGCTTTGCAAAAGGATGTGATAGAAAAGATGACACAAGAAATGTTAGATTCAGGGGTAATCAGGAGTAGCCAAAGCTCCTTTGCAGCACCCGTGGTACCAGTTAAGAAGAAAGATGGGTCATGGAGATTATGTATTGATTATAGACAACTCAATGAGGCCACAGTGAAGAATAGATTTCCTATACCCCTTATTGATGAGTTACTTGAAGAATTAGGTGGTGCCACCATTTTTCCAAACTGGATTTGAGGTCTGGCTATCATCAAATCAGAATGTATGAACCTGACATACATAAAACAACATTCAGAACACATCAGGGGTTGTTTGAGTTCTTGGTAATGCCCTTTGGGCTAACCAATGCCCCCGCTACTTTTCAAGCCCTGATGAACCAAACATTTAAGGCTCAGTTGAGGAAGTTTGTGCTTGTATTTTTTGATGACATTTTGGTTTACAGCAAAGATAAGGATCAACATGTTGAACACTTGAAACAAGTGTTGGAAACTATGAGAAATCAGCAATTATTTGCTAAAATGTCTAAATGCAGTTTTGGGGGACAGAAGGTAGAGTATCTTGGGCATGTTATTACAAAAGAAGGTGTATCAACTGACCCTACTAAGATTGAAGCAGTGATGTCATGGGCTGCTCCCACTAATGTGAAACAATTAAGGGGGTTTCTGGGCCTTTCAGGGTATTACAGAAGGTTCATTAGATCCTATGGATTGATTGCCAAACCACTGACAGATTTGCTCAAGAAGGATGCTTTTAAATGGTCCAAAGAAGCAGATTATGCCTTCCAACAGTTAAAAACTGCCTTATGCACTGCACCAGTATTGGCTCTACCTGATCTTTCAAAGACTTTTGTGGTAGAAACTGATGCATCTGCATTGGGAATTGGAGCTGTGTTGATGCAGGATCATCATCCTTTAGCTTTTATCAGTAAAGCCCTGTGCCCAAGACAACAGGTATTGTCTGTCTATGATAGAGAATTACTTGCAATTTTACTTGCAATCAAGCAATGGCATTACTATTTGATCAGTGGCCATTTTGTTATCAAAACTGATCAGAAAAGTTTGAAACATTTACTTGATCAAAAGATAACCACACCTTTGCAACACTCCTGGATGGTCAAGTTAATGAACTATGACTTTGAAATCCAGTACAAGAAAGGTGTTGATAATGTAGCTGCTGATGCATTATCTAGACTGCAAACTGTTTCTTTGTTTAAGTTGGCAGTCTCATCTTTTGAACCCTTGTTCCTTGAGAAGATTAAGCAAACTTGGCAAGGTGACCTCAACCTACAAAACATTATTCAGAATTGTGATACAGAAGGGCAAAATGGTCATTACAGTTGGAATGAGGGCCTCTTGAAAAGAAAAAATAAGCTGGTAGTGGGAAATGATGAAGTTGTTAAAAAAGAGTTAATTCAGTATTGTCATGAGTCGTCTGTTGGGGGCCATTCAGGAATTCATGCCACCTTACAAAGACTCAAAGGACTTTTTTTATTGGAAAGAGCAGTCTAAGAATGCGAGGGATTATGTTAGAAGATGTGATATTTGCTTACAAGCTAAATATGAGACAACAGCCTATCCTGGTCTCATACAACCACTACCTATTCCTACTTGTATCTTTTCTGATATAAGTATGGATTTTATCACTGGGCTACCTACTTCCAAGGGTAAGAATGTCATCTTTGTTGTTGTGGACAGACTTACCAAGTATGCTCATTTCATTGGGATGACCCATCCTATTTCTGCAACTTCTGTGGCCCAGGCATTTGTTGACAATGTTTATAAACTACATGGTTGGCCTTCTACCATAGTTTCTGACAGGGATTCCATCTTCTTGAGTAAGTTCTGGCAGGAGTTCACCAGACTTCAAGGCATTTCTCTAGCCATGTCTACTGCCTATCACCCTCAAAGTGATGGTCAGACTGAAGTGGTCAACAGGAGTCTTGAGACATACCTGAGATGCATGATTTTACATTACTCACACTCCTGGTTTCATTGGCTTTCACTGGCAGAGTGGTGGTACAACACCAACCACCATACAGCCATAAAGACTACTCCTTTTCAAGCTTTGTATGGATATGCTCCCCCAATTCATGTTCCTTGTGTTCATAGAGACACATCAGTGGCCAGCATTGATTCTGAAATGTGTTCAAGAGAGGAGGCTATATCAGTTCTGAGATCCACTTTACAAATGGCCCAAAACAGGTTAAGGCAGCAAGCTAATAAGCATAGAACTGACAGGAGTTTTCCTTTGGGCTCTTGGGTGTATTTGAAACTAAGACCTTATGTGCAGACCACATTGAGGGGTGCTACTTTTTCAAAAATGTCTCCAAAGTACTATGGGCCCTATTTGATCACTCAAAAAATTGGAGAAGTAGCTTACAAGCTAGACCTGCCAGAGGAGTCTCAATTGCATCCTGTATTTCATGTTTCCTTATTGAAACCTGCTCATGGCCCTCCGACCACTATCACTCCTATTCCTCAGGCTGCAAGGTTTTCTTTAAAGCCACTAAAGGTACTGGACCATCGACTAATAAGGAAAGGTAAAAGAGGTGTTGCTCAGGTGTTGGTTCAGTGGGAGAGTCAATCTGTGATGGAAGCTACATGGGAAGATCGTCATGAGTTTGTGCTAAGATTTCCTAATTTTGTCCTTTGAAGATTGGTGTTGCACCTTGAGGACAAGGTTCTTAATAGGGAGGGAGTATTGATATGTTTTAGTAGCTAAAATGTAATAATTGTAAGTCCAAGGACCGAATGTGTCAAGTTGTAATAGTTTGAAAAGTTGTTGATGGCAGTTAATAAAAGTAGTTGAAGCTGATTGAATTGATGAGCTTGTTGTTGGAAAAAAATTCTCTCTCTCTAGATTCTCTTTCTAAACTTCAAGCCCTATCACGTTGGTGTTCAGTTACATAAATCTTCTGTTGACGAACATGGATCATACTCGTCTTCTTCTTTCTCGTCTTCAGAAGCGGTTGAAAATGAATGCAACTATAAACCTTCTGGAATATTTTGTAAGTGGTTGGTTTTTGAAAAGTGTTAGAAGATCAGTTCTACTGGATATCATGGATCATCAAGAAGGTGGAGAATCTTGAATTCACCCTGTCGGAGCAAGCGCGAAGGGGAGGAATCATCGATATTTTTGCGGTCTAAGAAAGCCGATGTCTTGAAAGACAGACGAGTCACTTGAAAACTTAAGACAGCGTCGTTTCATGAAGTGTTTTGTGTGCAGAAACGAGCGGAACAGAAAGGCGATAAGATGAAATCATTTTTGCCTTACAAGCAGGATCTGTTAGGGTTCTTTGTCAATATCAAAAGATCCGGGGACAAGAAGTAATGATTAGTTTTGAGTAATGAAACTCAAATTTGTTTAATTCATGCTACTCAGCTCACTGCTTGTTTCATCAGAATCAAAGGGTTGAGAAAGGGTTATAAATAGGTGAATAGAAAGGTTGTTTGATGAGAATCAAGGGGTTGAGAAAGGGTTATAAATGGGTGAACAGAAAGGGGTGAGAGGGAAAAGACCATTTTACCCTCATGACAAGAATTAACTGAGATTTCTAACCAGGTTTGGCCTAAAGCACAACACGTGCAAGATTTTGAAAGGTTAAGGACACCGCCTGTAAACTTTTGGCCAAAAGAAGAGCGCCTGCAATTTGATGTAAACATAAAGGACAAGTTTCTAACCGAAGCCAAATCGAATTGAATTTGGTTTGGTTTGTATATTCCTAATTTGGTTTGGTTTGATTTTTGGTTTGGGGTATAAAATTTTGAAAACCAAATAAACCATAAACCAAACCGATGAACACCCCTAGGGACTGCCAAGGGGAATTAAAAATGTGAGACTAGCAATGACCAATGAAGTCTACTTAGGATTATTATAGGCCAATATCCCTATAAGTTTTTGCCTTTTTGGCAAACTATGCACATCTAACTTCTAAGGAAATACTACACATCGAGTACCAAAAGAAATTCCATTTGGCATGCAACTTTCAACAAACATATATTAAAGCTTAAACATAAAACAATTAACATTTACCAAAACATTACAAGCAGATTATACAATGACAATGCTCACGAATTTACATCATACCTCATGACATACTTGCCTTTGATTGTCTCGTTTTGGTGCGAGAACTCAAGCTTTTATACATTTGTGAACAAGCCCCAGAAAACTCAGACATGGCCCGAAAAACCTCGGGCAAACCTGTCTTCAAATTCATCAAAGATTTATCCCTCACTTGAATACACTGCCTCTCGTACCCTTCTTCTTCCTCCTCTAACCTCTTCTTCAATAACTCAACTGTAATCTGCTGTTCAGCAATCACTTCTTTATCATTTTCCATCTCCTCATCAGCTCTTTTTTGCATATATTTATTGTACCAATCTTCAAATTTCCGGGCTTTTCGTTGTAAGTCCCTTCTTGTTTCTTCACAACTCTCTTTCATCTTCATTTCATCGTGTTGGTACTGACAAATAGTGTCCATGACCGCTGCAAAGTTGTGAATGGCGGTTCTTGCACCTTCTTCCGGAAGCTTCTCGAGAAAGTCATGCCATGTTCTTAGAAGTGTTTGAATCGGTGGCGTTTGTGGTCTTTGAGGAGACGATACCTTTTCTCTTAGATTGTTGTCGATGGGAATAAGGTTAAGTTTTAGCCAATTGTTTAAAGATTTGATGTATTCTTTCTGGTGTAGCATGAGTTTTTCAAACTGGCTAGCCCACATTTGAACATGAACATGAAGTTGTTGCGTGTTATTGTAGTGGTGTTCGCTCGTCTCTTTTGGTGAATGTGAGATGTCGAGAGATCTTAGAGCCTGCACGATTTTTGATTGGTTATCATGTTGCACTCTCATCTGTTCCCACATTGATGCCATCCTGTATGCAAGTGTTTTCATCAAAAACAATTCTGAAATAACGATGCTAGAGCACATGTATACAAATTGAAAACTTACCCATCAACAAGTTGAACAAGTTTTGGGTATAATTGTTCATCACGAAGGCGGTTAATCTCTGAAACAGTGGAATCCATTGACTGCATGTCTACAATGTATCTTGTGTGCAGGTGACTTACTGTTGCTTTTGTTCTCTCCAAATGATCAGTGCTCGCCCCGCGTTTCTTGAGTCTGTTTAATGATGCAATCTTTTTTTGATACTCGAATTTCATCAGTTCCCCAGCCTGTTGATCATCAGTCATAAAGTAAGTAACACTTTGGTCAAATTAACCAAATTCTTTAAATGAAAAAACATTATAGCTTTGAACAAGCATTCCGGATCAACCCAACAAGCACCAAAACAATTACTTGTTTTGACATGTTACCCAACCGCCATGCGTCCAGTCTGATACCCTCTAATTTATACTTTTGCATATCAACAATTATAACTTTGAACAAGTATGTTGGCCGACAAGTACCAAAAACCTGCTTGTTTTGACCCATTGCCCAACCTGCCATACGCATCCATTTTGATACCTCTAATTTATACCTAAGGGCTAAGGGTGGAAGGGGTGCTCCCCACATGGGGAGTGGTTAACTCTCCACCTAGCCAATCAACTCGTGTCATGTCAACTCCCCTCTCCACTCCCCATTTTGCACTCAAACACAAAGGGTGCTCCACCCAAACAATTTTTTCTTAAAAAAAAAAAGATAAATGTGTGATTGGTTGGAAGAGAGTGGGGCCCACCATTAAACCCCCCCCCCCCCCCCCTCTCTCCTCTTCCCCAATGCGGTGACTACTCACCGATAATCAAACTTCACCAACTCAAACACGGGACCGGTGGTGTTATGCCCGCGCGGTGACCCCCCTCCCCACACCAACTCACCGAAGGCATCCCTTCCACCCTAAGTGTATCAACCCGACAAGTACAAAAAAAGTTACTTGCTTTGACCGGTTACCCAACCTGCCATACACATACGTTTTTGATACATCTATATTATACTTACACGTATCAACAATTATAACTTGATACAAGTATATCAGCCAACAAGTGCCAAAAAACTACTTGTTTTGCCTTGTTACCCAACCTCGCATACATGTCCATTTTGATACCTCTAATTTATACCTACGCGTATCAACAACTATTACTTTGTACAAGTATTTTAGCCACCAATTACCAAAAATTACTTGTTCTGACCAGTTACCCAACCTGCCATACGCGTCCATTTTGATACCTCTAATTTATACTTAAGAGTATCAACGATGCAATTCAAAACATTGATACAAACATCCACAGATTATTAATACACTGATAAGTGCACATTATCATAAGGAACCCACACGAAACAGCAACATACCTTCACTTCATCGTATAACTTCTTCTCCCACGCAAGCATCTTGTCCAAAACCGTAGCATGTGTTTCATTCTCTTCAGAATCAAAATCATCATTCTTATCATCAACTTCAGGTAATCCTTTAAACGACCTATTCCAGGTAATGACCCGCATAACTCTCGCAGAATGATCAATGTGACCTGTAAAACAAAAGCATTACAATCATATATATCAGCTAATGAAAAACAAAAACAAATCAACTGATCTTGTTCATAAGCTCATATACGTTTACTATCCGCAAAATTGGAGTGATAATGCAATCGATTAGCCTCAAGCATCTTCGAAACCTCACTCGCACTCTCCGACGCTTTCAAAAAACAATCATCAAGCTCAGTAAATATCTGCAACAAGTTCAGACTCTGTCCACCTTTTCCAGAAGATCTCCTATTTTCCGCCTGAACCGGCACCGAAACCCTAACCTTTTTTTCAGGTTTAGGCAGCGGTGGCGGAGGCTCCTCCACCTCCTCCACCACTTCCGGTGCCACGTCATCAATTTCATGAACACTACCGTCTTCCTCATCCTCGTGATCCACTTCCGGTACCACGTCATCAACTTTCCGGTGATTTTCTTCTCGATCAAATCTGTCATGCTCATGATCGATCTCAGATAAGCTAGATCCGGCAACCTGCTCCATCGACGGGAAAAAGTAGTCCCAAGAGGACATACCGTGAGACTGCGGCGGAGGCGGAGCAGCACGATTAAGCTTACTCTCCGTCGGCCGCGGCGGCGTTGGCTGCGGCGGCGGAGGCAGGTCTACTTTCTCCGCCTCTCGTTTCGAACCGCTCCTACTAGCACCACCGCCACCGGCCTTTCTAGAACTACTACTCCGATGCTTCAAACTCCGATCATCAATCTCATTATCCTCATCAACTTCTTCAATAATCGGATCCGGATGCGAAAAATCCGGTTCCGTGGCCGAAAACTCCGGCATCGTAGACGCGCGTTGGAGCGGAAGAGGAGGCGGTGGCGGTAGCGGAGTTTCGTACAGCGGCGGTGGTGGTTGCGGTGGCGCCGGAGGGAGAATTGTCGACGACGAAACCGCGTCGACGGATGACGGATGGCGGTGGTCGGGAAACTCAACTTCGCCTTGAGCATAGTCGCTTAAAGCAGCGCCGGTGTTCTTCAACGCGGCGGCGTAGGAGAAGTGTGCGGCGGCGAAAGCGTTGCGTGCAGATACTGATTCTTTCATAACCGTTTTTCGTTCTTTGCACCGGTTTACGATTTCTTCGTTTTCGATCTTTGATTGTGTACAGCCCATAGTTGATTGATCTGTGAACCGGTTTTTTTAGGAGAATTGTTATTGTAGAACCGGTTTTAACGATTGCCGATGTGGTGTGCACGGTGGAATTGGGGGTACTGTGAACGGAATGTTAACGCGAATGAGTATGGTGACTGTGATACCACGTCGTGAGGAAAAACCGACAGGAAATGGAAAATTCTTGACGAGAAAGTCAAAAGAGTTGTTCGTATTTTTCTATTTCGGCCCTTGAAGTATTGAATGTTGTGCTTATGGTACTAGTATACTAGTACCTTCCACAGTTCCACTTATCACTACAACTTTTTTATTTTTTAATTAGAGTTTTTAAAGTTAAGGTTATATTCTATCTTTATTAACGAATATCATATTCATATGGGTTTGTTGTTGATTCTTTAATTAATGGTGTAGCTACTGGCTAGGGGTGTTCATGAGCCGATCCGATCCGAGCGAAGGTCTGCTCGAGATCGGATCGAATTAAAACCGATCGGATCGGTTCGGTTCGAATTTGTAAAACCGATCATAAAAGTGCTGCTCATGATCGGTTCGAATTTAAATCGATCGGATCGGTTCGGATCGATTTCGATCGGTTTCGCTTGGTTTTTCTCAACACCTAATTAAAAAATGTGCAGCAACAACAACAAAAAACTGAAATCATTACTTAATAAAACATGTCCAGCAGCACCTTTTAGGCTGCATTAAACTATAACAAAAGCAATACATAATTGAAATCACGATCCTAAAAATGTTCTTAACAATATCGAATCCAAAGCATATAAATATAGTGCGAAATACAAATTGAAATCTAGCTCAAAAGCCATAAACATCTTCTTAAAGCTTGGTCATCTCCATCCACCAAATTCCACTTCAAATCAACATACATATAACCTATTAACACAAGCGTTAAACAAAACCATTAAGTTCTACACATTTGACATTACATGACAGTTTCTTGAATTGAGGCAAGCATAAAAATCATTCGTGTGTGCACTTGATTCATTTAAAGATGTTTTTGAGCTACTCTTGGCAGCCTCAGATGTCTTATATGCATTACAATACTTGTCAAAAAGACATTTTAACTTAGTTTTCACATCTTTAACCATATCATCATATTCATCCTCTAAATACAACCTCTCAAAAGTCCACTCAACTGAGAACATCTTAAAACGGGGATCTAAAATTGATGCAATACACATAAGGATCCCAATTTCCCCCCAATATTTCTCAAATTTCTCATACATCGGTATACTCATGTTCTTCAAGAAAGTATCATCGGAAAAAAATGCACTACATATCTCTTTCTTCACTTCATAAATTTCAATAAGAAACAGGTTTGAAGTTGGATACGATGTTCCGGAAAACAAATTAGTAGCCTTTAAAAACACTACAAGTAGATTGCAAACTCTTTTAGCACGATTCCATTCATCAACTGTGGGGGACCATACAAAGTTGGAATCTCTCAACGCATAACCTAGAAAAGCTTGTTTATAGTGAATAGCCGATTCTAGCATACGATGCGTTGAGTTCCACCTAGTTTTTACATCGGTACATAAAGACCGATGAGTGGATATGCCAAGTGTTATTGCTATTTCACCGAATTTCAATAAACGACCAGAAGACTTCCTTAAATATTTGACACCTTCTCTAATTTTTAGAAGACATGATTCAATAGTTCCCAAACCATCTTGCACTACCAAGTTTAAGATGTGAGCACAACATCTAATATGAAAAAACAATCCATCAAAGTGTAACTTCCCCTTTCCCTTAAAATTATTCATCAAAATGTTGGCAGCCCTATCGTTGTTCGATGCATTGAATAAAGTGATGGTACCTATTTTGTCTTGGATACCCCATTTTATTAGACACTCTAAGATACCATCGGATATAACCTCACCGCTATGGGGTGGTGCTAGCTCATTGAAACCTATAATGCATTTTTGCAATTTCCAATCACAATCAACAAAGTGAGCCGTTAAACACATGTAACCAATCGTTTGGTTAGATGTCCAACAGTCACTAGTAAGTGATATCATCTCAGCCTTTTTCAAAGTTTTCTTTATCCTCTCTTTTTCTACTTCTACAACTTTTATGCATTCTCGAGTGATTGTAGACCTACTAACTTTTTCAAATAGAGGATTCATATACTTCATTAGGCGATTAAACCAATGGTACTCTACAAACGAAAAGGGTAACTCATGTGCTATTATCATTTTGGAATTATTTCACGAACTTTCAATTGACTATAACCCCCATTCGAATCAAAACCCTCAAAAGCATCACAAGATTCATTTCTACCACTACCTAATGACTCAAAGTTGAGGCAACCGATTTTTTTACCTTGCGCTTTTTTGAATATTCCACATTCTTGAAGGTGTCGCCTCATACTTGTTGTGCTCTTCGAGTTACCACTTACATATGAATGCTTGCAATAGATGCATTGTTTTTTTTGGCACCATTTTCCCTTTGTACAAACCCTGAACATCTACAAAATGTGGATGCACATCCGAATAATTTTTTCTCTTTTTTGAACAAGCACCTCCGGTCGCTGTATCAGCCATATCAGCATCACCCGATTCATCAATTACTGGGTCGTCCTCTCCATCAGTCAAGTCAACATGAGCAGCCGGATTCTCGTTTGATTCTTTACAAGAAGACATTCTACAAAAACAGAAATGAAATAATATAAAGAAACAGTATGTTTAACAGAAGCAGATTTATGACATATCAATTCCGACTGGTCCCAAATCCGTAAGATATGTTAAATGCAGCGAACAGAATATGCACCGATACAATGCAGAAACAGAACATATATGCAGAAACAGATATGCACCGATACAATGCAGCGAACAGAAACAGATATGCACCGATAGGTTAAAATGCAGCGAACAGAAACAGAAACAGAAACATACCGATTAACACAAGCTTGAGCCGACGATGAATTGTCCGATGACTTGAGAGCGAGCGGCGACTGAATGAGTCCGATGACTTGAGAGTTGAGAGCGGCGAGTGGACTGGCGACCGAATGAGTGAATTCAATAGATTTAGGGTTTGAATTTTTAGTATATGGATTATGGGCTAATATTATTTGGGCTTAATTATTTTGGGCTAATATTATTTGGGCAGCTTTTTGGGTTTTAATCTATAAAATATAATATAATATATATATATATATATTAATTATTAATAAAAAATAATTCGAGCGAAACCGAGCGATCGACGAGCGAGCGGAGCTATGCTCATGCTCGGATTGAATTTGAATCGAACCGATCCGATCGGCTCATTTACAAACTGAGCGGGAATCGAACGAGCATTTTTCGAGCGATCGTCGAGCGATCTTCGATCGTCGAGCAGTTTGGACAGCCCTACTACTGGCACACCCAAATGCCTATATGCATATTAAAAAGGGCTTCTTTGTCCTATATGCACACCCTGTAGTGTCGAGTTGTAGCCAAAGCGCGGCGTTTTGGTCTGGTCAACCAGATCAAAACACCGAGCTTTGGTCGCGTTTTGGTCCTGTCAACCAGACAAAAGACTGACCGGGTGTTTGGTTGACAAGACCAAAACGCGGCTAAAGTTCGGCGTTTTGGTCCGGTCAACAGACCCGTAAGTCTTTGTCTGGTTAACCGGACCAAAACGCTGCGCTTTGGCAACAACTCGACACTGCGGGGTGAAGGGGTATGGTCCCAAATCTCGCGTCAGCACGACCGCAAGTGACCATTACCCTTATCAAAAACCCCCACCAGCAAGAACTTATCTGTGTCCGTGCGGACACGCGCGAACACAGCGGTTGGAACCAATCTGTCCATTGATGGGAAGACTTACATTAAGTACGAGAACGAATGTTACACATAGCGATGCGGCTTAGCACCGCATCCTATGAACATTTTCGTCACGACAAGGGATCTGGACAACAGTAACAGTCACCAAGCGGGGATGCAGCACAGCACCGCATCCCGCATCCATCTTAGCCAGAACAGGAACGCGGGAACATCAGTTACAGCAAGCAGCGATGCGGCCCGGCACCGCATCCTGCCCACAAGGCAAGTGAGTCTGACACCACAGTGCAAGTGGCACTGAGAACAGTCAGTTGTCAGCCCACATGTATGCAGAGCCTGACACCACAGGAGGACGTGGCATCACCTCCGTAATCGACAGGCCTGACACACCTACAGGAGGCTGTGCGATGTCAGGCTAGCTACTCAACTACCCTCCTTCACTCCTCGGCTATAAATACCCATCCCAAACCAGGTTTGAGGTATCACTTCTCAACTCTCTCACTACTACTACTATCATACTTTGCTTCCCAAGCAAATTACTGATTCTCACGCCGGAGAGTGGTAACAAGGAGCACCCCCCACCCCATCCTCCTTGTTACGAGTCACGGCTTGTTTCCTTGTGCAGGAAACCAACGAGCGGACGATCCAGCCAGCGATCCTCGGAAAGAAGGGATTAACCCTACTTGACGAGACCAGTGAGTTAACCCCACCCGGTTAACCATTGTTTCATCATTGGCGCCCACCGCTACTCTTAGCACTTTTTTCCACCATCCTTTTCTCTCCAAATATTATGTCTGATCGTCTAAACAACACTACCGGGGATAACCTAAACCCCACAAACCAAGGGCCTACGGGGACCATTCCCCTAGCCCCAAATGCTGACCACGTTGGCACATCGACGCACGGGGGCGCTTCCCTTACGTTCGGACACGATCTTTCACAGTACGTTCGGGTGCAACGGCAGGTGGGATGAACCCACTTGGTGTCAATTTTTCCCGCAGACCCTAACCGGTCTGGCCAGGGCTTGGTTCGATTCTTTGCCAGTGGGGTCACTGACCTCATTCGAGGACTTGAAAGCAAAGTTTCTCGCGCATTTTTGCCAGCAGCGACGTTATGAACGTGATTCTATGGACGTCATGAACATCTGGCGCAGAGACAACGAATCGCTTGAGGCGTTCGTTGTCCGTTACAATAAAGAGTGCTTGGAGATAGGCGACGTTGCAGACCAAATGGCACGCAACCATTTCATTGTTGCCGTTAAGGACGAACAAATGGTTATGACTATCTCCGGCAAGGAAGGCTTGCCTAAGAAATGGGAAGATGTCATGGCTGCGGTCAAGACATACGCCCAGACTCAGCGGTCCCTCAAACCGCACGTCTTAAAGGCACAACCCCAAAGGGAAGGCCAGTCCTCCCACCAAGAGCATAAGCGCAACAACAAGCGCAACCGGGACACATGGAATCACGGCAGCGATCCCATACCATATGTCCCGCGTAACAACCAGGCCGACGCAAGAGCAACAATCAACGCCCAGCGTGAAAACCGGGCGTCAAAGAAGGAGTCTCGGGACCGTAACTGCGACCGGCCCAACCGATGAAGTCCAAGAAGAACCAGGATCTCACACTCTACTGCGAGTATCACAAGGACTCGGGCCACACAACAAACAACTGCATCAGTCTTTGACTGGAGATTGAGCGAGCCCTAAAAGAGGGGAAGCTGCAACATCTGTTGCCAACCGCGCAAAAACAAATAAAGCGCATCACCCCACACAACGAGGGCCCCTCCACAGGTAAGAGGGCCATGTACGGGGTGTGCATATAGAACAAAAAAGTCATTTTTAGGCTGACTATCTACACACCAAGTGCGCAAAAACAATGATCTCTAGATCAAGTGGTGGAGGGCTTGCATTTCTCTTGAGAGATGCAGGTTCGATTCTCACTTGATGCAGAGTGAGGTACTGGTGGGCAATGATAGGAGACCCAGAGAAACCTGGGTTGGATCCTTGAGCCAGACGGGTTTTACCGGTAATTTCACCGTCGTGCCTACGGGCGGGTGGGTTACCGGGTTTTCCCCGGAATTGGTGGTGGACTCGGGTTACTCTCGGAGTACTCCGTTTGTCCAGTGGGTGCTCCGAGAGTGCTCGGGATTGAGTTTGTTAGCCGTTCAAAAAAAAAAAAAGTCTGCCCTTAATTAATAATAATGAATAAATTCTTTTAAAAGAAAATAATAATGAATAAATATTCACGTAGATTACATCATAATGTATGTATTAAATTATGATATAAATGTTGGGACGAGGTAACATGTTAAAGACGATTTAATATTGTATGAAAAAAATCATTATAGGTTTATGTCTTTGAAATTTTAAGGTGTGACTATTAATTTAGTTTATCTTAGAACATAAGAAAAACATTATCATTTGGTGTTTGAATTGATGGTAAACTGCCATCTCAATTTATATCGAGGGAATAGTACATCATTGAGTCAAACAGATTATTAAAGAAAGGATAGTATAAATAAATTGTTAATTACGACTAAATTTAATGGTTAGATGTAAGTTTTAAAGAAGGTATTAAGCAATGTTTTAAAAACCGGTTCAAATCGGCCAGTTGTACTGGTTGAACCGTCTGGTACATCGAGTCGAATCGTTTGATACATCCGTTTAAATCGTTTTTGAGTCAAATCCGGTATAAAAACCGGATTTTTAAAATATTGGTATTAAGTATGGTGGAGTTTAATTCCTAAATTTTGGTTATGATCGATCAAGATTACTTAAAAAAAATAGTACTGAATTTTAGTATAGTCAAATAAAATATAGGAGCAGTTGGATGATAAAGGCATGTTTTATGTGGCATCGATGGAAAAGTAGGCAGAATCTGAATTGTTTTAAATGGAGATGGAATGGATGGGTTCGAAATAAGCTAAACACATTTATGTGGAAGCCTTTGGATAATAATCTTCCGACCCTAGTGGCGCTGTAAAGAAGAAGAATTAACATCCCAAATACTTTGAGCAGTTTATGTGGCGAGGCAGAGGAAGATAGTGATCATCTTTTCACGTCGTGTACAGACGCAACGACCATTTGGCAATCTATAAGCGACTGGTGCAAAATACCGAATTTCTATGCCTTCTCGGTTAAAGATTTGGTAATGATGCATAGTTATGTGAAAATGAGTAATTATAAGAAGAAAGGTATTCAAGCGATAATTTTTACGGCGGCTTGGTGCATTTGGAAAGCAAGAAACGAGCCTATTTTCCGTAACAAGGCGACAAACATCAACAAAATAAAGGAAGACATTAAAGCATTGGGATATTTGTGGATGAAGAATCGATCTCCATATAAAAACTTAACGTGGAAGGATTGGTGTAATTTTGTTCTATAAGTGTAGTTTGCTTTGTTGTTGTATTGTGCCCTAGCGGCTTGCTAGGTGCGTTTTTAATGAAAGTTGCCGTTCAAAAAAATAAAATAAAATAAAATATAGGAGCATGAGATTTAGTTGTAATTTAGAAGAAAGAAACATTTTTTAAAGCATTAATTTTCTCATAAACTCAAAGATACTACATGAATATATGATAAATTTGAATATATTTATTACATTAAACACAATGTTTAGAAGAAGTAATATATTTTAACTATCTAGTTTAGAATATGGGTTATTGGATTTTATTATCGCCAACTAATATCTTTTGGCAACGATAAAATCCAATAACGCTTAGAATATTGTGAAAGTTTTTAACTAATCTCGATTTCAATAAATAAAATTAAGTATCGAAAATAAATATAAATCATCAAAGGTATGAGATATTTTTCATTCAAGTCAGGGTCTGTTTGTTTAATTCTTAATTGTTCAGACTTTATGTTTCGTGAGCAGGTGTTTCATTGATTCAGAAATTTGCCTCTGAATGGTTAAGCATTATACTGAGTCTGAATGATTAAGACCTCTAATCTGAATTGGTCAGACATTTGTCTCTAAACGGTTAAGCATTATACTAGCTCTTAATGGTTAAGACATTTTACTAGTTGAACACCATTCAGAAGTTGTCAAACAGACTTAAATTACCAAATAGTAATGTAGCAATAAAATGACACATCGAGTAGTAAGTATGGAACGTTTCCTTTGCATAATGTTTTCGAGAGGATTGTAATGTTATAACAAAATTAAAATTAAAAACTCAAGGAAAATGGAACAACTTCTAATAATAATAGATTGTCCTGTGTTTTATTCTTGTTTATTCTTGTTTATTCAAGGAAATAGGTTTGTTATAGGAGTTGGGAGATGAGAAGGAATTGAGTCATATTTGGGGCCTACCCCCTTTTTCAAGTATCCAAAGTGGCTTTACAAAGGCAGGTAGTAGGCTAAAGATTCGGTGGTTTGCATGTGTTTGGTGGACGGTGGGGCAAAGTAATTAGTGTGCCCCAACTAAGCCCGAATGCCATCATATACAACCTTTATTCCCTCTAACCCGTGACGGTGTCTTGTTTGCCAAGTCAATCAATTATTCTGTGTTAAAATAAAATAATGACTCCACTCACTGACTCACATTCGAGACATACATGCTTTAGTAGAAGAAAACTTAATCCAAGTATATAACATATTCTGATTATTGTGTTTGTGTAGTTGTTGCTGACCCTAAGGGAGGGTTTATTGGGGAATACTAAAAAAATAGGGAAACGGGGAACACTCTGAAAAATTCAACTTAATATGTTAAAAATCATTTTTTCTAAAAAAATTTCGACGTTTTTCCTTATAAATACATGTAGAAACATTTTTAATAAAGAAAATAAAAAAACTAAAAATAATAAAAAAAATGTTTAAAAAACAAATTAAAAAAATATATCTTATAAATTAACTTAACATGTTAAAAATCAATTTAAAAAAAAAAATCAGCTTTTTTCCTTAGAAAAACGAGTAGAAACTATTCCAATAAAAAAATCATTTTTGTGAAAAAAATTAAGCCTTTTTTAACTGTTTTTTTATATATTTTTTTTGATTTTTTTATTAAAAATGCTTCTAAAAGTATATATAAAGAAAAGCGCCGAAATTTAAAAAAAATGATTTTGAACATGTTAAGTTAAATTGTTAAGAGTGTTCGTTAGTTCCCCACTTTTTTAGTGTTCCCCAATGAACCCTACACTATCTATCTATTTTTTCTATAAAAGGAGAAACCCCAATGACATAAGAAAAGCTGATGTGTCAGCCAGAGAGGCTGTCCAACAATGTTTTTCTTATGTCATTATTGCATCATAAAGCCTAATATATAAAATCATTTAAAATTCTATTGAAACCTCTGCCCTTCACCTTACAATCAAACCTCTGTTCCCAAAGTAAGCCTCTGTCCAAATTCAAAATTCGGGCTCCAGATTCAAAATTCAAACCATATATTCGAATCCTATAAATAAGAAATATGAATCTGGCTCCACATTCAAATTTCAACTCTATCTCTCTTGCTCATACCTGTGAGCGTATCTCTCTCTCAAATGCATATTTCTCGTGATTCAGCCGGCTAATCTCCGATTATACTTCTTTGTTTGAATGTTTGTTGATTATGTTTACATATCATCGTTCCAATATCATGTGTTTGAACTTCTGTTTACATGTTATCGTTCCAGTATCATTGTTCCAACATCGTCATTTCAATGAAGCTTCCCTTCACACATCAACCTTTCAACATCGATGTTGCAGTATCATTGTTGCAACATCGATGTTGCAGTATCATTGTTGCAACATCGTGAAAAGTTGCATGTGCTATCTTCTTTGATGGGAGAGAGGCATTGTTCGATTTTCATTAATTCGAAAGTCAGTTTTTCTTATGTCAGCGAGATTTTCTTCTTTTATACAGAGTATAGATTGGTGCAATATCGTGAAAAGTTAGATGTGCTACAACAGTTGAGAGGAGACCTTTGCATTTTAGGTTTGTTTCTTATTTTGATTACCTATAGTTTAAAATGATTATGAACAAACAAGTGTTGATGATGTTAAGAGTTTTTATTAACACTGACATTTTAGAATATGTTAAGATGCATGTTGAGATTATTAAATTAAACTATTACAAAGAAAAAAAGAAATTTACTAAAATATTTATAAACTATTACACGCTAGAGTTAACACTTGCGAGGATTTCGTAGACTCTGGCCTTTCTACATGTGATTTCATGCTCTCTTTTGTTTTTCAGATCAGTTAGCATGTTGCAGATTTTCTGATCATGTTTTAGTAATTGTGTCAGAAATTCTTCTGCATTCTTCTGGAAATCTGATGGAGGAGAGTGTCATTGATTATGTCGACTTTCCTGTTTCGTTCTTCGTCTGTTCTTTTTTCTTTGAGTGACCACATCGAGAATTGTGTTTTAACATCGCTGGTGTCTGACCAGTGGTAGAAGCTGAAGTTTGCCATGTAGATTTTTTGTTGGATTTTCTGATTTGGAACAATTTTTGACAGACAGTGATTTGTAGGACAATTTGTTGATGTTTTGAATCAAAGGTAATCATCGGTCTTTCATAGAGTTTAAAAACGCGTCTACATGGTAAATGAAGAGGTTAATTGTAATTATGATAATCTGCTTTTGTTCTTTGAAGTTCGAAAATTTGTCTCTTGGGTTTCTTGATATTTAATTTTACAGTTTTCCCATAAAAGTTGGGGTTTGAAAAGGTTTTTGCATTAAAAGACTGCTGTTTTGAAATATACATTAATATGTTTCTATTAAATCTACACGTTTTGATTGATTAGATTATTAAATGTACAATGACTTTAAGTGTGATTTATTTCACTGTTAGATATTTCAGTATATAAACTCATAGCCACTTCACCTGTTTTTCATCACGTTTTCCTACGAAGAAATCATACTTTTAGGAAAGTCGAGTAATATAGTTTATTGAGATGGCGTCATTCACTTCTGCAAAATCAGATGATTTAAAGCAGCGTTTTGTCAGGCAAATCGAGGAACAGGTGTATGAAGATAGGTGTCACACCCCAACCGCGTAAAACAACAAACCACGGTGGAAACGTCGGGGAGTGGAGCGACATAATTATTGTTTCACAACCATGGCATTTAAAGTTTAGTTTTATTTATTAACTTGACTACATTGTCTTGAAAATTAAGGAAAAACACAACATAAGTTAAACTAATCTTGCATCTTTTATGTCACTAAGGCCCAAGTCCGCCTAAGTGTGTCACGAACATCATCAAACATTAGCTCCTGAAACATATGTGAAAATAGGTACGTCAGCATAAAAATGCCTGTGAGATACATAGGTTTTGTTAATGAAGTAGGATTCATGACTTGTAAGTTAAAAGAAATGTTTAGCAAAAAGTTAGTCATGGATCTTGTAAAAATGTTTTCTTATATAAATAATACGAAAATCGATATGAAAATCAAATGATATTAAAGAAAGGTGTATGGGTAAGTAAATAACCAAGTAAAATGGGTTTGTATAACTTATGTCGATTGTAAATCAATGTCTTGTGAAAATGTGTCGTTTGTGTAAAATGTATCATGTCTTTGTCGAAATGATTTAGATAACGCTACGGTATGTAATATCACAAAAGCATTTATATATAGGAAGTACCAGCGGCGTATCCACCATGCTTTTATCATATTACACACGCCTCGTTATTTAAATCACTTACCAAATAAACCACCAAAAATGTCTTGTTTAAACTAATGCCAAATGTTCATGTATAACAATGTTTAATGTTTCAATGTCATGTGTAAATCATGTCTTGTAAAGCAAATGTCAAGTAACAACAATGTCTTGTATGGTGAATAAAAAGTATTTACTCGAACCACATGTATATATCAATGTATAACCAAATGTCATGTAAAACCAAATGTCATGTATGGTGAATAAAAAGTATTTACTCAACCCCATATGTAAAATGTACAAAACAAAGTCTTTGAATAAAACTAAGTTTAAATCAAAAGTTATGTTTTGCAAAAACCAATGCTTTTATTGATACAAACATCTATGCAGTAATGTTTACCGCATACATTCAAGCCTTGAGACTGTCGGATAAACCCTCAACACGTTAAAGGTTTATCAATTATGTTTTCAGATTCTGTCATTCCCTACTTCCAAACAAACCTAGGAAGCCGGGAACGGGAGTTGTCAATTCCTATGGTACCACTACATACTACCGAGCAGCGTGATCAATGTTAATGAACGTATTTTTGTCCCGTTAAACATTCCAAATGTCATACCAAATGTAAGCATGTTATGTAAAAACCATGTACTAAGTATGCTAAGTAAACATACAAAGTTGAAATGTTCATGAAATCAATTGTGCCCATATGTTGAGTAAACATATGCAGCAGAAATGTAATGTAAATCAATGTGTCCATATGCTGAGTAAACATATGCAACAAAAGTGTTTATGAAATCAATGTGCTAGCATGCTCAATCAACATACATAGCAAAGCATAAGTGAAATCATGTACTATATGCGTACTAATGAATATAGCAAATATATATCATGAAAGCACAAAAAGCACGGAAGTAACAAGTAGGCACATGTGTATCACCCCAAAATATTTGAAAGCGGTAAAAGAGGGGACTATGTACTCACTTGATATTGCTTAATAGTCTTGAAATAACAACCAAATAACGCTTGAAGGATCACGGAATCAAACGACACCTAATATAGGTAACTATGTTAATAAACCAAACCTAAATCGGAAGATCGGATAGAATGAGGTCTTGTAAACCAAATGAGTATTGGAACTCATATGATATGGTTTAACAAAGCCTACATTCTAAATCGGAACCTATCCTAAGTGCTTATGACCCGTTATGACTCGTTTAGGTAGCTCACGCTACTTTAACGCGTCATTTGCGCAAAAGCGCAAACGAGTAGCCTAACTAGTCCTATGATAAGTATTATATGCCCTAGCATGTTTAAATATGTTTCATAATCAATTTATGTGCCAAAATTTAAGTTACATATGCTTAAATTTAAATTATGCATAAAAGGGCATTTTGGTCATTTTCCTAAGGCATATAAACTACCTATCATACAACTAACTAAACTAAGTGACCATAAGGTATAACCTCGGAAGGTTATTCGCTATACAACTATGGTCACAAAATATGTTTGGTCAGATCCTAATGATCGACCATACAGGTCGGGTTCGAAATTCTAAGCGGTTGTTTAGACCGCTTGACTTACGACCCTAAGTAAGAACTAAACTAAAAGTGACAAGTTAAACATGTTAAAACATGTTTAACTAAGTTAGAAAACTGATTTGATATCAAAACAAAGTGTTTTGATACCCGGAACTAGTTTCGTCGCAAAATGCGCATAATCGGCATTTTGAACGAAACTATGACTCGTCACTATGACTAGTCAACGTGGTAATCAGTAAGTATTGTCACAAGAAACTATAACCATCATGATTACGCTCAAGTTGCAAAGTTCAAATGAACTTTGTGTTGACCAAATCATGGTCAAAGCAGAAAATCAAACACTGTTTGACTTTCATGCTTGAAATACATAACCAAGCATGAAAGAAACTTACAAAGGGTCTAAGCTTGGAAGAATTGAACTAAAAATACTCAGGCAGGTGGCCTTCAACTAGTGAATGCCTCCACTTAGAGCAGATTAGATCAAATGAGCAAGTTGGAATGAATGAAATGCATGGGTATTTATAGATTTCTTGAATCAATGGGATCATTCCAAATGTTATAAAACATGATTATGGCCTTACACTTGTTGCACACTGATTAGAGGACTTGGGGAACACTTAAACAAGCCCATGGTATCCAAAACGTAGGATTAAAACCAAGGATTCAACTGTTGTTTATCAAAAACCAGTTTCTGCCCAGCTCTAGCTGTCGCGGGCCACGAAGACAGAAGCACTGGGCTTCGCGCCCAGCAAGGGACATCAGACAGAAACTTTCAACTTGTGACTCCAAACTTGATTTTTGACGCGTTTAAGCCCCGTTAACCCAATTTCAAAGCTCTAAAAGGATGTTAAAGTATAGGGGGCATGAAATATGCTTGAAAATATCATGGACGTCGGTTTGTTTGATCGTACAGTCACGTTGTTCGGTTAATTACGACGAAACTTGAACGGACGCGAAAAACGATCCAAATTACGCGACGGATGGTATTTTAGCATTCCAATCACTAAAATAAAATATTTTAATGATTACAAAAACTTTTAGATGTCCAGATATGTTCAGAACGTAAGATATGCGCGTAAATGCAAACTTATGCACTTTTTGACGCTTTTAGTCCATGTTGATCAAATAAGCATATTTTCTCACACCAAACCCCTCAATGCTTATTTCTAAGCTATGTTAAGGTTATTTATGGTATGTTTAGCTTATGATCATGTTCTGGAATGTACGTTACTATACGAATTGGCAGACTTTTGCAGTTTGTCGCAAATAGTCCCTGTAGTCGAATAAACTTGTTTTTTTTGCCATACCAAACCCTTCAAAACTTATTTCTAAGTTATTTAAAGGTTATTTAAGGTATGTTTAGCATATGTTGCTATTCCGGAGTGTTTGTTGCGTTAAACTTGTGACAACTGTCAAATTTGCATGCATCCGTACAATTATTAAATAATGATTAATGCTTAATGACTGTGCTGAATTACAATTAATGACTTGAATTGCTTTCTAATTATTACCATATACATACATGTGCATCACATATTGCTTAATGACATATCATTATTGCATGGGAACTTTGTTGATTCAAATGATGCACGAAACACAGTTAGCACAGTTATCAGACAAACCGAGAGAATGCTGACGGAGTTCACTACATAGGCAGACTGTGCATTGAGACATAGAATGGGCCAGAGATCAAGTATTACACTAGTATAGTGTGTAGGAAAGTAAGGATCTTAAAACTGCCTTCCTAGTGATAGTTTAAGTGCTGGAAAGTGCCTAAAACTCACTTAAACTGCAGAATTCTGTAGAAAATCAGCAAATTCAGCATTTAAACACTCTAATATTTTGCAGAAATATGGTTAAATGGTCCTGAATCCTTTCCTAAGTATCGGGAATCAAAAGTGTCACAAAAGGGTACATAAAGCACACTAAACTGCATAGTTTAGCACCTTAACGAACCGGTAACCAACCGAACAACCGGACACTACCTGAAACACCAAATTTACACTAGAAGCACTGTTTTAACATTACCAAGCTTGTTATGATCCCCGAACATCATAACACCTCATATAAATATCAACTAACTAGAAACATAACTACATACTTACATTTTAACCTAGAAAGCTAACTTAGTTACAAACCTAGCCTACTACCCCCCCACCTATGGGACGGCCAACATACGGTCCACCATAATATTTTCTTTCAATTTATATTGGATCTTGTTTATGCTTTCCTAAACATGTTATCCATGAGTTAAAATGCTAAGATGGATTATAAGAATGCACAACATGATCATAACTTCATTTCTATCTTTCATCACAACACACACACACTCCTCTCTCCCTCTCTTGTGCTCTCGACCGACCCCAACCACACCAATACCACCATCATTCATCCATCCTACAACCATTCCAAGCTTATACAAGTGTGTTAGAAGACATATAAAGGAGCTTGGAGCTTTCGGAAGTTCAAGGACCTCTTTCATTTGCTTTTATCCATCTCTTATCTTCACTTGATCATCCCTAGCCTTGAGCTAGTGGTAAGAACATTGATCTTGCTATTTTACATCTATTACAAGTGGTTAAAAGATGTTACATAATGATAATCTTGAAGAACACTAAGAAACTTGAACTTGAAACATGAACATAAGCTTGAATACATAAGAAATCTTAATGTTTAGGTGTTATTATACTTGATGATTGTTGTTTATTCATGTACTTGATGTTGATCATCATATGATCTTGCTAGATCATGATTAAAAACATAATCTAGCAAGATGAGAGGATGAAAATGTTGTAGGATTATAGATCATCCTCATGAGAAACATGAACTTGAAAGAAAATGTTGTGTTCTTGTGAAATGATGACTAAAGTAAGTTTTGAATCTTGTAAATCTAAATATTTCAAGTATGATTTTCCAAGTAACCAAGTTAAAAATACAAGTTTTACTTAAACTTGGTTCTTACACAAATAAACCTTGTTTTTGGTGGTTAATAAAGTGTAGAAGTATATGTGTAACAAGAAAAATCCATAAAGAAACATTTTTAGAAATTGTGATAATAAGTTATAAAGATCTATCTTCTTTAGAAATGAAGTTTTTAAAGAACCAACCACACTTTAAAGGGTAACAAGGCTTACTAATAACACTAGTAAGTTACTACAAATTTTTATAAATTTTCAAGTTCATGAAGTGATAGTTTATGCTTGTTTTTGGCAAAATTAGTAAGTTAAGATTGTTTGTTGTGATTGTGGATTGATTGTGTTGATTTTTACAAAAGAAAATGATATACCTTCAAGATATGGAAACCTCCATTTTTAGGGGAAACTATGGCGAAATTTTTCTAAAAATTAAACACTTAGAAAAATATTTCTAAACAAATATTTACAAGTGTATTTCAAACCATGAATTTTTACATAAAGAATGCCATAACTTTTGTTACAAAAATTATGAATATTGGAGGTTGGTTTTTATAAATAAAAGTGACTAAATATGTATTTAGGAAAATAATATTTAGAAATCACCATGTGTGTGATTATTTGTATATTCGTGTATTAGTTATATTATTTTAGGACTTGAAATAATATAACTCATTAAAATACCAAGAAATTACAATGCAAAATATTACCAAAATTCCAAGAATATGAATATACAAAGAATACACAAAATATTAGTGAAACCGAACTAAGGAATAACTTACAAAATATTCCAGAAAAATTATTCACAAGTATATTTTGGTAAATAAATTTTGGACACCAATGGAAACAAAAATATGATTTTTATAATTATCACAAAGTTATATCATATTTTTGGTAAGAAGGAAATATATTATTTTGGGTGAATAAAAATATATATATTTTTCTTGGAATTATTAGAAGATGTATTATTTTTGGGAGAAGATATATATATTTCCTAAACAAACATGAAATATAATATTTTTGGGGTGAAAGATATATTTTCTCAATTATACATGAAATATATTATTTTTGGGAGAAAAATAGATTTATATATATTTTCCAAGTTAGACTTGAAAATATATTATTTTTGGAGCTTATATGAAAATACAAATATTTTTGCCAAAGGAAAAATTATAATTAATTTTTTTTCTAACTAATATTCTTCAAAATATATATTTTGGAAATATATATTAATGTATTTTTACTAGAAAGATTATTCCGGAAAAGTTGATATAACATTAAGTGTAAGGATACTTAATAATTACAAGAAATACGTATTTTCGTACGTATAATTACAGTCCGGAATACGAACCCACATACATGGCAAAAATATACAAGTATGAGAATACGAATACAAATACACCCATCCTTGGAAAGTAGATACATGTATAAATACTTGAGAAGTATCAAGTTAAAATATATTGTTTTAACAATTATTCCAAAATTTAGTATAATTTAAGTTAAAATATTTATTATTTTGACAAATAATTATAACTTGGAATAATATTGAAGACACGAAGAAACGTAACTCAAAGACACTAATTAATTCTAAGTCAAGGCACTACCCGCTCGTCTAATGGACCTTAGTACGTTGTAGGTAGTCGTGTTTATCCGAAGAAGCTTGAGTTACTGTGATACGAAGACGCAAGACAGTGAGTTTATGACCCCCTTTTCTCTAACTGTTTATAGTTTTATAACTTCGGGGGTGAAATACATGTTACAAACTGTTTACAACCGTTCTTATTTGGTATGGTTAGCTAAGGAAGGGTACTGCTAGATCATGTGAGTGGTGGGTATAACGCTTAAGACCATTAATCCTCGTTGTAGGACCGAGGGACATGAGTGATAGATCTATTTGGGTGTAGCGATCCCACACCCATGTGGACCAGGGTGGCCCATGAGGTGACTATGTCTTATTCCCGGAGACAAATTTGCTAGGTTTGAGTTTTTCTGCATCACTTCACACATATTAATGGCCTTGCAAACCATTGGTGATCTGTTTTCCTTGTTGCTTTCATACCAGGATTTACAAACATACATTCATACTTTCAATGATTACAAAGGTTTATTCGTGCACACAAACACACACATGAACTCGCTCAACTTTTGTTTATGTTTTCAAACTACATGTATTTCAGGGAATTAAGTAGATCTGGCTGGCGTTTGGATGTTTTCAAGTTATGTTGGGAATAAAAGATGTCATCCGGTGTCTTAGGACATGGATGGTGTGTCTCATCCTGGACAAGACACACCTTTCCAAGTCTGGTTTTATCTAATGTCTTTTGTCGAGTCTTTGTGAACTCTTAAACAAGTTGCATGGTTTGTACTCGAATTTGAAGTCTATGTTTCAAGACAATATTGTTATGTTTTTAAACTATTTTAATGGATGAACATCTTTGATTTTATCATATAATTGTTTGGTATAATTGAATGCAATGATATTAAGCAAGTCACACATAATCACGCTTCCACAAAAGTCAGGGTGTGACAGTTTGGTATCAGAGCTTTGATTGTAGCGAACTAGGATTCTTTCTCGAGTCTAGACTACAATCATTAGGGCTCTCACGAAAATATTTTTACAACATGTTTTCATTGCATACACGAAACACCCAGATCCAAGAAACAAACATTTTTATAAAGAAAAGACACGAAACACATTTCAAGGTTTATGTTTGTGGTTCAGTCTGGGAGACTGGGTGGTTCAGTCTGAGAGACTGGGTGGTTCAGTCTGAGAGACTGGGTGGTTCAGTCTGAGAGACTGGGTGGTTCAGTCTGAAAGACTGGGTGGTCAGTCTGGGAGTCTGGGTGGCTTAGTCTGAGAGACTAGGTGGTTAGTCTGGGAGACTAGGTGGTTTAGTCTGGGAGACTAGGAAGAATAGAAAGGATTTGTGAGGGTATATGATTACATGACACATTATCTTGATTGCATACTAAGTGATAATTGCTAACATATGTACACACGTTATGATTGTTTGTTACAGACACTATGTCGTCATCTGATAGCGGATTGTCCGACGACTATGATCCCATGGCAGTAGTCTCCGATGATGAGGTTGTGCCAGCACCGGAGATCTTCACGTCAGATTCAGAGAGTGACCCGGAGATGATGTCCGACGACGACGGCGACTTTCAGCCGTTTGCGTTGCCTGATTTTGGAGATGATCTACCGCATGCTGATGGCATTCCAGACGAGGATCCCTTTCTTATTTCTATTCCTGTCCAGGACCATCTCATCCTCGGATATCCCAATGGTGAGCATGTCGTGGCACCGATCCTCGCCCCAATTCCTCTCGCGGCCTTTCCTTTTGAGGATTTGCCTTTTGATGACTTGTTTGACGATGACCTTGATCTTTTTATTGATGTTCCCCCTGATGATGCCCAGGGTGATGGAGACTTAGCTGGAGATGTCATTGCTATTCCCCTCATTGAGATTCCTGTTATCGAGATATCCTCTGATCCTAGTCTACACTCTGTCTCAGATTCCTTTGAGTCTGTGACTTCTTCAGCCTTACAGGCAGCTGGATTGCAGCGTTACCCTACTGATTCTGATGATGATACGGCCATGTCAGCTGCACCATCTCCTCCACACGACTTTGAGCTTGACCTTAAGCTAGACTTTGTTCCTGTTGATCGGCATGATGTAGCACCTGCTGATCCTGAGCCTTTACCTGATCATGACCCTATTCCTTTTGGCATACCTGAGATTGCACCCCTCATACCTGACCCAGTTCTTGCACCCGTGGATCCTCCTGTTATTGAGCCATTCATTCCTCCACTTGTACCCGCACCCGCTGATGTTGCTCCTTTTCACCCAGTGGAGTCTGATGTACACCGTGTCGACCTGCCTATTGTTTCTTACAGGATATACCCGCACCTCATCCAGGGGAAGGCACCTCAGGCCAGCAGTCTAGTCATGATCCTCATGTTTCAGCAGCTTTTCCCCATATACCTCAGTCTGCACCTTTTGCTCATTTTACTTTTGCGCCACTTGATGAGCCATTCCGATGGTCCCCACCGTATTTCATGCCGGCCTCAGACCCCTACCATCCCTCGCATTGTGTTGGCTATACACAGGATGAGATACTTTACTTGCTTCGGTTTCGACTTGAGGTTATGAATCGCAGAGTCTTGGAGCTTGAGCCGACACCGCGTCCTTTACCATGTCCTTGTCAGTATGCTTCCGTTCCCCCTCGTTCATCACCGCCTCCTTTTGCTCGTCCACCTGCACCTCCAACTCCTTTCCCAGAGTTTGATGCTCGATTTCTCACTGTCGAGCAGCAGGTCCGTTACTTGCTTCATCATGTGCACAAGCTCGAGGAGGAGCTCGCACATATTCTCATTTTGATTTTCCTCCCTCCTCCTCCTCCGCCATCATTATAGTAGGTTTTTGTTCTTATGCAGATGCATTACCTTTGGTGAGAGCACCACTATTGAGCTGAGCTTTTGAAGCCTTTTGGAGATCACTTACGATTGTATGACTTTTGTAGATTGGTAGACTTGTTAGACAAGGGTAGTATGACCCTGTGTTCCTTTTGGTATGATACACTTTGTGAAGCATGTAACAATACTTTGTGGTCGATGATTAATGAAAGCTCAATCGTCCTGTTCTCATTAATTACGTTATTGATTTACTTGTTTATGTTATGATTGTGCTGATACTTGATTGTTTGATATGGTGATTTATTATGCGTATGTACATACGACCTCTAGAAAACTATATGCATCTCTTGAACAAATAAGACCTGACCCATACAATCTTCTTAAAAGATGTCTCCTCAAGAGATCATTCAACAGACCGAGGCAGAATTTCGAGCGAACGTCTCACGGGCCATAACTCGGCACGAGGTTCTTCGCTACAGACACAGCGAAAGTACCTCGGGGAATAACCCACCTAACGGTAATGTTTAAGTCACCTAAGATACATTACAATATGTTTGGACTATTCCAAGAGTGCTTTGCTAATGCTTTCTGTGATGATGTTGCTTGGGTACAGGCTGTACCTACAAGCAGTTTTTGGACTGCAAGCCTCTGAACTTTGATGGTACTGGAGGTGCCGTAGCTTTTGTAAGATGGGTCGAGAACATGGATTCTGTTCTGCAAATGAGCGGATGTACGCCAGAGAAGCAAGTCACATACGTTGCTGGACTGTTTCAAGATGAGGCTCTGTTACGATGGAACCTTCGGGTTCAGACAATGGGCGAGGCTACTGCGTATACTTTGACATGGGAAGAGTTGAAAGAATTGATGCGTATGGAGTATTGTTCTCAGATGGAGATCCAGAAGCTGGAAATCGAATTCTGGAAACTAAGGATGGAAGGTCCAAAGGTGGCGGAATATGTACAGAAACTTCATGATTTAGCGCGTGTTGTTCCATACCTGGTGGAACCAGAGATTAAGAGAATAGAACGATGCATCTGGGAATTGGCACCTCAGATTCTAAGCTTGATGACAGCTTCAACGCCTCCAACAACTATCGATGCGAGTAACTTGAGTGTGGCGCTCACTAAGGAAGCACTTAGATTGGAGAAACTTTCGACCCCTAACGAGAAGAAGGAAACTCAGGTGGAGTCATCTGGAAAGAACAAAAGGAAGCTCACTGATTTCCAGAAGGATACCCGAACGAATAACAACAACAATACCAAAAAGGGAAAAGAGTACTTGGGTACCATCCCTAAGTGCGACAACTGTCTACGTCATCATATTGGGCGATGTAGGTATAGGAAATGTGAAACTTGTGGGAAAATTGGTCACCTTAAGGAGACGTGTTGGTATGGCGCTGGACATGGAAAAGAAGGTCAAGATGGTAGCGGAAATCGCGAAGGAAACAACGACAACAACAACCATCAAGGCGGAAATGGCACTAACCAAGAGCTAGGTCAGGATTGCGTTAATCAGAGTAGCATAGGACATCCCAGGAAGGGTTACCCTGGAGACAATCAGGCCAGTGGGAAGGTTTACTTGGGAACTAAGCTGAGATGTGATGAGTGCAAGTATCACCATTGTTGGTGCATGCGTCTGTCGACTTCGTCTTGTATCGAGTCTTGTATGTGTATAGATAGATCAGGGCACGTAGTTCGAGAAAAATGTCAAATATAGGTGAAAAGGTAATTTCGCACGAAATAGCAAACTGCTATTTCGCATGAAATCACTCTTGGTAATTTCGCACGAAATTATAATTTCGCACGAAATTATAATTTCGTGTGAAAGTGATTTCGTGTGAGCAGGTCCATGCGAAATTAGCTTACCTATATATAGGTGTCTTGACTTCGTCATTTGAAACGAAAATTACTTTTCTGGTTTGAGAGCCGAAGTGCTGCCGAAGTGTCTACTCGCTGTAAAACTTTGTCAAATCAATCTAAAGACAGTTTAAAGTGAATATCTAGCTGAATTGAACTTGATACGTTTGTTTCCGCCTCTCGTATTGAGAAAAACTCTTCTGATCCTTGAAAGTTTCAGACCTAAAATCGGACTAAAACCTGATCAATTGGACCAAAATCAGCTCGAGATGATGACATCAGCAGTATTTCGCATGGAATAGCTTCTTGATTTCACACGAAATTAGTATTTCGTTTGAAATTTTTGTTTGATTTCACACGAAATTGGTATTTCGTTTGGTTATTTCGTACGAAATTACCTATTTCGTTTGAAAATTCTGATTTCGTTTGAGTTGGTATTTCGTTTGAAGTTGTCTTGCAGGTGATTTCGCATCAGTTGGTCATTTCGCTTGAGAGTGTATTTCGCTTGAAATTGTATTTAGTTTGAAATTGACTGTTTTGTGAAAAAGTTTACCGAATCATGGAAGAAGAGTTTTATAACGCATTTGCTACTGCCCCGTCTACTCCGGCTACCATTGCTCAGAACATGAACTTGGAAAATGAAACCGGAACTTTGCAAAAACCCCCGAAGCTAATGGGCATTGAGGAGTATTATGGTTGGAAAGATCGGTTTGAAAACTGGGTTCAAGCTAATCATTTGAGGTCTTGGGAGTGTGTTGAGAAAAAGTATGTTCTACCACATACAGATTTAGGAGTTGAGAAAAAGATTTTTGAATTTACGGATAAAGAACGAGACATGTACAAAGCAGAAAAGATGATGATCAATTTACTTCAGCAAGATATTAAAGAAGATATATTCATTTTGCTTCAACATGATAAAACTTCACGCTCAATTTGGGAAGCACTTCGAATTAATTTTGAGGGAAGTGAGAAGACGATCAAGAGTAAAAATGCATTGTTAAAGAAAGAATTTGATCTTTTTACAAGTTTACCAGGAGAAGATACAAAGAAATTAATTGAAAGATATTGTCACTTAGTTCGATCAATGTCATTGTTAAATATCAACAAAGATCGAGAAGAATGGGTCGACAAATTGGCTGATGCTTTACCACAGAAAGAATGGGGTACATTTTTTATGATATTAAAGAATACTGGAGAATATGAGGGTTTGACAATTTCCCAGTTCATTGAAAAAATTGAAGGACAAGATCTTGAGCAACAAAAGATTGCAAGAATGAACAATCCGAGTACACAACAAGATGTTAAGATGTACTTCAAAGGGAGTGTTCAGAATGTCGAAGCAAGTCCAAAAATCCAATCTGCTTTTAGTGTCGAAAACTCATCTGAATCAATCAATCAAAGTTCAAACAGCAGCAGCAGTGGATTCTCCTCATATCCGAGTGTTAATCCGAAAGCTTCAAGCTCAAGTCATCAATTTCAAAGCTCAAACAGTAACAATGGTCATGTCTTAAATTGTAACATCGCGTTGCATCTTCAGAATGGTCAAAATTTTTCTGAAGAAGTTGTCAAAAGTCATATGGCGTTACTTGTTACAGTATTGGAATCATATGAAGGATTGGTTACAGGAAGGATCGGAAATCCTACGTTGACGAAAGAGGATTATGATCAGATAGATGCTGAAGAAATGGAGCTGATGGATATAAAGTGGTGTTTAGCGAGTGTGTTGAGGAGAGCTGAAAAGTTTAAAATGATTACAGGAAGAGATGATTTCTTGGATGCAAAAGTTTCTACTTTGGGTTTTGATAAATCTAAAGTTACTTGTTTTCGATGCAGGGAGAAAGGTCATTTCAAGAGGGAATGTACAAATCGAGAAGCAAGTGGAGCAAAGAATCCGTTCGGTGGAAATGATTATTATTGGAAAGCCATATATCAACAAGTTGTTCATCAACCGTATCAACAAAAAGAACCACAAACTGCACATGCTAAAATGATCGAAGAAGCAAATAAGAAAGCTTATTATGGCATAATTGATCAACATGATGAAAAAGTGGCAGAAGGTTTTAGCTGGGACAAATACATTCCGCCTGATTCAAAAGTAGCAGCTCTCAATGCACAAATAGTTCAAGAGCCAGATTTGATGACAGAATGGATGAAAGCCTTTGCTAGTGATGAGAAGAATAAAGATGATGAATCTAGTTCTTCAGATGATAGTTCAGAACAGACACAAGTGATTGATCAATCATCAATTGATGATAGTGATGATGAGGAAGAAATGCATATTAATATTGCAAAAAATCATTTATCTCCTGAAAGTTTTCAATTTTATTTTGCAGATCGTGTGGAAAAGCTAAAGGAGAAACGTGCAGCAAAGAATCAGAAACAAATAAAAAGCGAGATTGTTGCACAGGAAGAGATGTCTGAACAGAGTGAAGGAGTTGAGTTTGCTGTAAAGGAAGTTAAAGTTGCTGAAAGAGTAGTTGAAGTTGAGAAAGTAGTTGAAGTTGAAAAAGTTATTGAAGTGGAAAAGATGGTTGAAGTTACAAAACCTTGCTTAAAGTGTTTGGAGTCATGCAAGCAGTGTGAAGAGAAAGATGAGAAATTGAGTGAGCAAGATAAGATGAAAGAAAAGTTATTGTTCAATCTTAATTATGTGAAAGAATCATATGACGTTTTGAACAGAACAGTGAATGGTCTTCAGAAGACAAATTCTGAAAGAGAAGATGCATTAACTATGATGAATGCAGTGATGATGACAAAGCAGAAAGCTATTAATCATTACATTGAAGAATGTGCAAAGCTGAAGCAGGAGTTGGAGACAGAAATAATTGAAAATGAAAGAATTAGAAGATTGTTGCAAAGTTATTCTAGTTCTGATTATTTGATTGATCGAATTTATCCAACTGTTGCAGGTTTTGAAGCATTTCAAGACAAGAAGCCTGAAGATAAGGATACTGGTAAGAAACAAAGTTCAAATTATAACAAGTGTCTGCCTCCAATCTGGGAAGGTTATTCTCCCAGAAAACCAAATGAGGAGTAAGTCATAAAGGCTGTCAATATAAAGTTAAAGTCTGAAACAACCGATGATTTACCAGAAAACATTGATGTCACATTTACATCGTCTGAGTTAATAAAGAAAGTGGTCGATCAGGTGTTGGATAAAGATGAGGAGTCAGAGTCAAAATCTGAGTCTGAAAGTTCGAGTTCAGCGGTCAACAGTTCAAAACCATTGATTAAAAAAGTTTACAATAAAGAATTTCTGTTATCAAAATCCAATTTGAATGACGAACCAATTAAAGTGGCATATACTTTGATTGATTCAAACAAATTATATTCTGATGAGGAATTTCCAATAAGAGGTGTTAAACAAGAAATGATAAAAAAGGTTTTCAAACTAATAGAAATTAATATTTCTAAAATAAAAGATGAAAATCTTTCTGAAAAACCTAAACCTTACACCTCAAGAGTTCAACAACGTTTAAACAAGAAAAAGGGTTACAGTTCCGGTTCTGGTTTTCAAAAGAAACCAAACCATAACGGTAATTTCAAAAAAGAAAGGACTAGGTTTTATTCCATCGAAAAATCATAAAAATGAGAAAACTTATAAACAAAAAAAACTGTATTTGTTTCAGGGACAAGTTCGGAAGAAGAAGAAAAGAGTTCATTTTGGAAGCAATCAAATAAAGAGTTCTTTGCAGAAAAACAAAAGAGAATGAAGATTGGAGCTTATCAAAGAAAGGAAACAAGAACCTGTTTCAGTTGCAAGAAGTTGGTCATATTGCTTGGAATTGTCCTAAAGCAACCAACATCAAACATGAAGTTGTTTCTAAACTTAAAGAAAAGATTGTTGAGAAAAATGAATCACCAACTGAAAAATTCAAAGTTTTTAAAAACTCAACATATGAGGTTGGTGAATGTTCGAAAAGATTTTACAAGAGAAGAGTGAATCTTGATAACCAGAAGTGGGTTGTTAAGAAATCAGATGTGAAATCTGGCGATGAATCTGATTCCACAAAGTCAGAGGAGCCACAAGTTGATCTAAAAATTGAAACTTCAGTACCGCCAATGGATGATGTCAATTTTCCACCATTGCGGACTGAAAATTTTAAACAAAAAGTTGGAAAGGTTGAAATTTCGAATCAATTCTATTCTGAGAAGAAGGAATTTGATGTCGAAATGGTTTTTAATGGAAATGTGAAAAAGATTTTTGGGAAGATGGTCGATAGGAAGGTTCAAGGGGTTAAAGAGTTTTATGAAACAAAGAAGGCAACTTATACCCTGAGTGAAACTAAAGAGATAACATCCAAGTTTGGTGAAGCTTGGATGTCTGTTTTTCATATGTAAAAAGTATGACTTGCCAGAGCTTCCAGGTTGGTAAGTGTGAAGCAGGTATCAGCATCTTTATTAAATTTTGGGTGTTTGTGAAAATCTTCAAGTGGTTGAAGAAAGGTTTTAACATACAAGTGGTAAATCAGGGACATTAAGTTGTACTTGATTTTCTACAAGTGGTGTTTGTTGAATGATCTTAAAACTGTTAAATGTTTCAAGTGTTTGAAAGAACAAGGTGATGAATTGATCCCCTAACCTACAAGTGGTTTTATGAAATCAACAAAACTAATTTTCCGGAAAAACCATTTGATTAAAACAAACTTAAGTGTTTTGAAATCACAATGGGAAAATTGTTTGTTGTAAGGAGGAGTTCTGATTGTTTATGCCAAGTAGATGGCGAATTGATGCAATTCACAACAAGTTGTCACTTTACTTGTACAGTTTGTTTTCAAATTTCCTTTAATTGATTTTGAATTTTAGGGGAGTAAGAAATTTCAGAAAATCCAAAAACATTTGAAAATGCCAAAAAACATGATAAAAATAAAAAAATGAGTTTAGTTGAGAAAAGAGGAAATTATAGTACATCAGTGGATATTCACGGCATGCTAAAGAATTGGAAAGTTAAAATGTGATAAATGGTCTCACTGATGATGTGCCAGTAGGTTTTTGCACATTTAGTAGATTGTGTCGAGATATAAACCTAAATTTCAAACTTGCTTATATCGTGGGGAACATCTCTCGGATATATGGGTAACCCCCGAAATCTTGTTTGAAAGGTCCCTCTTTCTGAGATACTAGGTCTTTATACTCAGTGATATCTGGGGTATTATCCCGGGACTTCTGATTTTGCGGAAGCAATGGCCTAGTCCCCGTATAATACTTTCCACTTGCAAGAAATATAGCACCACCCTCAGTACAAAAAATGAAGAACCATTGAAAAATGCTAATCATGTGCTGTTGAAGAAAAGATTCTCTAAAGGGAACACACCTAAAAGTCGAAGCCATCATCTCTCTGATTTTGCGGAAGCAATAGCCTGAGCTCTCATGGCCCTCACATTTAACCCTTTACAGATATCATCTAGGTATATTCACCTGTAAGACTGAATATTGGGATCTGGATACATGAGTATATTCTGAGGTGGGACACTCGAATAAGTTTAAGTCTCTTAAAACATTAATCTCGTATCTCGAAACAGTTGAACTTTGTGTGAAAATTTAAGTGGATCAGTATACTGACAATCTAAGTGAATCGTTTAGAACTTAAAATGTTTAAAGCTTAACGGTGTTAGTGATTTGTCTCAAAAACTGATATGATCCTCTTGCGCAAACTCGCAAAAATATTGTCTATAAATTTTTCTTTCCTGCATTTTTCTTACAAATTTTAAAAAAAATCCAAAAAGATTTTCAGAGTGTTTTAGCATAAAGTTTGAAAAATACAAAAAGATTTTAGACTACTGATGTTGAAAAGCTGATTTTTAAAATTTCGAGTGCTAAACATGATGAACAGGTTTGGGAGAGTGTGTTTGAAAAGTTTTTCTTACAAGTGGTTCATCAGAGATTAAATATGTTAAATCATGTTGTATGATACTTACAAATGATGTTGTATTTATGTATACAAGTGGTAAGCAGAGAATAAATTTGTAAAATTTTAAATTTGTGAAATTTATTTCTGGGTTAAGAGTGTCCAGGTTAGCTAGGTTTTAAACCTGAGCAGGATGTGAGCCAGGTCACGATATTGAATCTGTGGAAGCCAGACTGCGATCCCAGCACAATTTAAGGGGGAGTCTGCTTACAAAGGAGAGTTTGAAGAGTGTAGAGCTAAGTTCAGATCCTGAATTTCACGCAAGTTGATAATGCTGATGATCTTAAGGAATCAAGAGATCTGATCAAGAGAAGATAGAGTTAGATGAGATCCTGGTAGAGAAGAAGATAGAAGACTAAGGATGTTTTACACTGTCAGATACTTCAGGAAGAGCGAGAAGACTGATAAAGACTGAAGACGTTGAAGACTCGACACTGAAGACTCGTCAACATTCGAGGGGGAGTCTGTTGGTGCATGAATCTGGCGACTTCGTCTTGCATCGAGTCTTGTATGTGTATAGATAGATCAGGGCACGTAGTTTGAGAAAAATGTCAAATATAGGTGAAAAGGTAATTTCGCACGAAATAGCAAACTGCTATTTCGCATGAAATCACTCTTGGTAATTTCGCACGAAATTATAATTTCGTGTGAAAGTGATTTCGTGTGAGCAGGTCCATGCGAAATTAGCTTGCCTATATATAGGTGTCTTGACTTCGTCATTTGAAACGAAAATTACTTTTCCGGTTTGAGAGCCGAAGTGCTGCCGAAGTATCTACTCACTGTAAAACTTTGTCAAATCAATCTAAAGACAGTTTAAAGTGAATATCTAGCTGAATTGAACTTGATACGTTTGTTTCCGCCTCTCGTATTGAGAAAAACTCTTCTGATCGACTCATTCGGGTTAGAAAACGATCCTACAACCATGAAGGTCGATGTCTGAAGCCTAAGTGCGGTAGGTGCGGAAAGGAAGGACACCACAAGGATGCTTGTTGGGTGAAGTATCACAGGCAAGGAGGAAATGATGACGGGAACCAAGACGAAAACGAAAATGGTAAAATTCCAGGCTGCTACAGATGGGGGGACGTGGGGCACTTTAGGAAAGATTGCCCTAAGAATAACCAAGCTCATGGAATAGCGTACAACAGTGGAGCTCGTGAAGCATGCCAGGATCCAGATGTGTTATTGGTACGTTCTCTATCAACCCAAAATTTTGCATCTGTGCTATTTGATACTAGTACCGACTATAACTCGTATACCAAGAATTTAAGAATATACTTGGTTCAATAGCCAGTAAGTTAGATATCCCGAGCTCGATAGAACTAGCTAATGAGAAACTAGAGGAAGCTGAGAAAGTAATTAGAGGCTGTGTGGTAGAACTTAGAGAGCGTGAGTTCTCGATAGATCTGCTGCCAGTTGAGTTGGGAAGCTTCGACGTCGTAGATGGGATGGATTGATTGTCGAGTATTCGTGTGGAGATCGTTCGCCATGAGAAGATTTTCCGCATGTCGCAACCCCCATCCCCTAACAAACCCGGGAACGGGCGGCCGCGGCCAGTTTTGGTGGTATCTGGGTTTATCATTTTGGCAACAGAAATTATATCAGGACCGAAGTTAGGAAATATTTTATCAGAGTAAAATACCACACTTTTATAATATTAAACACATGGGAAAATCCCAAGTTTTCAAGTACACACATTTTCATAGGGTTAAACCCCATTTTATTTAAATAAAACATCTCTTTATTTTAGGTAACTTTATGGCCACTTTTCCAAGCCTTCAGTGCTGTCCAGCTTGCTTCTATTTGGCTTTCACATTTTGTTACCTGAAACGCTTTTAAAAACATTTTGTCAGTGGGAAATACTAGTGAGTGAATCCCAGTTTAATCAAGTTTAGTAAAAACCATTGTACAATATTGAGGGCGGTCGCGCAATTACATTTGTTTCCATCTACTTAATTACCACCCACGGTACTGTCAACCCGACTTGTGGTCATGTTACTCCTCGCAAGGTAGTAACAAATTTTGTATACAAAACCCCAACATACCGACGATAATTGTAGAATACAAATACTCAATCACTTCTTAATATAGTTTAATTTAGGTGAGGTTTTGTAAAAATAATTTGTAAAAAGGAGATTACTCACATTGCTGTCTTAGGTTTTCTGTAAGGGTTTCCTGGTGATTATCTATAAATTACACAAATGCACATGTGTTAGTATAATAACCCAATATATACATTAGTATTACCCTCCCCGAGACGGCATTCCAACGACTACGTCGGGCAGAACCACGACAGCCGTTACAGAACCCTGGATCAATCGGGCAACTTATCTAATACGTAACCGGGGTTATGATACTTACAACGAGGCAAAACTTCATTATTTAGGGGGTATTATACCCGGAGATTATGCCTACTATGCAGAAATTTAGAGAGAAAAAGAGTTTTGGGACGAATTGAAAGTGAAACTGATCGGCCTTATTTATAGTTGTGATCTGGGACTTCGTCGCGCCCCGTAAAGCATGTAGCCAAGGGCTACGCGGCCCGCGAGGGTGGCTAGGGTAGGCCCTAGCCTTGCTGAGTTGACACGTAGCTTCGACACGAGTCCGACACGTGGCGGCCTAGGGCTGCGCCTGCTGTCTACCTGGTCACGGCCCGCGACGACTAAAGACAAGGGGGTCGCGCCCCGCGACGACTTATTTAATTTCGTTTTTATTTAATTTTTGTAAAATTAAAGGTATTTAGGGCCGTATTTTGTATACATGGTGTATTTTAAGACATATAGAGGTATTTTAAATATATTAGAGGTGTTGAAAATTATTTAGGAGGGTTGTTATATTCTCCCCACCTTGTTTTAGAGCTCGTCCTCGAGATCTGCTGGAACATATGTGGATATTTCCTTTGCATTTCTGATTCAAGCTCCCATGTGTACTCTGGTCCTCTTTTGGAGTCCCATTTTACTTTGACTAGAACTAATCTCTTGTGCTTGAGGTTCTTAACTTTCGTGTCTTCAATCTGTAGAGGCCTCTCTACAAACTTTAACTGCTCATTTACCTCTATATCCTTAAGAGGCACTACGAGTGATTCATCGGCTAAGCATTTCTTGAGAGTAGATACATGAAACACATCATGTATTCCTGCCATTTTGTCGCAACCCCCGATCTCTTATCTGTCCCGGGAATGGACGGCCGCGAACATTCGTTTGTGGTGGTATCAGTTATTAATTTGGCAGCGGAAATTACATCAGGACCGTAGTTAGGAAATGTTTATCAGAGTAAAACCACCATATTTTTATATTAATAACCACATGGGTAAAACCCAAGTTTCTTTATTACAACATGTTTATAGGGATAAACCCTATTTTATTGAATTTAAAACATTGTCTTTTTGGTAACTTTTATAGCCACATTTTTCCAAGCCGTCAGTGCTCCAGCTGGCTTTTTACTAATTGGCTGTCACATTGTGTGTAACAACTCTCATCAAAAGTCCTAATTATTATTTTATTTTGTCCAAAAGGAAACCCTAATTGAGACACCCAAGTGATTCTGCACAAACCCTAAAATTTTCAGAATAATCAGAATCAGGATCAGGGCCCCTAAAACTTAGGGGGGGGGGGGGGGTAAACCCTAGTTACGATTATCCACATAAAACGCTGTCAAAATCGAATTTCACAATTTCGTCGACTCAGCAAGCCTACACACACACACGGGGCTACCCTATGATAGGGTATGACCCGTCGCGCCACGCGACGCCTCAGGGGTACCCCTCGCGTCACGCGAGGGGGTCAAATTTTGACTATAAATAGTGGGGTTTGGGACTGGAATTTGGGCACTTGAACGACGAAGAAATTCGTTATATACACTGAGTTACGCTCTGTTTACTATCAAAACACACACGAATCACAAATCATTGCCGCAATACAGGGTAATAACTCGATCGCTGATACGATTCAATGTCCGATCGATTAAACTATCCAATGGATGTTTAAGTGCTGCCCACATTAGGGTTTATGCTTTGTCATTCGTCGTTAATTCGATGGATGTTTAAGTATCGCACTTTGACATTCGATGTGAGGGTTTAATCTCGTGAGTTATCGTAAATGTTGTATTAAGTTACTAACCGAGTTGTGTGTGTGACACTCTAGGTTTTCCCGAGCAAATACCTTGTAATTACATTGTGTGTATATATGTTATTAAATGGAAGTTGTGTTTTATCTTCATGATTCTATGTGATCCTTGCACTAAGTATGTATACGTAGTATATATATATATATATATAGGTATGATGTGGGCCGAGACGCAAACCCGACTCGAGACCACACGGTCTCGAGTAAACAGTTGGGCCATTTGGGCCGCACCCCTCCTTTAATCCATCCGAAAGCCCCAAAGGGTGCACCTACATGGATCGGATATATAAACTATGTTGATGGCCAACCTTGCCACTTTTTCAATCACCATCCCTTCACACTCTCCTACACACACACTCTCCTACATCCTCTCACTCACACTCTCCCTCTCTTATCTTCTCTCTCTAGAAACCCTCACAAAACCACATCTTCATCTCGGATTCAAACGAAGAAGCATCAAAGGCCCTTGGATCGGCTCGTGTTCTTCGCTTAAGGATTCCCTTTCATCAAGTCTACTCACCTTCACACTCTTAATCTCTAACTGGTTAGTTTGATGTCTTTAATCTAGTTCCCTTGCAAAACAAATGAAAATATTTGATAAAGGTGTGTGTGCTTGATGAGTAATGTATATGCTTGGTTTCAAATGTCTAAGATGAACAATGCTCTCTTTTGCGAAAAGTATGAATGTTGTATGATAATGTCTTGCTAAATGATCAAAGCATGATGGTTAGGATTGTGTAGGATCATCCGATTTATGTTAAGAGGTTATAGAACTAATGTTTTGCTTAATGGTAGCTTACAAGATGACCATTGACATCTAGTAATGTGTTATGAATTCTTGTCCATAGGATGCATGAATATGTAGGATGAACATGATGGTAAAGGATGAAAACCCTAATGATGAACAAGTTTGAATGTGTTATGAATATTTGAATATGCTGTGTTTGATCCATGTTGAAATAGAATTAGACAATAAAACATGTTTATGCAATTTGGTTGGTTAGTACATATTATCATGAAAACAAAATTCTATTGGTTAGTACAATCGAACAAGTTCTAGAAGGTTTTGGTCATCAAGTGTGCAAGTCGAGACCACCGGTCTCGACTCGAGACCATCAAACTACAACTCGAGACCGCGGTGATTACGACTCGAGACCACATAGTGACAACCCGAGACAGACTTCAGGGACTCGAGACCATCAAGTCTCGACTCGAGACCCTATGATCTCGACTCGAGATTGGATTCGAGACCTCTGAGATTGCGACTCATACTTGCATGACTCGAGACCACCCCACTACAACCCGAGACCACTTGGTTGCGACTCGAGACCTCTCAGTCTCGACTCGAGACCACCTTGTCTCGAGTGGGCTACTGGTCTCCGTTATTGGGCCAAAGTATATGGACCGTTCATGCCTGATTACTGATTGACTGGACTACGTGTTAATTGTTACTGTTTGACTGTACCATTATTAGAGCAGGCCCAATAACCTTGTGTGTTAAGTATGCTATGTGTTAGATACGTGTAGAATATACGTGATTTCTCTGTACCCAACCTGACCTATACTGGTAACCATTTAGGACGTGGTGACCAGCATACTTAACCAAGTAAACTAAACTGCCGAGCAACCCAAGGTGAGTTCACAACTAATAAAGCATGCGTTCCCGGTGGTTGGGAAACGGAAACTTAAACAACGCTATCCCCTCGTAAGGGATACAAGCCTACTTCTCTCCCCTTAAATGGGACTTTTAGTTAATTACTGTTTATACTGGATGCAACAAGCAACACTAAACAAAACTCTATCACTCAAGTCCTCACTTCTTAATACCGATTAGTCGCCGGGGTCAGGCGAACGGGTTATTAGTTGATAGCGCTATTTAGGTCTCACCAACCTCACACCGTGCCCGCGTATGGGATCGGGCGTGAACTAATGTACTCTGGCAACCATCAATGATGATAGAACATTGACAAACGGGGCACACTATGGAAACGTACGGATGAATAGTATTCGGTATTGTAAAAACAGTTTAGTCGCTTACTTATGGGGTAGCTCCCCATCGCATGTATAAACGGATAAATTAACTGGTGAAACAAGTTTTTGGTAACTAAAACTGGACACCTCGTGGACTCGCCAACATTTTTGTTGATACCCTACTGCATACTTTGCAGGTACCCAGTGACTCAGGAGCTTGCAGCTTGGGAATGTGTAGTGGTCGTCTAGCCCATGTGTTGGGTTCTAAATAATCTTGAACTATGAACTTCGTTTTGAAACTGTTTGGTTTATGCTTCCGCTGTTTACTTAAACTGTTATTTGAACTTAAACTTTTAAACCTTAATGTTTACTAACTATTGTGGTTGGTGAACATTCTTACTATTAACCAATGCTCGGTATAATTGGTGGCTGGATCCTGGTCAGTCACGCCTCCAAGCGGTGGTATTCCGCAACGTGGATTTTGGGGGTGTGACAGATTGGTATCAGAGCCATTGGTTAAAGTGAACTTGGTTTTAAAAAGAAAGTCTTTTTGAGAAAAAACCAGACTATAACCCGTGACTCGTGACGACACTACACCCCAAGGGCAAGACTCAATGTATTAGACCTCATAGCTCGGACTTGTGTTTACTTGCTTGTTTACTTTATGTTGCTGCTCTACTATACATATTAGCGTGCCTAATTAGATAGATACGTATTCATCCTCTACCTCATTCTCGCTACATTACGACATCACACTCATACTGTGTTTTCTGGTTATGAAGACAATGAGTGGACGCGGAAGAGGAAACGTTAACATGACTCAGGCTCAGTTCACTAACTTGCTCAACACGGTGGCTGCAGCTTTCGCAGCTCACCCTGGAGGTAAACTCGTTACTTTAGGATGTTTAGATCCTGCCTCCACATCGTCTTTTCACCTCTAAACCTATTCGCTTCGCTTCTCACAACAGGTCAGCCTGCGCCTGTGCAGCCACGTGTTTGTACTTTCAAAACCTTCATGGATGGCAAACCTCTCCCTTTCAACGACACTGAGGGTGCCATAGGCCTTCTGCACTGGATTGAAAAGGCCGAAGCTGTCTTCCCTGTCTGCGAGTGTCCCCCTGCTAACTGGGTTAAGTTCGCGACTGGTACGCTTGAAGGAAACGCACTTTCATGGTGGAAAGCACAGATTCAGATGCTTGGTCTGGAAACTGCTAATGCTACTACGTGGGAAGATTTCAAAGACATGATCAAAGAGGAGTATTGTCACAGGGATGACATCCACAAACTCGAAAACGAATACTATGAGCTCAAGATGGTTGGATCAGAGATTGAGACCTACACCAAGCAGTCCAACGACTATGCGGCACTTTGCCCAAACATGTCCCGACCTATGTATCGAAGGATCGAATTGTACATCAAAGGTTTGGTCCCAGAAATCCGGAGCCATGTAACCTCAGCCAACCTCAATACCATACAGCCCATGGTCCATCTTGCTCACAAACTCACCAATCAGGCTGTGGAAGAGGGCAAGTTGCCCAAGAGGATCAGTGCTACTGCTGGAACTTCTTGCGATAACAAACGAAAGTGGGATGGAAGTCAGGGAAAGGATGCTAACCCCACTCAGGCTCCAGTTCAACAAAGGCAGACTGAAAGCAACAAGGGCCCTCAGCAACAGGGTGGCTATCGAGGAAACCACCCCAAGTGTAACAAATGTAACCGACACCACAGTGGGCCATGTGGCAAAAGTCAGTGTCAGCGATGCAACAAGATGGGGCATGAAGCCAAAGACTGCAGGAGCCCGCTTCTAGCTAGGCAGAATCAACAACAACCACAACAGCAACAAGGAAACAACCGTGGATGCTTCAAGTGTGGAGCAACGGGGCACATGCGAAAGGATTGCCCTGAACTGAATCAGAACAACAACAATCAGGGTGCTGGGAACAATAACAACAATGCTGGAAATGGTGCAAGAGGAAGGGCTTTTGTGATTGGAGCTGGGGAAGCTTGGAATGATCCCAACGTGGTGGCGGGTAAGTTCCTACTTAATGACCGTTATGTTTCCATATTATTTGATTCTGGAGCAGATGCTAGTTATGTATCCCTACGTATTAGTAAGAAGCTTAAGTCCACTCTTACGCCGTTAAGCTCTAAGCACATCGTTGAAATAGCTAATGGTAGAAACCTTGAGGCCTCACACGTCATTCGTAACTGCAAACTAGAGTTGTCCGGTCAGACCTTCCATATTGATCTTTTCCCCATCGTTCTCGGAAGCTTCGACGTCATCATTGGTATGGATTGGCTATCCAAGCATCGAGCAGAAATCCTCTGCCAAGAGAAAGCTGTTCGTATTCCCTGTCCTTCTGGCCAACCCCTTATAGTTCAAGGCGACAAAAGCGGAGAAGTCACAGGCATCATTTCATTTTTTAAAGCCCAGAAGTGTTTACGAAAGGGGCACACCGCTATCTTAGCACTCGTTGCCGACACGCAGAAAAAGGAAAACAGGATTGAAGATTTTCCAGTTGTACGCGACTACCCTGAGGTATTTCCTGAAGAACTACCTGGACTTCCTCCTCACCGTCAGGTCGAATTCCAAATCGAGCTAACTCCAGGAGCGGCACCTATAGCTCGTGCACCTTATCGACTAGCCCCCACTGAACTAAAGGAACTTTCTACCCAACTACAAGAACTATTGGACAAAGGTTTTATCCGTCCTAGCTCGTCACCCTGGGGAGCCCCAGTGCTCTTTGTCAAAAAGAAGGATGGCACATTTCGAATGTGCATTGATTACCGCGAACTGAACAAGGTTACCATCAAGAATCGCTATCCACTTCCTCGTATCGACGACCTGTTCGACCAGCTGCAAGGGTCGAGCTATTATTCTAAGATCGATCTGCGATCAGGCTATCACCAGCTGAGAGTCCGCGATGAGGACATCTCTAAGACTGCTTTCAGAACCCGCTATGGTCACTACGAATTCCTTGTCATGCCTTTCGGGATGACCAACGCACCTGCGATCTTCACGGATCTCATGAATCGAGTGTGCAAACCTTACCTCGACAAGTTCGTGATTGTGTTTATTGACGACATCCTAATTTACTCGAAAAGTCAAGAGGAGCATGAAAAACACCTGCGTCTTATTCTCGAACTCCTTCGCAATGAGCAACTGTACGCCAAATTCTCGAAATGTGATTTCTGGCTTAGAGAAGTCCATTTCCTTGGGCACATAGTCAACCAGGATGGGATTCATGTCGACCCCGCCAAGATCGAATCTATTAAGAACTGGCCTATACCTAAGACTCCGACCGAAGTCCGCCAATTCTTGGGATTGGCAGGATACTATCAAAGATTTATCAAGGGATTTTCTAAGATCGCTCAACCACTTACGACCCTCATTCAGAAGGGTGTTGCTTATAAGTGGAATGATGCTCAGGAGTCTGCCTTTCAGGAACTAAAGAAGAACCTTTGTAGTGCTCCTATTCTTTCCTTACCTGAAGGTACCAAAGACTTTGTAGTTTACTGCGACGCTTCTATTCAAGGATTTGGTTGCGTGCTGATGCAACATGAGAAGGTCATTGCTTACGCTTCGCGACAACTCAAGATCCACGAACGGAACTACACGACACATGACTTAGAATTTGGAGCTGTGGTCTTCGCGCTCAAGATTTGGAGACACTACTTGTACGGTACCAAGTGCACGATTTACACTAATCACAGGAGTCTCCAGCACATAATGGAACAAAAGGAGTTGAATATGCGGCAACGCTGATGGGTCGAACTCCTAAATGACTACGAGTGTGCAATTAAATATCATCCAGGCAAGGCTAATGTGGTAGCCGATGCCCTCAGCAGAAAGGAGACCAAACCCAAGCGTGTTCGTGCCTTACAGCTCACCATCCACTCGAACCTCCCTAATCAGATCCGAAATGCTCAGGTTGAAGCATTGAAAGCCGAGAACATCAGGGCTGAGTCCCTACGAGGATCGAGACAACATTTAGAACAAAAAGAAGACGGTGCTTACTACGTAGCCGGGCGCATATGGGTTCCCCTTTATGGAAATTTACGTGACCTTGTGATGGACGAAGCCCATAAGTCCCGTTATTCGGTACATCCGGGTTCAGATAAGATGTACCACGACTTAAGGACTACCTATTGGTGGCCTGGCATGAAGGCCCACATAGCAACCTATGTCAGAAAATGTTTGACTTGTGCGAGAGTCAAGGCTGAGTATCAGAAACCATCGGGCCTACTCCAACAACCAGAGATCCCACAGTGGAAATGGGAGCAAATTTCCATGGATTTTGTTACTGGCTTGCCTAGGTCACAACGCGGAAATGACACCATTTGGGTAATAGTGGACCGATTAACTAAGTCTGCACACTTTTTGGCGATTAAAGAAACAGACAAGTTCTCTACCTTAGCAGAAGTATACTTAAGGGAAGTAGTTTCGAAGCACGGGGTGCCAACCTCTATTATTTCCGATCGGGACGCGCGTTTTACTTCTGAGTTGTGGCAAGCTATGCACAAATCCTTTGGCTCACGCTTAGACATGAGCACCGCTTATCACCCACAAACGGATGGTCAATCTGAACGCACCATCCAAACCCTCGAAGACATGCTTAGGGCATGTGTGATCGATTTTGGCAAAAATTGGGAGAAGCACCTGCCATTAGTGGAATTCTCCTACAACAACAGCTACCACACCAGCATTCAGGCGGCACCCTTTGAGGCATTATACGGTCGTAAATGCCGATCGCCTCTCTGCTGGGCGGAGGTTGGTGACAGCCAGATCACAGGCCCAGAACTTGTGGTAGACACTACAGAAAAGATTGTCCAGATTAGGCAACGCATGGCGGCAGCTCGTGATCGTCAGAAGAGCTACGCTGATAAGGATAGGAAACCGCTAGAGTTCCAGGTTGGTGACCGGGCTCTACTTAAAGTCTCACCCTGGAAGGGTGTGGTTCGTTTCAGAAAACGGGGCAAGCTTAATCCGCGATATGTCGGACCATTTGAGATTACTGAAAAGATCGGTAAGGTCGCTTACAGATTGAATCTGCCTGAAGAACTGAGTGCTGTACACAACGTCTTCCACGTGTCTAATCTGAAGAAGTGTCTGTCAGATGAAACACTCATCATTCCTTTCAAGGAACTTACTATTGACGAACAACTACACTTTACTGAGGAACCGATTGAGATCACGGATCGTGAGATCAAAACCCTCAAACGTAGCCAGATACCTCTCGTACGAGTTCGTTGGAACTCACGCCGTGGCCCAGAATTTACCTGGGAGCGGGAAGACCAGATGAAGCGCAGGTATCCCCAGTTGTTCCCAAATGAAACTCCCAGCACTGAAGCTACAGCCGAATTTCGGGACGAAATTCCAAACTAACGGGGGGATGATGTGACACCCCGTTGAAATGTTCTCACTTACACTAGCTCGTCAGTGGCTGCCTTAACTTTCGGGACGAAAGTTCTTAAAACTTGGGGATAATGTGACACTCTAGGTTTTCCCGAGCAAATACCTTGTAATTACATTGTGTGTATATATGTTATTAAATGGAAGTTGTGTTTTATCTTCATGATTCTATGTGATCCTTGCACTAAGTATGTATACGTAGTATATATATATATATATAGGTATGATGTGGGCCGAGACGCAAACCCGACTCGAGACCACACGGTCTCGAGTAAACAGTTGGGCCGTTTGGGCCGCACCCCTCCTTTAATCCATCCGAAAGCCCCTAAGGGTGCACCTACATGGATCGGATATATAAACTATGTTGATGGCCAACCTTGCCACTTTTTCAATCACCATCCCTTCACACTCTCCTACACACACACTCTCCTACATCCTCTCACTCACACTCTCCCTCTCTTATCTTCTCTCTCTAGAAACCCTCACAAAACCGCATCTTCATCTCGGATTCAAACGAAGAAGCATCAAAGGCCCTTGGATCGGCTCGTGTTCTTCGCTTAAGGATTCCCTTTCATCAAGTCTACTCACCTTCACACTCTTAATCTCTAACCGGTTAGTTTGATGTCTTTAATCTAGTTCCCTTGCAAAACAAATGAAAATATTTGATAAAGGTGTGTGTGCTTGATGAGTAATGTATATGCTTGGTTTCAAATGTCTAAGATGAACAATGCTCTCTTTTGCAAAAAGTATGAATGTTGTATGATAATGTCTTGCTAAATGATCAAAGCATGATGGTTAGGATTGTGTAGGATCATCCGATTTATGTTAAGAGGTTATAGAACTAATGTTTTGCTTAATGGTAGTTTACAAGATGACCATTGACATCTAGTAATGTGTTATGAATTCTTGTCCATAGGATGCATGAATATGTAGGATGAACATGATGGTAAAGGATGAAAACCCTAATGATGAACAAGTTTGAATGTGTTATGAATATTTGAATATGCTGTGTTTGATCCATGTTGAAATAGAATTAGACAATAAAACATGTTTATGCAATTTGGTTGGTTAGTACATATTATCATGAAAACAAAATTCTATTGGTTAGTACAATCGAACAGGTTCTAGAAGGTTTTGGTCATCAAGTGTGCAAGTCGAGACCACCGGTCTCGACTCGAGACCATCAAACTACAACTCGAGACCGCGGTGATTGCGACTCGAGACCACATAGTGACAACCCGAGACAGACTTCAGGGACTCGAGACCATCAAGTCTCAACTCGAGACCCCATGATCTCGACTCGAGATTGGACTCGAGACCTCTGAGATTGCGACTCATACTTGCATGACTCGAGACCACCCCACTACAACCCGAGACCACTTGGTTGCGACTCGAGACCTCTCGTTCTCGACTCGAGACCACCTTGTCTCGAGTGGGCTACTGGTCTCCGTTATTGGGCTAAAGTATATGGACCGTTCAAGCCTGATTACTGATTGACTGGACTACGTGTTAATTGTTACTGTTTGACTGTACCATTATTAGAGCAGGCCCAATAACCTTGTGTGTTAAGTATGCTATGTTTTAGATACGTGTAGAATATACGTGATTTCTCTGTACCCAACCTGACCTATACTGGTAACCATTTAGGACGTGGTGACCAGCATACTTAACCAAGTAAACTAAACTGCCGAGCAACCCAAGGTGAGTTCACAACTAATAAAGCATGCGTTCCCGGTGGTTGGGAAACGGAAACTTAAACAACGCTATCCCCTCGTAAGGGATACAAGCCTACTTCTCTCCCCTTAAATGGGACTTTTAGTTAATTACTGTTTATACTGGATGCAACAAGCAACACTAAACAAAACTCTATCACTCAAGTCCTCACTTCTTAATACCGATTAGTCGCCGGGGTCAGGCGAACGGGTTATTAGTTGATAGCGCTATTTAGGTCTCACCAACCTCACACCGTGCCCGCGTATGGGATTGGGCGTGAACTAATGTACTCTGGCAACCGTCAATGATGATAGAACATTGACAAATGGGGCACTCCACGGAAACGTACGGATGAATAGTATTCGGTATTGTAAAAACAGTTTAGTCGCTTACTTATGGGGTAGCTCCCCATCGCATGTATAAACGGATAAATTAACTGGTGAAACAAGTTTTTGGTAACTAAAACTGGACAACTCGTGGACTCGCCAACATTTTTGTTGATACCCTACTGCATGCTTTGCAGGTACCCAGTGACTCAGGAGCTTGCAGCTTGGGAATGTGTAGTGGTCGTCTAACCCATGTGTTGGGTTCTAGATAATCTTGAACTATGAACTTCATTTTGAAACTGTTTGGTTTATGCTTCCGCTGTTTACTTAAACTGTTATTTGAACTTAAACTTTTAAACCTTAATGTTTACTAACTATTGTGGTTGGTGAACATTCTTACTATTAACCAATGCTCGGTATAATTGGTGGCTGGATCCTGGTCAGTCACGCCTCCAAGCGGTGGTATTCCGCAACGTGGATTTTGGGGGTGTGACAATGTGCATGTTATTAATTTAGGTTAAAAGGCTAATCAGTAGGCTAGGCTCTGTTCAATTAAAACTGCAATGTGAGTCATTCTCTTTTTATCAAATTTGTTTACAAAAGCATGTTATTTTCAAAGTTATAATTACAGTGATTAAGTTTATGTAATCACCAAGTTACAGCCGGTATGTGGGGTTTTGTATACATTACTTGATAAACTTCACCATTGGACAACGGGGCCAAGGGGTGATATGACCATAGTCACAGACACCATCGGGCTCAGAGGCTACCGATGAATGTCGAGTGACAAGTACTGTGGGTAGTTGGTTGATATCTGAAACATTGTAATCTCCCTTAATACTGTAAATTATAACAAACGGGTCTTTTTAGTAAACATAATGATTCACCAGTATTTCCCGCTGACAAAACCTTTTTCGAACATGTTTCAGGTGATCTGTTGTGATCAAGGAAAAGTGCCGTGAAGCACTACAAGCTTAAGGAAGTGGCTCAATATAAAATAAAGAAACATGTTTTGTAAAATAAAAGATTTCTCCGTGAAATCTTATGATTGTAAATTACCGGGGTTTCATCCCAAGTTGTGAAATAATATAATCGGGAAAATTGCAGTTTTAAAAAGATCCTGAAGAAAACTTCCGCTGTTAAATAAATACCACGGGATTTTCTGTCTCGCGGCTCCTGAAACGGGTTAAATCGGGTCGGGGGCCGTGACAGAAAAATGTGGTATCAGAGCCACTGATTTAAGCCAATTAAGTATTTAGAAAATACTTAATTTTTTCTACTTGTCATTTTGTGATTATGTGTTTTCTTATTTAAATATTTGCGTACGGTATGGGTAAGCAAAAGCTGTCAAACATCTATCTTAAATTAGATAGGTCATCAAACGAGAAGGGAAGTTCATCCCAAACAAAATCCTCAAATCAGTCTGTAATTCCTGATGAAGGAATATTTGTGCGAAAGGCACAATATGAGGAACCACTTTCTCCTAGTAAAAGAAGTCTGATTATTAGGAAAAGTAAAGAGAAAATAAAGAAATTCCGAGAAAAGAGGATTAAACAGGAAACCCAGGAATTAACCAGTAAACTACCTTGGGAAGACAAGTTAGATGAAAAATGGGCAGATCTTTATATGCTAGCCACTGTAACAGTAAATGCAAATCTTTAAATGTTTGACTCAAGTTTTAGCAACCTTATTACCTACAAATCTAGAAATCGTATCCAGTAAATAAATAAGTTTACAAATAAACCCTAATGTGTTTTAATTTTCATTTGTTTTGTAGTTACCCAATCTGAAATAATATTTAAAGGTTTTTCTATGAAATTTTGTTATAATTTTTAACTTAGTATTTGTGTGTATTTTGCATGTATATTAAACAGCATGAGTGACTTGTCTGACGCCCTTCAGAACCTAAATCTCTATCCGGTAAAAATAGAGGTTTCCAGAGATTTCAATAGGTATATACCCGACATAGAAGAACCTGTTGAATTCAATGCTCCACCTCCAGAGAAACCCAAGCCCAAGAAAAGAAGGAGATTCGTGGGATGGAGACGTGTGCGTAGGAGGAAACCCGCCACTAGAAAGATTCCCAAAATAGAAAATCCATTAGACAAAGGGAAGGGGATTGAAGTCGGGGAAGAGTCTAGGCAGATGGGATTACAGTTTGAAGAATATTCTAAGCAAATAGAAATGGAGATTGGAGGAGGTTCTAAACAAACCCAGATAGAAACTGGAGAAAGCTCTAAACAAACCCAGGAAATGACATTACAGGAAGAGCTAGATTTTATATTGGCAAGCTGTGATACTATTAAGCCTGTCAATAAAAATGTTTTTACTCATCCTATTGAAACCCAACTTCCAAAAAATTTGGAACCAGCAATCCCAGAACCTATAATTCACACCCAACCTTTAGGAATGGACGAGTGGTGGACGAATGATTGGCAGTTCCAAAATCTGCTCAACAGTCCTTATTCCTTTCTTCCTCAATTCGACCCAGAACCTATACCTAATCCACCTATGAGCAATGAGAATTTAGCTGAACTCCGCCACTTTGGCGAGGAGTTAATGGATGCAGGAAATAGGATCAGGGAAGTAGGAGAACAGATCTCCTGGAAGTACCTCTCGGATTATCATTTTACGGCAAAGACTCATATAAAGTCTTTCGACCCAAGGATTTACATCCTTCACTACCTATACTCATTCTAAGCATATATTTAATCATAAAACTTATTTCCGAACCACCTTTATGGGTTGTTCGTTCAAATTAGCTTACAAGGGCAATTTGGTCAATTTTCATCCTTCCTTTACTACAAGGACCTTTAACTACTTGTTTGACTAAAAATCCAATCTCTTAACTATAATTCTAGTCTGTAAACTCATGTGCTTCTAAAACACCATAAACATAATTCAACTTATTCGGTTTACCTAAAGATAACCGAATATCTATACTTTAACCTTGTCTAACTCTTATAGAACTCCAAATTCTACGTGATGAGTTGTGTTATTATACATACCTGGCTCGGATCAATATATTGACCCGTTTCAATACCTTGCCTTAGTGGCTGTTAAGTGATAGCGCCGTAAACATCCATATGATATTCATTCCTATAATCATATAACTCAACGAACCATTAGTCGATATTGTCAAAGAGTGATAATTTCACATTTTGACCCGTTTATCTACTTAGTGATCTTCGTCACTTTAACTAAATACCAATTCATCTATTATGATAATTTAAAGTCTACTAACGAAAATACGTAATTGAGCGTATCGTAACAAAACCGTAGTTACGTACTTTTAAAGCATACTTTTCAAGCGTGTATCACCTCCGGCTTGTCCACTTGACGACCCGGATTCTTTACCTATAGAGTTCCATTCACAACCTAATTTAGAACTCTTTTTATCACCAAAAAAAACCGGACAATTCATTATAATATTCAAATCTGCGTTTTTGTCCGATCTTTAACGTTTTACTCCTCACTTAGGCGTTTTAACAAACACCTAGCGGGTCAGATTTTTACATAACCATTACTAGGTTCTTGACATGTTATTTTCATCTACATCCACTTCAATTAACAAATCTATACTAAATTTTAACATGAATAATTTCGGATTCACCACATGAATTCAGATTTCACTAGAATAAGAACCATAATTCTAGTGTTTATTTAGTTTCTACAAACTAACTAATCACCTTCAATGGTGATTTTAGACCCCACAAGTATAATGCTAGATTTTAACAAGAAATCATCTAGGGTTTATCCCTAGATGCCATATTACTTCTAATTCCATCCATGCACGACATAATCAAGCTCAATTTCAGTTTTTCACAATTAACCTAGAACTTGAGATAAATCAAAATACTAGAATTTTGCATACCTTGTGATCCCTTCAGTGAGGAGATCACTAATTCGTGTTTAGAACTTGATTTGGGACTGAATTGAACCTTCAATTTGATCAAATTTGACAGCACTAGGGTTTGGTGGGGAGCCAGTGTCGCCCCCTGTGTTCTTGTTCGACCAGGACCTCAATTTGAGGTGTTTGGTTTTATTTTTTTTGTTTTAAAACTAATAATAATAGTTTCAAATTTAACAACATTGGTCCCTCCCCTTTTGTTTAACTTATATCTTTGGCAATTTAACTTTATTCATGCTTTAAAACAAGACAACCAACTAACTAGGTTATTTATTTCCTAGTCAGTTTAGTAGGTTCGGGAAATCATAACCCGTTTTACTTTTAAGTCCTGTTAAATTGGGCCTTTTATCTATCCTAAGTTTTTCTTGAAAACTCTGATTCACTTTAAATAAATATTAGGATTATTCAATTTATTCCTAATATTTGCCGGTTTACTTTTACCACTAACGGTACTTTCCCGTCTTTAGTATTAACGGGGTTTAATTACCAAATCTGATTTCGGGGTGTTACAAGTCTACCCCCCTTAAAGAGGTTTCGTCCTCGAAACCTTTCTGACATAGTTCATGGAGTTTTAAACTCAATGTATTTGACCTGAGTAATCTCTTAAACATTACTCATACTTTACTCAATTGTTAGTATTACCAGAAAAATATAAGGTAATATCTTTTTGGTTACATAACATCTACGTACCTCATATGACATAATGCAACTTGAAATAACGTAATCTCGTTATTTTTACTAGTTTAGTTACTTTAGCGATACCCATTGCTTTATATATTATTGAACTCTTTGTGAATCCGTTACTTTGACCCGTTTAAAGGTCTTTAGTGAAATCTTTCACTTTTAGCAACAATTTCTTTTGTTTTCAAATTCATTTATTCGGTTCAGTTATACCGAATCCATCGCTTACAAGCGAACCAAATTTCTTGATTTGAATTGCTGGCCTTAACCGGTCTCTTTAACTAGACTTATTAGCCCAGTTACTTTTTACCGCTCGCTTGGTTATAATGTGATTTTACTTCACATTACATTTCCTAACCGTGATCGTGTCACATCATTTTTAATTTATATCAACCTTTCATTTTCGAAAAGATCTCTTTTCGAATATATCGTCTTGCGCCTATCAGCGTCAAGACTTGAATCTTTCGTGCTTACTATTCAATTTCCTATCAGAATTTATATTTATAAAAATGTTATTTCTTACTAAAACTGACTTTTAGTCTAACGTTTTTCTCTTTAACTATGTCAATTACTCATATCAAGGAAATTGACAACTCATAATTTATTGTTTTCCGTTCTCGTTTTATGCGGGGATTCGTAACAAGTTCCCTCATCTTACACTATTGACCCGTAGGTTCCTTCACTTAACCTCGTAGGCTATTTCTTTAGATTTTTCACCTTTTTAAGGCGAGGCCCTTATGATCCCTTTGCTTTAATTCATGTCCCGTGGGTCATTTTGGCCCCGTAGACCTTTACACTAATTAATATCCCGTAGGTTATGATGATCCCGTAGATAATCTTTTATTCTAATCTTTCTTCAAATGTGTATACGTTTATATACACATATGGCGTTAAGGCACCCCTTTTTATGTTTTTAATTATTCACCTTTACTTTTTAGATTTCATTTGACCTTGACCGTAGTCTAAGGCTACATTGTTTTCTTTCGAATTATCTTTCCGACTTCTCGACTTCTAACGTCAATTTACACGTCGGTTTTCTATACACTTACCGTTGCCCGGTTCTTACCTGTACTTCTTTACGTCCCATTACCCGGGTTCTTTTATTTCAATGTTTTTAACGCCTATAACTCTTTTACATAAGTTTATTAATATTTCGCACTTTTATTTATCCGATTCGCGCTTACTTACTTTAGCAAGTGTCATCCTTTATTAAATTTGTTTGACTTGTTCGTGTGAACATTCATCACTTATGAATGCCAAGCTTCAGTCTTTGTTTGACCCGTTCAGCTTTGAGATAGCTGAGCGTAGTTATTAACATTTCTGTTTGCAAATTCTCATTGTCTTTTATTCATGACTCATATTCCGAGTCTTTTGATTTTCTCTCGCGTTCCCGTCTCTTGGTTTACGCATTCTTTCCAAATCCTACCCTTTCATCGGGTATCTTTACCGTAATCATTTTCAAGTAACCATTCTTATATGGTTTTAGACGTTATTTTAATTTATTTGGTCGTCTTAGCGAGATCCATCGTTTTTATTCTTTCAAGTCCTTTATTCTTTATTCGATTCGTTTGACTTGTCCATGTGAATTTCATCACTTGTGACAGTCAAGCTTTTATCCCTATGCCTTAGCATTCCTATTGGTCGGTCTGTATTTTATTTTTACTTGATCCTTGTCCCTTCTCTCGGGCTCGTTATTCTTACGTAATATGCTTCCGTCATCCGACTTACGTTTACGTTTACTATCAACATCTTACTTATTTGATTCATTTGGGTACCATTTAAGTTAGTCCCATTCACTCCACCCTTACTACATCGGATGTAAATGTGTCCGCTATAAGAAATTCATGGTATCATATGCCACTACTTACTTGGCCAGAGTAAGTGATTAACACATGACACGCATGACCTTTTTATAGTTTTCACATCACGCCCTATGTAAGTAATGCCTCTATTTGTTTCTCTTGGAACAATATCCCGAATACATTTTCTATTCGGGTTTTCCAAGTTTTTAATCTACATGTGCAACTTTCAATTTCTACTTATTTGTTGCATATTACTATTTGTGCGATTATTTAAAATGTGTACCTAGTAATGTTTGCCCTGACGGACGTTCCTTGCCATTAACCTTGTTCGCGGTCGTTACGCGATTTAGTCCTCGGTGAGCATGCTCCTCTTGTCATACTTCGGACCGTTCCATCATCATATCCACAATTCGTTTGACTCTAGTCGTCTTCAACCGCGAGTGTCCTTCAATTAAAACATTTACAAAAGTTAGTAACGTCAACTTCAATAATCGCCCGTATTATAATACAAGGCTTTTTCTACTATACGCGTCAACGCGCGTATTTTCGTCAACTATATCAATCATTTTAATTGGGGTAACATGTATCACACGATAGCCCTATGTGTTGTTTACAACACTTCAGCATGCTTGTGACAACTCGAAATTTCCAACATTCTTTATTTGCATTTAATGCACGTTGACTTTGACTGTTTAGTTGTTTGACTTGTCTGACTTGTAACTGTACACTTCGTGTTATAATAAACGTATTGTGTTTACATGATTATGTGTTTGATTGTATAACATGGAACCTGTCGAGAAACGTAAACTGCTTAACTTATGAAAGAACCCGACGAAACACAAGTGTGTTTCGCCATAACAAATCTCGACGAAACAGACTGTTTCGCCAAAAGCATCTCGACGAAACAGAAGTCTGTTTCGCCGAGCCCAGTTTCACCGAAGCCCAGTTCGGGCCCAACACGCTATTTTGAGTTTAAAACGTGAAACAACATCAGTTTTTACATCTGCTATCAAACAACCAAAACCCTAGAGCCCCTTTCCCTCCTGTGCGACGGCAGTTGGAGGTTCCCGGCGATATCTTAGCGATCAATTCGTATTTCTCTTATTCCGGTTAGTGTGTGTTCGTTAATCGGTTTAATATTTCTGTAATAGCTCGATTCATGTTTGTGTATATACTTGATTTCTAGATTATATAGGAGTATATGGGTATGATGTTCTTGATTGCGATATACATGGTTAATCGGATGCGTAATTCTATGCGAAACTGAATATGATCGAATGCTCGGTTCTGAATGTTGTTAATATGATTTGATTCTGAATTCAAGTTAGCATCTTGATAGGGTTCAATGATATGATTGTTGGATGTTAAATTTATATGTTATACACAAAAACTAGGGTTTATGCTAGACAATGATTCTTGGATGATTGAGTTGTGATGATTCGTTCTGCACATTGACCTTCATATGATTTCTGATACTGATAACGGCTGCTAGCATGATTAGGGTTCTGTGTATATTTGTAACTGCTGCATCTGTTGTCTGCGAAACTGACGTCCGACGAAACAGAACTCTCGGCGAAACAGAATGTGTTTCGCCAAGAGTAGTCGACGAATCAGAAGTTCTGTTTCGCCAGGGGACACCTCGACGAAACAGAATGTGTTTCGTCAATATCTTGTTTCGCCAACTTATGTGTTTCGTCGAGCTGTGCTGTAACTTGAATGGATTCTGTTAAGTGTTAACTGGAATATTTAACTGCTGTTAGACGTTAGACATGACTTGTATGATTGTGATTACGTGCTACCTGCTTAATACGTGAGCAACTTGAACACCAACTGATTATTCTATACGTGCGTACTTTAGGACGTGATTGACTTACTTTGAGCACATACTTAGCATACCGAGCAAACTCAGGTGAGTTCACACACTTTCTAAGGCATGGGATTCCCGGTGGTTGGGAATGGGTTAAAGAAATTAAAAGGAACCTACATATCCTCCTTGGGTAGGATATGTACCGCCATCCTCCATGGGTAGGATGCCAATATTAATCCTGCGTATTCTCCTTGGGTAGAATACGTACGTTCGTCCTCCTTGGGTAGGACAACAACCTTAACTATACTTGAACGATCTTCGCAAACATGCCTGGAATGGCCGCGAACTATACTAAAACGATCTTCGCAAACATGCCTGGAATGGCCGCGAACTATACTTTAATCTTCGCAAACATGCCTGGAGGGCCGCGATACAAATATAACTAGTCTACAATACATGGGAAACCCCCACTAATCTTCGCAAACATGCCTGGAGGGCCGCGATGTAATTGATAACGATACATGGGTTACTAAACAAACAAACGATTTATGAAACGAACATTATTACTAAACAACCCACTGTGAACTCGCTCAACTAGTTGTTGACTCTCTGTTACATGCCTTGCAGGGCCTTAGGTACATATGGAGCTTGCACAGGAAGGAGCAGGTCGTTGTGGGATACGGATCGTAGACGATATTTGAACTTATAACTTACTTTGGGTTTTCATTATTATGCTTCCGCTACTTAAACAACGTTTGGTTATGAACATCGGTCATGTCAAGATGAATTGCATTTTCCTACTTTTACACTTAATTACTATGTTTGACATGATTGATGGCTTGATCCTGGTCATGTCACGCCTCCCAGCGGTGGTACTCCGCGTGTGGATTTTGGGGGTGTGACAGATTGGTATCAGAGCCATTGGTTATAGAGAACTCGGTTTTAATAAAGGGAAAACGATTTTGTTAAAACCAGACTATAACCAGAACAGTGCTCTCAACGATCCACAACGACGCTTCGCTCCACGTGCAAGGCTCAACATCATAGGTACTACTATTCATGTTACTTTACCTACATGCTAGAACTACATAGAACTTTGCTCGCGGTATGCTTAGAGTACAGAACCTACTATATGTTGTTGCTTGAGAATACTTGTGTGCTCACTCTCTTCGCACTATTCGCGAACCTCTCACCCACATGTTCTCCTTGATGTCAAGATCATGTGTGGACGCGTTAACCTAACTCAAGCCCAGTTGGCGGCTTCGATCACTGAACAAGTCACTGCAGCACTTGCAGCTGCCCAGGCAGGAGGTGTAACCTGCCATCGCCACTTACTCTAGGATTTTTAGATCCTACTCTCGTAACTCAACACTTGTGCTCAATTTTGATTACTCTTACGCACACGACAAGTCAACACGCTCAGCCACCTGTATGCATATACACGACTTTTTATGGACTGTCGTCCTACTACTTTCAACGACACTGAAGGAGCTGTTGGACTCCTCCGTTAAGTTCGAGGAACTCGAATCGGACTTCGATTATGCGAATGACCCGAGGCTAGTAAGGTGAAATATGCCACTGATGGTCTCGAAGACACTGCGCAAACTTGGTGGAACGCGCAAGTTACGATGCTGGGGGCTGGCGGCTGCTAATGCCACCCCTTGGGACGAATTCAAGAAACTAATCAAACTAGAATACTGTAACTATGATAACATCCACAAACTGGAAGTGGAGTTCTTTAACCTGAAGATGACGGGGTCAGAAATAGAGGCGTATACGAAGCGATCTAACGAGCTGGCAACTTTGTGCCCTACTATGGTGGAACCTCCCATCAAGCGCACCGAGAGCGGTACCTCAAAGGCTTAGTACCAGAAATTCAAAGTCATGTGATGACTGCTAATCTTGCTACTATTCAAGATGTTACTCATCTTGCTCATCGTCCCACAGACCAGGCAGTGGAACAGAACAAGCTGCCTAGACGTATTGGTGCTACTACTTCAACTACTTTTGCTATCCTCAGTGACAACGAATGAAAGTGGAATGGAACCTCTGGCAAGGGTTCGACTACGATTCTGTCCCAGGCACAACAGTGAAAGATCGATGACAACCAAAGTCCTAGTCAGCAACCTTTCAGCAGTCAACGGCAGGGTGGATACAGGGGAAACCACCCTAAGTGCAAACGATGTAACTTGCACCACAGCGGGCAGTGCAACCGAAATCATTGTCAATGATGCGACAAGCTTGGTTATGGAGCCAAGGATGGTAGAAACTCACGTTCTGCAAGCCAGAACCAACAACAACAGATACAAGATCTATAGAATCAGCGGCAACAGCAGGGTAACAAGGGATGTTATCAGTGTGGGGCTGAAGGTCACTTCAAGAGACACTGCCCACGGTTGAATCAGAACCAGAATCAGAACCACAACCAAGGAAACGGGGACTAGGGAAGACAACGGGGGTAATAACGACGGCAATGGTGCCAGGGGTCGAGTGTTCGTGATTGGTCAGGGTGATACTAGTAATGACCTCAACGTTGCGATAGTTACGACATCGTCATTGGTATGGATTGGTTATCCCAACAATAAGCAGAGATCCTATGCAAGGAAAAGATCATTCGTATTCCCCGTTCTGGTAAAGAACCTCTCGAAGTTCAAGGCGACAAGAGTGGTGTCGTGAGTGGCATCATACCCTTCTTGAAGGCCCAGAAGTGTTTACGAAAGGGCGGCCACACAGCTGTTTTAGCACTCGTTACTGATACATCGAAGAAAGAGAAAAAGATTGGGGATATTCCAGTGGTCGAATTTCAGATCGAGCTCGCTCCAGGAGCAGCACCCATAGCTCGAGCACCTTATCGCTTAGCTCCAACGGAACTGGAAGAACTGTCTAAGCAACTACAAGAACTCTTGGAAAAGGGTTTCATACGTCCTAACTCTTCGCCTTGGGGAGCTCCAGTGTTATTCGTAAAGAAGAAAGACGGTACGTTCAGGATGTACATAGACTACCGTGAACTCAACAAGGTGACGATCAAGAATCGTTATCCTCTTCCGCGCATAGATGATTTATTCGACCAGCTGCAAGGGTCAAGCTACTACTCCAAGATAGACTTAAGGTCAGGATACCATCAGCTGAGAGTCCGGGATGAGGACGTCTCCAAAACAGAATTCAGAACTCGCTACGGCCATTACGAGTTTTTGGTCCTGCCATTCGGGCTAACGGACGCGCCTGCGGTTTTCATGGAATCTTATGAACAGGGTGTGCAAACCTTATCTTGACAAGTTCGTTATTGTTTTTATTGACGACATCCTGATCTATTCGAAGAGTCAGGAGGAACACGAGCAGCACTTACGACTTATTTTGGAACTCCTTCGAACGGAACAACTGTACGCCAAATTTTCGAAATGCGACTTCTGGCTTCGTGAAGTCCACTTCCTAGGCCATGTGGTAAACAAGGATGGGATTCATGTCGATCCATCCAAGGTAGATACGATCAAGAACTGGCCTGCACCTCGCACACCGACAGAAATATGCCAATTCTTGGGTTTGGCAGGTTATTACAGACGATTCATCAAAGACTTCTCGAAGATTGCTCAGCCGCTTACACTACTGACACAGAAAGGTGTTGCTTACCGTTGGGGTAATACACAGGAAACAGCGTTTCAGCACTTAAAGGATAGACTTTGTAGCGCACCTATCCTCTCATTGCCTGAAGGCACGGACGATTTTATAGTTTACTGCGACGCATCCATCCAAGGTCTTGGATGTGTGTTGATGCAACGGGATAAAGTCATTGCTTATGCCTCGCGCCAACTTAAGATTCACGAACGGAATTACACTACTCATGATTTAGAGCTGGGAACCGTTGTTTTTGCGCTCAAGATATGGCGACATTACCTGTATGGCACTAAGGGCACCATCTACACCATTTAAGTTAGTCCCATTCACTCCACCCTTACTACATCGGATGTAAATGTGTCCGCTATAAGAAATTCATGGTATCATATGCCACTACTTACTTGGCCAGAGTAAGCGATTAACACATGACACGCATGACCTTTTTATAGTTTTCACATCACGCCCTATGTAAGTAATGCCTCTATTTGTTTCTCTTGGAACAATATCCCGAATACATTTTCTATTCGGGTTTTCCAAGTTTTTAATCTACATGTGCAACTTTCAATTTCTACTTATTTGTTGCATATTACTATTTGTGCGATTATTTAAAATGTGTACCTAGTAATGTTTGCCCTGACGGACGTTCCTTGCCATTAACCTTGTTCGCGGTCGTTACGCGATTTAGTCCTCGGTGAGCATGCTCCTCTTGTCATACTTCGGACCGTTCCATCATCATATCCACAATTCGTTTGACTCTAGTCGTCTTCAACCGCGAGTGTCCTTCAATTAAAACATTTACAAAAGTTAGTAACGTCAACTTCAATAATCGCCCGTATTATAATACAAGGCTTTTTCTACTATACGCGTCAACGCGCGTATTTTCGTCAACTATATCAATCATTTTAATTGGGGTAACATGTATCACACGATAGCCCTATGTGTTGTTTACAACACTTCAGCATGCTTGTGACAACTCGAAATTTCCAACATTCTTTATTTGCATTTAATGCACGTTGACTTTGACTGTTTAGTTGTTTGACTTGTCTGACTTGTAACTGTACACTTCGTGTTATAATAAACGTATTGTGTTTACATGATTATGTGTTTGATTGTATAACATGGAACCTGTCGAGAAACGTAAACTGCTTAACTTATGAAAGAACCCGACGAAACACAAGTGTGTTTCGCCATAACAAATCTCGACGAAACAGACTGTTTCGCCAAAAGCATCTCGACGAAACAGAAGTCTGTTTCGCCGAGCCCAGTTTCACCGAAGCCCAGTTCGGGCCCAACACGCTATTTTGAGTTTAAAACGTGAAACAACATCAGTTTTTACATCTGCTATCAAACAACCAAAACCCTAGAGCCCCTTTCCCTCCTGTGCGACGGCAGTTGGAGGTTCCCGGCGATATCTTAGCGATCAATTCGTATTTCTCTTATTCCGGTTAGTGTGTGTTCGTTAATCGGTTTAATATTTCTGTAATAGCTCGATTCATGTTTGTGTATATACTTGATTTCTAGATTATATAGGAGTATATGGGTATGATGTTCTTGATTGCGATATACATGGTTAATCGGATGCGTAATTCTATGCGAAACTGAATATGATCGAATGCTCGGTTCTGAATGTTGTTAATATGATTTGATTCTGAATTCAAGTTAGCATCTTGATAGGGTTCAATGATATGATTGTTGGATGTTAAATTTATATGTTATACACAAAAACTAGGGTTTATGCTAGACAATGATTCTTGGATGATTGAGTTGTGATGATTCGTTCTGCACATTGACCTTCATATGATTTCTGATACTGATAACGGCTGCTAGCATGATTAGGGTTCTGTGTATATTTGTAACTGCTGCATCTGTTGTCTGCGAAACTGACGTCCGACGAAACAGAACTCTCGGCGAAACAGAATGTGTTTCGCCAAGAGTAGTCGACGAATCAGAAGTTCTGTTTCGCCAGGGGACACCTCGACGAAACAGAATGTGTTTCGTCAATATCTTGTTTCGCCAACTTATGTGTTTCGTCGAGCTGTGCTGTAACTTGAATGGATTCTGTTAAGTGTTAACTGGAATATTTAACTGCTGTTAGACGTTAGACATGACTTGTATGATTGTGATTACGTGCTACCTGCTTAATACGTGAGCAACTTGAACACCAACTGATTATTCTATACGTGCGTACTTTAGGACGTGATTGACTTACTTTGAGCACATACTTAGCATACCGAGCAAACTCAGGTGAGTTCACACACTTTCTAAGGCATGGGATTCCCGGTGGTTGGGAATGGGTTAAAGAAATTAAAAGGAACCTACATATCCTCCTTGGGTAGGATATGTACCGCCATCCTCCATGGGTAGGATGCCAATATTAATCCTGCGTATTCTCCTTGGGTAGAATACGTACGTTCGTCCTCCTTGGGTAGGACAACAACCTTAACTATACTTGAACGATCTTCGCAAACATGCCTGGAATGGCCGCGAACTATACTAAAACGATCTTCGCAAACATGCCTGGAATGGCCGCGAACTATACTTTAATCTTCGCAAACATGCCTGGAGGGCCGCGATACAAATATAACTAGTCTACAATACATGGGAAACCCCCACTAATCTTCGCAAACATGCCTGGAGGGCCGCGATGTAATTGATAACGATACATGGGTTACTAAACAAACAAACGATTTATGAAACGAACATTATTACTAAACAACCCACTGTGAACTCGCTCAACTAGTTGTTGACTCTCTGTTACATGCCTTGCAGGGCCTTAGGTACATATGGAGCTTGCACAGGAAGGAGCAGGTCGTTGTGGGATACGGATCGTAGACGATATTTGAACTTATAACTTACTTTGGGTTTTCATTATTATGCTTCCGCTACTTAAACAACGTTTGGTTATGAACATCGGTCATGTCAAGATGAATTGCATTTTCCTACTTTTACACTTAATTACTATGTTTGACATGATTGATGGCTTGATCCTGGTCATGTCACGCCTCCCAGCGGTGGTACTCCGCGTGTGGATTTTGGGGGTGTGACAATGCTAAACTATTAACATACATGTACTTACCGGATTTGCGATCAAGCCTCAAACCAAACATCAATCTTTATTAAGAGCATAAGGTTTAAGTCCAAGCATAGTTTTCCCACCATACTTGAATCTCTTAAACCAAGGCTCTGATACCAACTTGTAACACCCGTTCTTATAAATCAAGGTTTAACGTATATTTTGCGAAAACAATCATATAATTAATGATTTCATATACATCGGAAATACGGGATTATTAAAAACTTTTACAATTTAATGTGATACAACGTAATGTGGTTTGATTCATCGTTTTAGTATAACGGTGAAACTGCATTGCGGAAGCTTCAATTAACGTGTGTTCGGTTCTTGCTCGATGCTTAATCTTCATCCGGGACCTCGACATTCACCTGTGATCAAAACCAACTTAAAAGTCAGTTTTGATAATTAAATATCTAATATAACGAGGAATTTAAGTAAATACAACATTGATAACTTGATCCAAAAACAATATGCTTGAATTTGGCCTCCACTGTAACTTACGGTGGACACCGTAAGTTACGGTGGCCTCTGAATAAAAGTTCTCCCACCGTAACACAGGTGGTAATCATCGTAACAAGTTCAGCCCCACCGTAACTTACGGTGGGAACCGTAAGTTACGGTGGTCCCTGTATCCTACCTTTCCATTTTGCCATTTTTGATACGGAAACTTCCGTATCTTTCAATCTGCTTGTCCGTTTGACCTACCGTTTCTTCCTACATGATTGTAAATTGATTCTCCACATTATGGAGTCAAAATCCTACATCCAACATAAGAAATTTTGAGACTTCTAAGCCTTCTACTCGTTACCTTTTTACCGAATTTTAACCCGTTTATGCATTTTATCAAACAAACGTATTTATTTGATTCCTATATCTCATACACTTCTTCAAATTAATGTTAACTACTATATTAGGTTCTAATCATAGGTTTATTATACAAATTAAACCCGTTTTCGCTTGTATACTTATTTTGACCCGTTAAGGGTATTTTAGCACTTTAAAACTTGAACTCGCTTTCATTCATTTCTAGCATCTTATTCCTACATTTCTTATCAAGTTATCTTCCACCACATCTATATGTGTTTTGGTTTTAATATGGATATCTATAGGTTTCGAGTTTCTACCTCTCGGATTATCATTTTACGGCAAAGACTCATATAAAGTCTTTCGACCCAAGGATTTACATCCTTCACTACCTATACTCATTCTAAGCATATATTTAATCATAAAACTTATTTCCGAACCACCTTTATGGGTCGTTCGTTCAAATTAGCTTACAAGGGCAATTTGGTCAATTTTCATCCTTCCTTTACTACAAGGACCTTTAACTACTTGTTTGACTAAAAATCCAATCTCTTAACTATAATTCTAGTCTGTAAACTCATGTGCTTCTAAAACACCATAAACATAATTCAACTTATTCGGTTTACCTAAAGATAACCGAATATCTATACTTTAACCTTGTCTAACTCTTATAGAACTCCAAATTCTACGTGATGAGTTGTGTTATTATACATACCTGGCTCGGATCAATATATTGACCCGTTTCAATACCTTGCCTTAGTGGCTGTTAAGTGATAGCGCCGTAAACATCCATATGATATTCATTCCTATAATCATATAACTCAACGAACCATTAGTCGATATTGTCAAAGGGTGATAATTTCACCTTTTGACCCGTTTATCTACTTAGTGATCTTCGTCACTTTAACTAAATACCAATTCATCTATTATGATAATTTAAAGTCTACTAACGAAAATACGTAATTGAGCGTATCTTAACAAAACCGTAGTTACGTACCTTTAAAGCATACTTTTCAAGCGTGTATCACCTCCGGCTTGTCCACTTGACGACCCGGATTCTTTACCTATAGAGTTCCATTCACAACCTAATTTAGAACTCTTTTTATCACCAAAAAAAACCGGACAATTCATTATAATATTCAAATCTGCGTTTTTGTCCGATCTTTAATGTTTTACTCCTCACTTAGGCGTTTTAACAAACACCTAGCGGGTCAGATTTTTACATAACCATTACTAGGTTCTTGACATGTTATTTTCATCTACATCCACTTCAATTAACAAATCTATACTAAATTTTAACATGAATAATTTCGGATTCATCACATGAATTCAGATTTCACTAGAATAAGAACCATAATTCTAGTGTTTATTTAGTTTCTACAAACTAACTAATCACCTTCAATGGTGATTTTAGACCCCACAAGTATAATGCTAGATTTTAACAAGAAATCATCTAGGGTTTATCCCTAGATGCCATATTACTTCTAATTCCATCCATGCACGACATAATCAAGCTCAATTTCAGTTTTTCACAATTAACCTAGAACTTGAGATAAATCAAAATACTAGAATTTTGCATACCTTGTGATCCCTTCAGTGAGGAGATCACTAATTCGTGTTTAGAACTTGATTTGGGACTGAATTGAACCTTCAATTTGATCAAATTTGACAGCACTAGGGTTTGGTGGGGAGCCAGTGTCGCCCCCTGTGTTCTTGTTCGACCAGGACCTCAATTTGAGGTGTTTGGTTTTATTTTTTTTTGTTTTAAAACTAATAATAATAGTTTCAAATTTAACAACATTGGTCCCTCCCCTTTTGTTTAACTTATATCTTTGGCAATTTAACTTTATTCATGCTTTAAAACAAGACAACCAACTAACTAGGTTATTTATTTCCTAGTCAGTTTAGTAGGTTCGGGAAATCATAACCCGTTTTACTTTTAAGTCCCGTTAAATTGGGCCTTTTATCTATCCTAAGTTTTTCTTGAAAACTCTGATTCACTTTAAATAAATATTAGGATTATTCAATTTATTCCTAATATTTGCCGGTTTACTTTTACCACTAACGGTACTTTCCCGTCTTTAGTATTAACGGGATTTAATTACCAAATCCGATTTCGGGGTGTTACAAAATAAAACTTTGTAAATGGTGTGTACTGATGCATACTATAAAATATATAAAATGGGAATCGAGAAATCGATAGTTTGGGCTATATGTGTGTATTTTAAATTTGTATGATTGTTTTGTGTATAATTGTTATTTAATCGATACTAATAAATTATATATATCATCAGATGGAAAATGCTAATAACGAACCAGTTAATGAGGTTAATCAATCTGAGCAACACCCGGAGGATCAATTTCTAAATAGGCAAGATATAGAAAATATCGTTGCTCAAGGGATAGCCAATGCTATTCCAGCAATAGTTGCTGCTGTTAGAAATCCAATCGAACCTCAACAAATCATTCCTAGCAAACGTATTTCTGAAGATAACTTCAGTAATAGCGTAAATGGAGGTAGTAATCATATTAATCACGATAATAATCCACGGCAGGCTCCACTTCCTAAGAAAATGAAAGCTGCAACACCTGGTTGCACTTATAAAGAATTTCTTGCTTGTAAACCATCTGAGTTTGCAGGCAATGAAGGAGCAACTGCGGTACTGCGTTGGTTAGAGAAAACCGAGGCAGTGATTACAATAAGTAAATGTGCCAAAGACGATCAGGTCATGTACGCGTCAAATCTTTTTAAAGAAGGGGCGCTAGAATGGTGGAACACGGTGTTACAAGCAAAAGGAAGGATGATGGCGTATGCTATGAATTGGGAAGAATTTAAGAATCTTGTAGAAAGAAAATTCTGTCCCGAATATGAAAAAGATCAAATGGCAAATAAGTTCTTAAATCATCGTATGATGGGTGTAGATTGTCGCGGTTATACTTCGACATTCTTTGAATATGCTAGAGTGGTACCAACACTGGCTTCGCCAGAACCGGTACTCATTTCTCGCTATATTTGGGGATTGATTGGTGAGATCCGTAACATCGTTAAAGCTGCGAGACCTCGCACTATTGACGATGCAGTGGAATTAGCCAACACCCTAACTGATGAACTGGTGCGCACAAGAGATGATAACAGGAAAAAGGAACTGGCTCAGAAAATTACCCAAGGAGTTCGTATGGGTAATAGTAGCAACTTCAAGAGAAGAGGAATAGGGCAATTTTCAAATTCGCCATTTTGCGGGAATTGCAAAAAGAAACATTATGGAAGATGTAATGTAACCTGTAATTTTTGCAAAATGGTAGGACATCGTGAAGAAGATTGCAGAAAGAAAACAAAAGTCTGCTATAATTGCGGAGAAACAGGACATTTTAAACCAGAATGCCCCAAGTTGGTTAAACCAGCAGACAACAAAGCCAAGACAGCCGACGGAGCTAACAAGAAGAATGTTCGAGCTTTTCAGTTAACTACTCAGGAAGCAGAACTTATTCCCGATGTGATAGCTGGTACGTTCTTAGTTCACAACGTATATGCAAAAGTATTATTTGACTCTGGTGCCAACCAAAGTTTTATCAATACTTCATTCTGCCAAGCTCTTAACTTACCTTTAACCAACCTTAGGCAAATTTTTACAGTTGAAACGGCCGACGGAAATTCTGTTAGCATAGATAAAGTTTTGAAAAAGGAAAATATAGAACTCTCAGGTCATAAATTCTTTGCCAACCTATTACCTATGAAATTAGCCGAATTTGATGTTGTGTTAGGAAAGGATTGGTTAGTAGCCAACCATGCTCGAATTCTTTGTGATCAGAATTCCATAGAAATTCAGGCACCTACTGGAGAAGTAATCATGATTACAGGAGATAAACCGCGTAAGCCCATGAAATTCATATCAGTAATGAAAGTTGCTAGTTATGAACGAAAACAAGGAATAGTATATATGATGTCAGTAATCATTAGTACTAAGGGTAAAGAACTTAAGGAAATTCCTGTAGTCTCGGAATACCCAGATGTATTCCCAGAAGAATTACCAGGGTTACCACCAGATAGGGAGGTAGAATTTAGAATTCATCTGATTCCTGGAACTATACCGATAGCTAAGGCACCTTATCGGTTAGCACCCACAGAAATGTTAGAACTGAAAAAGCAATTAGATGAATTATTAAGTAAAGGTTTTATACAACCTAGTTCATCCCCGTGGGGAGCACCAGTATTGTTTGTAAAGAAAAAGGATGGTTCAATGAGAATGTGTATTAATTATAGAGAATTGAATAAGGTTACAATTAAGAATCGGTACCCATTACCTAGGATTGATGATCTATTTGATCAACTTCAAGGAGCTAGATATTTTTCTAAGATAGATTTACGCTCCGGATATCATCAATTGAAGGTACAAGAAGAAGAAGACATACCAAAAACTGCTTTCAGGACTAGGTATGGTCATTACGAGTTTATAGTTATGCCCTTCGGATTAACGAATGCACCTACAGTATTCATGGACATGATGAATAGAATCTGTAAACCGTATTTGGATAAATTTGTAATTGTCTTCATCGACGATATACTTATTTATTCCAAAAATCAGGAAGAACATTGTCAGCACTTGCATGCACTCTTAACTTTGTTAAGAAAAGAAAAGTTGTATGCCAAATTCTCGAAGTGTGAATTTTGGTTGCAAGAAGTGCAATTTCTAGGACATATGGTGAATCACGAAGGCATTCATGTAGATCCTGCTAAGATAGAGGCAATTACCAAATGGAAGGTTCCGCAATCCGCAATGGAAATTAGAAGTTTTATAGGTTTAGCTGGATACTATAGACGGTTTATTAAGGATTTTTCTAAAATAGCTGTACCATTAACTAAGCTAACCTGTAAAGCAGTTAAGTTTGAATGGGGACCTAAACAAGAAGAAGCCTTTAGGATCTTGAAGCAGAGATTAACAAATGCCCCAATCCTAGCTTTGCCAGAAGGAACTGAAGATTTTAAAGTTTACTGTGATGGTTCAAAACTAGGATTTGGATGTGTGCTAATGCAACGTAAAAAGGTAATTGCGTATGCTTCAAGGCAATTGAAAAAGCACGAAGAGAACTATACAACTCATGATTTAGAATTAGGAGCCATAATTTTTGCCCTTAAGATTTGGAGACATTATCTGTACGGAAGTAAATTTACTGTCTATACAGATCATAAAAGTTTAAGATATATATTTGGGCAAAAAGAGTTAAATATGAGGCAAAGGAGATGGATGGAAATCCTAAGTGACTACGACTGTGATATTCAATATCATGAAGGAAAGGCAAATGTAGTTGCAGATGCCTTAAGTCGTAAATATCATGAAAAGCAAAAGCGAGTTCGTGCTCTCAGATTAAATCTACAGATAGATTTAATGGAACAAATAAAGAATGTTCAGGAAACAGCAATCAAGGATGATGCTGAAGGAATGAAGGGACGAATAAAAGAATTAGAGCAAGGAGCTGATGGAATTTGGAGATTCCACAAAAGCAGAATTTGGGTACCTAAGCAGGGAGAGTTAAGAAATAAGATTTTAGAAGAAGCCCATAAATCTAGGTATACCATGCACCCAGGAAACAATAAGATGTACCAAGATTTAAGAAAGAATTTCTGGTGGATAGGCATGAAAAAGGATATAGCTAGATATGTTTCTAAGTGTCTTACTTGTTCACAAGTTAAGGCAGAACACCAGAAACCTTCAGGTCTACTACAACAATTAGAGATGCCGGTATGGAAATGGGAGCTTATAACAATGGATTTTGTTACTAAGTTACCCAAAACCAGAAAAGGTAATGATGCGATTTGGGTAATTGTGGATCGATTAACCAAATCAGCTCACTTTCTACCTATGAAAGAAACCTTTAGCATGGAAAAGTTGGCCAAGTTGTATGTAGATGAAGTAGTATCCTTACATGGAGTTCCACTCTCCATTGTATCAGATAGAGATAGTCGTTTCACTTCTCATTTTTGGAAAAGTTTCCAAGAAGCAATGGGAACTCGACTAAATCTAAGTACTGCATATCATCCACAAACAGATGGACAAAGTGAAAGGACAATCCAAACTCTAGAAGATATGCTCCGAGCATGTGTGATAGATTTTGGTGGAAACTGGGATGACCATTTACCTTTAATTGAATTCTCCTATAACAATAGTTATCATTCAAGTATTGAAACTGCCCCATTCGAGGTACTATATGGAAGAAAGTGCAGAACTCCAGTTTGTTGGGCAGAAATAGGAGAAAGTCAATTGTCAGGTCCTGAAATAGTGCAAGAGATGACCGACAAGATTACACAAATCAAGGAAAGACTGAAGACAGCTCGAGATCGTCAAAAGAGCTATGCCGACAATCGACGTAAATCGTTAGTATTCCAAGTTGGAGAAAGAGTACTGTTGAAAGTTTCTCCTTGGAAAGGAGTTGTTCGATTCGGTAAGAAAGGAAAGCTAAGTCCAAGATACGTAGGACCATTTCCGGTGATTCAACGTATAGGACCAGTTGCTTATCGTTTACAACTACCAGAAGAGTTAGCTGGAGTACATGACGTATTTCATGTATCCAATCTCAAGAAATGTCTATCTGACGAATCTTTGGTAGTACCTCTCCAAGATATAGAGGTAAACGAAAAGTTAAAATTTGTTGAGAAACCTCTTCAGATAGAAGACAGAAAAGTGAAGTTTCTCAAGCACAAACGACTAGTGCTAGTTAAAGTAAAGTGGGATTTAAAGAGAGGAGCTGAATACACTTGGGAGCTGGAATCAGAGATGAAGCGAAAGTATCCTCAATTATTCCAGTAAATCTCGAGGACGAGATTTTTATTAAGGTGGGGAGGATGTAACAACTCTCATCAAAAGTCCTAATTATTATTTTATTTTGTCCAAAAGGAAACCCTAATTGAGACACCCAAGTGATTCTGCACAAACCCTAAAATTTTCAGAATAATCAGAATCAAGATCAGGGCCCCTAAAACTCAGGGGGGGTAAACCCTAGTTACGATTATCCACATAAAACGCTGTCAAAATCGAATTTCACAATTTCTTCGACTCAGCAAGCCTACACACACACGGGGCTACCCTATGATAGGGTATGACTCGTCACACCACGCGACGCCCCCAGGGGTACCCCTCGCGTCACGCGAGGGGGGTCAAATTTTGACTATAAATAGTGGGGTTTGGGACTGGAATTTGGGCACTTGAACGACGAAGAAATTCGTTATATACACTGAGTTACGCTCTGTTTACTATCAAAACACACACGAATCACAAATCATTGCCGCAATACAGGGAAATAACTCGATCGCTGATACGATTCAATGTCCGATCGATTAAACTATCCAATGGATGTTTAAGTGCTGCCCACATTAGGGTTTATGCTTTGTCATTCGTCGTTAATTTGATGGATGTTTAAGTATCGCACTTTGTCATTCGATGTGAGGGTTTAATCTCGTGAGTTATCGTAAATGCTGTATTAAGTTACTAACCGAGTTGTGTGCATGTTATTAATTTAGGTTAAAAGGCTAATCAGTAGGCTAGGCTCTGTTCAATTAAAACTGCAATGTGAGTCATTCTATTTTTATCAAATTTGTTTACAAAAGAATGTTATTTTCAAAGTTATAATTACAGTGATTAAGTTTATGTAATCACCAAGTTACAGCCGGTATGTGGGGTTTTGTATACATTACTTGATAAACTTCACCATTGGACAACGGGGCCAAGGGGTGATATGACCATAGTCACAGACACCATCGGGCTCAGAGGTTACCGATGAATGTCGAGTGACAAGTACTGTGGGTAGTTGGTTGATATCTGAAACATTGTAATCTCCCTTAATACTGTAAATTATAACAAACGGGTCTTTTTAGTAAACAGAATGATTCACCAGTATTTCCCGCTGACAAAACCTTTTTCAAACATGTTTCAGGTGATCTGTTGTGATCAAGGAAAAGTGCCGTGAAGCACTACAAGCTTAAGGAAGTGGCTCAATATAAAATAAAGAAACATGTTTTGTAAAATAAAAGATTTCTCCATGAAATCTTATGATTGTAAATTACCGGGGTTTCATCCCGAGTTGTGAAATAAAATAATCGGGAAAATTGCAGTTTTAAAAAGATCCTGAAGAAAACTTCCGCTGTTAAATAAATACCACGGGATTTTCTGTCTCGCGGCTCCTGAAACGGGTTAAATCGGGTCGGGGGCCGTGACATTGTGTTACCTGAAACGCGTTTTAAAAACATTTGTTAGTGGGAAATACTGGTGAGTGAATCCCAATTTAATCAAGAAACATTTTATCAATTAACACAGTATTGAGAGCGATCACAATATTTATTTCTACACAATTACTCATTCAGTACTGTCAATCCTGACTGGTGGGTCATATTACACATTGGCTAACTCGTCGTCCAATAGTAACGTGTTCCACATTTTATATACAAAACCCCAACATACCGGTAGTAATTGAAGAACTACAAAGACTCAATCACTACTTAATCACATTGTTAAGCATTTAAGGTTTTGTAAAATAGTTTACAAAAAGGTTTACAAAAAAAAAGGATAAACTTACATTGCTGTTTTAAGCTTCTTCTAGGGTTTCCTGGTATTAATCTATAATTTACACAAATGTACATATGTTAATATAATAACCCTTTAATTATATTAACGATACCCTCCCCGAGACGGTATTCCAACAACTACGTTGGGAAGAACCACGACAGTTGTTACGGAACCCTAAATCAATCGGGCAGTCGGCAACGTATCTAATACAAAACTGGGGTTATAATACTTACAACGGAGCAGAACCTCGCTAATTAGGGGGTATTATACTTGAATATTATGCCTACTATCAGAGAATTTCGTTTAGATAGAAAGAAATGAGCGACTGAAAGTGAAATCTCGAGGCCTCCTTATATAGGGCCTGATTCTGGTTTTCTCGCGGCCCGCGTAAAGTTTAGCAAAGGGTTACGCGGCCCGCGTGGCGTAGGGGTCTAGGCGTAGGTGATCCGGGTCATGACTATGTTTAACATGTTGTGTGACACGTGTCAACACCGGGGTTCGCTGGACTTTTAAGTTGTCGCGGCCCGCGTAAGGGTTAAGGGATGGGTTACGCGGCCCTACTAAAACCAAATTTTCTTGTTTTTTATTTATTTTAAATGATATTTTATATTTTGGGCTCGGTTTTCACATACGGGGTGTATCTTAAGACATATAGGGGTATTCTAAAATATATAAGGGTGTCAGAAAAATTTCCGGAGGGTTGTTATATCCTCCCCACCTTGTTTTAGAACTCGTCCTCGAGGTCTACTGGAATAAGTGTGGATATTTCCTTTGCATTTCTGATTCAAGTTCCCATGTGTATTTTGGTCCTCTTTTGGAGTTCCACTCACTTTGACTAGAACTAATCTTCTGTGCTTGAGGTTCTTAACTTTCCTATCTTCAATCTGGAGAGGCTTTTCCACAAATTTTAACTGCTCATTTACCTCTATATCCTTAAGAGGTACTATTGGTGATTCATCAGCTAAGCATTTCTTGAGATTAGATACATGAAATACATCATGTATTCCCGCCATTTCCTCTGGCAGTTGCAGCTGATAGGCTACAGGTCCTATTGTTTTAATAATCTTGAAAGGTCCAACATACCTAGGACTTAGTTTTCCCCTCTTTATGAATCTTACCACTCCTTTCCAAGGAGAGACTTTTAATAATACTTTATCTCCTACTTGAAATTCCAATGGTTTCCGCCTGTTGTCAGCATAACTTTTCTATCGGTCACGTGCTGCTTTCAGTCGGTCCTTGACTTGAATGATTTTATCTGTTGTTTCTTGTACTATCTCAGGTCCAGATAGTTACTTTTCCCCAATTTCTGCCCAACAGACTGGAGTTCGGCACTTTCGTCCATAAAGTGCTTCGAATGGTGCAACATTTATACTTGTGTGATAACTCTTATTCTAAGAAAATTCTATCAATGGTAAGTGATCGTCCCAATTACCTCCGAAATCAATTACACAAGCTCTAAGCATATCTTCCATTGTCTGAATCGTCCTTTCGCTTTGTCCATCCATTTGAGGATGATAAGCTGTGCTTAGATTCAACTTGGTTCCCATTGCTTTTTGGAAACTTGTCCAAAAATGAGAGGTAAAACGACTATCTCTGTCAGAAACAATTGATAGAGGAATTCCATGTAAAGAAACTATTTCATTTACATACAATTTAGCTAATTGTTCCATACTGAAAGTTTCTTTCATTGATAGGAAATGAGCTGACTTGGTTAGTCTATCTACAATCACCCAGATTGTATCATTACCTTTCTTTGTTTTGGGTAATTTAGTAACAAAATCCATTGTTATCAATTCCCATTTCCAAACAGGCATTTCTAACTGTTGTAATAAACCTGAAGGTTTCTGATGTTCAGCTTTGACTTGTGAACAGGCTAAACATTTAGAAACATAGGCTGCTATATCCTTTTTCATTCCTATCCACCAGAAATTCTTTCTTAAATCCTGGTACATTTTATCGCTTCCTGGATGCATCGTATATTTAGACTTATGGGCTTCTTCTAATATGCGATGACGTAGGTTTCCTAATTTAGGTACCCATATTTCTTTTCTTATGGAATCTCCAAATTCCATCAGTTTCTTGTTCTACTTCCTTGATCATTCCTTTTAGTTTTTCAGTATCATTTTTGATTACTGATTCTTGTGCGTTTCTAATCTGCTCATTTAAATCTATTTGTAGATTAAATTTAAGAGAACGTAATCTTCTTGGCTGTTCGTGATATTTTCGACTTAAAGCATTAGCAACTACATTTGCTTTTCCTGCAAGATATTGAATATCACAATCATAATCACTAAGAAATTCCATCCAGCGTCTTTGTCTCATATTTAATTCCTTTTGCTCAAAAACATATCTTAAACTTTTATGATCAGTGAAAACAGTAAACTTACTACCGTACAGGTAATGTCTCCAAATCTTAAGGGCAAAAATTATAGCTCCAAATTCTAAATCATGAGTGGAATAATTTTCTTCATGATTCTTAAGTTGTCTGGATGCATAAGCTATAACCTTTTGACGTTGCATTAACATACATCCATAACCTAATTTAGAAGCGTCACAATAGATTACAAAATCTTCAGTTCCTTCTGGTAACGCTAGTATGGGTGCATGAGTTAATCTTTGCTTAAGGATTCTAAAGGCTTCTTCTTGTTTTAATCCCCATTCAAACTTAATAGATTTACAGGTTAGCTTAGTTAAGGGAATGGCTATTCTAGAAAAATCTTGAATAAATCTTCTATAATAACCAGCTAATCCTAAGAAACTTCTAACCTCAGTTGGTGACTCAGGGGTTTTCCATTTGGTAATTGCCTCGATTTTTGTTGGATCCACATGAATTCCTTCATGATTGACTAGGTGTCCGAGAAATTGTACCTGTTCTAACCAAAACTTGCACTTTGAAAATTTAGCATAAAGCTTTTCTTTTCTTAATAAACTTAAAAGTGCGTGCAAATGCTTTGCATGTTCCTCTTTACTCTTAGAGTAAATGAGAATATCATCTATAAAAACGATTATGAATTGATCCAAATATGGCTTACATATTCGGTTCATCATGTCCATAAATGCAGCTGGGGCATTGGTTAAACCAAATGGCATGACAGTAAATTCATAATGACCATACCTTGTTCGAAAGGCGGTTTTAGGAATGTCCTCTTCCTGTACCTTTAATTGATGATATCCTGACCTTAAATCGATTTTTGAGAAAAATCGTGCTCCTTGTAACTGATCAAACAGATCATCAATTCTTGGTAATGGATACCGATTCTTAATTGTAACCTTATTCAATTCATGGTAGTCAATGCACATACGCATTGATACGTCCTTCTTTTTAACGAATAAAATTGGCGCTCCCCAGGGTGATGAACTTGGTTGTATGAATCCTTTCTCTAGCAATTCATCTAATTGCTTCTTTAGTTCTTGCATTTCTGCAGGTGCCAAATGGTAAGGTGCTTTGGCAATTGGTGCTGTCCCTGGTATTAAATGGATTCTGAATTCAACTTCTCTATCTGGAGGTTGCCCTGGTAATTCTTCTGGAAATACATCTGAAAACTGAGATACTACTGGGATATCCTTTAATTCTTTTCCTTTAGTGTTAGTGATTATAGAAATCAAATACACTAATGATCCTTTTCTTATATAACTTGTTGTTTTCATCACAGAGATGAATTTAGTGGATCGAGAGGTTTTATATCCTTTAATTGTGATCTTTTCACCCTTTGGTGAATTTACTTGTATTGACTTTTGATCACACAAAATACTGGCTTTATTGACTATTAACCAATCCATTCCTAATACTACCTCAAATCCTACCAGACTCATTGGGTAAAGGTTTGCAATAAATTTCTGATTTAGAATTTCTATTCTTGCCCCCTGCAAGAGTTCAGAAATTCTAATGGTTTCACCATTTGCTGTTTCTACTAAACATTCTTGTGGAAGTTTAGTTAATGATTGGTTGAGAAGTTTGCAAAATGAAGTATTAATAAAACTTTGGTTTGCACCAGAGTCAAATAATACTTTAGCAAATATGTCATTAACTAAAAACGTACCAGTGATCACATCCGGGATCATTTTTGCTTCTTCTGCAGTCAGAACAAATGCTCTAGCATTTTTGGTATTCTTGTTGTTTATAGCCGGAGCTAATTTTGGGCAATTAGGCTTGATATGACCTTGTTCTCCACAGTTGTAACATATCCTGTTGTTAGCTTTCTTCCTGCAGTCTTCTTCCTAGTGTCCTGAGATTTTGCAAAAGTTACAGTATATGGAGCATTTTCCTGAATGCTTCCTTTTGCAATTCTTAGAGTAGGGTGTAGAGGTAGAACCTACATTTTTCTCACGATTAGAATTTCCAGAACGAAATTCTTGTGTGAGCTTCTGGGTTAGGTTTCTCCTTTGATCCTCTTCTCGTGTACGAACTAATTCATCTGTCAAGGTATTGGCTAGTTCTACGGCTTCTTCTATGGTTTGGGGTCTAGCTGCCTTGACTACGTGCCTTATCTCTCCGATTAATCCCCAGATATAACGGGAGATTAACACTGGTTCAGGTGAAGCAAGGGTTGGCACTATTCGAGCATATTCAAAGAATAACTTAGTGTACCCCTTACTATCTACACCCGTCATTCTAAGGTTTAAGAACTTGTTTGCTATTTGTTCTTTTTCATTAGGAAGGCAAAATTTCCTTTCTACCATGTTTTTAAACTCCTCCCATTCCATATTGTAAGTTCTATTACTTCCTTTAGTCTGGAGAATAGTATTCCACCATTCTAGTGCTGAATTCTTAAACAAATTAGAAGCAAACATTATCTTATCTTCTTCTGCGCACTTGCTTATTCTTAAGACTGCCTCAGTCTTTTCTATCCAGCGTAGGGTTGCAATGGCCCCTTCGTTGCCCGAGAATTCCATTGGTTTACAAGACCAGAATTCTTTATAAGAACAACCGTAAGACACGGTTCTTCTCCTTTTGGGAATGGACATTTGAAGTACAGGTCCATTGTTTACGCTGTTTTCAGGTTCGGAAGGTCGCTTGCTATCATGTTTACTTTTATTTTCTGCTTCCCTAACCGTTTGAATAATATATGGCATCACATCTATTATTCCTTGTGCTACTATGTGTTGGATGGAACTGTTATCCACTTGGTTTCCATTGTTGTTGTTTGGATTTTCGTTACCCGAGTTATTGTTACTCTAATTATCATTATTCATATTTCCTTGATTTACTTCGTCGGCCATCTGAATTTAAACATTTGCCAATTATTAATATCACAGAATAATAGTTTAAGTAACAACCACATAATACACATATTGGTAAAAAAACGTCGAGCATTGCGACTTTACTATATTTTTATATAATATGCGTCAAATACACACTAAAACAGGAATTAAAAATTACAACACTGTTATGCATCGCTAACCACAAAGTGGTCTATACTACAATATATTATTATTATTACACATATATATATATATATAGATATTATTTTTTTTCATACAAACATATTATATATTATTTTATTATTATTTTTATTACCAACTCCACTTATCATTTTCATGGATATGGATTTCCCCCGAAATCCATCTGACGCTCGTCGTATTTCCATACGAGTTGTTCTCCTACATACCTCATCCTCTCACTACTTTCTAAGATTTCTTCTCCAAAAATTCGGAGTTCTTGCAAGTTCTCTGCACTCATTGGGGGTGCAGGGGATGGTACTGGATCTGGATACTGTGGCCTGGGATTCTCCTGAGGGTATTGATTCTCTAAAATTTCCCTAATGTATTCATCGTTGTCATAATAGGGATCTATAGGGTCAAGACCTGGATACGCTGCTATGTTCGGCAAGGTTTCGTCATTTAGATGGTAGCGTGGCACATAATCCCTAAGATCATCAAACCATGGATCATAATTTGGGTCTAAGGGATTAGGGGCTGGTATCCTAGGTATTTCCTCAGGGTTAAAATCATGCATTTCTACCTCCATCGGCTGAGTGGGAATTAAAGGTAAGGGTTGTGGGGCTACTAGTTGTTCCAGACTTGGGTCAGCAGCAGTTGTTGCTAGGATATGGAAATTGGCTAAGCTCCTATTAAGCATATCCTGTGTATGGGCATCTGACTGTCGCTTAACGGCTGCTAGGACTCTTTGCTGTTGTAACTTTCGCATTCTTTTCCTACGTGCAAATGCTTCCTTACTGAACCATCCTCTCTTTTTCTTAGGGAATGACTCTTCCGACCGAGCTTTAAAGGCAAACATTCCTTCTTCCTGATCAGCGGAATACCCAGAGAGGGTAGGCTGGGAAGAGGTACATTCACTCCTAGGTGAATCAGACAACTGACGATACACGTTTGAGGGTCCTTGATCACTCATACTGTAAACTAACAAATAGTCAAATAACACATAACAATAAAATACAGATATTCATGTATTTTCAAAATTTAATTCCTAACAATTTAAATAATATATTGATGTCAGCAGAACACTCCTGTGGCTGAATCAGTGGCTAGGCTCTGATACCACATTCTGTCGCAACCCCCGATCCCTTATCTGTCCCGGGAACGGACGGCCGCGAACATTCGTTTGTGGTGGCATCAGTTATTAATTTGGCAGCGGAAATTACATCAGGACCGTAGTTAGGAAATGTTTATCAGAGTAAAACCACCATATTTTTATATTAATAACCACATGGGTAAAACCCAAGTTTCTTTATTACAACATGTTTATAGGGATAAACCCTATTTATTGAATTTAAAACATCGTCTTTTTGGTACCTTTTATAGCCACATTTTTCCAAGCCGTCAGTGCTCTCCAGCTGGCTTTTTACTAATTGGCTGTCACATTGTGTTACCTGAAACGCGTTTTAAAAACATTTGTCAGTGGGAAATACTGGTGAGTGAATCCCAGTTTAATCAAGAAACATTTTATCAATTAACACAGTATTGAGAGCGATCACAATGTTTATTTCTACACAATTACTCATTCAGTACTGTCAATCCTGACTGGTGGGTCATATTACACATTGGCTAACTCGTCCTCCAATAGTAACGTGTTCCACATTTTGTATACAAAACCCCAACATACCGGCAGTAATTGAAGAATTACAAAGACTCAATCACTGCTTAATCACATTGTTAAGCATTTAAGGTTTTGTAAAATAGTTCACAAAAAGGTTTACAAAAAAAAAAAAACGGATAAACTCACATTGCTGTTTTAAGCTTCTTCTAGGGTTTCATGGTATTAATCTATAATTTACACAAATGTACATATGTTAGTATAATAACCCTTTAATTATATTAACGATACCCTCCCCGAGACGGTATTCCAACAACTACGTCGGGCAGAACCACGACAGTTGTTACGGAACCCTAAATCAATCGGGCAGAGTATCTAATACGAAACTGGGGTTATAATACTTACAACGGAGCAGAACCTCGCTAATTAGGGGGTATTATACTTGAATATTACGCCTACTATCAGAGAATTTCGTTTAGAAAGAAAGAAATGAGCGACTGAAAGTGAAATCCCGAGGCCTCCTTATATAGGGCCTGATTCTTGTTTTCTCACGGCCCGCGTAAAGTTTAGCAAAGGGTTACGCGGCCCGCGTGGCATAGGGGTCTAGGTGTAGGTGATCCGGGTCATGACTAGGTTCAACACGTTGCGTGTCACGTGTCAACACCGGGGTTCGCTGGACTTTTAAGTTGTTGCGGCCTGCGTAAGGGTTAAGGGATGGGTTACGCGGCCCGCCTAAAACCAAATTTTCTTGTTTTTTATTTATTTTAAATGATATTTTATATTTTAGGCTCGGTTTTCACATACGGGGTGTATTTTAAGACATATAGGGGTATTCTAAAATATATAAGGGTGTCAGAAAAATTTCAGGAGGGTTGTTATACATTTCCTCTGGCAGTTGTAGCTGATAGGCTACAGGTCCTATTCTTTTAGTAATCTCAAAAGGTCCAACATACATGGGGCTTAATTGTCCCCTTTTGATGAATCTTACCACTCCTTTCCAAGGAGAGACTTTCAATAATACTTTATCTCCTACCTGAAATTCCAAGGGTTTTCATCGGTTATCAGCATAACTCTTTTGTCGATCACGTGCTGCTTTCAGTCGTTCCTGGACTTGAATGATTTTGTCGGTTGTTTCTTGCACTATCTTAGGTCCAGATAATTGCTTTTCTCCAATTTCTACCCAACATAGTGGGGTTCGGCACTTTCGTCCATAAAGTGCTTCGAAGGGTGCAGCTTTGATACTTGTATGATAGCTATTATTATAAGAAAATTCTATCAAGGGTAGGTGATCGTCTCAATTACCTCCGAAATGAATTACACAAGCTCTAAGCATGTCCTCCATTGTCTGAATTGTCCTTTCGCTTTGTTCGTCTGTTTGAGGATGATAGGCTGTGCTTAGATTTAACTTGGTTCCCATGGCTTTTTGGAAACTTGTCCAAAAATGAGAGGTAAAACGGCTATCTCTGTCAGAAACAATTGATAAAGGAATTCCATGTAATGAAACAATTTCATTTACATATAACTTAGCTAATTGTTCCATACTGAACGTTTCCTTCATTGGTAGGAAATGCGCTGACTTAGTTAGCCTGTCTACAATCACCCAGATTGTATCATTACCTTTCCTTGTTTTGGGTAGTTTGGTAACAAAATCCATTGTTATCAATTCCCATTTCCACACTGGCATTTCTAATTGTTGTAACAAACCTGAGGGTTTCTGATGTTCAGCTTTGACTTGTGAACATGTTAGACACTTGGCAACATAAGTTGCTATATCCTTTTTCATTCCTATCCACCAAAAATTCTTTCTTAAATCTTGATACATCTTATCACTTCCTGGATGCATCGTGTATTTAGATTTATGGGCTTCTTCTAGTATATGGTGACGTAGGTTTCCTAATTTAGGTATCCACATTCTTTTCTTATGAAATCTCCAAATTCCATCTGTTCCTTGTTCTAATTCCTTAATCATTACTTTCAATTTTTCAGTATCATCCTTGATTACTGATTCTTGTGCTTTTCTAATCTGTTCATTTAAATCTACCTATAGATTTAATTTAAGAGAACGTACTCTTTTTTGCTTTTCATGATACTTTCGACTTAAAGCATCAGCCACTACATTGGCCTTTCCTGCATGATACTGGATATTACAATCATAATAACTAAGTATCTCCATCCAGTGTCTTTGTCTCATATTCAACTCCTTTTGTCTAAAGACATATCTTAAACTCTTATGATTAGTAAAAGTAGGAAACTTACTACCATAGAGGTAATGTCTCCAAATTTTCAGAGCAAAAATTATGGCTCCTAATTCCAAATCATGAGTTGAATAATTCTCTTCGTAATTCTTAAGCTGTCTAGAGGCATAGGCTATAACCTTTTGGCATTGCATCAACACACATCCATAACCTAACTTAGAAGCTTCACAATAGACTACAAAGTCTTCAGTTCCTTCTGGTAACGCTAGTATGGGTGCGTTGGTCAATCTTTGCTTAAGAATTCTAAAGGCTTCTTCTTGTTTTGGTCCCTATTCAAACTTGATGGATTTACAGGTTAACTTAGTTAAAGGAATGGCTATTCTAGAAAAATCTCGAATAAATCTTCTATAATAACCGGCCAATCCTAAGAAACTTCTAACCTCGGTTGGTGACTCAGGGGTTTTCCATTTGGTAATTGCCTCGATCTTGGTAGGATCCACATGAATTCCTTCATGATTGACTAAATGTCCAAGAAATTATACCTGTTCTAACCAAAACTCGCACTTTGAAAACTTAGCATAAAGCTTTTCTTTTCTTAATTAACTTAGGAGTGCGTGCAGAAGCGCTGCGTGTTCCTCTTTACTCTTAGAGTAAATGAGAATATCATCTATAAAGACAATTATGAATTTGTCCAAATATGGCTTACATATTCGGTTCATCATGTCCATAAATGCAGCTGGGGCATTGGTTAAACCAAAGGGCATGACAGTAAATTCATAATGGCCATACCTTGTTCTGAAAGTGGTCTTAGGAATGTTCTCTTCCTGTACCTTTAATTGATGATATCCTGATCGTAAATCGATTTTAGAGAAAAATCGAGCTCCTTGCAATTGATCGAACAGATCATCGATTCTCGGTAATGGATACTGGTTCTTAATCGTGACTTTGTTCAATTCACGGTAGTCAATGCACATGCGCATAGATCCATCTTTCTTCTTAACGAATAAGATCGGTGCTCCCCATGGCGATGAACTAGGCTGTATGAATCCTTTCTCCAACAATTCATCTAACTGTTTCTTTAGTTCTTGCATTTCTGCGGGTGCCAATCGGTAAGGTGCTTTGGCAATTGGTGCTGTCCCTGGTAGCAGATGGATTCTAAATTCAACTTCCCTGTCTGGCGGTAGTCCTGGTAATTCTTCTGGAAATATATCTGGAAACTGAGACACTACTGGAATGTCCTTTAATTCCTTTCCCTTAGTGTTAATGATTATGGAAATCAAATATACTAACGATCTTTTTCTTACATAACTTGCTGTTTTCATTACAGAGATGAATTTTGTGGATCTAGAGGACTTATCTCCTTTAATTATGATCTTTTCACCCTTTGGTGAATTTACTTGGATTGACTTTTGATCACATAGAATACTGGCTTTATTGGCTATTAACCAATCCATTCCTAATACTACATCAAATCCTGTTAGATTCATTGGGTAAAGGTTTGCAATAAACTTTTGGTTTAAAAACTCTATTTTTGCTCCCTGCAAGATTTCGGTAATCTTAACGGTTTCCCCATTTGCTGTCTCTACTAGACATTCTTGTGGGAGTTTAGTTAATGGTTGATTGAGTAATTTGCAAAATGAAGTATTAATAAAACTTTGGTTCGCACCAGAGTCAAATAATACTTTAGCAAAAACATCATTAACTAAAAACGTACCGGCAATCACATCCGGGATCATCTTCGCTTCTTCTGCAGTCAGAATAAATGCTCTAGCATTTTTGGTGTTCTTGTTGGTTGTGGCTGGAGCTAGTTTTGGACAGTTCGGTTTGATATGGCCTTTTTCTCCACAGTTGAAGCACATTCCATTATTAGGTTTCCTTCTGCTGTCTTCTTCCTTGTGTCCCGGTATCTTGCAGAAATTGCAGTAAGTGGAGCATTTTCCTGAATGCTTTCTCTTACAGGCCTTGCAGTAGGGTGCAGAGGTAGAACCTGCATTTCTCCCACGGTTGGAATTACCGTAACGGAATTCCTAGGTAAGTTTCTGAGCTAGGGTTCTCCTCTGGTCTTCTTCTCGTGTACACACTAACTCATCAGTCAAGGTGTTTGCTAGTTCTATAGCTTCTTCTATAGTTTGAGGTCTAGCTGCCTTGACTACATGCCTAATCTCACTGATTAATCCCCAGATGTAACGGGAGATTAATACTGGTTCAGGAGATGCAAGGGTTGGCATTATTCTAGCATATTCAAAGAATAACGTAGTATAACCCTTACTATCCACTCCAGTCATCCTAAGGTTTAAGAACTTATTTGCTATCTGTTCTTTTTCATTGGGAGGGCATAATTTTCTTTCTACCATGTTCTTAAATTCTTCCAATTCCATATTGTAAACCCTGTCACTTCCCCTAGATTGGAGGATAGTGTTCCACCATTCTAAGGCTGAGTTCTTAAATAGATTGGAAGCAAACATTATCTTATCCTCTTCCACACACCTGCTTATTTTTAAGACTGCCTCAGTCTTTTCTATCCAGCGTAGAGCTGCAACGGCCCCTTCATTGCCCGAGAATTCAATTAGTTTACAAGACCAGAATTCTTTATAAGAACAACCATAAGATATGGTTCTTCTTATTTTGGGAATGGGCACTTGAAGTATGGGTCCATTGTTCACGCTGTTTTCTGGGTCAGTGGGTCGTTTACTATCACGGTTACTTTTATTATCAGCTTCCCTAACTGTTTGAATAATATATGGCATTGCATCTATTATCCCTTGTGCCACTATGTGTTGGATGACACTGTTATCCACTGGATTTCCATTGTTATTGTTATTCGGGTTATCGTTATTCTGGTTTTCCGGGTTATTATCCGGGCTTTCTTGATTCACTTGGTCGGCCATCCGAATTTTAAACATTTACTAGATATTAAAATCACATGATAATATCTTAATACAATCAATCACATGATATGCATATTGATCAAAAGCGTCGAACATTGCGACGTACTCTTTCTTATACTATGCATCCGTAGCTATTATCTAGATTTATTTTTTTTCAAACATACACACATATTATATATTATTATATTATATTATTATTATTACTACCTCCACCACCACCTTCACTGATTTGGGTTCATCCAGAACTCCATATTATGCTCGTCATACTTCCATACGAGTCGTTCTCCTACCTGCCTCATCCTCTAGCTACTTTCTAAAATCTCTTCTCCGAAAGTTCGGAGCTCTTGCACATTTTCTGCACTCATTGGGGGTGCAGGTGCTGGGACTGGGTTTGGAAACTGGGGTGTGGGTTCCTGGTACGGGTATGGATTCTCTAAAATTTCCCTAATGTATTGATCGCTATCATAGTAGGGATCTAGAGGGTCCAAACCTGGGTAGGCTGCTAGATTTGGCATGGGTTCATTTTCTGGTGTTGGGTAGCGTTGCATATAGTCCCTATTGTCGTCTAACCACGGGTCGTAGTCTGGGTCTAAGGGATTGGGTGCTGGTACCCTAGGTATCTCCATTGGGTCAAACTCAGGCATTGGAATTTGGTTTTCTGGGTTGTTCTCGATTTCCATGGGCTGTGTGGGAAATAGTGGTAATGGCTGGGGGTGCTATCAGTTGCTCCAGATTAGGGTCGGCAGCTGTGGTTGCTAGGATATGGAAATTGGCTAAACTCCTATTAAGCATATCCTGGGTGTGAGCATCTGTCTCTCTCTTAATGGCTGCTAAAGCCCGCTGCTGTTGCAACTTTTTCATTCTCTTCCTACGTTCATGCGCACCTCTGCTGAACCATCCTCTCTTTTTAGGAGGGAATGACTCTTCAGACTGAGCCTTAAATACGAATATCCCATTTTCATTGTCAGCAGAATACCCTGAGAGGGCAGGCTATGAAGAGGTACCTTCGTCCCTAGGTGAGCTGGACAACTGACGGTAGGCGTCGGAAGGTCCTTGGTCGCTCATACTGTAAACTAACAAATAGTCAAATAATACACAACAATAAAATACAAATATGCACGTAGTTCCGTAATTTATTTCCTAACAAATCATATTTTGGTGTCAGCAGAACACTTTAGTGGCTGAATCAGTGGCTTAGCTCTGATACCACCTTCTGTCGCAACCCCCGTCCCCTAACAAACCCGGGAACGGGCGGCCGCGGCCAGTTTTGGTGGTATCTGGGTTTATCATTTTGGCAGCGGAAATTATATCAGGACCGTAGTTAGAAAATATTTTTTCAGAGTAAAATACCACACTTTTATAATATTAAACACATGGGAAAATCCCAAGTTTTCAAGTACACACATTTTCATAGGGTTAAACCCCATTTTATTTAAATAAAACATCTCTTTATTTTAGGTAACTTTATGGCCACTTTTCCAAGCCTTCAGTGCTGTCCAGCTGGCTTCTATTTGGCTTTCACATTTTGTTACCTGAAACACGTTTAAAAACATTTTGTCAGTGGGAAATACTGGTGAGTGAATCACAGTTTAATCAAGTTTAGTAAAAACCATTGTACAGTATTGAGGGCGGTCGCGCAATTACATTTGTTTCCATCTACTTAATTACCACCCACGGTACTGTCAACCCGACTTGTGGTCATGTTACTCCTCGCAAGGTAGTAACAAATTTTGTATACAAAACCCCAACATACCGACAATAATTGTAGAATACAAATACTCAATCACTGCTTAATATAGTTTAGTTTAGGTGAGGTTCTGTAAAAACAATTTGTAAAAAGGAGATTACTCACATTGCTGTCTTAGGTTTTCTGTAAGGGTTTCCTGGTGATTATCTATAAATTACACAAATGCACATGTGTTAGTATTGTTGGTGCATACGTCTGTCGACTTCGTCTTGTATCGAGTCTTACATTGTTCATGGCACGAAGATCGAGAAAACACATCAAAAAGTTAATTCCGCTTGAAGTGTTTAATTCCGTTTGAAGAAGACATTTAGCTAATTCCGCTTGAAGCATGTAATTCCGCTTGTAATTAGCTAATTCCGTTTGAGTGTGTAATTTTGTTTGAACTATGATTCCGCTTGAGTCATGTTCAAGCGGAATTAGGGAGCCTATAAATAGGGGCTAGGTGATTTCGTTTGAATCATTCGTGTATGTGTGTTTCCGGAGCCGAAGTGCTGCCGAAGTCTCGTCTTGCTGTAAAACTTTGTCAGATTAATCAGAAAGAGTATTAAAGTGTATATCTTGCTGAATCACACACAATATGTCTGTTTCCGCCTTTAATATTGTGTAGAACGCCTCTGAACGACTCGTTTCGGGTCCGTACACGATCCTACATGTGGTATCAGAGCTTAGGAGGAGGAGTTCTGTCGATTTCAGCTTGAATTCATCTTGTTTTCTAACTTCTACACCTTCTTTTCTCAATTGAACAAGTTTTAACGGTTAAAATGGCCTGAATTTTTCACAACTTAAGCGAAATTGTGTTTTATCAAACCCTTGAGAAAATTGGACCTAAAATCGAGCTATAACTTGATCAATTTGACAAAAGTTGGAATTCCGTTTGAAAGTAGGTGATTAATTCCGTTTGAAAACGTAATTTCTTTTGGTGATTCCGCTTCAAATCAGGGTAATTCCGTTTCAGATCAGTAATTCCGCTTGAAGTTTCAGACGAAATAAGTGATTTCGTTTCAAGTTGTTGATTCCGTTTGAAAGGAGTGTTAGTTCAAACGAAATTAGAGATTCCGTTTGAAGTTGGTATTCCGTTTGAGTGGATATTCCGCTTGAACTGGTTATTCCATTTGAATTTTTAATTCCGTTTGAAGTTGTTGTTTCAGGTTAAACTCGCTTGAAGGTAATTTCGCTTGGGAGTAATTTCATTTGAAAGATCTGATTTCGCTTGAAAAGTGTTTGTCTTGATAATCGTGTTACCGAATCATGGAAGAGGAATTCTATAACGCTTTTGCTACATCCTCGACTAGTCTAGCTTCCATTGCTCAAAACTTGAACTCGGAAAACGAAACTGGAACGTGGCAAAACCCCCCGAAACTTATGGGAATTGAAGAGTACCATGGCTGGAAAAATCGTTTTGAGAATTGGGTTCAGGCAAACCATCTGAGAGCTTGGGAAAGCATTGAAACAAAATATGTTAGACCACAGACCGCTTTGAATGTTGATAATTCAGACAATGAGAGAGATAGTTATAAAGGAGAGAAAATGATGATTAGCCTTTTACAACAAGCTGTCAAAGAGGACATTTTTGTTTTGCTTTAGCATGATGGTAGTGCTTTCTCAATATGGGAGGCACTTGAGAAGAAATTTGAAGGAAGTACGAAAATGATCAATAGCAAAAAATCATTATTGAAGAAAGAATTTTAGTTGTTTACAAGTATGCCAGGTGAATCTACAAAGACTCTCATTGAGAGATATTGTCATCTTGTGCATACCATGTCTCAGTTGAAAATTACTAAAACTCCAGCAGAATGGGTTGAAAAGTTAGCTGATGCTTTACCTCCGAAATAATGGGGTACATATCTCATGATTTTAAAGAATACAGGAGAGTTTAGTAGATTATCAATTGCACAATTCATTGAGAAACTTGAGGGACAAGATCTTGAACAGCAAAAAATTGCAAGAATGAATAATTCAAATGTTCAACAAGACATCAAGTTATATTACAAAGGAAATGTTGAGAAATTTGAAGCAATCCAAAGATCCAAACCGCTTTTAGTGCAGGAAATTCATCTGGATCAGTCAGTCAAAGTTCAATCAACACTAGTGGATTTTCAAATGTCAATCCTCCAAGTGTTCAAAGTGCAAATGTTGGTAATGGACATATGATTCAGTGCAATGTTGCATTGCATCTTCAAAATGGTCAGAATTTTTCTAAAGAAGTTTTTAAAAGTCATATGGCATTACTGGTTACTGCTTTGGAATCTTATGAAGGGTTGATTGCTGGAAAAATTGGTAATCCTATGTTAACCAAGGAAGATTATGACCAAATTGATGTAGAGGAATTGGAGCTTATGGATATAAAGTGGTGCTTAGCAAGTGTTTTGAGGAGAGCTGAGAAATTCAAAATGATTACAGGAAGAAATGATTTCTTAGATGCAAATGTCTCTACTTTAGGTTTTGATAAATCTAAAGTTACTTGTTTTCGATGCAGGGAGAAAGGACATTTTAAGCGAGAATGTAAAAATCAAGAAGCAAATGGAGCAAAGAATCCGTTTGGTGGCCATGATTACTATCGGAAAGCCATATATCAACAAGTTGCTTATCAACCATATCAACAAAAAGAATCACAAACTACTCATGGGAAGATGATTGAATATGCAAATAAGAAAGCTTATTATGGTATCATCGATCAAGATGATGAGAAAATGGCTCCAGGATTTAGCTGGGATAAGTATGTGGATGAGAATAGGGAGTTTAAAGCTTTCATTGCTCAAATTGTTCAAAAGCCAGAATTGATGAAAGAATGGATAGCAGTGTTAGCTGATGAAGAGAAAAGTCAAGATGAAGAATCTGTTTCTTCTGAAAACAGTTCAACAGATACTAGTGATGATGAAGAATTTGAACAGATAAACATTGTAAAAACTCATTTATCCTCTGACAGTTTTGAATTTTATTTTGCAGAAAAATTGAAGAAACTTAAAGAGAGAAAAGCTGCAAAAGAAATGAAAGAAGTTAAGGTTGTTGAGAAGATAGTTGAAGTGGAAAAAGTTGTTGAAGTAGAGAAGATTGTGGAGATTGAAAAGATTGTTGAAGTCACAAAACCTTGTCTTACATGTTTGGAATCTTGCAAACAATGTGAAGATAAAGATGAAAGGTTTAGTGAGCTTGAAAAGTTGAAAGAGAAGTTGTTGTTTGATGTTAAGAATGTGAAAGAGTCGTACGATGTATTAAAGAAAACTGTGAATAGTTTGCAGAAGATAAACTCTGAAAGAGAAGATGCTTTGACAATGATGAATGCAACAATGATGTCCAAGCAAAAAGAGATCAATTACTACATTGAAGAGTGTGCTAAGTTGAAGCAGGAGTTGGAAATTGAAAAAGTTGAAAATGAAAGAATCAGACGATTATTGAAAAGTTATTCAAGTTCTGATTACTTAATTGACAGAATTTATCCAACTGTTGCAGGTTTTGAAGTGTTTGACGACAAGAAGCCGAAGAAAAAGGATACTGGTAAGAAACAGAGTGTCAGTTATAACAAGTGTCCGCCTCCAATTTGGAAAGGGTATTCGTCTAGAAAACTGAATGAGGAACAAGTAAAAAAGGCAGTCAATATAAAGTTGGAGTCCGAGATAACCGATATATTACCAGACAATATTGATATTACATTCACAGCGTCCGACATAGATCATGAGTCTGAGTTAATAAAAAGGATGGTCGATCAGGTGTTAGATAAGGATGAGGAGTCCGAGTCAATGTCCGAGTCCAGGAGTTCGAGTTCGTCGGTCAGGAGTTCAAAGTCGTCGGGAAAACGGGTGTATAGTAAAGAATTTTTCTTGTCAAAATCTAATTTGAATGACGAAACATTTGAAGTTGCATATACTTTGAATGATTCTGACAAATTATATTTTGATAAAGAATTTCCAATAAGAGGTGTAAAATTGAAATGATTAAAAAGGTTTTCAAATTGACAGAAATTAATATTTCCGAAATAAAAGATGAAACTTTTTCTACAAAACCTAGACCTTACACCTCAAGAATAAAACAAAAATTAAACAAGTAAATGGATTACAGTTCTGGTTCAGGTTATCGAAAGAAACCAAACCATAACGGAAATTTCAAAAAGAAAGGATTGGGTTTTATTCCACCAGAAAATTATAAAAATGAGAAAATTTCTAAAACATATACAAAATTTGTTTCAGGTACTTCTGCTGAGAATGAAAAGAAGAGCTCTTTCTAGAGACAGTCAAATCAGGAATTTCTTGCTGAAAAGAAGAAAACTGAAGCTCATCATAGAAAAGAGACTAGAACTTGTTACAGATGTCAAGAAGTTGAACACATCGCCTGGAATTGTCCAAAAGCAACCAACACAAAACAGGGAGTCTCGGAAAAACTCAAAGAAAAAGTTGTTGATAAAACCGAACCACCAACTGAAAGATTTAAAGTGTTTAAAAATTCAATATATGAAGTTAGTGAGTGTTCAAAAAGATTTTACAAGAAGAGGGGAAATCTTGACAACCAAGCATGGGTTGTTAAGAAATCAGATATAAAATCCGGCGATGAATCTGATTCTACAAAGTCAGAGGAGCCACATGGTGTTAAAAATGATAAAAACTCAGTGCCTCCAATGGATGATGTTCATTTTCCACCATTGAGGGCTGAAAATTTTAAATAAAAAATTGGAAAGGTTGAGATCTCGAATCAATTCTATTATGAGAAGAAAGAATTTGATGTCGAGAAAGTGTTTATGCAAATAAAGAAAACAACTTACTACCTAAGTGAAAATGAGAAGGAAACATCCAAGTTTAGTCAGGCTTGGATGGAAGTTTTTCACAAGTAAAATCCTGACTTGCCGGAGCTCCCAAGTTTGTAATTGTGGAGCAGGAATCGGCATCTTTCTTGATAAAGTTTGTTTTTGTGAATGAATCTTAAAAATTGTTAAATTTTACAGGTTGTGGACAGTGCCGGAACTCCCAGGTTGGTAAGTGAGGAGTAGGTATCGGCATATTTCTTGAGAATTTCATTCATGAGATATTTGAATTTTCAAGATTAATCAGGGACATTAAATTGTACTTGATTTATCTTTCCTACAAATGGTTAAAGAAGAACAATATGATGAACCCCTAACCTACAAGTGGTTTAAAATCAACAAAACTTATTTTCCGGAAAAACTGTAGGATCTAGTTGTGACCCAAACGAGTCAATCGGAAGAGCTCTAATCTGTTTCAGAGGCGGAAACTAAGAAACAGATGTGAAAAACAGCTTGTTTTACTATTAACCGTCTTGTATATTGATTAAAATCAGTTTACAGATCAAACGACGCTTCGGCAGCAGTTCGGTACCGGAACAATGAGCGTTACAAATGAAACCGCTTGGAACCTATATATAGAGCACATGATTTCGCTTGAAGATGTCAAGAATCAGTTCAAGCGAAATCAACAAACCTGATTTCGCTTAAAGGTGACACTTTGACATTTCAAGCGGAATCACTCTCTTCAAGCGAAATTACCACTATAAAACCCTAAAAACTCCTATATTCTCATACAACGCGCGCTGATCTAACAAACCTAATACTAGACTTGATATAAGACGAAGTCGACAGACGTATGCACTAACAGACTCCCCCTCGGATGTTGACGAGTCTTAAGTGACGAGTCTTCAATGTCTTTAATCTTTACCAGTCTTCGGGCTTCCAGAATCTTGATCTGGCTCTTGCCTTTCTCCAATTTCTCTTGATCAGATCTCTTGATTCCTTAATTTCATCAGCATCAGCAATCTCAGGATCAGAACCTGGCTCTTTGTCCTTCAGTCTCCTCCTCAACTTGTGCTGGGATCGTAGTCTGGCTATTTTCTGGTTCAAGCATTGCAACCAGGCTCTCCTGCAAATCCTCTACCCAAAATATAAGTTTCATAAAAGATAATATATAACAAACCTAGAAACTTTGCTAATCACTTGAAGACACAACCCTGAATACATCATTTTCAAGTATCGAACAAAAAGATTTATCATGTAAGTCACTGATGAACCACTTGAATGAATATCATTTTCATTTCAAACATCTTCAAACAAACTTTCCCAAACCTGTTCGTCATGTTTAGCACTCGGAATTTTGAAAATCAGCTTTTCAACATCAGTTGTCGAAAATCTTTTTGAATTTTTCAAAATTTTATGTTAAAACACACCGAAAATCTTTTTGGATTTTTGAAATAAAAGAAATGCAGTAAAGAAATATTTACACACACTATTTTTGTGAGTTTGTGTAAGAGGATCATATCAGTTTTTGAGACAAATCACCAATACCGTTAAGCTTTAAACATTTTAAGTTCAAAACGATTCACTTAGATTGTCAGTATACTGATCCACTTAAATTTTCACACAAAGTTCAACTGTTCTGAGATACGAGATTAATGTCTTAAGCACTTAAACTTATTCGCGTGTCCCACCTCAGAATATACTCCCGTATCCAGATCCCAATATTCAGTCTTACAGGTTAGTATACCTAGATGATATCTGTAAAGGGGTTAAATTGCGAGACCGTGAGAGCTCAGGTCAGAACTTCCATTCAGCAGAGAGATGACGGCTCGACTTTTGGTGGGTCCCATTTAGAGGATCTTTTTTACAACAACATTGATTAGCAATTTTATTGTCTCATCATTTTATGCTGAGGGCGGCGCTATTTTTTCAAGCAAGCAGTAAAGTATTCTCCGGGGACCAGGCCATTGCTTTCGCAAAATCAGAAGTCCCGGGATAATACCCCAGATATCACTAAGCATAAAGACCTAGTATCTCAGAAAGAGGGGTCCTTCAAACAAGATTTCGGGGGTTACCCATATATCCGAGAGATGTTACCCACGATATAAGCAAGTTTGAATTTTAGGTTTATATCTCGTTACAATCTATTAAATGTGCAAAAACTTACTGGCATATCATCAGTGAGACCGTTTATCACTATTTAACTTTCCATTTCTTTAGCATGCCGTGATCGTCCACTGATGTACTATCATTTCCTCTTTTATACAACAAAAACTCATTTTTTATGTTATCATGTTTTTGTCTTTTTCAAATTTTCTAATGTTTTTGGATTTTCTGAAATTTTTACTCCCCCTAAAATGCAAACACATTTAAGGAATTTGAAAACAAACTATACAATAAAGTGACAACCGATATCAAATCGCTTCAATTCGCCATCCACTTGGCATAAACAATCAGAACTCCCCCCTCATAACAAACTATTTTCCCATTGTGATTTCAAAACACTTAAGTTTGTTTTAATCTAATGGTTTTTCCGGAAAATTAGTTTTGTTGATTTTCAAACCACTTGTAGGTTAGGGGATAAACTCATCATTTGTTCTCCAAAATACCACTTGTAAGTATGGTCCAATCAAGTTCAACTTAATGACCTTGATTAACCATTTGAAGATGAAAACCTTCTTCAACCACTTGCAGGTTCACTCACCAATCATAACCACTTGTAAATCAAAATATAACAATATAAAGATATCACTTGTAGATTTACCAAACAAACATTTCAAGAATGATGCCGATTCCTGCTCCACTCTTACCAACCTGGGAGCTCCGGCAAGTCAGGATTTTTAGTTAGGAAAAACTTTCCCCCAAGCCTGACCAGCCTTGGGAGATTCTGGGACACATCTATCCCACCAGCATTTTGATTTGTTAAAATCTTTTGCACTTTTAACCTTCCCATCAACCATCTTCCCAAAAATATGTTTAACCTTACCATTAAAAGCCTTTTCAGCATCAAATTCTTTGTTACCAGCAAAGAATTGACCTGAAATCTCAGTTTTACCAACCTTCAACTTTAAATTTTCATTCGACAATTTAGGAAAATTTTTATCGTTCACCTCAGGAACGGAATTCTCAATCTTCTTCTCAACAGATGACTCCTCTGATTTTATGGAATCAGATTCATTGTCAGAACTACTTACAGACTTCACAATCCATCTTTGTTTACTCAAATCGACACGTCTTTTGTAAAATCGTTTCGAAGTTTCACCAACTTCCAACGTCGATTTATCAACACATTTCTTTCTCATTTCAGAGTTAGAGGACACTCCCTGTTTTGAATAAATGGACTCTTGGCAATTCCAAGCAATGTGTCCAGCCTTTTGACACTTGAAACAGGTTCTTCTGTCAACTCTTTGAGCAAACTTCTTCACATTCCTCTTTACTTGAGCAAGAAACTCTTGATTTGATTGTTTCCAAAATGGTTTCTTTTGCTCATCTTCAGAACTTCCTCCTGAAACAAATTTTGTTTTTGGTTTATAATTTTTCTCATTTTTATAATTTTCTGAAGAACTAAAACAAAGACCTTGCTTTTTAAAATTACCGTTGTGGTTTGGTTTCTTTTGATAACCATAACCAGAACCGTAACCCTTTTTCTTGTTCAATCTTTGTTGAACTCTTGAAGTGTACTTTTTAGGTTTTTCAGTAAGATTTAAATCTTTTATTTCAGAAATATTAATTTCTGTTAATTTGAAAACCTGTTTGATCATTTCAGTTTTAACACTTCTTATTGGAAATTCCTCATCAGAATATAATTTGTCTGAATTATTCAAAGTATAAGCCACTTTGATTAATCCGTCATTCAAATTAGATTTTGATAACATGAATTCTTTATTGTAAACCCTTTTAACCGGTGAACTCGGACTCTTTTCTGACGAACTCGAACTTTCAGACTCAGACTCCGGTTTTGACTCTTCATCCGTATCCAACACCTGATCGACCACTCTTTTTAATAACTCAGACTCATGATCAGTGTCAGACGCTATGAATGTAACATCAATATTGTCTGGTAATTCTTCAATGATTTCAGACTTTAACTTGATGTTGACTGCCTTTTTTAGACGCTCCTCGTTAGGATTCCTGGGAGAATAACTTTCATGGATCAGGGGCGGACATCTGTTATACTTGACACTTTGTTTCTTACCAGTATAAGTATCTTCAGATTTCTTCTCCATGAATGCTTCAAGACCTGCAACAGTCGGATAAACACGATCAATCAAATAATCACAAGTAGTGTAACTCAAAAGTAATCGTTTAATCCTTTCACTGACAATTTTCTCAAGTTCCACTTCCTGTTTCAGCTTAGCACAGTCTTCGATGTACTCATTAATGACGCTCTGCTTTGTCATTAATGTTGCGCTCATCTTTGTCATTGCGTTTTCAATCTCTGAATTCGTCCTTTTCAGACTATCAACTGTTTTGTTCAGAACATCATATGACTCCTTCACATACTTCACATCCGACAGCAAATTTTCTTTCATCTCTTCCAGTTCAAGAATCTTCTTGTCTTTCTCCTCACAATGTTTGCAAAGCTCCTCACATTTCAGACAAGGTTTAATGATCTCAACTATCTTATCAACTTCAACAACTTTCGCAACTTCAACAATCTTCTCTACCTCGACAATTTTCTCAACTTCGACCAGTTTTTCAACTTCGACTAATTTTTCGACTTCAACAATTTTCTCGATCTCAACAGTTTTCTCTACCACTTTCTCCACTTCAACGATTTTTTCTATCACTTTCTCAGTCACTGGTTCAACATTTGCTTCTACAGAATCTGTCTTTGCCTTTTCATCAACTAGGATTTTTACTGCTTCCAGCTCTTTCAACAATCTGGCAATCTTCTTCTGATACAGCATCTCCATTTTATCTGCAAAAAACAAATTAAAACTAGTGGGATCTATGCCTTTTCTAGCTTTGTTGAGATGTTCTTCCTCATCATCGGTATCCACATCACTTCCAAGATCTGGAAAAATCGGGATTCTTTTCTCACTAGTCCCATCTTCAATCAGAATTCTAGCAACAAAACCTGAACCGGTTGGAATATATTTATCCCAGCTAAAACCCTCTGCAACAAATTCATCATCTTGATCAATGATACCAAAATAAGCTTTTCTATTTGCATCTTCGATCATTTTCCTTTTGTCATCCACAATTTGCCGAGCATGTGCAGTTTGTGGTTCCTTTTGTTGAGTAATCTGATGAAAAAATGATTTCTAATAATAATTGTTCTTTTCTTGATTCCCGGTTGCTTCTTGATTTTTACACTCTCGTTTGAAGTGTCCCTTTCCTTTGCAACGGAAACATGTAACTTTTGACTTATCAAATCCTAACGGAGAAGTAGCCATTCCACGAAACTCATCTCTACCAGTGATTTGTTGAAACTTTTATGCCCTCCTCCAAGCACTAGCCAAACACCACTTCACATCCATCAACTCAAGTTCCTCTGCGTTAATTTGGTCATAATCTTCTTTGGTAAGCATCGGATTTCCAATTCTACCACCAATCAGGCTTTCATATGATTCCAACATAGCAACGAGAGATGCCATGTGTTGCTTGGCAATTTCTGGAGACAAATTCTGACCATTTTGAATGTTCAAAGTAACATTGCATTGAAGATTTGTTGAATTCTGTTGTTGAGGACTTGATGTTGTATGATTCGGATCAAAGCTTGAAAATGAAGACGAAGATCCACCACTCTGTGTCACATTACTACCTTTTGTTCCTGATGAACTATCAGCACTAAAACCAGTTTGGATCTTTGGACTAGGACTGGGAGTAGCCTCAAACTTGTTCCCTCGATAATACAAACTGACATCTTGTTTGGCATTTGGATTCGTCATTATAGTAGTTTTCTGAATATCTAGCTCCTGCTCTTCAATCTTTTGAATAAACTGTGCCAGATTCATACTCTCAGACTTTCTTGTATGTTTTAAAATCATCAAATAAGTTCCCCACTTATGTTGTGGTAATGCTTCAGCTAGTTTATCGACCCACTCATCATCCTCTTTTTCAATGTTAAATCTTTTCATTTCCAAAACTAGATGACAATATCTATCAATGGTCTGCTTTGTTGTTTCATGGTTGAAAGCTGAAAACATATCAAACGATTTCTTCAATAACGCCTTTTTGTTTTTAATCATATCTGCACTTCCTTTGAATTTCTGAATCAATGCTTCCCAAATTGACTTAGTTGTATTATCATGTTGGAGCAAAACAAATATATCTTCTTTAATCGCTTGTTGAAGAATACTGATCATCATTTTCTCACTTGTAAATTTCAATTTGTCACCCTCTGAATAGTCACAAATAGCTTTTTCAATCCCACGTTCATTCTTTGGTTTTTCATAATCTTTCAACAATGAACACCATGCATCAAATTTGTAAGCTTGCACCCAGTTCTCGAATCGATTTTTCCATCCTTGAAAATCTTCAATGTACATGAGCTTTGGCGGTTTCTGATAAGTTCCTGTCTCATTCTCATTGTACACAGTTTCAACAGCAGTAACTGGAGCAATCGGTGTAGCAAATGCATTGTAGAAATCCTCATCCATGTTTCGAAAATTTTTTCACAAAAATATGAGTCTCAAATGAAATCACAAATCAAACAGAAACACTGTCTCAAGCGAAATCACTTTTGAAGCTAAATCCCTGATTTCGCTTGAACCACCACACTTGTCTTGAAGCGAAATCAACACCCAGAAGCGAAATCAGTACCCTGAAGCGAAAACAGCACCCTGAAGCGAAATCAGGTGTAATTTCAAGCGAAACCTCAATTTCAAGCGAAATCAACCTTCTGATTTCGCTTGAAATGCTGCTGATGTCATTTAAGCGATCTGTTTTCAAGCGAAATAAGGTATTTTTACCAGTTTTAAGCCGAATTAATGTCCAATTCTTTTAAGGATTACTTAAAACAAAGTTTCGATCACAATATGTGAAATTCAAGACTTTTTGACCGTGAAAACTGTTTCAATTTCAAAAAGAAGGTGTAGAAGTCAGAAAATGGCTGTTTTTTGGCAAGAACTCTTCTTCCTGAGCTCTGATACCACTTGTAGGATCGAGTTGTGACCCAAACGAGTCAATTGGAAGAGCTCTAATCTGTTTCAGAGGCGGAAACTAAGAAACAGATGTGAAAAACAGCTTGTTTTACTATTAACCGTCTTGTATATTGATTAAAATCAGTTTACAGATCAAACAACGCTTCGGTAGCAGTTCAGTACCGGAACAATGAGCGTTACAAATGAAACCGCTTGGAACCTATATATAGAGCACATGATTTCGCTTGAAGATGTCAAGAATCAGTTCAAGCGAAATCAACAAACCTGATTTCGCTTGAAGGTGACACTTTGACATTTCAAGCGGAATCACTCTCTTCAAGCGAAATTACCACTATAAAACCCTAAAAACTCCTATATTCTCATACAACGCGCCCTGATCTAACAAACCTAATACTAGACTTGATATAAGACGAAGTCGACAGACGTATGCACTAACAAAAACCATTTGATTAAAACAAACTTAAGTGTTTTGAAATCACAATGGGAAAATAGTTTGTTGTAAGGGGGAGTTCTGATTGTTTATGCCAAGTGGATGGAAAAGTGAAGTGATTTGATATCAGTTGTCAATTTTACTTGTACAGTTTGTTTTCAAATTTCCTTTAAATGATTTTGCATTTTAGGGGGAGTAAGAAATTTCAGAAAATCCAAAAACATTTGAAAATTTGAAAAAGGCAAAAACATGATAAAATCAAAATTGAGTTTTGTTGTAAAAAGAGGAAATGATAGTACATCAGTAGACAGTTACAGTATGCTAAAGAAATGTAATGATTAAATAGCATTAAACGGTCTCACTGATGATATGCCGATAGGTTTTTACTCATTTAGTAAGCTTTTTCGGGATATAAACTTAAATTCAAACTTGCTTATTTCGTGGGGAACACTACTTGGATATATAGGTAACCCCTGAAATTTCGTTTGAAAGGTCCCTCTTTCTGAGATACTAGGTCTTTATGCTCAGTGATATCTGGGGTATTATCCCGGGACTTCTGATTTTGCGGAAGCAATGGCCTAGTCCCCGGAGAATACTTTACGCTTGCTTGAAATAAAAGCCTGCCCTCAGTACAAAAAATGATGAAACATTGAAAAATGCTAATCATGTGCTGTTGTAAAAAAGATCCTCTAAAGGGGACCCACCAAAAGTCGAAGTCGTCATCTCTCTGCTGAACGGAAGTTCTGACCTGAGCTCTCACGGCCTTCGCATTTAACCCCTTACAGATATCATCTGTAGTATACTCACTTGTAAGACTGAATATTGGGATCTGGATACGGGAGTATATTCAAGAGATGGGACACATGAATGAGTTTAAGTTCTTAATACACCTAATTCATATCCTGAATTAGTGGAAATTTGTGTGAAAATTTAAGTGGATCAGTATATCGGCAATCTAAGTGAATTGTTTAATTCTTAATGTGTAACTAAGCTCAACGGTACTTGTGATTTGTCATAAACTGATATGATCCTCTTACACAAACTCACAAAAATATTGTATGTAAATATTTCTTTACTGCATTTCATTTCATTCAAAAATCCAAAAAGATTTCCAGTGTGTTTTAGCATAAAATTTTGAAAAATAAAAAAAAAAAATTCGACAACTGATGTTGAAGAGCTAATTTTTGAAGTTCCAAGTGCTAAACATGATGATCAATTTGAGGGGGAGTCGTTTAAACTAAAAAGTTTGAATATTTACTTACAAGTGGTTCATCAGTTATTAACATTGTTAAATCATTATGGATAAAATTTTGATGGGGAGTCTAGATATATAAATTTGTCAAATGTTAAATTTGTGAAATTTATTGTGAGGTAGAGGATGTGCAGGATAGCCTGGATTCTGAGTTTGAATATAAAGCCAGGTCACGATTCTGATCCTGTGAAAGACAGATTGCTATCAACATCCGAGGAAAGATTATTTGTTCGAGGGGAATCTGTTGGTGATGATGAAAAGAGAAGAGAGAAGTTTGAAAAAGTTTTACACTGTCAGATACTTCAGAGAGCGATCAGACTGATAAAGACTGAAGACGTTGAAGACTTGACACTTAAGACTCGTCAACATCCGAAGGGGAGTCTGTTGGTGCATACGTCTGTCGACTTCGTCTTGTATCGAGTCTTACATTGTTCATGGCACGAAGATCGAGAAAACACATCAAAAAGTTAATTCCGCTTGAAGTGTTTAATTCTGTTTGAAGAAGACATTTAGCTAATTCTGCTTGAAGCATGTAATTCCGCTTGTAATTAGCTAATTCCGTTTGAGTGTGTAATTTCGTTTGAACTATGATTCCGCTTGAGTCATGTTCAAGCGGAATTAGGGAGCCTATAAATAGGGGCTAGGTGATTTCGTTTGAATCATTCGTGTATGTGTGTTTCCGGAGCCGAAGTGCTGCCGAAGTCTCGTCTTGCTGTAAAACTTTGTCAGATTAATCAGAAAGAGTATTAAAGTGTATATCTTGCTGAATCACACACAATATGTCTGTTTCCGCCTTTCATATTGTGTAGAACGCCTCTGAACGACTCGTTTTCGGTCCGTACACGATCCTACAAGTATAATAACCCAATATTTACATTAGTATTACCCTCCCCGAGACGACATTCCAACGACTACGTCGCGCAGAACCACGACCGCCGTTACGGAACCCTGGATCAATCGGGCAGCTTATCTAATACGTAACCGGGGTTATGATACTTACAACGAGGCAGAACTTCGTTATTTAAGGGGGTATTATACCCGGAGATTATGCCTACTATGCAGAAATTTAGAGAGAAAAAGAGATTTGGGACGAATTGAAAGTGAAACTGATCGGCCTTATTTCTAGTTGTGATCTGGGACTTCGTCGCGCCCCGCGAAGCATGTAGCCAAGGGCTACATGGCCCACGAGGGTGGCTAGGGTAGGCCCTAGCCTTGCTGAGTTGACACGTAGCTTCGACACGAGTCCGACACATGGCGGCCTAGGGCTGCGCCTGCTGTCTACCTGGTCGCGGCCCGCGACGACTAAAGACAAGGGGGTCGCGCCCCGCGACGACCCATTTAATTTCATTTTTATTTAATTTTTGTAAAATTAAAGGTATTTAGTGCCGTATTTCATATACAGGGTGTATTTTAAGACATATAGAGGTATTTTAAATATATTAGAGGTGTCGAAAATTATTTAAGAGGGTTGTTATACCGCATCCCGATGGTAAGTGAAGAAACGATCGTGATTCATGAGGAGAAACAGGATATGCCTCTACAAATTGTTAGTTGCTTGAAGGCACAGAAGTTTTGCACAAAGAATGTGTTGCCCTCTTGGCTCATGTCGTGGACAAGGAAGCCAGAGAACCGAAGCTCGAAGATATCCCTGTGGAAGGGAATATCCTGAAGTCTTCCCCTAAGACTTGCCAGAATTATCCCCTCAATAACAAGTCGAATTCCACATTGCCTTGGTTCCAGGCGCCACGCCTGTAGCTAAGGCACCTTATCGACTTGCGCCTTCAGAAATGCAAGAGTGGTCAGCGCAACTTCAGGGATCAAGTTACTACTCTAAGATCGATTGTCCATCAGGGTATCGCCAGCTGCGGATTCAGGAAGAAAGTATGCCAAAAAACAGGGAGTCAACAAGCTGATTTCAGACATGCGCTAGCGTTGTGTTTTATATACGATGCACAAAACAGTTTTACACATAATACAAAACTTGGAGAATCTAGGAGACATGTACCTAGGACCCTCGGGAACATAGGTCACCACTCATTAAAGGTTATCACTTAGGAACCACGTCCATTAACTCGGGTAAACACCAGTATTCTGTCATATATGCTATTTCAATCAACCGAGCAGTTGAAGTACTCAAATTCCTTTTATTGAAATTCTCACATTTGCATCCAGCAAGTAGGTTCTCCTTACATCTCCATTCCTCTTAATGGTAGTTGCATCATGACAATTCTCTTCATTAAAGCAAACATTCCTTTGTCTCGATACTTGATCATTCTTCATTATAGCAAATACTCGTTGCTTCATTTCTTGGAAATTCATATGTTACGCGTACACCGTTTGTTATGCATGTGGTTTCGTTTCGAATGAGCGCTTCATCAAAGTTCAAATATCATTTTGTTAAATCTAATTATTGAATTGTGATTCGAATGACCTACCTTATTGTAATTGTTGGCTCCTTTGCTAACAAGTCAACACACTTTCTTGAAACCTCTTTTCTTTTAAGTTACATACATGGTTTATCTTGGTAACCATACTGAAATTCCTTTATCGATACATGTACTTATTGTCGGATTACGCTGAAACCAAGTTCAATTGCTTGAACTTGTCCATTTCGCATATTTAATTCAAAAACCATATGATGTATTTAGGGCATCATATTCAAGTTTATTCTTACAAATGTTCTTTTGTTTCCGAGTCGTAGTAGACTTGCTTGGTCTACGACTCCAGTAAATCGTTCATTAATTTCGACAATTTGTGGTGATGCTTTCACATGATTGAAGCTTGCACTAATTTCATTTACACATCTCATACACTGAATTTAATTGTTTATTGACTTGCTCTAAATCCGTTTTGTTTTAACATAATTAAAGCAGTCCTAACACAATCGTGTGTTAAGGCAATGGTACATAAATTCATTTTATATTCCAGTGTACCTCCTAATGATTCTTTCATTATCAATCGAATGCCTTGCGATATTTATTACTTTTTTGTCTTTGATCGAAACCAGTAGTCCTTTGATGTTCCATATTCAATTGAAAACTCTATGACATTGTGTAAATCAAATCTTCAGATTGTTTCAGTACACTTTCATTTGATTTCAAACACGGTGAACTTGTTCAGTCACCACTATTATTGAATTATGTCATTACGGCACCTTGTGGTGTCGATACAAACTTGTAGCTTGTGCTAATCATGGTCAACCGTTTCACACGCAACTACCCATATTTTTGCTTAACTTGTCTTTTAAACATTCTTAATGCAACTATGAATTAAGATAATGGTACACCAGCTTCGATTGTATTTCATTTCGGTGTATTCTTGCAATTCAATAATGTCAACACACTAATTTTATTCATTCATTTGTTCGAAAGTTGACGGATCATTTTCATGTTACTGTTACATTTGAGCTTGCTAATTTTGAGTTCATCTAGCGGATGTTATTGTTTCTAAAACTCATTTGCATATTGTAAACGATCCAATGGAATTCTGTTGGTCGAAACTCCTCTTTTATTGGACCCCTGTGAAATAAGTGACACCAGATTTCTACATCTATACATCTCGTATCCCTTGACGTCAAATTTTGAAAGAAATACCTTTTAACCATTGGATTCTTAATATAGTAAGATGTCCTTGGATTCACCTGATCCAATAGGTCTTGATTCGGTGTTATGGTTAGTTACTGTGGTATTATTCATATCCATACATGCATGACGTAACCCTAAGGAGTTAATGTGGTTTAAATTTCGAGGACAAAATTTTCTTAACATGGGGAGAATGCGACAACTGTCAAATTTGCATGCATCCGTACAATTATTAAATAATGATTAGTGCTTAATGACTGTGCTAAATTACAATTAATAACTTGAATTGCATTCTGATTATTACCATATACATACATGTGCATCACATATTGCTTAATGACATATCATTATTGCATGGGAACTTTGTTGATTCAAATGATGCACGAAACACAGTTAGCACTGTTATCAGACAAACCGGGAGAATGCTGACGGAGTTCAGTACATAGGCAGACTGTGCATTGAGACATAGAATGGGCCAGAGATCAAGTATTACACTAGTATAGTGTGTAGGAAAGTAAGGATCTTAAAACTGCCTTCCTAGTGATAGTTTAAGTGCCGGAAAGTGCCTAAAACTCACTTAAACTGCAGAATTCTGCAGAAAATCAGCAAATTTAGTATTTAAACACTCTAATATTATGCAGAAATATGGTTAAATGGTCCTGAATGCTTTCCTAAGTATCGGGAATCAAAAGTGTCACAAAAGGGTACATAAAGCACACTAAACTGCATAGTTTAGCACCTTAACGAACCGGTAACCAACCGAACAACCGGACACTACCCGAAACACCAAATTTACAGTAGAAGCACTGTTTTAACATTACCAAGCTAGTTATGATCCCCGAACATCATAACACCTCATATAAATATCAACTAACTAGAAACATAACTACATACTTACATTTTAACCTAGAAAGCTAAATTAGTTACAAACCTAGCCTACTACCCCCCCCCCCACCTATGGGACGGCCAACATATGGCCCACCATAAGATTTTCTTTCAATTTTATATTGGATCTTGTTTATGCTTTCCTAAACAGGTTATCCATGAGTTAAAATGTTAAGATGGATTATAAGAATGCACAACATGATCATAACTTCATTTCTATCTTTCATCACAACACACACACTCCTCTCTCCCTCTCTTGTGCTCTCGGCCGACCCCAACCACACCAACACCACCATCATTCATCCATCCTACAACCATTCCAAGCTTATACAAGTTTGTTAGAAGACATACAAAGGAGCTTGGAGCTTTCAAAAGTTCAAGGACCTCTTTCATTTGCTTTTATCCATCTCTTATCTTCACTTGATCATCCCTAGCCTTGAGCTAGTGGTAAGAACCTTGATCTTGCTATTTTACATCTATTACAAGTGGTTAAAAGATGTTACATAATGATAATCTTGAAGAACACTAAGAAACTTGAACTTGAAACATGAACATAAGCTTGAATACATAAGAAATCTTAATGTTTAGGTGTTATTATACTTGATGATTGTTGCTTATTCATGTACTTGATGTTGATCATCATATGATCTTGCTAGATCATGATTAAAAACATAATCTAGCAAGATGAGAGGATGAAAATGTTGTAGGATTATAGATCATCCTCATGAGAAACATGAACTTGAAAGAAAATGTTGTGTTCTTGTGAAATGATGACTAAAGTAAGTTGTGAATCTTGTAAATCTAAATATTTCAAGTATGATTTTCCAAGTAACCAAGTTAAAAATACAAGTTTTACTTAAACTTGGTTCTTACACAAATAAACCTTGTTTTTGGTGGTTAATAAAGTGTAGAAGTATATGTGTAACAAGAAAAATCCATAAAGAAACATTTTTAGAAATTGTGATCATAAGTTGTAAAGATCTATTTTCTTTAAAATTGAAGTTTTTAAAGAACCAACCACACTTTAAAGGGTAACAAGGCTTACTAATAACACTAGTAAGTTACTACAAATTTTTATAAATTTTCAAGTTCATGAAGTGATAGTTTATGCTTGTTTTTTTTGCAAAATTAGTAAGTTACTACAAATTTTTATAAATTTTCAAGTTCATGAAGTGATAGTTTATGCTTGTTTTTTTTTTGCAAAATTGGTAAGTTAAGATTGTTTGTTGTGATTGTGGATTGATTGTGTTGATTTTTACAAAAGAAAATGATATACCTTCAAGGTATGGAAACCTCCATTTTTAGGGGAAACTATGGCGAAATTTTTCTAAAAATTAAACACTTAGAAAAATATTTCTAAACAAATATTTACAAGTGTATTTCAAACCATGACTTTTTACATAAAGATTGCCATAACTTTTGTTACAAAAATTATGAATATTGGAGGTTGGTTTTTATAAATAAAAGTGACTAAATATGTATTTAGGAAAATATATATTTAGAAATCACCATGTGTGTGATTATTTGTATATTATGTGTATTAGTTATATTATTTTAGGACTTGAAATAATATAACTCATTAAAATACCAAGAAATTACAATCCAAAATATTACCAAAATTCCAAGAATATGAATATACAAAGAATACACAAAATATTAGTGAAACCAAACTAAGGAATATAACTTACAAAATATCCCGGAAAAATTATTCACAAGTATATTTTGGTAAATAATATTATGGACACCAAAGGAAACAAAAATATGATTTTTACAATTATTACAAAGTTATATCATATTTTTGACAAGTGGGAAATATATTATTTTGGGTGAATAAAAATATATATATTTTTCTTGGAATTATTAGAAGATGTATTATTTTTGGGAGAAGATATATATTTCCTAAACAAACATGAAATGCAATATTTTTGGGGTGAAAGATATATTTTCTCAATTATACATGAAATATATTATTTTTGGGAGAAAAATAGATTTATATATATTTTCCAAGTTAGACTTGAAAATATATTATTTTTGGAGCTTATATGAAAATACAAATATTTTTGCCAAAGGAAAAACTATAATTAATTTTTTTTTCTAAGTAATATTCTTCAAAATATATATTTTGGAAATATATATTAATGTATTTTTACTAGAAAGATTATTCCGGAAAAGTTGATATAACATTAAGTGTAAGGATACTTAATAATTACAAGAAATACGTATTTTCGTACGTATAATTACAGCCCGGAATACGAACCCACATACATGGCAAAAATATACAAGTATGAGAATACGAATTCAAATACACCCATCCTTGGGAAGAAGATACATGTATAAATACTTGAGAAGTATCAAGTTAAAATATATTGTTTTAACAATTATTCCAAAATTTAATATAATTTAAGTTAAAATATTTATTATTTTGACAAATAATTATAACTTGGAATAATATTGAAGACATGAAGAAACGTAACTCAAAGACACTAATTAATTCTAAGTCAAGGCACTACCCGCTCGTCTAATGGACCTTAGTACGTTGTAGGTAGTCGTGTTTATCCGAAGAAGCTTGAGTTACTATGATACGAAGACGCAAGACAGTGAGTTCATAACCCCCTTTTCTCTAATTGTTTTTGGTTTTATAACTTTGGGGGTGAAATACATGTTACAAACTGTTTACAAACGTTCTTATTTGGTATGGTTAGCAAAGGAAGGGTACTGCTAGATCATGTGAGTGGTGGGTATAATGCTTAAGACCATTAATCCTCGTTGTAGGACCGAGGGACATGAGTGATAGATCTATTTAGGTGTAGCGAGCCCACACCCATGTGGACCAGGGTGGCCCATGAGGTGACTATGTCTTATTCCCGGAGACAAATTTGCTAGGTTTGAGTTTTCCTGCATCACTTCACACATATCAATGGCCTTGCAAACCATTGGTGATCTGTTTTCCTTGTTGCTTTCATACCAGGATTTACAAACATACATTCATACTTTCAATGATTACAAAGGTTTATTCGTGCACACAAACACACACATGAACTCGCTCAACTTTTGTTGATGTTTTCAAACTACATGTATTTCAGGGAATTAAGTGGATCTGGTGGGCGTTTGGATGTTTTCAAGTTATGTTGGGAATAAAAGATGTCATCCGGTGTCTTAGGATATGGATGGTGTGTCTCCTCCTGGACAAGACACACCTTTCCAAGTCTAGTTTTATCTAATGTCTTTTGTCGAGTCTTTGTGAACTCTTAAACAAGTTGCATGGTTTGTACTCGAATTTGAAGTCTATGTTTCAAGACAATATTGTTATGTTTTTAAACTATTTTAATGGATGAACATCTTTGATTTTATTATATAATTGTTTGGTATAATTGAATGCAATGATATTAAGCAAGTCACACATAATCACGCTTTCGCAAAAGGCAGGGTGTGACAAAACTGATTACGTTTATGCATCAATTTGCGTATAAGTTTCCAGAAAGCGATTTAGAGTTTAAAATCGAACAAAAATCAAAACATGCAAAATGTCAAACATAAATAAACAAACATTGGGGGTCAAAATACATTGTTTTATTGATAATAGAACTGTTCAGAGTTTGTACAATGATTACACAAGCACAGATGTCACAGTCTCCCCTACTTTAGAAAATTTTGTCCTGAAATTTATTTAGAGGAAACTTGTGAGAATAGATATGGATATTTCGCCTTCATTTGATCTTCACGTTCCCAAGTAAATTCTGGTCCACGTTTAGATTCCCAGCGAACTTTGACGATTGGTATGCTCTTGCGTTTGAGTTTTTTGACTTCACGGTCCATTATTTCCACAGGCTTCTCAACGAAGTGCATCGTGTCATCAAAACGAATTTCATCAAGTGGTATGTGGAGGTTTTCATCAACTAAACACTTTTTAAGATCGGACACGTGGAAGGTTGGATGAACCTTTCCAAGTTCAGGAGGTAACTCAAGTCTGTAGGCTACTTTTCCGATTCTTTCGACGATCTTGAATGGTCCAACATATCTAGGTGCAAGTTTTCATGTCTTTCCAATCTGATTACACCTTTCCAAGGTGATACATTGAGTAGGACGTGATTACCGACTTGAAATTACAAGGGCTTGCGTCGTCTATCCGCGTAACTCTTTTGACGGCTTCTAGCTGTCTGAAGGTTATCGCGAATCTTTTTGACCTTATCTGTAGTCTCTAGAATGAGTTCATGTCCAGTAAGCTGAGCTTCACCGATCTCATTCCAGCAGACTGGTGAACGACATTTTCGACCGTATAAAGCTTCGAAAGGAGCCATGTTGATGCTGGAGTGATAACTATTGTTGTAGGAGAATTCAATCAACGGTAGATACGAATCCCAACTACCACCAAAATCGATCACACAAGCTCTAAGCATATCCTCCAGTGTCTGGATTATTCTTTCAGACTGACCATCTGTTTACGGATGATAAGCTGTGCTCAAATTAAGTTGGGTTCCCATAGCAGATTGCATGGTTCTCCAAAAGTGAGATGAGAATCGAGCATCTCTGTCAGATATAACGTTCAAAGGAACACCATGTCGGGATACAATCTCATCCACATAGATTTTAGCAAGTTTGTCAGCTGATAGATCCTCACGGATCGGCAAGAAGTGTGCTGACTTTGTAAGACGATCAACAACTACCCAAATGGCGTCATGACCTCTCTTAGTGCATGGTAGTTTGGTAATAAGATCCATATCAATGTTTTCCCATTTCCAAACCGGTCTCTCTGGTTGCTCCAATAATCCAGAGGGATGTTGATGTTCAGCCTTAACCTTGAGACAAGTAAGGCATTTGGATACGTACAAGGCAATGTCTTTCTTCATACCCGGCCACCAATACTGGGTTCGAAGATCTTTATACATTTTGTCTGCACCAGGATGAATAGAATAACGAGACTTGTGAGCTTCATCCATTAATAAGGTGCGAAGATTTTCTTGAATGGGGACCCACAAACGGTCCATGGAATAATACAACCCATTGTCTTTCAGTTCAAAATATGATATGGTAACTCCTTACCCATCAAGTCTTGTGTAACACAAGTATGTTGAGCCCGAGAAATGTGGGTTTGAATATCAGATCGAACTTGGACACAATGAAGCTTGACACGTTCCTTAGGACTTAATGCGTCAGCCACAACATTCGCTTTACCAGGATGGTAGCGAATTTCATAATCGTAGTCGTTTAAGAGTTCAACCCATCTTCGTTGCCTCATGTTTAGTTCTTTCTGATTGAAAATGTGCTGAAGACTTTTGTGGTCAGTGAAAACCACACATTTGGTACCGTACAAGTAGTGTCTCCAGATTTTGAGAGCAAAGACTGCTGCACCTAACTCAAGATCATGAGTCGTGTAGTTTTTCTCATGTACCTTCAACTTTCTTGATGCATAGGCTATGACTTTGTTCCTTTGCATGAGAACGCAGCCAAGACCCAAGTTGGACGCATCACAATATACGACAAAATCGTCGTTGTCCTCGGGTAAAGATAGAATAGGTGCATCACAGAGTTTCTGTTTCAAGATCTGAAAAGCTTCTTCTTGTTTGGATCCCCACTCAAAAGGTTTATTCTTCTGAGTTAAAGCAGCGAGAGGAACCGCAATCTTGGAGAAGTTTGCAATAAAACGGCGGTAATAACCCGCGAGACCAAGAAATGAACGAACCTCGGTAGGGGTAGTAGGTGTATCCCAATCCTTAATTGCACTGATCTTGGCGGGATCTACATGAATACCTTGTTTGTTGACGATATGTCCCAAAAATTGAACTTCCTTAAGCCAAAATTCACACTTGGAGAATTTGGCAAAAAGTTGTTCTTTCTTTAAGAGTTCCATAGTAAGACGGAGATGTTGTTCATGATCGGCTCGTGTCTTAGAATAGATCAAAATGTCATCAATGAAAACAATGATGAACTTGTCCAAATAAGGCTTACAAACCCTATTCATCAAGTCCATGAAAACAGCAGGAGCATTAGTTAAACCGAAGGTCATAACAGTGAATTCATAGTGGCCATATCTTGTGCGAAAAGCTGTCTTAGGAATATCTTCCTCAAGTACACGTAGCTGATGATACCCAGAATGTAGATCAATCTTTGAAAAACAAGTAGCACCCTGTAACTGATCAAAGAGATCATCAATGCGAGGTAGGGGATATCGATTCTTGATGGTGAGCTTGTTGAGCTCACGATAATTGATACACATCCTGAAAGATCCATCTTTCTTCTTCACAAATAAAACGGGAGCACCCCATGGTGAAAAGCTCGGACGAATAATTGATACACATCCCGAAAGCTCCTGAAGCTGTTTGGATAATTCCTGCATCTCAGATGGTGCAAGACGATAAGGAGATTTAGCAATAGGATTTGCACCAGGTACAAAATCAATACGGAACTCAACTTGTCGTGCTGGGGGTAAGCCAGGTAATTCTTCAGGAAATATCTCAGGATAATCCCGAACAACAGGGATATCTTGAATAGACTTACCTTTGCGTTTCTCTTCTACAACATGTGCCAAGAAGGCAACATAATTCTTTCGTAAGTACTTTTGAGCTTGAGTACACGTCATGAGTTTAAGACTACTAGCAGGTTTCTCAAAATGAACCTCTAAGATCTCACCAGTCGAAAGCGGTAAACGGACAATCTTTTCAAAACAAACCACCTCTGCGTGATACTTGGCTAACCAATCCCTTCCTACTATAACATCAAAGCTTCCAAGTTGCATTGGCGTGAGGTTGATAGGAAAAAGATGGTTATTAAGGTTCAATTGATAGTTTCGAAGAACAGAATCGAGTACAACGGGTTCAACACTAGCAACTTATACTGTCAAAGGCTTTCCTAGTTTTTTTCTAGTCATGGAAAGCAAATGCTCAAAAGTAAATGACACAAAACTCTTATCGGCACCCGAATAAAAAAGAACAGAAGCAGGTTGATTGTTAACAAAGAACGTACCATTCACCACCTTGTTGTTTGTACGCGCCTCATTAGCATTCATGTTAAAGACTCGTCCACGAGCCTACGCCTGATTTGCATTAACCAACCTTGGGCACTGATTTCTGTAGTGGGTTAGATCCCCACAATTGTAGCAAGAACCAGGCGGGTAGTGAGGTCGTGCAGCTTGTGCTGGTTGTTGAGGAGGCTGTTGTGAAGGGTTTTGAGCTGCTTGGTTGTCACAACCCAATATTTCCACGTATTACCGGTGGGCCCGGTAGGGAATATCGTGACGTAGTTGATATCATCATAGTCAATAATCACAGTTTATAAGCATAGCGGAAGTCTAAAGTAAAATATATTACAAACCGATTTTAAAGTAACATAAGTATCACAAGCGGAATGTAAAGGATCCACGGGCGGATCTATATAAAAGAAACATTGTTCAACAGATTTTTTTTAAGTGACCAAGCTTGCAAGACTCTTTATTTATTCACTCAGGAGTAGCCAGCCTATTCCGCCTAGTACATGCACTTAACCTTTTGGAAAATACGTCAGTTTACACTGGTAAATACAATTAACCGACACTTTTGAAAATGTTTTAAGAAAATTGATTTAAATGCACAAGGCACAAATAGTCTTTTATAACTTGGGACAATTATTATAAAAATAATCTTGTATACAGTTTTACATGTTTGCCGTCCGTCAGGGCCGGTTAGAAGAGCCGGACAAGATTAACTGACACACCACAAGTATAATGCCCACAAGGAATACCTTATTGTGGGATACTTTTATACATACGCAACTGTCAGGTGTATGCCTACACCCCGTGCTTAAGTCGTGGCCATTTCAATGAATGAGCCGAGGATATCCAGGACATGGTCATTAACCCCCCAAAGGCCATATACCAAACAAAACAGATTAAAGCGGGTTATATAAATATATTAATCACAATCCGATTTAAATAATTACACACCCGACCAAGCGGTATTATTATAATACCGTATCCCAAGCCCGTATAACGAAAAATAAGTTAAAAGTATTTACCTGAGCAAAATATCCAAATTTATCTCAGCCGTATACAATCAGCAAGTGCAAGTATCTTTTACTGGGTTCCTAAATCGGGAACAAAGGTTTTAATAACCTATTAGATTCCTAACGGGTCTTACTTAAGTTTAAACTAGACCGGTTAGTTTTAATGAAAGGTTTACGGTCCAAAACGCATGAATAAGCGAAGACCGTATTAGAGTGTGATTTAGACCCGACAAGTATGAGGACTTGTATAATATGGGTAAACTAAACACATTTTGGATTTTGAAGTGAAAGTAATAAGGTTTGACCCGTTTCGGTTAATTTATGTAAACTAGTTACGTAAACTGAACCGAACGCGAATAATACATAACGGGTAACCAAAAGAGTCATGAACAGGTTCCGTAAGTTAATATACTTAAATTATTTTATGATATCAAAAGGATATCTTCCATTATGCCCAAAATGAATTTAAAACTATTTTTATGCCCCGTAGGGGTATTTTGGTCATTTTAAAGTTTATAAAAGAGGTTTAGCTATAAACTGAAGGTTTGGTCTAAAACCTTCCCTGAAAATATTTTATTTTATGAGGTTATAACAGCAAGATATCATACATATGTATATTTCATCATTTATGACCAAACTATACACCGTAGGGACATTTTGGTCATTTCACATATGCTTTAAAGGTTACATTTGGAAATCTGAGTTCAAAACTTTAACTTACTATAAAAGTGTATAAATTTATTCATAACATCAGTAGGCAACAAACCTTAGGTGCTAAATATGGTTTTACACCATACTATGTGCCTAAATCGCATAAAAGTCGGTATTTGACGATATTCGGGTTGATTAAGAAAATCTGAGGTTTCGATCAGCCTTTACTATTAAAATAACTTATTTAATATATAAAATCAATAGAAAAAGGTTTGACACGTAAAGGATGTGTAAAACTCATTTTATTAGCAAAAAGGGCGTTATCGTAAATTACCGAGCTTACACAAGAACTCTATGTTATGATCAGTTTAAAAATTAATAAAAATTTTCAAAAATCCCTAAATATTATATCTTAACAGTAGGTATAAAGTTTGGTGTCAAAAATTGAGTTTGGATGTGATTTGTATTGAAAACGTCATTTAATTAAATAAAAAGGCTTTCATTTACGATATCTTGTACAACTCCGATTTTTGGACCATAATCTGATGTCAAACTTTTAGGACATTTACATTGTTAAAAATCTTGTTTTATTTATAAAAGGGCATTATGGTCAATAATTTAGCATTTAATGGAACATGCAAATGATTCAGAATTAAAAGGAACCATATTATATAATCTCATAGGGTTATACTATGATGTAATATGGTCCTAAAGGAACCCTAAGGCATATCTATCCTAAGCTAAATCGGGTCAGAACTGAAACTCAAATCAAAAGTCAACTTTCACGACTTTCGGTTGCGAACCGAGCCTAAACTCAGAATTATCGGGTTGAACATGTTTAAACATGTTCTTACATTAATTACCAAGTCATTTTAATGTTAAAACAGGTTCCATAACTTCTACATTGTTAATTATGGATTTATTTGCAAAACTTGATTCTGTTGACTTTTTAATATTAAGTTTGACCCGACATTTGACCAAGTTAGGGTGATAATCAGTAGGTGCCCTCTTAGGGGTTTATTACCTACATAATTACCAACTCATAGCTACTTTCAATTCGAAAAAGATTGGACCATTAGTGATTAATCACTAAGTCAAAGCTTAATTACGATAAGTTTGACTTTTGGTCATTAAGCTACTAAAACTTGAATTAGAGAGGCTAAGATTACTTACAAAAGCACTTAGCATGAAAATGAAGCTTAGGGAAACTTTCTTGAAGTCTAGAGAGCTCCAGAGAAGGTTTAGAAATGTTTTTGAAATGAGCAAGTTCATGTGTTGCAACAAGAGCTCTATATATTTGAAATTTAATCTCATAAGATCATTCCACACAAGCCTACAAGTGTTTCCTGATCATCCCAGGTGTCCCCTATGCATGTAAATCTATTGGCTCAGTCCCTGAATTCGAAAACCAGCCTTCTAAGGCGGTGGAACTGGCTGAACAGGCAGTTGTCCATGTTTCTGCCGAGTTACAGGTCTTACGGACCGTAAGCCTTAGGCTTTGCGGTCCGTATCCGTAATTTAAATTTTATCGCCCAGATATGCTGCCTTACGGTCCGTAAGGCGTACCCCTTGCGGTCCATAAGCCTTGTCAGAAGACAAGAATCTTGTGAACTTTAACATTTGACCATGTAATCTTTTATAACTCGTATCTTTAGTCATTATCATCACAATGGGTCCACTTGATCAGGTCTGATTAATCTTGAAAGTGTTGCCATGCATATATGTTGTTTCGGAATTGTGAAAGAAGCCAAGAATGAAGAAGTTGTCATAAAAGCACATAGGTTCCCATTTCTTTGAAATTGTGCAGGTCTTAAATTATTGCACCAGGTCCTTTCTTTTAATAAATCGACATCTGATTTATATGAGGGGGTATTAATATAATTACCAAAGGTTGGAAAAGGTCATTCAGAGGTAACGATTTAACATGTTGACACTTTCAACCATTATGTTTCATAAGATCCTTATTTTAAGCACAAACGATTTCCAATGTCCGTTAAATTATTCTCCAAAGATTACGAACGTCGTGTGAGGTCAATCAGAGGCACAAGAATGGCATGTTGACACTTTGGATCCTTTTATTAACATATTTACATTGTTTAACACTTTAGTCCCTCGGAATCAATTCCTTACATGTTTAAAGTCCATGACATGTGTCTTCATAATATTGGTCTTGATTTTCGAGGTGTTACATTGGTTCTGGTTAGGAGCAAGACGACATGTGTTGGCAAGATGACCAGATTTCCCACAGTTGGTACGATAACGACACTGAACATGTGGTTGATGGTGGCTGTTACACCTATTGCACAACGGTGAATTGCCAATGTACTGTTTCTTGGCAGGTGGTTGCACGGGCTGATTTGGAGCTGTCTGATTAGCCTGTGCGGTAACAGCGAAGTTCTTGGATGCTTTACGCTTCCTAGACTTCCTCGAAGACTCAACTTTCTTACCCTTTTGTTTCTCGCTCTTATTAGTTGGTTTTTATTTCTTGTCACCCTTCTTGTGGAGTTTACCCTTTCTGATCTGGGACTCAGTCAAGGTTGCAGCTAGCTCAATGGCCTGACGAACAGTGGTAGGGTTGCTACCAGTAACGATATCTTGCACAGGGTCAGGCAGACCATCGGCATATCTTTCAATGGCTTTATCCAACGGGGTAACCATTGTGGGACATAGTAAACTCAACTCCTCATATCTGTCGGTCTAAGCACGGTGTTCACCGCTGTCTTGTTTCAAATCATCAAATTCTCTTTCTAAAGCCTTGAGTTCATGACGAGGACAGAACTCCCTCATCATTAGAGCCCTAAGCTCCTCCCAGGTCTGAGCCAAAGTAACATCAACACCTCAATCTCTCATTACCCCATTCCACCACGTGAGAGCCCTCTTTTGAAATACACTAGAAGCAAACTCGACTTTACAATTATCAGGACACTGAACATGGCGAAAAGTACTCTCAAACCACTATAGGAGCCCGGTTGCTCCTTCAGAACCACTAAACTTGAGCGGTTTAGCCGAATTAAATTGTTTAAAGTTGCACGGAGCAGGTGCATTAACTTGTTGCTGTTGGCTTGGTTAATTTGAGCGATGAGATTTAGTAGTGCAGCAGCCATTTGCTGCGCTATGATAGCTGCCAGTTCGGCGTTAGGTTATTGTGCCTCTCATCGAGGAGGCATTCTAAAAGAGGAAAACATGAGAGAAAACGAGTGAGATGATATGATGAAAAATGAGATGTCATTGGATACAAATGAGATGTTACAAATATCGACAAAATGTAAGGATGGTGGTCATTCGTTCGTTACCATAGAACAAACAGTGACACACAGTGACTAATCAAAGTAAATGGGTCATAATAATGTATCACGAAGACATGCTTTAGCCTATAAGTGGACACTCACCCCAAGAGTTCCCAGGTAAGACTGACTGGTCCGATTATGTGGATTTGTACGAATACTCTAGCCTAGACAGAAAACTCGAGGTACAGGCATCCACCCTTCCAGATTGAACGTGTTCACATTATTTAGACCCAAACTTTGATGAGATTTTGAAAACTTGGAAGGCATTAAGCCAAAAACGAATCGTCCAAGGGTGGGTGATTATTTTCAAAATCGTTTTGGAAATTTTATGTTCTTGTTTTGGTAATCACCTAAAGATAGGTAACGTTTATTGTTTTAAAATCTAAACACAAGATAACTTGTGTTGGGGTCCTATAAGGGTTATAGTCTAGGTCAAAGCATTACTAATAACCAAATTCCCTATAACCGTGAGCTCTGATACCAACTCTTCTGTCACACCCCGACCGCGTAAAACAACAAACCGCGACGGAAACGTCGGGGAGTGGAGCGACAAAATTATTGTTTCACAACCATGGCATTTAAAGTTTAGTTTTATTTATTAACTTGATTACATTGTCTTGAAAATTAAGGAAAAACACAACATAAGTTAAACTAATCTTGCATCTTTTATGTCACTAAGGCCCGAGTCCGCCTAAGTGTGTCACGAACATCATCAAACATTAGCTCCTGAAACACATGTGAAAATAGGTACGTCAGCATAAAAATGCATGTGATATACATAGGTTTTCTTAATGAAGTAGGAATCATGACTTGTAAGTTAAAAGAAATGTTTAACAAAAAGTTAGCCATGAATCTTGTAAAAATGTTTTCTTATATAAATCATACGAAAATCGATATGAAAATCAAATGATATTAAAGAAAGGTGTATGGGTAAGTAAATAACCAAGTAAAATGGGTTTGTATAACTTATGTCGATTGTAAATCAATGTCTTGTGAAAATGTGTCGTTTGTGTAAAATGTATCATGTATTTGTCGAAATGATTTAGATAACGCTACGATATGTAATATCATAAAAGTACTTATATATAGGAAGTACCAGCGGCGTATCCACCATGCTTTTATCATATTACACACGCCTCGTTATTTAAATCACTTACCAAATAAACCACCAAAAATGTCTTGCTTAAACTAATGTCAAATGTTCATGTATAACAATGTTTAATGTTTCAATGTCATGTGTAAATCATGTCTTGTAAAGCAAATGTCAAGTAACAACAATGTCTTGTATGGTGAATAAAAAGTATTTACTCGAACCACATATATATATAAATGTATAACCAAATGTCATGTAAAACCAAATGTCATGTATGGTGAATAAAAATTATTTACTCAACCCCATATGTAAAATGTACAAAACAAAGTCTTTGAATAAAACTAAGTTTAAATCAAAAGTTATGTTTTGCAAAAACCAATGCTTTTATTGATACAAACATCTATGCAGTAATGTTTATCGCATACATTCAAGCCTTGAGACTGTCGGATAAACCCTCGACAAGTTAAAGGTTTATCAATTATGTTTTCGGATTTTGTCATTCCCTTCTTCCAAACAAACCTAGGAAGCCGGGAACGGGAGTTGTCAATTCCTATGGTACCACTACATACTACCGAGCGGCGTGATCAATGTTAATGAACGTATTTTTGTCCCGTTAAACATACCAAATGTAAGCATGTTATGTAAAAACCATGTACTAAGTATGCTAAGTAAACATACAAAGTAGAAATGTTCATGAAATCAATTATGCCCATATGTTGAGTAAACATATGCAGCATAAATGTAATGTAAATCAATGTGTCCATATGCTAAGTAAATATATGCAACAAAAGTGTTTATGAAATCAATGTGCTAGCATGCTCAGTCAACATACATAGCAAAGCATAAGTGAAATCATGTACTATATGCGTACTAGTGAATATAGCAAGTATATATCATGAAAGCACAAAAAGCACGGAAGTAACAAGTAGGCACATGTGTATCACCCCAAAATATTTGAAAGCGGTAAAAGAGGGGACTATGTACTCACTTGATATTGCTTAATAGTCTTGAAATAACAACCAAATAACGCTTGAAGGATCACGGAATCAAACGGCACCTAATATAGGTAACTATGTTAATAAACCAAACCTAAATCGGAAGATCGGATAGAATGAGATCTTGTAAACCAAATGAGTATTGGAACTCATATGATATGGTTTAACAAAGCCTACATTCTAAATCGGAGCCTATCCTAAGTGCTTATGACCCGTTTAGGTAGCTCACGCTACTTTAACGCGTCATTTGCGCAAAAGCGTAAACGAGTAGCCTAACTAGTCCTATGACAAGTATTATATGCCCTAACATATTTAAATATGTTGCATAATCAGTTTATGTGCCAAAATTTAAGTTACATATGCTTAAATTTAAATTATGCATAAAAAGGGGCATTTTGGTCATTTTCCTAAGGCATATAAACTACCTATCATACAATTAATTAAACTAAGTGACCATAAGGTATAACCTCGGAAGGTTATTCCCTATACAACTATGGTCACAAAACATGTTTGGTCGGATCCTAATGATCGACCAAACGGGTCGGGTTCGAAATTCTAAGCGGTTGTTTAGACCGCTTGACTTACGACCCTAAGTAATCACTAAACTAAAAGTGACGAGTTAACATGTTAAAACATGTTTAACTAAGTTAGAAAACTGATTTGATATCAAAACAAAGTGTTTTGATACCCAAAAATAGTTTCGTCGCAAAATGCGCATCATCGACATTTTGACCGAAACAATGACTCGTCATTATGACTAGTCAACGTGGTAATCAGTAGGTATTGTCACAAGGGACTATAACCATCCTGATTACGCTCACGTTGCAAATAGTCCCTGTAGTCGAATAAACTTGTTTTTTTTTCCATACCAAACCCTTCAAAACTTATTTCTAAGTTATGTAAAGGTTATTTAAGGTATGTTAAGAATATGTTGCTATTCCGGAGTGTTTGTCGCGTTAAACTGATTACGTTTATGACCAGTTTGCTTATAACTTTCCAGAAAGTGATTTAGAGTTTAAAATCAAACTAAAATCAAAACGTGCAAAATGTCAAACATAAATAAACAAACATTGGGGTCAAAATACATTGTTTTATTGATAATAGAACTGTTCATAGTTTGTACAATGATTACACAAGCACAGATGTCACAATAGGGCTACTCTTCAAGGGTTGAAGAGATGTTTTGATGGACTGCAAGTTGGCCTGTTTACGAGAGAGCAGGTTTCCAGAAATCTGATGCGGATGCCTTCAACTTCCGTTCGTGAGCTTTGTGTTGTCAGTAATATAGAGTGCGGTGATAGAGACGTGGAGTTCATGGCGATGCTGAAGGACATACATCGAGAGGTTCAGCAATCGATGGAGTTGAAGCTACAATTTCTTAATTCTTGTTGTTATTGTTAGATTTGAAAGCTTAGCTGTTCAATATGTTATGTAATTATTGGACTTTTAATGTCATGAATAAATGAATAAATTTTAATCTTATGAATCTCTGTTGTTGCGTTTTATGAAACAATTGTCTATGCTAACGACTGTTGATTTACCACTGTTGAATAAATGAATAAATTTTAATACTGTTGTCGAATCTTCATTATAATTATTTCAGTCATTCCTAAGTATTATTATATAATTTTGAATAACATCTAAGGATTGCAGACTGATATTGATGTTGATGTGTAACATCTAGAATATTTGTTCATCAATAACAATTTTTTGGAAGAATTTGCGGTAAGACCTAATTACAAAGAGTCGATATTTGCTGTTGTAAAAGGTGTGTTGTAGCTAAAGTCTGAAAAAAGAGAGCATCTGCTGATGAATAAATGTCTGAAGATGCAAAGGTCTGCTATGGGCCAACAGATGCTAACGAACAACAGATGATATTCAATCTTAAAATGCTCAACAGAGGTTTTGCATCTTCAGACATTTATTTGTTCATCAATAATAGTTTTTTGGAAGAATTTACGGTAAGACCTAATTACAAAGAATCGATATTTGTTGTTGTAAAAGGTGTGTTGTAGCTAAAGTCTGACAAAAGAGAGCATCTGCTGATGAATAAATGTCTGAAGTTGCTTCTTTGTTCGAATGTTTGTTGATTCTGTTTACATATCATCGTTCTAATATCATGTGTTTGAACTTCTGTTTACATGTTATCGTTCCAGTGTAACACCCCAAATTCAATAAGGTTTTTAATTTAATCTAATTATAAATAAGTAAGGATAGTTTTGGTTATATTAATATAAATAGTATTCTCGAAGGGCCAAACATGTAAAGTGGTAAAACTTGAAACATTAAAAGAAAACAAAAACTAAAAACACACACATATGCGTGTGTATGTGTTGTGCGATCGATCAGAGGCAGAGGGCAAGGTGAAACCCTAGTTTCACCAAGTTCATCAAATTCAGTAGGAGTCTCAAGAAAAATCGGATGCATGAACCCCAATTTGCAAACATCTAACCTTGTTCACTAAAGTGGTAAGTCGAACTCTTTGATTTGGTGAATTTTAGGAAAAGGGTTTTTCATATAATCATGAAATTATGCAAACATGTGTGTGATTTGAAGTTATTAATGCAAGATAAGACAGGAATCATGTTTGATTTTAGCATTTTGATTGAAATATAGCAAAAACCCATTGGGTAAGAGGTTAGCATAAGTAGAATGATCAAGTAGGATTAGGTATGTGAAGTTTTAATATATGATCTTGAGTATAATACGTGAATGATAAGTAAATTGATGTAGAATAAAATAATCATGTAAACTTAAATGATTATTGAAAATAAGTAAGTTCAATTAGTAGAATGTCATGTTTTATATGCTTGTACAATATTCTTTAAATGCGAAACCCGCCAAGTGTTCGATGAAATGCTTAAGAGAACCAGTTTGTGGATTACTAGTAAGGATGATGTCGGGTTCAAGGATAGGGTTAAAATAGTTAATTTTGAATGATGTTATTAATCGTGAATTATGAGTTGACTAGTACGGAAGGAATTGTTTGTGTTATGTGCATACATGATCTTGTGGTTGTATATGTGTTTTACTATGTGAGTAGGGAATGAAAAGATACGATTCTAGTTCATACTTTGTGTTGTTGGAAATTGACGAGTAAAGTTAAAATAGGTTACGAATGTGAAAATGAATGCAATGTTAGAATGTGCGTTTATACTAATGAAGTAGTAACCTTGATGGTATGAAAGTTTAGGATCATGTTTAGAGGGGAAAGCATGGAAGGCAAACGGAAAGGGATGAGGAAGCATGTACGAAACGGGCACTCGAGGTAAGTGATTTCCGTAATCACTTCTTATTTTGTTTAAGTAAAATAGCGTTAGTTAATTAAGCATGATGATGTTGAAGTTTCATATGGTTTTGGTTGTATGAAATCGGTAATTTTAGCTAAGTAGACCGAATGGGACAATATAAAGTTGTAATGATAGGGCGGATTAATGTCTAAGTAATGGCTACGGTGTGTAACCGGTTAATGGGTAAAATTGCACATAAGTGCGCCAACTGAGAATGAGGACTTAGGTTAATGGGTCAAAGTGAGGGTATGCTTTATCACAGAACGTTGTACAATTAATAACGATGGTATTTCATGTACCCGATTAGTGTAAAGATATTATAGCATTATCATTATGTGAGTTTTAAGTGTAAACGTATGAGTTGCTTGATAAAGTCATGAATGGGTCGAATAATTGTGCATAAATGATGTATTGTTAAAGAATTCGGATAGATTTGAGACCCGGGGTAGGAACCTATAGTTAGTTATGTAAGGAATAGCTTTGCGAATAATTTAGGATTAAGTTTTAAGTGGTTCGAATGCAAAAAGAACAAGTTAAGAGAGTTTTTGCCATAAAATAGGATGCAGGACTGGGCACCACCGTAGCTTACGGTGACCATCATAGCTTACGGTGGGTGCTGGTCTTTTCTTTTCTGCCGTAAGGCAGTCCCTGGCCACCGTAAGAGTTTTGAGGGTCACCGTAATCTACGGTAACCATCGTAGCATACGGTAGAGCCCTGGCGCCCGGCGAAAGATCAGACAAAGCTGTCGCGCCCCACGACAGACCTTGCTGCTGGCAATTATTTGTTGTTTGTGTGTAGGAATGGTTGTAAATGCTTTTCGAGGCCACCGAATTAATGTTTATGCTAGTTCTAAATAACGTGAAGGTTGCGGGCCTTTGATTCCCCACACGGTACTCTAGAATCCCAATTAGGAGGCGTTTAGGAAGCGTGGTCATGAGTAATATGTGGGGGTAAGAATGTAAGGGATCGAACTAAGTTTGTGTTTATTTAATTATATTTACACATTTATGCATATGGAATAAATTACCATCCAATGGTTGGAACTTATAGGTGTTTATGATTAGAAGTAAGAAGGCATGCTAGGTCGTATGTACATGGTTTAATTGTATGGAAGCTTGTGATTAGTATACCTTAGTAAACATAGGAATGATTTAAGTGTTATAACGGATTTGTAAGTTTGTATGGGAGTATGTAATCATGTGTGGAGGTTCACGTTTACGTATATACATATGTGTTTGTGCCTATGTTTGAAGTAAGATTCATTGTTTATGAGCAACCGGAACCTGTGTATATGTTTGTACAGTTTGACCAAACTGAAGTGTTAAGTTACTAAACCATTTTCTTGAGTATGAAATGAGAATGCAGGTATTCTATTAAAGTCGTTTTCAAGGTTAAAGGATTTTTGGAATGCTCGAATGCACACGGAAAGCATATTCATGAGGATTCGTATGGGAAGAAGGAACGCGGACTGGCTATTGATTATGTATGTCTAGTTTAGGAATGATGTCATTAAATCTAACCGATGCATATGTATATGGTGAATGCGGGTGGCGTGGACTTAGCATCATTATGAAGAAAAGAAAGGATTGAAGACCGAGTCAAGAGCGAGGGTTGTACGGGAAGAATCAGTCACATAGTTTGACAAATATAGGTCCTGAAGCATTAATATAATGGAACGTGGTAAATCCTTTTTAATGAGTGTATGATATTTGTATTTGAATCTTCCTGTAAGTATTATGTCTAATAAAGAACGAAATTTTGGGTCCATATTTTCCGCTGTGTCGTATTTTTAAGTTATTACAAGTTAGTCTTATAGGGAATTGTTCATAATACGAACGGGTCATGCCCGATTTTTGTTAAATAATAGTATGATAATATCACATTTTGGAATGTGAAATCTGGGCGTTACAATTTGGTATCAGAGCCCTGGTTTGAGGGAAATCAAGTATGAGGAGGTAAATACTTGAACTCAAACCTGTGTGCTCTTGTGACAAGGAACCCGTACAATCCAAGACTCGATCAAGATCTAAGGGTAGAAGAAAAGGTAAGTATGTACTTAAGTATGTATTTGGAGAAAACTAACGGTATGTTATGTGTAAGGTAAGTAAAATTGTTTGGAGAGGATGATTCGTGAATACGGACTAGGACCGGCACCAAGGTATGTAATAAGACAAATTGACCCTGGTACGTAAATTTAACATGTGAGTGCATGTAATGGTAAAACTTATTAAGTGAATGAAAATGTTAAATGAAGGATAGTGATGGAATAATAATGAAGTTTTGAAATGTTGCACGTGCCGAAACCTAATTCTTCAGACCTAAGGTGACGATTACACGAAGGCACGAAACTAGTATGTGGATTGCGTACCTGGCCAGTACGCAAGAAATATATGACGTTCGAGAGACCATGATAATTGTTGCAGGTATGTCCGAAAGGATTGAGTATTAGGTGGACGTGTGAGGGAGAATTAAAAGATTCTCAAGAAAATTTAAAGCATAACATAAAAGTAATGGAATGTATGAATGATATGTTTGAACCCGCGAAGCGGATTCAAACATGGAAATAAGGGGATGTACGAATGATATGTTTGAACCTGCGAGACGGATGCAAACATAAAAGTAATGGAATGTATGAACGGAATGTTAGAATCCGCGAGACGGATTCGAAACATGAAAGGAAATGAAAGATATGAATGATATGTTGGAATCCGAGAGACAGATTCAAAACATAGGAAGGAATGAAAAGTAGAATGAAAAGTACGAATTCGTAAGAAAGTACGGACCAAATAAGTAAGAATGAATTATAATAATGAAAAGTCCGAATTCGTCAGTATGTACGGACTAAATAAGTAAATATTCTTTAAAGCGGATATTATCCAAGTTGTGATTTGAACTTCTACATATATAAATGTATTTATGCAAATACCTAGTATGCAAGAATGGTTGAAGGAACAAATGGGTCATACAGATCAAATAGTGAACGCCATTTGAAGCCAGTATTTAACGTTTTGAACTGTCAAGTCCTATACTTACAGATGAGTGCAGTGTATGGTCATGCAATGTTACAAATTGGGAAGGAATGACCTTCGCAAGGTATGGATAACGAGTTAATGATTTTGACTCGCGCCAGGTATGTATTAAAGATTATGCTTTCGGTAGGAGCTTATGGCTCGCCTAGAGAGGGGTGTGTCAGAATTGGGTAGTTGATAAAACGTAGCTAAGAATGTATTACAGATGGATTTTCGAAAAGTCAAATGAAGTTAAGTTATTAATTATTAAGCAAGTAATATTCAACTAGCATGAAGTATTTGATTCATTAAGTAAGTAAAAACCGACGAAAGCTATTGTAGTAGCAAGAAACCTTATTTGAAAGAAATAAGCTCCGAATAAGTCACATGTGAGATGAGTTAGTAATCGACCTATGAGAGTCATAACGAATGATGGGTTAGGATTCAGGTGAATGACTTATGTAAGTTGAGATGAAAGAAAACTTTTATAAGAAAAGCTAAGTAAATGTCTTGCAAGTATGCTTGAATTGGTAGGAGTACAAACGTGAACCTCAATGCGTACATGGTGGGTAGAAGTGCTTGGTTGGCGAAATAATTAACGAAATGAAAGTATTGCATGTAGGGATTTGGTATGTGTGATGTGTTATGGTATACATGTAAGAAAGTTATAAAAGAATCGTGGATGCTTAAAAACACCGGATGGAATAAGCACTTGAAAGGAAACGTGTTTGTGGCAAGTACCGTCAGAAAATGTAAGCCTTGATGCTGGGATAGTTGGCCATGTTCATTTGAATGAGACAATTGTTGAAGGAATGCGCCTAGGTGGAAGCTCAACAAGAGAACGAATGCGATCAATCTAGGTATTACGTGGACTCATGAAGGAACAGATTGATTCGGGCCACAAACCGATGGTTTACCTAACGAGATTAAGGTTAGTAAAATGTTTAGCTAGCCATTATGAATAAGAAAGTGATTATATAAACGATAGTATGGAATGATGGGGTTTGCTCATGGCGATAATTATGAAAGAAATTTGCTTAATTTAAGAACGTAGGGACAATGAATGTATTTAAGTTGTAGTAAGCCTCGCGAACGAATAAGACGAAAAAGTAAGAGTGGAATGGGTTTAGTAGGAATGAGAAAGGTTTCGGGGACGAAACCTTCTTTAAGGGGGTAGATTTGTAACACCCCAAATTCAATGAGGTTTTTAATTTAATCTAATTATAAATAAGTAAGGATAGTTTTGGTTATATTAATATAAATAGTATTCTCGAAGGGCCAAACATGTAAAGTGGTAAAACTTGAAACATTAAAAGAAAACAAAAACTAAAAACACACACATATGCGTGTGTATGTGTTGTGCGATCGATCAGAGGCAGAGGGCAAGGTGAAACCCTAGTTTCACCAAGTTCATCAAATTCAGTAGGAGTCTCAAGAAAAATCGGATGCATGAACCCCAATTTGCAAACATCTAACCTTGTTCACTAAAGTGGTAAGTCGAACTCTTTGATTTGGTGAATTTTAGGAAAAGGGTTTTTCATATAATCATGAAATTATGCAAACATGTGTGTGATTTGAAGTTATTAATGCAAGATAAGACAGGAATCATGTTTGATTTTAGCATTTTGATTGAAATATAGCAAAAACCCATTGGGTAAGAGGTTAGCATAAGTAGAATGATCAAGTAGGATTAGGTATGCGAAGTTTTAATATATGATCTTGATTATAATACGTGAATGATAAGTAAATTGATGTAGAATAAAAGAATCATGTAAACTTAAATGATTATTGAAAATAAGTAAGTTCAATTAGTAGAATGTCATGTTTTATATGCTTGTACAATATTCTTTAAATGCGAAACCCGCCAAGTGTTCGATGAAATGCTTAAGAGAACCAGTTTGTGGATTACTAGTAAGGATGATGTCGGGTTCAAGGATAGGGTTAAAATAGTTAATTTTGAATGATGTTGTTAATCGTGAATTATGAGTTGACTAGTACGGAAGGAATTGTTTGTGTTATGTGCATACATGATCTTGTGGTTGTATATGTGTTTTACTATGTGAGTAGGGAATGAAAAGATACGATTCTAGTTCATACTTTGTGTTGTTGGAAATTGATGAGTAAAGTTAAAATAGGTTACGAATGTGAAAATGAATGCAATGTTAGAATGTGCGTTTATACTAATGAAGTAGTAACCTTGATGGTATGAAAGTTTAGGATCATGTTTAGAGGGGAAAGCATGGAAGGCAAACGGAAAGGGATGAGGAAGCATGTACGAAACGGGCACTCGAGGTAAGTGATTTCCGTAATCACTTCTTATTTTGTTTAAGTAAAATAGCGTTAGTTAATTAAGCATGATGATGTTGAAGTTTCATATGGTTTTGGTTGTATGAAATCGGTAATTTTAGCTAAGTAGACCGAATAGGACAATATAAAGTTGTAATGATAGGACGGATTAATGTCTAAGTAATGGCTACGGTGTGTAACCGGTTAATGGGTAAAATTGCACATAAGTGCGCCAACCGAGAATGAGGACTTAGGTTAATGGGTCAAAGTAAGGGTATGCTTTATCACAGAATGTTGTACAATTAATAACGATGGTATTTCATGTACCCGGTTAGTGTAAAGATATTATTGCATTATCATTATGTGAGTTTTAAGTGTAAACGTATGAGTTGCTTCATAAAGTCATGAATGGGTTGAATAATTGTGCATAAATGATGTATTGTTAAAGAATTCGGATAGATTTGAGACCCGGGGCAGGAACTTATAGTTAGTTATGTAAGGAATAGCTTTGCGAATAATTTAGGATTAAGTTTTAAGTGGTTCGAATGCAAAACGAACAAGTTAAGAGAGTTTTTGCCATAAAATAGGATGCAGGACTGGGCACCACCGTAGCTTACGGTGACCACCGTAGCTTACAGTGGGTGCTGGTCTTTTCTTTTCTGCCGTAAGGCAGTCCCTGGCCACCGTAAGAGTTTTGAGGGTCACCGTAAGCTACGGTAACCACCGTAGCATACGGTGGAGCCCTGGCGCCCCGCGAAAGATCAGACAAAGCTGTCGCGCCCCGCGACAGACCTTGCTGCTGGCAATTACTTGTTGTTTGTGTGTAGGAATGGTTGTAAATGCTTTTCAAGGCCACCGAATTAATGTTTATGCTAGTTCTAAATAACGTGAAGGTTGCGGGCCTTTGATTCCCCACAAGGTACTCTAGAATCCCAATTAGGAGGCGTTTAGGAAGCGTGGTCATGAGTAATATGTGCGGGTAAGAATGTAAGGGATCGAACTAAGTTTGTGTTTATTTAATTATATTTACACATTTATGCATATGGAATAAATTACCATCCAATGGTTGGAACTTATAGGTGTTTATGATTAGAAGTAAGAAGGCATGCTAGGTCGTATGTACATGGTTTAATTGTATGGAAGCTTGTGATTAGTATACCTTAGTAAACTTAGGAATGATTTAAGTGTTATAACGGATTTGCAAGTTTGTATGGGAGTATGTAATCATGTGTGGAGGTTCACGTTTACGTATATACATATGTGTTTGTGCCTATGTTTGAAGTAAGATTCATTGTTTATGAGCAACCAGAACCTGTGTATATGTTTGTACAGTTTGACCAAACTGAAGTGTTAAGTTACTAAACCATTGTCTTGAGTATGAAATGAGAATGCAGGTATTCTATTAAAGTCGTTTTCAAGGTTAAAGGATTTTTGGAATGCTCGAATGCACACGGAAAGCATATTCATGAGGATTCGTATGGGAAGAAGGAACGCAGACTGGCTATTGATTATGTATGTCTAGTTTAGGAATGATGTCATTAAATCTAACCGATGCATATGTATATGGTGAATGTGGGTGGCGTGGACTTAGCATCATTATGAAGAAATGAAAGGATTGAAGACCGAGTCAAGAGCGAGGGTTGTACGGGAAGAATCGGTCACATAGTTTGACAAATATAGGTCCTGAAGCATTAATATAATGGAACGTGGTAAATCCTTTTTAATGAGTGTATGATATTTGTATTTGAATCTTCCTGTAAGTATTATGTCTAATAAAGAACGAAATTTTGGGTCCATATTTTCCGCTGTGTCGTATTTTTAAGTTATTACAAGTTAGTCTTACAGGGAATTGTTCATAATACGAACGGGTCATGCCCGATTTTTGTTAAATAATAGTATGATAATATCACATTTTGGAATGTGAAATCTGGGCGTTACAGTATCATTGTTTCAGCACCGTCATTTCAATGAAGCTTCCCTTTACACAAAGGTCTGCTATGGGCCAACAGATGTTAACGAATAACAGATGATATTCAATCTTAAAATGCTCAACAGAGGTTTTGATACTAACAGTGGTTCGCCTAATAGCAGATGTTAGACTTACGACTGTTGAGTTACAGCTGTTGAAAATAATTGTTTTTGAAACTTCTGCTTGCCTAAAAATACATCCACTGCTAAAAGGTATTGTCTGTTGTCAAAATTTCTGTTTATCCTAATGACTGTTGATTTACTATACTGCTGACTGTCATCCATTATCACAAGAGAGGTTTTGAGTTGGACAGATGTTAGCTAAAAATAAAACAACTGCTGAAAGTTATCATCTGTTCTCATAACTTCTGTTTATCTAACGACTGTTTGACTCACACTGTTCCCAACTTCTGTAGTCGACCAACAGAGGTTTCCAAACAACTATCATCGGTTGTCGCAATAGAGGTTCTGGCGTGGACAGATCTTAACCATCAGATATTTGTAACTACTACCACGCCAGCCTTCGCTTTTTCTCTCTATATAAAAGTTGTTTCATCCCTAAATCGAGCTTCTACCACTGCCGTCTCGAATTTAAAATTCTCAAAAACAGTTTCCAACATATTAAAAACCCTCCAACTTAAACCCTGTTTCATCCCCAAATCACCTTCTTCTCCAATCATGTCTATGAACATAAAAAACCCTCACAACTACCTCCCCATCTTCGAGAAAACCAGCAAAAATACCAGCTTTCACTCAATAATTGACCTTTTAACGTCATCAAAATACAAATCAATCCTTACTGCTGATGCTCCGGTTCATACAGAAACACTCCGACAATTTTGGTTTAATGCTGAAATAGAGTCTGAAGATAATAATCCAGTTGCCATCACATCTAAGGTTGAGAAAAGTGTGGTACGAATTTTTCCCTTTACAATTTCCACTACATTTGCATTGGACGACTTGGGAGGTAAGACCAACTTTGAAAAACCTGAACTTCATACAAAGTTCATTGAAAGAGGGTATGATGCACAATTAAAGGAAGTTACTATGTACAAACCAAACTTCCCTCCGCCAATGAAATTTTTGTTTCATACTCTTTTAACTTGTCTCTCAGCCAAGACCACAAAATTTTATGAGATACCTTTAAACATTCAGTATTTGGGTTATGTTATTTTAATAAAATCTGATTACAAATTATCACAAGCACTGTTTTCTGATTTGTTGAATAATGTGAAAATGTGAAATATTTGAAAAAAGGTGTTCATAGTAATGCTTTTCTGTTGTATCCAAGACTTCTAAGCTACTACCTACGAAAACAAGTGTCACAAACAGATTTTGAACAAGGTGTAGCTTTCCAAATAAATAGTCTTACAAGTAAAACTTTTACTAGACTTATGGATAAAGAGTTAAAAGTTTCAAGAACAGAAACAAATGGGGATGAGCCTATTTTAGATGCATCTGCATCTGTTGCTCAAACCTCTGTTGTTGAGCCACCTGCTCCTGGTGATCATGACACCACAACCGGTGTTGTGAAACACACACCGGGAAAACGCAAAAAGAAACCTGTCACATCCAAAAAGCCCAACAAAACCAAACAAAATAAAAAGGTTCCTTGGAAGATGAGATCCCAGAGGTTAATGCAGTGACAACACAAATGTCACTTGAAACCACTGCTGCTACTTCCTCACAGTTGTTGGAAAGATCTCAACCCATCCAAACTCCTCACGTATCCTCACAAAAGGATCATGTTGTAAGCACAGGGATACCACAGCATGAAGTAGACCTTTCATTTGAAAGTATGTTTAAAAGTCCCTCTCCCAGGGCAATCACGCTTTCTACACCACAACCCTCGACTCAAGTTCCATCAACAATATTACCTCTGTTTGGAGCAATTGAATTTCAGAAAGAAAACAGTTCCTCTAATGCACACATTACTGAGAGTAGATCGCAACAAATGACTGTGTCTGAACCAATTCAATCTGCTATCCTACAAACAGTTGAGGAGGTTATCCCCGTTGAGTATTACGAAACTCTTGGTGGTAGTTCAAGTGGAGCAGCCACTACAACTGTTGAACCCATTGGTGATCAGTTGGACAGTGGTTACATCATTAAGACTCCCTTGAAGGTAACCACTGATGAGGTTACAACTGTAATCTCTGCTTCAGTGGGAAGTCCCCAGAACCAAGAAAAAAGGGCATTTGTTTCTGACGATATGGAGACTTCTCCTATTATTAAAACAAATACAACCACTATAGGTGGGAATTCAGATGATCCTATTAAAGTAGGTGATGAATTAACTTATAAGGATTTGACGGTTAGAGTGTCTACCATTGAAACAGATGTTGCTGAAATGAAAGAATTGATTAAGCATATGATAGAGCTTTTTAAAAGTCAACCTACCACACAGGAAATTGCCAATGAGCTTTGGAATTCTATGCAACCCATCCTTCAAGCTCAGAGGAATTTGGCTGAAAGTAACCGCAATTTCAGTTTGGAATTTATCAGAAATTTGGTTGATACCAGGTATAAAGACACAAAAGCAGACATTATGAACATTAAGGAACATCTGTTGAAACTTACTGGCTCCACCTCTACATCAATCTTTGAGAAAGATGATGATGATGATAATGATGCCAAAAATGGGGAGAAAGATTCACTGAGAAAGTTGCCACCAGATTCAAAAGCTAATCCTACAGAAATTGTATCCCCTGCTCAACCTAAATCCAAACCTTCTCCAAAAAAAACACCATAAAGAAGGAGAAAATAGCTTCAACACCATCATCACCAATTCTGTCAATAGATGCTGATATAACAAAAGTATCAGCAGATGTTTAGCAAACAGCTGCTGAGACACCAGTTATTTCAGCAGAAGTTTGTCAAACATCTGCCATGATCATTTTCACTACACCAACCACCTCCAACGTCACAAAGATTTCCCATACATTCATCTTCACTACCAAAACATTCTCCTTCACCAGAAATCATCTCCACACGTAAGAGAAAAACTCATATTGTGTTAGAAGATGATGAGGAGATTAAATCAGCAATCCCTGTATCATCTGCCTACATTCAAAACAGTCCATGCTCGTCATTTCCACCCAGAGAACCTATTTCATCTCTTACAATTGCTACACTACCATCAGTCATTCATCTGGAAGCTCAATATTCGCTGGAGTTAGTCATTGTTAAAGGTGAAATTGAATCATTCTTCATAATAGATGATCCATCTAAAAGATCCTTCCCATATCTTTATGGCTATAAGAAGCCTCAAAACTTAGATAAGTATATGAAATTAAAAGTATCACAGGCTGAGGTTATAGCAAGGGAGAAAAGCATAGGGATGGATGACTGGGAATACCAGAGGTTTTTATCATTTCAGCTTAGCAAAGTCGTTAAACTTGAAGACTATGCTAGGGACATCAGTAAATCCGTGTCTGAGAGGCCAGTAATTCCTGAACTTCAGATGAAACTGAGGGATGCTTATGTTGCACACATTATGAAGTACAAACCATATAAGGCAACTGAAGATCAATTCAAAAACTAGTCAGCAGATGCTCTTAGAGAAGAGATCAATAGAATCACAAAAATGCACAATGATCCTATGGTAAAGCCAACTCGACCTAATTGGAAGAAAGTCAAAACAGTGGATTCAGATAAGGGATTGAAGTTTAAAAGAATGAGAGCAGGCTTGTGGCTGCTGGTTATGGTCCAGCTAGATCCATTGCCAGATAGTCTAACCTGAAGATAGTTGAGACCTACAAAACGCTGGAAGAAGTTAGAGCTGAAGATTCAAATGTTCTTCAAATTCCAGTCTATCCTACAACTGCTGCTCTGTCTCTAAAAATCGATACTCTGAAAAACCTTCTCTCATCATCTGATTTGTCTGAACCAATTGCAAATTTAGTTAGCAGACCACAATCACCAAACTTATCTTCAATAATTCTTTGCCCAAGAAAACCAACTGATCCAAAAATAGTAAAGTGGAAGTCATGCTCAAAAACCCAAGTATTGACTTTGATCAGATCAGATGGTAGTGTTGAAGAGATTAAAATGGATAATGCATATAATCTGAATGCATACGATCTCCAATATTTGTTGGACCTTCAACTTGAAAGGGATGATGAAGAAGACATGTTTTCCCTGGACTTTGAACTACAATTCAAAGGAAAAATCAGGGAGATGTTGATGAGAAATAAAAATCAGTAATAAAGAAGGGTTTTCGTATCATCTGTTGTATAGGGAGATTGTTGGATCAGCAGCTATTACATTGTCTCCAGTAGCATATTTAACCAGATCACAACATGTAGCAAAGGACATGTTGCTGCATAACAAATTCTTGAGTGAGGTTTGATGTGTGTTGTTTAGGCAGGTGATCGTATGTTCTTAGTTAATATTTGTTAAAACTTAAGTTATATTCGAATATTATTAAGTTTGTTAGACATTTTTTATATGTACTTACATTGTCAATGGGTGGATACTCTCTTTTTTGAATAAGAGAATGAAAATAATCATATGTAACTGATGAATTTTATTAAGTTTGTTAGACATCTTTTATTAAGTTTGTTAGACATCTTTTATATGTACTTATAGTTGATTTTAGCTATAATAGATAACGCATTTTGGTACAATATCTATACATGTATCTATATGTTCTATCAATATGTGTTATGCATGGTTTTCGAAGAAACCACCCGTGTTTGCACACGGGCCTTACCGCTAGTACTATATAATAAAATAAACCAATGAGGGGACACATGTCATTAATTGGAGCCATCTATTTTTTAGTTTTTTCTTTTCTATCCTACTTAATTATAAATAATTAATATTAATTAAAAGATAATTATAAAAGTAAATTTAAACAATTCGTATAGGAGATAATATAATATTTTGAAATATTTATTAGATTTCAAAATTATTTATCCTGAAATTAACAAAAGACGTACACTAACTATAAATTAATATAATGTACATGATTTATTTATTTTATTAAACTAAAGTAGTTAAGGGTAGAACCTATTTCAAAAATGTTTAAAAGAGGTAAACAAAAACATTAATTAATGTTTATTGGTTCTATACTTTTATTTCCGTGTTCAACTCTCAACTCAAATACGGAATTCACTATGTTCACGTGACATTTATAAGAACTATCACCGCAATCACCACATCCATCATATATCGAGTATATCCGTTAGTTTTTTAAAGATATGATTTTTTATTAGATTCATTGAACCTGTGTAATAAACGAGGTTTTTTTAAAGATATAATATTTTTATTATTTACTATACAAAATTACATTTATGCAACTCGTATGATACACCGGGTTTTTAGAAATATAACTTTTTTATTATGTGGTATATAAAATTAGATTTATTCAATCCGTATAATACACATGGTATATAAAGATAAAACAAGATATAACTTTTTATTGATTGGTATATAAAATTACATATGCTTAACCCATACAATACATGAGGTTCTTAAAAATGTAACGTTTTTCATTATTTAATATATAAAATTAAATTTACTCAACCCGTACAATACACGGGGTTCTTAAAGATATAAATTTTTTATTATAATATATAAAATTACATTTATTCAATACATGTAATAAACAAGATTTTTAAAGATATTTGGTTTTATTATTTGGTATTTAAAATTACATTTATTCAACACGTGTATTACATGGGGTTCTAACCTAGTGTGTGTGTGTGTGTATATGTGTGTGTGTGTGTGTGTATATATATATATATGTTTTGTCGCTTAAAGAAACATATTTAAGATATTCCTTATATGAAAAAAACATACATCTTCCTATACTAATAAATGAAAATCTTTTTTTGGACACGTGTTACTTTCTAGTGCATTCTCACCTTATTTTCCTATTTATCTTCCATATTAATATTAAGCAAAAAATTAGATAAGAATAAATATTTGTTTTTCTATAAATAGTTTTAAACAAAAATTTAGATAAGGATAAACGTTTGTTTTTATTATGATCATATAATAATTAGATAAGAATAAATATTTGTTTCTCTATAAATAATTTTAAACAAAAATTAGATAAGGATAAACGTTTGTTTTTATTATGATCATATAATAATAATAATAATAATAATCTTGAACAAAAAATAAGATAAGTATAAATATTTGTTTTTCTATAAATAGTTTTAAACAAAATTTTTGATAAGGATAAACATTTGTTTTATTATGAGTAGATTCAAAGTTCATTTTTAAAAGATAAATCTTGACAACTATATCTGTTAACATTTGACATTATATTTTATTCACCATGTGTAATATACGAGTTTTTTTTTGAAGATATATTTTTTTATTATTTATTATATAAAATTACAATTATTGAAAATAAGAATAACAAAGTAAAATGTTATAATAAGTAGAGTAAACTGCAATTTTACCCCCTGGGGTTTAGGCCAATTGGCACCCTTACCCCCCCTAACGAAATAATTGCAATTTTACCCCCCAATGTTCGCTGTTATGTCGCAAGTTTACCCCCTGGCATCAAATTTGTGGACTGATCTGTTGACTTGGCGGTGAAATGACAATTTTACCCTTTTATTTTACCCCCAACATTCATGTTATGTTGTAAAATTACCCCCCACAGGTAAATTACTAAAATGCCCTTTCTAATTACCCCCTATACTTTGTGTTACGAAGCAATATTACCCCCTGCAACTTCCAAAACCCTTCCCGCCACCACCCATATTCGATTATTATAAACCCCTGCTCTTAATAATCAACCCATTCATAACTTATGATGCATCATCATGCCACATAAAAGAAGCTATGTTTTAACACTTGCAGAACCAATCGAAAACACATCAACGCCAATAGACTGAATAACTAAGAAAGACATAAACTGGTTGCATGACACAATAGACTAAAGAAATGTATGAAGATGACAATCAACCTGCAGATAGCTTCCACTTATTACATGTTGTATGTGAACTATGTTTCTTTCATTTCTTTCAATGTAGAATGTTTCAGTTAAAGACGACATACTTGCAGTTGCAGAGACATTGCCATCTTTAACGTCACACGTGATAAAATGCCCTTGTAATGTCCGGAGCTGAAACTCTGAACTAGAAACCCTCCATAACTGACTCAGTTGGAGCATAACTCAGTTTCATAAAACTTGGTTGAAATTTCTTTTCAGTAACATAAACGTGTTGGGCATTTTTCCAGTGATGCATCATAAAACCATAAATTGGCACATTTCCTTATTCATACTCATTTATACTCATGTATACCATAAAACCATAAATTGGCACATTTCCTTTGCAAAAACCATCATACAACTGTGTGTTGTTTTTTTTATTGCCATGATCAGCAGCAAAGGTTATACAGCCTGTGTAACCAAACACACAATTCCAGTAATTGAAACAAACTCACTAATCATAGATGCAAATATGTTCAAGAACAGACACATTAACAGTCAATCTTGATATAACCATTTAACTTTTCAAACTTTTCATATTGATTTAAAAGTTGGCTACTATGTATTACCATATGTTCAAGAACAGACACATTAACAGCAGCATTCAATCTTGTGTGTTTGGCTACTTTGTATCATTCAATCTTGATATAACCATTTAACAACAGCAACTTTTGTTGAAATAAAACATGTAAAACATAACTGACATCTAACATGTAATGCAAGTGTGGACTGCACATCAAACATAACTGCACATCTAACCTGTAATACAATTGTGGACTGCACATAACTGCACATAACCAAGCATAGTTGTTCTATGATCAAACATAACCTGTACAATCAATTATACCTGATCAAGCATACCTGGTCAAAATCTTACTAACTAACATTATATAATTAGAGTTCAACTACACTACATATTAAACCAAAAGATCCTAATATATTAGAGTTTAACTACACTACACAACCATTTCCTGCTGAGGGGGAAACTGGAAATGCAGGAAAGGGCGGCCACGCATCTTGACAACCAAGGAGACCACAATCGATCGTAGTGAAACATGAATCCTCATGTCCACTGCAAACACAGAAACATCCATGTTCAATAACCCTTGTTTTTTAACCTCACATTACTAGTTCTGACCTGATTTTACCCCACAATCAAAATACTTGTTTGATTTTACCTGAAAACTGCAAGAACAGGGAGGATCGCTGGACCACAGGTGGATCGACGGTGGCCGGTGGTGTGGTCACCGGCCCTGGCTCTGCCGGTGGAGGTGGATGCATCATTGCATTCTGTGGTTCACTCATTCTCTGCTGGCCCAAATGTAGCCGGTGGTGTGGTGAAGAAGAAGGAGTGGCCGGTCGCCGGTGGAGGTGGATGAAGAAGAAGGAGTGGTCGGTCGCCGGTGGGTGATGAAGAAGAACGAGTGGCCGGTCGCCGGTGGGTGATGAAGAAGAAGGAGTGGTCGTCGCCGGTGGGGGGGTGAAGAAGAAGGAGTGGAGGTGGAATCTTAGGGGGTAAGATTGAGATAGGATGTTATATTAAGGGGTAATTCTAATATATAAGGTACTATTAAGGTGAAATTACATATTTACCCTTTGACCCTCACATTGTTTTGTTGACCGGTTAACAAATTTGATGCCAGGGGGTAAACTTGCGACATAACAGCGAACATTGGGGGGTAAAATTGCAATTATTTTGTTAGGGGGGGGGGGTAAGGGTGCCAATTGGTCTAAATCTCAGGGGGTAAAATTGCAGTTTACTCTAATAAGTAAATAGTAAATCAAAGTTTATTTTTAAAAGATAAACTTGACGACTTTATGTGTTAACATATGATATTATATTTTATTCAATACAAGCAATATACGAGTTTTTTTTTAAGATATGTCTTTTTTTATTATTTATTATATAATCTTACATTTATGCAACCCGTGTAATATACTGGGGTTCTAACCTAGTGTATAAATAAATATATAAATAAATGTATATATGATTAATAACCGTCTATGTGACTGACTCTCTGTCTCACTACTTTTGAGTGTATTTTATGTATTATGTACGACTACCTTATGCAGCTCTAGTAATTCTTAATATATTATTAACGAATTTGACTAAATGTATTATCTTTACTAACATAAAAAGGAGCTATGATAAGATATCATACTAGGATCATAATATTCCACGACAATTCATATTGTTTGTTTACTCCCTACACCCATATTTCCAATCCCATCTTGAAGGGTATAGTCTCAAATCTTGTGTCGACCTCAGGCTGCACGCGAGGCCATACCCAAAGTAAACCAAAGTGTTGGCTTCCTTGAACTTGTGCCAACTACAAGGGTGTGCCCCCAGCCGAGCGCGAGGTCAGGAACAAGACAGAATCAATTCTGACACTTAGTTCCTTTAACAAAAGACCTAGCTTCCTTGACCTTGCGCCGACTACCCAGGGTTACCCCAGGTCGCGCGAGGACAAGAAGCGCATGGTAACGTGGGATGGTACAGAAAGTGAGAGTGGCAGAGCAGTGGACCAATAGGCGCTCAACAGTATGTATTCTATTGTGTTGCACAGTGAGCAATCGTGTAGTAGACAAGAAGTACACAAGGACATATGCGTGGCACCATTCAGCTTGCGCTGACCATGGGCGGCTCTTATGGTGTGCGGGGAGGACTTCCGCACAAGGCCCGTGATTTCGAGGGGCACGGGATTTAAAAAAAAATCCGATATATATATGTTATTAAAAAAAATTGTAAACACATATAAATCCAATATAGAGGCCCATTATCAAATTCCTTTTTATGCTTTGTAATTTACCCAACTTAACATTAGGTTTATTGGGCCCAACCCGACACTAATATGATTTTAAAAAGAGTTAACTTCCATTTTGCTACCTGATTTTTCTAACTTATCGTCATTTTGTTCCCTGCCTCTAACTCCATCAAAAAAATCCATTAATTAGAAGGGTATTTTGGTAATTTTATAGATAAAAGCAAGAGCATGCAAGTCTTTTCACATAAATAAACCTATAAACTTGTTTATTTATATTTATACTAGTGGGAATGCCCGCACGTTGCTGCGGGTACATACTCGTACATCATAATCAGGTCATAATTTCCACCTCAACTTCCTTTGATAGAACCTAAATGAAAAGCAAATGGATTTTTTTAGAAAAAAAAACATTATTTGTACATCTCAATCTTCCAAATTGAGTTTACAATATTCTCATTTCACTATTTCATAACTTTTTATTTATAACCATCAAACCAGATTCTCAAAAAAAATAACAAACAAAAAAAAATATTAACTTATATCACCACTGAGTACTCATATATGAGACACTAATAATATCCTAATCCTAAAAAACATAAAAGTTTAGAGCCAATAATATTTCAGGTCGACCAGCCCGGTTTGTCCTGTATAAAAAATTTCAACAGTAGTAGTAGATGCTAGGAACAGTACTTGAACAGTGAAGTGAAACTCATGATGAACCGTGCCCAAACAGTTAGCTACTTCTGTTGCCGCCTTTAGGTCTGGTGAACCCTGTCGAACATGCACGTCAAGAATAAGGTTTGAAGATCAAACCCAAGACCGTTTGGGCTGGCTAGGTTCTAATAGAAGCCTGTTCCAGAGAGACCTTATTCTTCCACTTCTGTCCATGTCAGCACCGTACCATATGCCACGCCGGTTTGATGACACCTCAAAATATCCGTTAATTTGCACATTCATTCCGGTTTTTACTGGCAATGGAAGGAAACAAAACGCCCTGCCATCTTTAAGAGCATCATCCTGTTATACATAAAAATATAAAAATAAGTAAAATCGCACTAACGATGAATACATAACACATGGAACCTGATTTGATCCAAATAATCGGGTTGTAAGAGCGGGAAAGAAAGAGTAGCCTAAACCATTTCTATTTCATTGGCTGGAATGCAATGATCAAGAAATGGAATGAGCGGGACAATGGGATAAGGAAATGTATGAAATGATTCCCCTAGTGAGGAAGTTAAAGAAATATTTATGACAGAATAGTTTAGGACTTTAGGTGAAAAGTGTGAAGATCTTTTGGATTTAGTGTCTAATATGAATCTTTAACCCTCCTTTTATAGCCAGTTCCCACTCTTTCTTCGTGTAGTGGGTTTTAACGGTTATGTCTATATTCAGCATGCTGTTTTTTCCTTTCCATTGCCTTAGGCTTAGGCTATGCGGTATGGTAGAGGCCTATCCTTGGAGGATGATCCATCACGTAAGTGCCACGTAGATCGGGTGTGAGGATGGGGCAAAGAGGATGAAGGAAAGGAAATGGGGTAGGTGCGTGAGAGAGGAGGTTGTCTTTTGTGGGCGTCCTCCCCGTCTAATGTCCGACGATTGGGACGACGCCGGTGGGGGGGGGGGGGGGGGAATGGGGGCCGGTGCGGCGTTGAAGGGCTGGGACCTGTATTTACTCGACGATGTGACAATATGATAGGTTTGTTTTTTCTCTTGATATCATCACAGTATTCCCTAGCAAGTACATTCACTTTCCTTTGATCCATGCCTAACTGACATATGTCAGCCTGTTGAAACAAACAAACGATTATTATAATTTATTTACAATCCAAAATGCAATGATATAATAATAATAATAATAATAATAACATACCTTTAGATGTCAGTTTATTCACGTTGATGGTCTTCATAACACCCTGTTAACCAAATCATAAATCACATTTATTTATAGTTAAGGTAAGCAACAAACACACATGTGCTATATGCCTTCTGCCAGAAGGTTCGAACCCATCATAGCAAATGGGTTGGGGCTTCTTGGTAAGAAGATTCAAGAGTTCTTCTTCCTGAATACACTCTTCACCAACACTCCTCACAATCCTAGGGGCTGTTTGGCTGAGCTTTTCAAAATGACTTATTTGCTTATTTGCTTTCTGAAAAGCAAATAAGCAAATAAGTCATTTTGAAAAGCTCCATTTTAAAGCTTTTCAAAACAGCTTATTTGCTTTTCTGAAAAGCAAATAAGCAAATAAGCTGTTTTGAAAAGCTTAGCCAAACAAGCCCCTAAACTTTTCCTCCACGCTCATGCTTAACTCACAACACCAATTAACAACCAATGAGTCTAAATGAAAACTGAAAGATACAAACGACTTCAGTCCAATATCATCATCCACTTCTAGAGCTGACACTCGATCTTAAAAGAACAATACTTTTTATTAGTGAATTGCTTGAAAGCCCGGGATTTCATCTTTGAAAAACCAATGATTGTAATTAAATTAACAAGGACAAGGACTTACTGTGTAGTTGAAGTTGCTGATTCGTCTTCTGATTTCAAGTTCTACATTGGCAGACTCTGCTTGTCTATCCTGTTTTTGCTTTTCACTTTCTGCAATAAGCACCGGTTCGAATGATAGTATTTAGTAAAACCGAATCCCTTAGGATCAAAGAGAACATTACAAACATAAGAATAAAAATTAAAGAAAATAAGCATTAAATTAACCAACTTTAGTTATACGTAATTTAAACTTTCGTTCCAGAGTTTCGGAGTCCCGTTCGACCAACGGACGAATGACCAGATCCTGCCCAAATAATTCACCATCTTAAATCATAAATTAAAGAATTCCAACAATGCCCTTTAAACTCAAGTGAACAAATACTTGATCAAAGTTATAAAACCTATAGACTACAAATAAAAAAGAAAAAAAAAACCACAAAATTAGCTGGTTCAACAATCAACAATACCCATCTCCCATACATAAATTCAGTTGTTTCACATTTAAAACACAGTGATGAAACACTGGTTAACACCTGAGGTGAAACTAGCCTGTTCGTCTCTTTCGTGGGTTCAATCTCCTTTGTTACTCGCCAAATGACGGGTCCTGCAAAACAGCAACACCGTTAGCTCGTTAAGAGGGGAATACGGGGGTTTCCCTCTTAACCGGGCTCCGGCGTGAGAATAAGTTCTGTTATGAGGAAATAAAACAGTGTGTGTTAAGGGTGAGAGTGTGGAGAATAGGATGGATTTAACCTGAATGACGAAGGGTCCTATTTATAGCCGGAGGGTGAATGAGGGATGAGCAACCTCGCCAGCTGTTTTAGGGCGCCAGTTGTCCGACCAAGGGGAATATCCTCTTGGTCTCCTCTGCTGTAGCCAGTGTGGTGGTACACGTGGCGCGCCTATATTTGTCCATGCTGGAGACGTCGTACTGGTACTGTCGGTCTGCTCCTTGATCTGCTACAGGCCTACATGGCGCTTAATGAATGGTGACACGTGATGTCCTTTCTGTCGGAGGGAGCATCTTTGGTGCCACCTTGATGTCTTCCAGAAGGTTCTAGAAGCTTCTGGATTCGCTTGCTGATGTAGGCGCCATGTAGGATGAAAAAGTGGGGTGGTCCTTGCCATGTAGGCAGGAAATTGGGACCATACCTCTTCAAGTCCCCCCAGTCCAGTGTGCCTTCTAGTTGAGTTGATCGTCTAGGAGGGATTCTGGACTTATAAGGGTAGTGGTTGTTGGGATACATGTTTGTTGTTTTGCACGGTTTATCATAATAGTAGCGTTGCGCGTGACGTATTGGTAAATTTGCAAAGTTGAGCCAACTGGACGCAAGGCGCATGGCGTGTTGGTAACTTTGAAAAGTTGAGCCAACCGGACGCATGGCGTATTGGTAACTTTATAAAGTTGAGCCAACCGGACGCGTGGCGCATGGCGTATTGGTAACTTTATAAAGTTGAGCCAACCGGACGCGTGGCGCATGGCGTATTGGTAACTTTATAAAGTTGAGCCAACCGGACGCATGGCGCATGGCGTATTGGTAACTTTATAAAGTTGAGCCAACCGGACGCATGGCGTATGGCGCGTTGGTGTTTCCTTCTGAAGGAAGTTTCCTTACTTGGGATAAAGATAACCGATGTGATTGCCTGATGTCCCTGTCTTGTCTGAGGTGAACAGACGCCTTTTCAGTGGTGTCAATTACTTTCCATCCCTTTGTCAGACGTGTGCCGTCCACGCTCCCGGAAAAAGAGGTGACGGTTTCTCTCTCTGCTGACGTGTCTTTTCCCCATTTGATGACCTTCTGAATTCCTGACGGCCCACTACCCATCGCACTAAATGCGATGGGTATAAATACATGGCGGTTTTCTTCATTCCTTTCACTTTTTAAAATTTGAACTCCGGTGATTTCTCATACTTCTTTCTCTCTTCCTCTTTTAAGTTTATCCATATTGTCTTTTCGCATTTTCTATCAATAAGTCTGGAGCGAATCCTTCATCGAAGAAAAGGAGGAACAAAGGTAAACATCCTCCAGGTCCTGATCAGGCGATGATAGGGTGGAAAGAAGAAGAGTTTCACAACTTGGTGAGGGAGATGGGTTTCCTTCCTGAGTGGGGTGCCCAGTTCCCAACTCCAGGTTCTACTACCATGGACGCACCTCCTGGTTACATTACATTGTATGCTGCTTTTTTCCGGGAGGGTAACTTCAGACTCCCGGTGACCAAGTTTACTGCTGAGGTGTTGAGGAATTATGGGCTCCATATCTCTCAAATCAACGCGATTGGGCTTCCCCGCGTTACCCATTTTGAGTTTGTCTGCAGAGCCAACAGTGTTGAGCCAACTTTTGAAATGTTTAACGTTTTCTACACTGTGACTTACACCAGCGGTTTTTACTCTTTTAACTCCTGGACCGGAGGTGTTATCCCCTGTTGTTCCATTCCTCTGAAAAGCCTGCATGATTGGAAACAAATTTTTTTCTACATTCGTCGTGGTGTTATCCCAGTGGATATGCATTATCGGTCAGTGAGTGAAGGGATCCCGAAGATAGACGTATCGGTGGATTTTGTGAAACATGAGTGGTACAAGAAGGTGACACACAAAGCTACTGCCATTTCTCAGGTGGAAGAGAGGGCTTTGGTTGGTGCTGGTATGAGCTTGCGGTGGTTTCCTAAAAACCCTCTAGGTGTTCCTGTTTATGGTTATCAGGGCAAACATATGTTATGTTACCGGGGTTATTATTTATATTATTATTATTATTATTATTATTATTATTATTATTATTATTGTGTTCTTCCTCATCTCCTTGTTTTTCGCAGTTGGGTACAACTTGTTGAATGTTCTGGATCCGAAAGCCGGTGGTGCCATGGTTGAGGCGATTCAGGAGGTTGGGAAACCAACATGGTTAGATCAAATTCGCCACCGTTTCTTGCATCCTTCGAATGAGAGTTTTGCTGCTTATGCCAACGTTGTTTTAGGTGAAGTTGTTGAAGATGATGTTGATGATGTTGTTGATCCTACTCGAGAGGAAGTTATTTTTCTCTCAAGTGGGGAATCTGAAAGATCTCTTGAAGGCCTAACTTCTCATTCCCCGCGTGCAGGTCCGGCGCAGGGGGTTACACATGAGCCTGTTAATGAACCCGTTGATGATGATGTGGAAGTTCCGGTTGAGATCGCTGATCAGTTGGAAACAAGGAAAAAACAAAGGCTGGCAAGCCGGAGGGGAAGGAGAAGAGGGCTGAGGAAAAAACCATTGAGACTCCTCGTAAGCGACCCTCTATTCTTCCTGTCTTAGATTACGTTGTCGTTTCTGATACATTGTCTGGTTTAGGGGCCGGAGAGAGACGTCGTGGGTCTGATCCTGATGACAGCGTTACTCTGACGAAGATGATGAAGAAGAAACTTCTTGAGGATAAGAAGCGGAAACTTGATGAGCAGGCTGCTGCTATGCTTGCCTCGAAAAAGGCCAAACTCCAGAAGGAAACTCCTCCTGCACCCTCGGAGTCTGAAATTGACATGAGTGTTTTTAGTGGAAATCATGGCAATATTTTGGAGGAAATATACGTTGCTTCTGCCCCTACAGGTAGAGGCTTTGTAGTTGTAAGTCTGGTTATTTAACTTTCGAGCTGTTTTTGAGTATTATGGTTGTCTCATGGCAGGTGTCAAGTCAGGCAAGGCGCCGCACAAGATTGATATTTCCAAAATCACTCCTCCTGCCTCTCCACCGTCTAGGACGTTCGAGCTGTCTCCTCCCCATGATGAACTGGGTGAGAAGAAAAAAAAAAGATGATGTAAATGCTGAGCATGTTGGTGAAGGTGGTGGCGATGGCGCAGGTGGCGCTGGTGGTCATGTTGCAGGTGGTGCTGGTGGAGACGGTCGAAACAAAGGCATTGACACAGAAACGGAATCCAGCGAGGCTACACAGCGTCGGACCTTTTATACCAAGCGTCCACCAGGCGGTGGCGGTGGTGCTACTTCAGGTGTGGTTCGGAGTCCAGAGTTTGAAAACGTTCGTGCTGGCTCCTGGGATACCCATAACCCAGCGTGTGACGATTTGCCACATGCTCCTCGCTAGAATCTGACCCAGGGTTCTCGGATGAATGAGCTTGATAACTGCCATGAGTTCTTCTCTTTGTCTCTCCCCCCTGCTGAAAGGCTATTTCAGAAAAAACGCAACCGGTTTGATCTGCTAGATGATCATGTTCGTGCCGGGGTTAACTTTTTTGCCTCCTCGCAAGAGATTGTTCGTGAGTGGAAACTGATGGGGGAGGAGACACTTGAGTTTGAAAATGAGAAGAAGGCATTTGCAGAAGAGAGGGAGAAGTTTAATTCTGAAAGGAAAGGTTTATTGTGGCGGGTTTCAGATGCTGAGAACAAGCTTGCTGAAGAAAAACAGGCTAATTCCCAAAAGCAGAAGGATTGGGAGGTTGCCTGTGAACACACCAACAAGGAGTTGCAATCGCAACGTGATGCGATTGTGCGGATGTCTGCTGAAAAACGCAAAATCAGTGAAGAGGCTGAGGCAGACCGCAGTGCGCATCAGAAGAGAGAGCAGGAGTATGTTGAGCGTATAGCTGCGTTGGAAGAATTTATTGAGAAAAAGATCGCTGAGTGCAAGGCTTCTGAACTCCTTATTGAGGAGATATCTGCCGATTGCAAGTGGTTGTTGTCGCGCGCGGTGCCTCTGGTAACTTCCTTTGTTTATGTTTACTTTTGGTTTGTGTTAGTTACTCTTCTTATGTCGCTGTGTGCTTCTTGCAGATTGCTAATCGTATAGTGAAATCCCATGAGCTTGCCAACTACATGTTTGAGTTGGGTCAAGCGGGGTACAATAGCGGTCGGAAAGATGGTTATAGTGAGGGTAGGGCTGCAGCTGTAAACAATGAGAAAGACTATCATTTTGAGCTCTACAAGGAGGATTGTGGTGCTGCTTATGCCGCAAATCGACAAGAATTTGCGTCCTTGGAATTTGGTGTTGTTAAAGCAACCCAAAAATTGTCTCGGAAGCCTGATGGTGTTGCCTTATTGAAGAAGGCCCTTGGAGATGAAGATCGCCCGACTGGAGGCGCTGGTACTAGTCATCCGGAGTAAAGCAATCCGGCTTGCATGCCGTGTGTGGGCTTTGATAGCCCTGTAACTATCTTGACAATTTCTTGAACAATTTACCTATAGCTGTCGTATCTGCAACACGTTTTGTTATTGTTGACATATTTAATGCTTGATGCGTGCTTTAGTTTCTTGTGAATTTTGTTTATCGTTACAATATGTGTATGTGTAATTACTTTGATTAGGTATCACGAATGAATGATGGCGCTGACAGGTTGTGTTGTGTTAGTTACAACGTTTATTCTGTCGTTTATGTGCGCAGGTTGTTTTGTGAATACGAAGTGATCGAGTTACAGGTTATTGTGTGGACCCAGCTGTGCTCAGCGTTGGGGGTCTTTACAATGTTTGTTTACCGTGTGTTCGATGCTTTCGTGTTTACGTGGGTACGAAGTATTTATTTAGCGTTGCTTAGGCTTTGGTTGTGTTTTTGACCCGGCTGTGCACTCGTTTGTGACAGGCCTTGGAGGTCTACAACGTTTCCTAAGGTTGAGCCATGGATGTTTTCGTGTATGCCCGAAGTAATATATGCAGTTGTGACAAGAAATTCACATGAAAAAGGATAGCCAAACACTTCTTGTATTAGTGTTAAATGTGTTGGCATGCAGCCGTTACAAGTACATAAAGAAAACTTTGGCTGTTTACATGTAGCATCTTCTTAACTGTTGAGCGTTCCAGGTTCTTGGGACTTCTTTGTTGTCCAGGGTGCGTAGCTTATATGCCCCTTTTCCGAGTACTGCATCTACAACATAACGACCTTCCCACTTGGGAGCCAAATTTCCGGGCTTTTCGGCGTTAGACGCCTCATTGTCCCTCAGGACGTAATCTCCCGGGTTGAAAGTGCAGATTCTGACTTTGGAGTTGTAATACTTCTCCAACTTTGTTTTGTATTTTGCTTCATTTATTGCTGCCATCTCCCTCCTCTCTTCTAGGAGGTCAAGGTCTAACCTCCTTTCTTCTTTGTTGTTGATCATGTTCATGGAGATCATTCTTGGTGATGGCAGTCCGATCTCCGCTGGTATCACAGCCTCGGACCTATAGACTAAGCTGAACGGTGTCTCCCCGTTGCTTGTTTTGGGCATCGTCCTATGGGCCCACAATATGCTTGGCAATTCATCAACCCAGCCTCTTTTTTGCTCTCCCAGTCGTGTTTTGATGCCGTCTACAATGCTCTTGTTGACGGCTTCTACTTGACCTTTCCCATGCGGATGCGCAACCGAGGAGAACGTATGCTCTATGTGTAACTCTTTGAACCATCGTTGGAGATCTTCTGCAGCAAAATTCGTCCTGTTATCGGTGATGATTCTCAGAGGCAACCCGAATCTACAGATTATCTGTTCCCAGATGAATCGTCGTACTACGATAGATGTGGTTGACGCCAGAGCCTTCGCCTCCACCTATTTTGTGAAATAGTCTACCGCGACTATGATGAATTTCACCGCACCCGGGGCTTCAGGGAAGGGGCCAACCATATCTATTCCCCATTGTTGGAACGGCCATGCCGTTGTTACGGGGACTAATTCGTTCTTGGGGCGCATCGTCTTGGGAGCGTGTCTCTGGCACCCTCTGCATTTTCTCAAAACCTTCACTGCGTCTAGATGCATCCCGGGCCAGTAGTACCCGACATTCATCACTTTTGCTACCACCATTCATGGTCCGGCATGGATGCCACAGATCCCCTCATGCACTTCTCTGATCAAGTAGTTCGCATCCTCTGGGTCGACACATCTCAACAATGGCCCGAGGTATGATTTTCGGTACAGGATTCCATCAACCATCTGATAGTGCTCGGCTTTGTATTGGATCTTCCTTGCTTCAGCTTTGTTTTCTGGTAGTATCCCAGACTGGAGATACATGATTATGGGGGTCATCCAAGACGTCATCCCCAACTGAACAACATTCACTTGCCTCAACGGTACCGATGGGTTGCTTAGGACTTCGATGCGCACATCCTTGGCCAAGTGCTGGAAACTTGTGGATGCTAACTTACTTAGTGCGTCAGCTGGTTTATTCTCACTTCGATTGATATGGTGCACTTTGTAAGAATTGAAGTTCTGTAGCAATGCTTTCGCTTGGTCTAGGTATAATGCCATTACATCTCCTTTGGCATCATATTGGCCATTAATATGCCCAGCTACTAACATGGAGTCCACATGCGCCTCTATGTGTTTGACTCCCATCTTGATTGCTAACCTCAGACCGGTGAGAAAGGCTTCGTATTCGGCTTCATTATTCGTGCTTTTGAAGTCTAACCGGATGGCATACGTGAATTCATGTTTTTCTGGACTTACCAGCCTGAGTCCTGCGCCTGCGCCATCTTCGTTGGACGCACCATCTGTATACCGTAGCCATGGTTCTTCCGAATGCTGCCTTTCAGCTCTTTCCATTGCCTTACACTCTCTGTCCCTGTCATCAGGTACTTCTGTCATGAAATCGGCCAAGACCTGGCCCTTGATTATTGGTCTCGGCCTGAAAACGACATTATGGCCTCCCAGTTCTATCGCCCACTTTGCTAATCTTCCAGAAATCTCAGGTCTTGCAAGGATGTTGCCAATGTTGTAATTTGTTAAGACATGAATGACGTGGTTGGCGAAATATCTGCGCAGCCGCCTTGATGCATGAATTAGAGCCATCGCTAGTTTTTCCATTATAGCATACCTCGTCTCTGGATCATTGAGAGTGCGAGACACATAATAAACTGGTTTCTGTATGCCTTGTTGATCTACGAGCAGAACTGCACCGACTGCTTTGTCAGAAGCTAACAGGTACATCACTAAAGGTTCTCCTTTCACTAGTGCCGTTAGTGTTGGTAGCCTTATGAGGCAGTCTTTCATTTCGCGGAACACTTTTTCAGCTTCTGGAGTCCACTGGAACTGACTCTTCTTCATGCAATTGCGGAGTGTCTTGATAAACGGGAAAGATTTGGCTGCGTGGTTGGCTAGGAAGCGGTTGAGTGCTGCCAACCGTCCTGCCAATTTTTTCATCTCTTTGATAGTCGACGGGGAAGGCATTCTCTCGATTGCTTGCACCTTTTCGGGGTTTACTTTAAAACCGTCCTTTGTGACGATGAAACCCAGGAACTTTCTTTCTTCCATGCCGAAGGAACATTTCGCTGGGTTTAGCTTGATGCTTACTCCGCGCAGTGTATCAAATGTCTTCTGAATATTCGCCAGCATCTTACTTTCCTCTTTGCTCATGATGACCAAGTCATCCATATACACCTCGATGTATTTGCCAATGGCATCGCTGAACGTTTCATTCATCAGTCTCTGATAGGTCGCCCCTGCATTCTTTAGACCGAAAGGCATTTTGGTGTAGCAGTACAGCCCTGTCGGTGTGCGGAATGCGGTTTTGTCTTCGTCTTGGACTGCCATCTATACCTGGTGGTCCCCTTTATAGCAGTCGAGGAAACATTTCCATCTGAATGTTGCCAGCGAATCAATCTTCTCATCGATATCTGGTAAGGCATAACAGTCGCGCGGACATGCCTTGTTTAGATCCTTGTAATCTACACACATCCTCCAACTGTCATTCCCTTTTTGAACCATGACGGGGCTCGCCACCCAAGTTTGGTACCGGACTTCTCTGATGATGCCTGCATTCAACAGCTCTATGACTTGTTCTTTCATAGCATCATGCTTTATGTCTCCTAAATGACGTTTGCCGTGTACTACAGGTTTGGCGGCTTCTGAGACGCTAAGTCTGTGCTCTGCTATATGTCGTGGAACACCCACCATATCAGCTGGTGTCCAGGCGAACACGTCCATGTTCTCGACTAACAACTTTTTTAGCGCTGCGCGCGTGAGATCAGACATTGCGGGTCCTAAGGTGACCGGTTGTTCTGGGTATTTGCTGTTTAGCACCCATTTTTCAGCCTCCGTGCGTGGTACAGATTTGCTTGCCTTTGCTGGCCTGATTTCGTCTGTTGCCAAGACTTCTTTGCTTGCATAGATCAGCGCTACCCCTGTCCCTGTTGGGAATCCCACGGCTGAATGTGGCCCAGAGCAAATCATGCTAAAGTCTCCTTGGGATTCTCTTCCCAACAGAATGTCATGCCTTGAGTGCGCTGGTAGTACCATGAACGTGACCTCCTCCGTTCTTGAATTCCTTCCGTCTGAGAGCAACACTGGGAACGATATCTGGCCTAGAGGAAAAACGGCTTCATTGCAAAAACCGGTCAGCGGGTAATCTACCGGTTCCTAGCGTGCTTTGTCCCCTTGATCGAATTGATTAAAACATTGTTCGTAGATGATATCTGCAGTGCTCCCTGGATCAATGAAAATGTAGTCGGTCTGGTAGTGACCGATTACACCGGATATGACTATGGGCCTTCTTTCTCTCGGTCCTCCTCTTACTATGGGGAAAATAACTTGTCTCTCGCGCCAAGAGTCGTCTTGTGTGCGCTTGTTGTAGTTCTTTCTTAGACCTCCTTGAACCATGTGGGTTTCTAATTTTCGGAGCTTCTTGTTGTCCGACCCTTCTTCCCTTCGTTGAATCTGACGGTGGTCGCGCTTTCCGCCTTTTACCAGATGAGTGAGTCTTCCATCTCTTAGGTCCCTTTCTATCTCTTGTTTTAAGCTAAAACAATTGTTAGTCAAGTGACCTGTGTCTTTATGGAACTCACAGAAAAGGTTTGGGTCTTGGCCCCTCTTGTTTCTCATCTGTAGGGGAGGTTTGAACTGGTAGTTTTCGGTCGACAAAACTTCGGAAGGAGTCTTTGTTAAGGGTGTCCACTGCTTTTCTCTGTTTTCCCTTTTAACCTCCTTGCGGTGAGCGATCTGGTTGATTATGTTGCGCGCATCTTCCCTTGCCGGGCTTCTTTCCCTGTAACCGGATGTTTTCCATGATTGGCCTTTGTTTTTCTGGTTGCGCCGATCATTGTGGTTGTAATTGTATTGACGGTTGTCATCACCGGTCAATTGTTTTTCTGTTTGCGCAATTGTTTTTGCTGCCTTAATGAAGGTTTCCCAATCTTTGGGGCCTCAATCTCTTCCTTTCAATCGCTTGATCAAGTCGTCGCATTTTACTGCCCTCATAAAATGCGTGCGCATCATCTTTTCGCCTACATCACCAATCTCTAGACATTCTTTGTTATACCTCGTAATAAATTCTTCCACGCTTTCATGATCCTTTCTCCATATATTCAGAAAATCGGCCGGGTCTCAAGTATGCCTGCGCTGTTGTGAGAAATGGGCAAGGAACTTGTCTCGAAAATCGATCCATGACTTGATTCTTCCTGTTGGCAGGCTGTCGAACCATACGCGCACTGCGCCAACAAAGGTTTGTGCGAAAAGATGACACCAAGTTGGTAAGTTCCATCCACCTGTTAACCCTGCGCCGTTGAAAACTTGGAGGTGGTCTTCGGGATCTGTCAAGCCATTGTATTTGCCTACGTTGTGTGGCAATTTTGTCTTGTCGATGTCGGCTGTTGCGATCTCTTTGGTGAATTTTGAGTTTTCAGCTATGCCATCTGGGTGATAGCTCAATGTGTAGTCATGTTCTGCTTTTGGGTTGTACCCCGCACGCTTGCGGGGTACGTACGCCTCGTGTTCCGGTGGTAACCTGCTGAACACTGTGCTTTCTTTGTACGTCGAATCATCTTCTTCCTTATAACTGTCCCACTCATCGTTCATATTGCGCGGGCCTAAACGACTTTGCACCGATTTTCTTTGTGGATGAGAATACTGCACATAATTGCTCTCTGTTTCGCCGTAAGAGTCGCGCGTGTCGTGCGCGCTTGGTTTTCTGATGTTTGGTGCAGGTGCTGTTTCAGGGCGTAAGTTCAGTGCCTTAGCCTGCTGAGGCGTGTGAGTGCTCAGAGGCCTTTGCGGTGGGGTGACAAATGCGGTCTGGTTGGCTTGTGCTTGGAGCAAAGCCTGCTGTGCGCTGAGTTGTGTGTAAACGAGATTTATAGACGCCATCTGTTCGGCATACCAGGAAGCCAGAGTTTTCCCTTCGGATAGCCCTAAAAGTGCAGAGAAGTTCAGTTGTGCTTGTTCCGATGGAGCTGAGGGGCCAGCTCCATGGCTTGGTGTTTGCACTGGTGGGGGTGTTTGTTGGACTACCCCAGACGGAGGTTGGAAAGTGGCTCCATTTGTAGTTTGGGTGATGATCCTAGGTGGAGGTTGGAAAGTGGCTCCAGTTGTGGTTTGGCTAACAACCCTGGATGCACTTCCAAAGATACTAGGAAAATCGTTGTTCATTTGTCCTTCTTGGATGATTTCGTTCCTTTGGCCCCTTTGGATGTGCGCGGTGACTGAAATGAGCTCAAAAGAAGAAACTTCTCCGTCCACCTGGTGGGAAGGGTTTGTTTCAGCCATTTTGAAGAGCATTTTAAACGAAAAGGAGATGAAAAAGGTTTGCAAAAACTGCGGTGGGCGCCAATGATGAAACACTGGTTAACACCTGAGGTGAAACTAGCCTGTTCGTCTCTTTCGTGGGTTCAATCTCCTTTGTTACTCGCCAAATGACAGGTCCTGCAAAACAGCAACACCGTTAGCTCGTTAAGAGGGGAATACGGGGGTTTCCCTCTTAACCGGGCTCCGACGTGAGAACAAGTTCTGTTCTGAGGAAATAAAACAGTGTGTGTTAAGGGTGAGAGTGTGGAGAATAGGATGGATTTAACCTGAATGACGAAGGGTCCTATTTATAGCCGGAGGGTGAAGGAGGGAGGAGCAACCTCGCCAGTTGTTTTAGGGCGCCAGCTGTCCGACCAAGGGGAATATCCTCTTGGTCTCCTCTGCTGTAGCCAGTGTGGTGGTACACGTGGTGCGCCTATATTTGTCCATGCTGGAGACGTCGTACTGGTACTGTCGGTCTGCTCCTTGATCTGCTGCAGGCCTACATGGCGCTTGATGAATGGTGACACGTGTTGTCCTTTCTGTCGGAGGGAGCATCTTTGGTGCCACCTTGATGTCTTCCAGAAGGTTCTAGAAGCTTCTGGATTTGCTTGCTGATGTAGGCGCCATGTAGGATGAAAAAGTGGGGAGGTCCTTGCCATGTAGGCAGGAAATTGGGACCATACCTCTTCACACAGACATATCAGACCCACACAGTAATAAAAATAAAGAATTTTTTTAGAATAGCAAGTTATTTAGTCACCAAGCTAAATCAATAGAGAACTTAAAAGTTAACTTTAATCCACAAGAACCGGTGCACATTATCTATTGTCATCAATCCAGTCTTTACTTAACCACTAAGTCACAAAAAAATACCTCATTCAAAATCAAAGTTACCGGAGAAGAACAATCGAACGCATCAACCCAAAAACTTACCCCAACCCTACCGATGACGGAACCATAGCCGTTGGAAACAAAGATATATTTATTTTAGCCTGGTAGTATCTGTTTAAAAGTAAAGACTATCCCCTCCTTAAAAACACTTTTAGAAGACCTGTAACTAACGAAATAAACATAATCGAGTGAGAAACAAATGAAATAAACATATAAGAATCATATAAAACTGAATACACAATATCATATGAATCGGTGGCTACTGAATCCACTGTAGTCGTCGCTCATATGCAGAAAACTCCACTCGCCGTCATGATGTCGGTGGCGGTTTTGCATAGAGGTTACCTAGGGTGTGGTGGATTTTATGGGAATGGGGGATGTAGGGGTTAGGGGGAAGATGAAGTGAAGAGACATGCCTTTATTATAATTAAGGATAAAGGTGGAATTGTTATTAAAAATTAATGGATAAATTTACTATTTTAGCCCTAAAGTGTCTTAAATCTTTGGATAATGTGCAAGTTTACCCCCTCTAAAATAGTTTGGCTCCCTTGTACATAATGCATCAAAATGTATACGAATGGTCAAATTACAAAAAGGGTAAAAAAACCCAGTTTCCTTAATAAAGGTATATAGATAAGTAATTCTTTTCTGATCCCCCATCTTTCCAATCACTCTTTCTACCAGCCACCACCATCCACCACCTGCAACTACCACCTGCCGACCACGACTACCGCGACTTTTAACTAAACGTTTTATTTGAGTTAGAGCTAGGGAGTAAACTACCGAAATACCCCTACTTTTAATTGAACGTTTTAACTGAGTTAGTGCCAGAGAGCAAACTGGCGACAAACTCGAAAGATCAGGGAGGAAAATGGATATTTTTAATCTATTGGAGCAAAACCGTTAAAATGACCAAACCACGGAGAGCAAAACGAAAGTTAACTCTTTTAAAAAATAAAAATAAAAAAACACTTTTCGTTAAAGCATATGGGCACATTTTCGAGCTTGAACAGGGTACGTGAATTCTCAGAGACGCCACTGGCGCTGACTACTGCTCCATGATCTCCACTTAACTGCTGATGACAGAGCAGACAAGAAGGACAACCGTCAGGACACGTAGATCCATTCAGCATGCGCCAACTACCCTCTCGCCTGGAATCACTAACGGCCGTGGCAGAGGAGGCATAATGGATATTCCTTGTTGTCGATCTCGCCCAAGGCCCATCAGGCCATCTCCTTCACAATACACCTCGGCTATAAACAAAGAACTTCACCTCCAGGTTTAAGGATCGCACTCTTGCTCTCTCACTTAATACACACACTTTTATCCTCAAAACAAGTTCTTATTCTCACGCAGGATGGTGGTTACAAGGAGAACCCCCTATTCTCCTCCTTGTAACGGGCTTCACGGTGTGTTGATTGTTTTGCAAGATCGACGTAGCTGTTCGTTGAGTTCAGAAGAAGATTAACCTTATTTGGACGAGACACAAACCATAAGCTAATCTCTGGATAACTTGGTGTTTCTTTACATCTAGATCTCTTTTCAAAGCCTTCTCGATGTTTTTCTCTGCTTTGTAACATCCACTTTTTCATGTATTCATATAGGAGACATTTAAATTAAAATACACTAAATCAAGTAATATTAGAACACCTTTCAAATCAAAATACATGGTTTTACAAATACAACGTTTGGTATGAATAACTTTCATCGAATCAAAAGCATGACATAAGCAAACTTAAAACTCCTAAACAACAACAGACAAAGGTTTAACAATTGAACTTGGACTTAGACCTTCAATCTTTGCTTTCACTATTCTATCACTTGAAAACATACTAAGCAGATATTTTTTACGAATGAATAAGTATACGTTGAAAAATAATAATGTTAGCCGAATCATGATCCATCATACATGGTGTACCCTTTGTGTAGGGCAACATTGAAGTTTGGGTTCTCAAGTCTCAACAAGATCATCTTAAGCCTAATGTCTCGGTTTGTCTATTGAGGCCTGCGCTATGCTCTTGATTGTGTTGATATGTGGTCGTTCCTTCCCACTTATTGACTATTGAGACAGGTCATAAGTCATTGGTTTCGCTGTATTATGAACCTACTTGATGAGTGGCCCTAATTCAAAACTAGTGAGATATGAGAAATGATGTTACTTATAGGTTTAACTTTTAATTAAATTTTTCGAATCACTCATTAAAAATATACCAAAGCAACCAAAAACTTGTGTTTAAGCATAAACAAAGAGATGTCGATCTTTAAAACATTTTATTAAGTTTTTTTAACAACTAACCCATCTCTATTAACAATCAATACATATACCTACATAATTTGAACCCTCCATTACACCATCACTACAACTTATAATTCTTCATCTTTATCTCTATAATTATACTAAAAATCACTAGATTTTCTCTCTTCTTTTTCAATTAAATAACATTTTTATATTTTTATCATTATCTTTTCTCTCTTCTCCACTCAAAACTACTTTCAAAAATATTAAAAATATATAGAGTATGAATAGTATTTTCTCCAAATTTACACATGAATAGTAACTTTTTCTTCTTCTCAACTTACAACCACTTATAACCACCCACTCGCATTATGGAAGATCCAATGTTAATGCTCTAAAGAGGTGCAACTATGTTAAATTTAAGTTTGAGTAAAATGCCTGGATGCTCCCTGTGGTTTGGTAAAATAACATATATAGTCCCCAAATTTTGGAAATTACAGGTATGTTCCCTGTGGTTTGCTTTTTGTTACTCGGATTGTCCCTATATTGGATGGAGGTTAGTTTTCCCAATTAAGTGGATGTGAAATGACTTAAATACCCTTAATGATAAAACAACAATACACACCCACTTTCTCTCTCCACACTCTCTCTCTCCCCTCCTTCTCTCTATGAAACACCCATCCCCACCAACACCTTGAAGAACTTTTAAGTTTACGGGAACATATTTTCAGGAACAATCCCTGATGGGTTGTGGAAGGTTTCGATGTTAGAAACGGTGATGATGAGCGATAGTTTATTTCCCGGTGAGCTGCCACAAAAATTGGCGCCAAATGTATCAACACTTGAAATCAGTAATAACAGATTTTCCGGTCAAATTCCTACCGGAATATCGTCTTGGACAAGTCTTAGGGTTCTCAAAAAAATACTCGAGGGTGCATTACCGCAAGATATAACAGCACTTCCAAATTTAGAAACTTTGTTGCTGGATGGAAACCGATTCACCGGAGAAATGCCGGCAACTATTGTCTCCTGGAGGTCACTCAACACTTTAAACCTCAGTAGGAACCAACTCACCGGTCAGATTGTTGGTGCATAAATGTCTGTTAACTTCGTCTTTATCGAGTCTTGTGTCTAGATAGGATAAACCAGTGCTCAGCAGGTTAGAAATTAGGGTTTGTATGTATAAGGGTCATTTCGCACGAAATGAACAAGAAGCATTTCGTACGAAATGAGACAAAGTCATTTCGCACGAAATGAGTCTTGGTCATTTCGTACGAAATGAAACATCTATATATAGTCTGAGCTGGTTCATCATTTGTAACTTTCTGATTTCAGAGCCGAGGTGCTGCCGATTTGTCAACTGATCTGTAAAAGCTTTGAAATCAATAAAAGAAGATAATTAGGGAGAATCAAGCTGTAATCACGTCTATATCATTGATTCCGCCTTTGATATGGATTGAAAACTCATCTGAACGACTCATTCGGGTCATACGACGATCCAACAAGTGGTATCAGAGCTCAGGACGAAGAGTTCATACCAATTCAGCTTGTTTTCATCAGACTTTCTCACTTCTACTCATTCTTTTCAAAATTAAACGAGATTTTACGGTTAAAATGGATTAAATATCACATATATCACGTAAAACATAGTTTTAACTAACCCTTGAAAGAATTAGACCAAAATTCAACCTAAAACCAGATCAATTGGACAAAAACTTGGCCGACAGTGTGACGTCATGTAGGATCGTGTTGTGACCCAAACAAGTCAATCAGAAGAGCTCTTGTCTGTTTCAGAGGCGGAAACTAAGAAACAGACTTGTAAAACAGCTTGTTTCACCATTAAACGTCTTGTTTTATTGATTTAACAGCAATACAGATCAAACGACGCGTCGGCAGCAGTTTGGTACCGGAATCACAGAAGTTACAAATGATTTCGTTTGAGGGGTATATATAGGGGATCTAATTCCGTTTGAATGTGGCAGTGTGTCAATTCAAGCGGAATTAACTAAGTTAATTCCGTTTGAAATGACACATGTCACTTTCAAGCGGAATTACCCACTTCAAACGAAATTACCTTAAACACACCCTAAAACCTCCTAGTTTCTTGTACAACGCGCCCTGATCTAACAATTCTAATACAAGACTCGATACAAGATGAAGTCGACAGACGTATGCACCAACAGACTCCCCCTCGGATGTTGACGAGTCTTAAGTGTCGAGTCTTCAAAATCTTCAATCTTTATCAGTCTTTGGGCTTCCAGGATCTCGACCTGGCTTTTGCCTCACTCCAAATCCATCTTTCTATCTTCAGGATCAAACTCCTAGCTCTTGCATCTTCAGACTCTCTTTCTTTAACAGACTCCCCCTCAACTTGTGCTGGGATCGTAGTCTGACTCATACACTGCTCTTATATGCACAGGTTCAAGAATCACAACCAGGCTTTCTCAAATGTTTACAGGTTCAGGATCGATTCCTGGTTCACCTGCATATTCTCTACCCAAAACATAAGATTCATAAAAATAAGATATAACAATTTAGAAACCCTGCTAACCACTAGTACACACAACCTGAACAAATCATTTTCAAGTATCAATCAATAATGATTTAGCAATTATAATTTCTGATGAACCACTTGCATGTATATCAATTTTCATTTCAAACATCTTCAAGCAAATTTTCCCAAACCTGTTCGACATGTTCAACACTCGGAATTTTGAAAATCAGTTTTTCATCATCAGTTGTCTAAAATCTTTTTGAACTTTTCAAAATTTATGCTAAACCACACTAAAATCTTTTTGGATTTTTGAAATAACAGAAATGAAATGCAGTAAAGAAATATGTACATACAATATTTTTGTGAGTTTGTGTAAGAGGATCATATCAGTTTTTGAGACAAATCACCAACACCGTTAAGCTTTAAACATTTTAAGTTCTAAACGATTCACTTAGATTGTCAGCATACTGATTCACTTAAATTTTCACACAAAGTTCAACTGTTTCGAGATACGAGATTAATGTTTTAAGAGACTTAAACTTATTCGCGTGTCCCACCTCAGAATATATTCCCGTATCCAGATCCCAATATTCATTCTTACACGTGAGTATACCTAGATGATATCTGTAAGGGGTTAAATTGCGAAGACCGTGAGAGCTCAGGTCAGAACTTCCGTTCAGCAGAGAGATGACGGCTTCGACTTTAGGTGGGTCCCCTTTAGAGGATCTTTTTTTTACAACAGCACATGATTTGCATTTTGCAATGTTTTACCATTTTTTATGCTGAGGGCGGGCTATATTTCAAGAAAGCGTAAAGTATTCTCCGGGGACTAGGCCATTGCTTCCGCAAAATCAGAAGTCCCGGGATAATACCCCAGATATCACTAAGCATAAAGACCTAGTATCTCAGAAAGAGGGGTCCTTCAAACAAGATTTCGGGGGTTACCCATATATCTGAGAGATGTTACCCACGATATAAGCAAGTTTGAATTTAGGTTTATATCTCGTTACAATCTACTAAACGTGCAAAAACCTACTGACACATCATCAGTGAGACCGTTTATCACATTTTTCTTTCCATTTCTTTAGCATGCTGTGATCGTCTACTAATATACTATCATTTCCTCTTTTTCACAACAAAACTCGTTTTTGATTTTATTATGTTTTTGACTTTTTCAAATTTCAAATGTTTTTGGATTTTCTGAAATTTTTACTCCCCCTAAAATTCAAACACATTTAAGGAAAATTTGAAAACAAACTATACAAGCAAATTGACAACTGATATCGAATCACTTCAGATCGCCATCCACTTGGCATAAACAATCAGAACTCCCCCTTTCGACAAACTATTTTCCCATTGTGATTTCAAAACACTTAAGTTTGTTTTAATCAAATGGTTTTTCTGGAAAATAAGTTTCGTTGATTTTATCACTTGTAAGATAGGGGTTCATCACATTGTTTCTCAATCATATTTAGGAAAAACAAGTACAACTTAATGTCCTTGATTTACCACTTGAAAGTGAAAACCTTCTTCAACCACATGTAGGCTCACTTATCAATCAAAACCACTTGTAAATCAAAATATAACAATTTTAAAGATATCACCTATAGATTTACCAACCAAACCTTTTCAAGAATGATGCCGATTCCTGCTCCGCTCTTACCAACCTGGGAGCTCCGGCAAGTCAGGATTTTCTGTTTGGAAAAACTTTCCCCCAAGCCAGACCAGCCTTGGGAGATTCTGGTACACATCTATCCCACCAACATTTTGATTTATAAAAATCTTTTGCACTTTTAACCTTCCCATCAACCATCTTCCCGAAAATATGTTTAACTTTTCCATTAAACGCTTTTTCAGCATCAAAATCTTTCTTATCAACAAAGAATTGACCTGAAATCTCAGTTTTACCAACCTTCAACTTCAAATTTTCCTTTGACAATTTAGGAAAATTTTCATCGTTCACCTCTGGAACGGAATTCTCATTCTTTTTCTCAACAGATGACTCCTCTGATTTTATGGAATCAGATTCATTGTCAGAACTACTATCTGAACTTTTAACAACCCATTTTTGTTTGTTTTCAATAGCTTGTCTTTTGTAAAACCGTTTTGAAGTTTCACCAACTTCCAAAGTCGATTTTTCAAACATTTTAACCTTTTCTTTTAATTGTTCAGATTTATCAACATATTTTCTTCTCATTTCAAAATTAGAAGACACTCCCTGTTTTGAATAAGTGGACTCTTGGCAGTTCCAAGCAATGTGTCCAGATTTTGACACTTAAAGCATGTTCTTCTATCAACTTTCGGAGCAAATTTCTTTACATTCTTCTTTACTTCTGCAAGAAACTCTTGATTGGACTATTTCCAGAACGGTTTCTTCTGCTCATCTTCAGAACTTCCTCCTGCAACAAATGTTGTTTTTGGTTTATAATTTTTCTCATTTTTATAGTTTTCCGAAGAACTAAAACCTAGACCTTTCTTTTTGAAATTACTGTTATGGTTTGGTTTCTTTTGAAAACCATAACCAGAACCGTAACCCTTTTTCTTGTTCAATCTCTGTTGAACTCTTGAAGTGTACTTTTTAGGTTTTTCATTAAGAATTAAATCTTTTATTTCAGAAATATTAATTTCTGTTAATTTGAAAACCTGTTTGATCATTTCTGTTTTGACGCTTCTTATTGGAAATTCCTCATCAGAATATAATTTGTCTGAATCATTCAAAGTATAAGCCACTTTGATTGGTTCGTCATTCAAATTAGATTTTCATAACAAGAATTCTTTATTGTAAACCCTTTTAACCGGTGAACTCGGACTCTTTTCTGACAAACTCGAACTTTCAGACTTAGTCTCCGGTTTTAACTCTTCATCCATATCTAACACCTGATCGACCACTTTCTTTAATAACTCAGACTCATGATCAGTGTCAGACGCTGTGAATGTGACATCAATATTGTCTGGTAATTCATCAATGATTTCAGACTTTAACTTGATATTGACTGCTTTTTTAGACGCTCCTCGTTAGGATTCCTGGGGGAATAACTCTCATAGATTGGAGGCGGACACTTGTTATACTTGACACTTTGTGTCTTACCAGCATCTGTGTCTTCCGTTTCTTTATCTTTAAACGCTTCAAGACCTGCAATAGTAGGATAAACACGATCAATCAAATAATCACAAGTAGTATAACTCAACAGTAATTGTTTAATCCGTTCACTCTCAATCTTTTCAAGTTCTAACTCTTGCTTCAGCTTAGCACAGTCTTCGATATACTCATTGATGACGCTCTGCTTTGTCATTAATGTTGAGCTCATCATTGTCATAGCAGCATCAACCTCTTTGTTTGTCTTGTTCAAACCATCAACTGTTCTATTCAGAACATCATATGACTCTTTTACATACTTGATATCAGACAATAAATCTTCTTTAATCTTCTCCAAATCAGCAATCTTCTTATCTTTCTCCTCACAAACTTTGCAAGATTCTAAACACTTCAAACATGGTTTTTCAACTTCAACCATTTTTTCAATTATCTTTTCAACCTCGACAGTCTTTTCAACCTCAACTAGTTTCTCAATTTCAACAATTTTTTCTATTTCGACAATTTTCTCTACTTCGACAAGTTTCTCAACTTCGACTATTTTTTCGACTTCAACTATTTTTTACACCACTTTCTCAGTTGTTGGTTCAACATTAGTTTCTCCAGCTTCTGTCTTTGCCTTTTCATCAGCTAGCATTCTTGCTGCTTCCAGCTCTCTCCTTAATCTGGCAATCTTTTTCTGATTCAGCATCTCCATTTTATCTGCAAAAAACAAATTAAAGCTGTCAGGATCTATGCCTTTTCTAGCTTTATTAAGATATTCTTCCTCATCATCAGTATCAATATCGCTTCCTAGATCTGGAAAAATCGGGATTCGTTTCTGACTAGCCTCATCTTCACCCAGAATTCTAGCAACAAGACCTGAACCTGGTGGAATGTATTTATCCCAGCTAAATCCTTCAGCAACAAATTCATCATCTTGATCAATGATACCAAAATAAGCTTTCTTATTTGCATCTTCAATCATTTTACCATGAGCAGTTTTTGGATCCTTTTGTTGAGGTTGTTGATCAATCTGATGAAAAATTGATTTCTGATAATAATTGTTCTTTTCTTGATTTCCTGTTGCTTCTTTATTTGTACATTCTCTCTTAAAATGACCCTTTCCTTTACACCGGAAACATGTAACTTTTGATTTGTCAAAACCTAACGGATAAGTAGCCATTCCTCGAAACTCATCTCTACCAGTAATTTGTTGAAACTTTTCTGCCCTTCTCCAAGCACTAGCCAAACACCACTTCACATCCATCAACTCAAGTTCCTCTGCATCAATTTGGTCATAATCTTCTTTTGTAAGCATCGGATTTCCAATGTTGCCAGCAATCAAATTTTCATAAGATTCCAACATAGCAACGAGTGATGCCATGTGTTGCTTGGCTATTTCTGGAGATAATTTTTGACCATTTTGAATGTTCAAAGTAACATTGCATTGAAGATTTGTTGAGTTATGTCTTTGAGGACTTGATGTTGTATGATTTGGATCAAAGCTTCAAAATGAAGACGAAGATCCACCACTCTGAGTTACATTACTACTCTTTGTTCCAGACGAACTGTCAGCACTAAAACTAGTTTGGATCTTTGGGCTAGAGCTGGGGGTAGCCTCAAACTTGTTCTCTCTGTAATACAAACTGACATCTTGTTGAGCATTCGGATTCTTCATGATTGCTGTTTTCTGAATACCTAACTCTTGCTCTTCAATCTTTTGAATGAACTGTGCCAAATTCATATTCTCAGTCTTCCTCATGTGTTTCACAATCATCAAATAAGTTCCCCACTTATGTTGTGGTAGTGCTTCAGCTAGTTTATCAACCCATTCATCATCATCTTTCGTAATGTCCAATCTTCCCATTTCCAATACCAGATGACAATATCTATCAATGGTCTGCTTTGTTGTTTCATGGTCAAAAGCTGAAAACATATCAAACGATTTCTTCAATAACGCCTTTTTGTTTTTGATCATATCTGCGCTTCCTTTGAATTTCTGAATCAATGCTTCCCAAATTGACCTAGCCGTACCATTATGTTGGAGCAAAACAAAAATATCTTCTTTAATTGCTTGTTGAAGAATACTGATCATCATTTTCTCACTTGTAAATTTCAATTTGTCACTCTCTGAATAATCACAAATAGCTTTTTCAATCCCACGTTCATTCTTTGGTTTCTTATAATCTTTCAACAATGAACACCATGCGTCAAATTTATAAGCTTGCACCCAGTTTTCAAAATGATTTTTCCATCCTTGAAAATCTTCAATGTACATGAGCTTTGGCGGTTTCTGATAAGTTCCTGTCTCATTCTCATTGTACACAGTTTCAGCAGCTGTAACAGGTGCAATTGGTGTAGCAAACGCATTGTAGAATTCCTCGTCCATGTTTCGGCAAATTTTTCACAAAATCTCAGATTTCAAACGAAATATGGTTTCAAACGGAATACCAAACTCAAACGGAATCAAGTCCTGAAGCGGAATTAGTTTTGAATCGAAATCAACTATTCAAACGAGATTCCCTTTCAAACGAAATTACCCTTCAAACGGAATCACCTAATTTCATTTGAACAAGCACAATTTCAAACGGGATTACACACTGAAACGAAATTACTAATTTCATTTGGAATGTCTCAAGCGTAATTACTCCCTGAAGCGGAATTAGGCCCTTTCAAACGGAATAAGGTGAACTTTTAGCACTTTCAAGCGAAATCACAGGCTAATCTCGTTTGAAATGTTGCTGACGTCATCTTTTTCGATCTGGTTTTCAAACGGAATTATGATTTTTACCAGTTTTAAGCCGAATTAAGGTCCAATATTTTCAAGGATCCGTTAAAACACTGTTTCGCACTTAATATGTGAAATTCAAGACATTTTGACCATAAAAACTAGTTCTATTTCAAAAAGAAGGTGTAGAAGTCAGAAAATAAGGCTGTTTTGGCAAGAACTCTTCTTCCTGAGCTCTGATACCACTTGTAGGATCGTGTTGTGACCCAAACGAGTCAATTAGAAGAGCTCTTGTCTGTTTCAGAGGCGGAAACTAAGAAACAGAGTTGTAAAATAGCTTGTTTCACCATTAAACGTCTTGTTTTATTGATTTAACAGCAATACAGATCAAACGACGCGTCGGCAGCAGTTCGGTACCGGAATCACAGAAGTTACAAATGATTTCGTTTGAGGGGTATATATAGGGGATCTAATTCCGTTTGAACGTGGCAGTGTGTCAGTTCAAGCGGAATTAACTAAGTTAATTCCGTTTGAAATGACACATGTCACTTTCAAGCGGAATTACCCACTTCAAACGAAATTACCTTAAACACACCCTAAAACCTCCTAGTTTCTCGTACAACGCGCTCTGATCTAACAATTCTAATACAAGACTCGATACAAGACGAAGTCGACAGACGTATGCACCAACACGTCAGCTTATTTCACACGAAATCAGTTCCTCATTTCGCACGAAATCAGCTTCTTATTTCGCACGGAATAGACCTTTTGGACATCATTTCGCACGGAATCATCTTTGAGAACTTCATTTCGCACGAAATCAACATCTGGATCTTTCATTTAGCACGGAATCAATATCTTGGACTTCATTTCGCACGAAATCAACTGTTTGGATTTCATTTCGTATGAAATAGGCTTTCATTTCGTACCAGAGGATCATTTCGCTTGAAACCGGCATTTCGTGTGAAAGCTCATTTCGCTTGAAGATCGTTTCGCTTGAAGATTGATCATTTCACTTGAAATCCATTTCGTGTGGATTCATTTCGTTTGAAATTGATTTTAAAATCTAAAAAAAATTTCTAAGTGTTTGTTTACTGTTTCAGGTACTAAAAGATGGATGACGATTTTCTGAATCCGTTTAGTGATATGTTTGCTTACACTGGAAGCTCAGGAGAGAATACATCAATCAACACAAATGAAAATGCTCCAACACCGAGTGCAAAGAAAACCATTGCCGATTCCTTGAGTGTTGACAGTGCTTATGGCACCTACAACAAACCGCCCAAGCTAATGTCAATTGAAGAATACAACAGATGGGCTACAAGGTTTGAAGAATGGCTGAAAGCTTTTGCATATCAAAGTTGGAAGAGCATGAAGAATGGTTTTGATATGGGAAGAACGGATTATGAAAACATAGAAGAGAATGAAGTAGAAAGAGTTGTTTCTGAACAGAAATGTGTCGCCTTACTTCATCAATCTGTGAGGGATGACATTATTTCATTAATCAAGTACAAAGATTCGAGAGATCTATGGGGGGAAACTAAAAATGAAATGTGTGGGTGGTGCCGAAATTGTTAAAAACAAAAAGAAGTTGTTAAGAAAAGAATTTGATTTGTTTGGGTGTATGAAGAACGTATCTGTATCAAAGATGATTGAAAGATTTGGACATTTGAAGATGGAACTTGCAAGATACAGAATAGTGTATACCCAGGAAGAGTTGGTTGACAAACTGTTTGACTCATTGCCTGATGAGAAAGACTGGCAGTATTTTGCTTTGATGCTGAAGAACACAGTAAAATCGACTGACTTGACAGTTGATCTGTTAATCGAAAGATTGGAGAGTCATGAATTGGAGATCAGGAAGATCAACAAAGTCAACAATTCCTCGTATCAGCAGAATGTTGATTTGTACTATCGAGGAAGTATGATCCCGAAATCTGTGTCACCAAAGACAGCATTTTCAGCAGAAAATTCAAACACGATGAATCAAGAAAGTCCAAGCAGTGGTTATCATGGAGGGTCATCTTCAACGGCTAAAAGTCAATCAGTTCTGAAGAATCTGTTTCAGTGCAACATTGCTGTGGATCTCAAGAATGCACAGAATTTCAGTGAAGAATCCGCCAAGCAGCAAATGGTGTTTTTGGCATCTGTCTTAGAATCTCATGAAAGCCTCGTAGCTGGAAAGATCGAAAGCACTAACCTCACCAAGGAAGATTATGATCATATCGACCCTGAGGAGATGGAGTTGATTGATATCAGGTGGTGTATGGCGAGTGCGGTTAGGAGAGCGCAAAGATTCATGGAGATTACCGGTAGACATTCTATTGGTGGACCTTCAACCAAGCTAGGGTTTTATAAGTCGAAGGTCACGTGCTTTAAATGTAAACAAAAAGGTCATTTTAAACGTGAATATCGAAATGCTTCTGCAGATGAAACGGCAAATCCTTTTCGAGAAGATTATTACAAAAGAGCAATTTATCATCAAAACAAATTCGAATCTCCCAGAATGAAGCAGATAGAAGAAGCTCCTAAGGAAAAGTCCAGAGCATTAGCGGTTATTCATGATGACGAGGGATTCGATTGGAGTGATGTGTTGCCGGAAGAAGATGCAGTAGGTTATGCATTCGTGGCAAATATTGTTCCTTTCAAAGATACTAGAACAGAAGAAGTAAAATACATTAACAGAAAGGTGTCAGCTCAATTCATGAAAAGCATAATCTATCAAACATGGAAAGAAGCGAAAAAGGCAAATAGATGGGATCCTGATAGAGAATGCTATCTAGATCCTAAAGGAAATATAGCTGTTGATCCAGATTCTGTAAGTGTTGAGACTCTTACCCAGCAAATTGCAGAACAAGAAGAAGCAAGACAGAGAATGTGGTGGGGAGGAGGAGAAGCTGAAGTAAAAGAAAAAGAGAAAGAGTCGCAGCCAAAGAAAGTTGATGACGGGATAATTTACACATCGAAAGAATTCACCGCATAAAATCTGAAGCAAATGGCTGACAAAGTACTTGCAGCAAAAGAGCTAGAGGTAGTTTCTGAGTCTGGAACTGAGTCTAAAAGCAAGGTCAGTTCAAATGATTCAATCGATGAGTCAGGTAAGAAAGCTAAAATTGAGAACGACTGCAAAAATTGCATGAAAGATTGCAAGGTTTGTAGTACACTTGCTTACCTCAGTGGTAAAAAGACTGAAGAACTGACAAAAAGAGTCAGAGATGTTGAAAAACAGATCTTAAGTCGTGACAAAATGTTAAAAGCTTCAAATGATCGTTTAAAAGAATTAACTGAGAAAATAGAAAATGATAAAATTGACGTAGAACGAATTAGGAAAGAAAATGAAAAATTAATTCATGAAAATCGTCAAATTTCAGAAAATTATGAGAAGTTAAAAAGAACGATAAAAGATTTCGATGAAAGAAATGGTAAAACAAACAAAGAAAATTTGCAACTGTCAGGAGTACTTCGGTCAAAAGAAGAGCAAATCAACCAACAATTGGATGAGATTGCTAATCTGAAGCTTCAGGTTCAGGAAGCTAAGATTGAGAATGAGCGCATTAATCTGAAACTGAACAGTTACAACTCTGCAAGTTTTGTTCTTCAACATATCATTCCTAAACCAATCGGGAAGAACAAAGCTGGCGAAGATGTTTATTCGGACGGAACTGGGGTTGGGTATCATCAGGTTCCACCGCCAGTATTAAATAATTTTTCAAAGAAAAAGTCCGGGTTGGTTAATGATAATGAAACAAATGAGGTTAAACTTCCAGAATCAATTGATGTCACATTCACTTCATCATCCGATGAAGACAGTGTTCAGTCCGAAGTTGTTAAAAGCATGGTTGAAAGTGTTTTGAAATCTGAAAGTGACTCAACTGAGGATGAAGAATGTTTCTTGGACAAATATATTCCGAAATCAACATCCAAAAACATTTAAGTGAAGAACCTAATCTTGTGATGTACAAGATGTCATGATCGACTAAGTTGTATTCGGATCTTGAATTTCCTTTGGAAAATGTGAATGTTGACAAGTTGAAAAATGTGTTTAAGTTGGTTGAAATTGATGTGTCTGAGATCGAAGGTTTGAAACATTCCAAAAGGCAATTAAACTTTGAAAAAGATAAAGCTTACTACAAAAAACCTGTTGTACCGCCGCGTTTTTCTAACAATAATCAAAACAAATGGTCGGGTGGTTATAAGGGTGGTAAGAATTATCAAAGAAGGAACTTTCAAAACAAGAAGTTTGTTGAGAAAAAGGTGTTTGTAAAAAGCTCGAGTTCTCATTCCGAGCAAGAATCTGAGATTTTTTCAAAATCAAATGAAGATTTTTTTGAAGAAAAGGCCTCACAGCCTCAGACCAAAGGCCTAAGTCGGGAAGTTGATACCCGTACATGCTTTAAGTGCAACAAAGTTGGACACGTTGCACGAAAGTGCACCAACTTAAATCCTAAGTCTGAAGTTGCTGAGAGTCAGAAAAGGAAAGTTGATGCAAAAGGCAAAACTCCAATGGTTGTTGAGAAGAAAGTTTTGAAAAATGAAAAAACCAAGATCAAAACTGAACCCGTAAAGAATGAGGTAACTAAAACTGATAAATTTTACAAACGGGTTGCTTCGCCTCAACAAGCATGGAAACCAAAATCAGTTGATAAGAAATCAAGTTCTCCAAAACCAAAGGTTACTGAGACGGAAAAACAATCATCTTCTACCACTTCGGTAAAGATGAATGTTCCTTTGGATTACTATGAGAAACTTGAGAAACAAGAGTCTACTGCTTCTGAGAAGAAGTATGTAGAAAGACCAATCATCTGGTCAACCTCCTAAAAATGATTTCTTTTTATAAAAAGAGGTTGAGATTGGGTCTGAAGAGAGCTTAAAGATGAATGACAAAAATTTTCCGCCCCTTTACACTGCTAAAACTCACATCAAAGTCAAGCTACCTGAGTCAAAAGAGGCTTGGGTGGCATCAAAATCTAACTAAGTGTTTGTGATATGTGCAGGAGCTTCCAAGATCCGTTTCACGTTGGATTATGGATAGTGGAGCTTCTCGGCACATGACGGGGAAGAAGACCCTACTATACGATGTTCGAGGGTTTAATGGAGGATATGTGGGATTTGCAGGCAATCAAGGTGGTCGAATAGGTGGTGAAGGAACTTTATCAAATGGAATTGTTACGCTTGAAAGAGTAAACTACATCCCCGAGCTTGAAAACAATCTTCTGAGCATTTCTCAGATCTGTGATCGTATGTATACAACGCACTTTACAGATAAGGAATGTTTGATATTGAAACCAGGATTTGTTGTTCCCGAAGAGTGGGTTATCATGAGAGCACATAGAGTTAACGATCTGTACGTGTTAGACATGAGTGTAGCAACTACTACCACGGGTCAGGCTCACTGCTTTATGTCAAGAGCAACGGAAAAAGAATTACAACTGTGGCATCGAAAGATGGGCCATATTCATTTGCAAAAAATGAATCACCTGGTGCATAACGACTTAGTAATTGGTGTTCATGTGAAAGGTTTTCATCTTGAGGGGGAGTGCATTAGCTGTATCAAAGGCAAGCAAAAGAAGAAATCTCACCTTAAGAAGAAGGTTAACTCAGTCTCGAGACCGTTAGAGAGACTCCATATGGATCTTTTTGGTCCAGTGAACGTCAAAAGCATAACTGGTGATCTCTACTGTCTAGTAGTAACAGACGACTACTCGAGATTTTCGTGGGTATCATTTCTGAAAACAAAGGATGAGACATTTGAAAGTTTGATGACGTTGTTCAAAAAAATTGAAAACTTGTACCAAACTCGAATCAGAAGAATCTGGAGTGACAACGGTACATAGTTTAAGAACAACAAGATGGAAGAATATTGTGATGAGAGAGGTATATTGCAAGAATTTAGTGCTCCTTACACTCCGCAACAAAATAGAGTAGCAGAAAGAAAGAACATGACGCTAATTGAAACGGCCAGGATGATGCTTGCTGATTCGAAATTACCTGTCAACTTTTGGGCAGAAGCAGTATCAGCCGCTTGCTATACACTCAACCGGGTTCTTACAGTGAAGAAATTTAACAAGACATGTTTCGAGCTGATCAACAACCGCAAACCTAACCTGAAGTATCTGGAACCGTTTGGGTCTCCCTGTACAGTTCTAGAACCTTATGGTAAATTTGGTGCAAAGAGCATTGAGGGAATTTTCGTAGGTTATGCTAGTCCATTGAAACGAGTCTTTGTTCCAAGCTTGAAGCGGATCATCGAAGCACATAATGTTGAGTGTCAAAGTTATTCCATGCCACCTCAGAATCCCGGCGACTCATGGCGTTTCAATTATGATACTCTGTGGGATTCATTCGACATAGAAGAAGAACCAGATTTCTTTGACGAGTTGGATATTTTGAGAGAATATGAAGAATCACAAGAAAGATTCCCAGCTGAGCCTTCTAGACGTCAATATCAAGCTTCCAATGACGATGAAGCTGGTCCTAGTAATGCTGGAGAACATGATGATATTCAGCAAACTCTTGACAATCAGACGACAGTCAACGATAATCTAGAATCTGATGATAGACCTATATTCGATCGTGGTGATTCAGATTCTGAGGGGGAGCGGATCCAGATTTCAAGTCAAACAATTCCAGTCAGTGAACAAGGTGCAAATCAGAATGTCACAAATTTGGAAGGCGAGGTAGATGTTCCAGGCGAGGTGATGCCGAGAACTCTTTCGTACCATCCAGAAGAGCTGATTATTGGAGAATTACAATCAGGCGTCCACACAAGACGACAAATTGACCAAGGCCTTACTTGTTTTTATTCTACAGTTGCTCCGTTACAAACTGATTTTTCACTTAGTTGTTTTATTTCGCAGATTGAACCGCGAACATACAAGGAAGCACTAACTGAAGATTCTTGGGTCAACGCGATGCAAGAGGAGCTGAGTCAGTTTGAGAAGCTAGGAGTGTGGAAATTGGTAGACTTGCCTGATGGTCACAGGAAGATAAACACCAAGTGGGTGTTCAAGTGTAAGAGAGATGATCGAGGGGTTATTATTCGTAACAAAGCTCGACTCATAGTCCAGGGCTTTAGTCAGCAGGAGGGTATAGATTTCACTGAAGTGTATGCTCCGGTTGCTAGACTTGAAGCAATCAGAATCTTCCTAGCATTTGCATCTTGGAAAGGTTTTAAAGTTTATCAGCTAGATGTTAAATCGGCGTTTCTCTATGGGAAGGTAAAAGAGGAGGTATATGTTGGACAACCACCGGGCTTTACCGACCCAATCCACAAAGACAAGGTTTATTTATTGGATAAAGCGTTGTATGGTTTACACCAGGCCCCGAGAGCCTGGTACGAGACATTGTCTCAACATTTACTTGCCAACAGCTTCATCCATGGAAAAGTGGATGCCACTCTCTTCACCAAAGAAGTCAACGGACATCTTCTGATAGTTCAAATATACGTGGACGACATCATATTTGGGTCAACAAATGAAAATCTATGCAAAGATTTTGAAAAAGTTATGAAGCAAAAATTTGAAATGTCATCGATGGGTGAGATGAAATTCTTCTTGGGACTTCAGGTTGATCAACTGCCTAAGGGAATTTTCATACATCAGACGAAGTATGTTCATGATATCTTAGAGAAATTTGGGATGTCCGGGACTACTTCAGCTTCCACCCCATTAGCAACGAACCATGGGATAAACCCTGATCTCACAGGAGAGAAGGTAGATGAAACGTTATATCGTTCCATGTCGGATCGCTGATGTACTTGACAGCTTCAAGACCCGATATCATGTATCCAACCTGCCTCGCAGCGCGGTTTCAGTCATGCCCCAGAGCTTCGCATAGGGTGATTATGAAACGGATATTACGCTACCTGAAAGGAACTCCGTCACTGGGGTTGTGGTATCCAAGAGAAGGCGATTTCACGCTCGAAGGGTATTCTGATTCTGATTTCGGATGCTGCAAAGTTAACGCTAAGTCAACAACAGCAGGGTGCCAGTTTTTCGGACCACGATTGGTCACCTGGCAATGCAAGAAGCAGACCTCTGTCGCTTTATCCACATGTGAAGCTGAGTATGTATCTGCTAGCAGCTGCTGCTCTCAGATCTTGTGGATCCAGCAATAGATGAGATACTACGGTTTGCAATTTCTTAACACCCCTATCTTTGTTGATAATGAGGCAGCGATAAACATTACAAAAAATCCTGTTCATCACGCTAAAACAAAACACATTGAAATTCGTCATTACTTCATCTGAGACTGTTTCGAGAAGAAGTTGATACGAATTGAGAAAATCCACACTGACGAACAAAAAGCTGATTTACATACCAAAGCGTTTGATAAAACTCGTTTTCAATATCTTTTAAAATTGAACGGTATGAAGCTTTTATCGGTGTCGGAGGAGATTCTTGGCGTAGATGAAGGTACCAATGTAGATGATGTTGAGAAGCAATCTGCAATGGTTTGTCGATTTTTTACTTGTTTTGGTATTTAGGGGGAGGTAATTTTAATAAAATACAAAAACAATTAAAAATTTTCAAAAATCACAAAAACATGAGATATTTCAAAATCCAAAAACAATAGAAAACGGAAAAAGAGCTTGTGTAAAAAGGGAAAATGATAGTACATCAGTTTGACAGTTACTGTATGCTAAAGATATGTAAAGTTTAAAAAGTGTTAAACAGTCTCGCTGATGATATGCCGATAGGTTTTTACACATTTAGTAGGTTTGTTCGGGATATAAACCTAAATCACAACTTGTTTTTATGTGGGGAACATCTCTCGGAAATATGGGTAACCCCCGAAATCTTGTTTGAAAGGCTCTATTTCTAACATACTAGGTCTTTGTACGTGGTAATATCTGGGGTATTATACCTGGACTTCTGATTTTGCGGGAGCAATAGCCTAGTCCTCGTATAACACTTTGCACAACTTTAATCTTAAAGCCCGCCCTCAGCATAAAAAATGATGAAACATTGAAAAATGCTAATCATGTGCTGTTGTAAAAGAAGATCCCCAAAGGGGACCCGCCTAAAGTTGAGCCATCATCTCTCTGATTTTGCGGAAGCAATAGCCTGAGCTCTCATGGCCTCAACACTTAACCCCTTACAGATATTACTAGTGTGCACTCACCTGTAAGACTGAATATAGTGGTCTGGATACGGGAGTATATTCTGAGGTGGTACACGCGTATAAGCTAAGTCTCTAAAACACAAAATTTGTATCCTGAACAGATTGAAATTTGTGTGAGAACTTAAGTGGATCAATATATCGACAATCTAAGCGAATTGTTTAATTCTGAGTATGAAATCAAAGCTTAACGGTACTTGTGACTTGTCGACAGTTGATATGATTCCTTAACACGCTCACCAAAAATATGTTTGTAAATAGTTTACATTTACTGCATTTTATTTTTGTTTAGCATTCTAGTTTAGAAACTTTATTCAAAATCCAAAAAGATTTTACATTTCTGCTTTATGTTTCCGACAAACCAAAGTGGAAAGCTGATCTTCAGATTCGCAGTTTGAAGCAGATGCAGGAAGTTTCTGAGCTGGACAGAAGAGTTGTGAGCTTAATATGTTAAACTTGTGAAAATGAAAAGTCAAAACAAGTTCATTAAGTTGAAACTTGTATTAATTTTCAGAAAATGTTTTGAACTATGTTGAACATAAGTCAGTTTTGTTTCGTTTCAGATCAACCAAGGTCATTAAGTTGGACTTGGTAGACAAATTAAGTGCCTAGGGTCGTTAACTTGAACCTAGATACTTAAGTTGATTACTAAAAACTGATAAAAACAACAAATGTAGTCAAAAAGGAGAATAGATTATAATGTCAAATTTCTAAGAAGCAGGGAACAGGTTTGATCCTGTGACAGCAACAAAGTGAGATCCTCGTGGCTTATTTTGAACAAAGTTTGAACCAGAATTCTATTCCAGCTTATTGAAAGGGGGAGTCAGATGTAGATTCTGGATCAACATTCAAGGGGAAGTTTGAAGGTTGTCAAAGTCAAGTTTGAGTGCTAGCTGCTGATGCTGATAGAGCTTGATGGATGCTTACAGTGTCAAAACAGTTTGGAAAGGATGAAAAGATTGATCAAGACTGAAGACTTGATGCCAAAGACTTCGTCAACATCCAAGGGGGAGTCTGTTGGTGTATAAATGTCTGTTAACTTCGTCTTTATCGAGTCTTGTGTCTAGATAGGATAAACCAGTGCTCAGCAGGTTAGAAATTAGGGTTTGTATGTATAAGGGTCATTTCGCACGAAATGAACAAGAAGCATTTCGTACGAAATGAGACAAAGTCATTTCGCACGAAATGAGTCTTGGTCATTTCGTACGAAATGAAACATCTATATATAGTCTGAGCTGGTTCATCATTTGTAACTTTCTGATTTCAGAGCCGAGGTGCTGCCGATTTGTCAACTGATCTGTAAATGCTTTGAAATCAATAAAAGAAGATAATTAGGGAGAATCAAGCTGTAATCACGTCTATATCATTGATTCCGCCTTTGATATGGATTGAAAACTCTTCTGAACGACTCATTCGGGTCATACGACGATCCAACACAGATTCCAGTGGGTCTCGGGTCCTTAGAAACTCTCACTGTAGTGGATTTGTCAAGAAACAAACTTTCCGGTCAAATACCATGTTAACTTGGCAGGCAACTCATTTCTCTTGATCTTTCATACAATAATCTGAACAGAATCATTCCAAGTCAGCTCAATAATGGCGCTTTTGATAAAAGTTTCTTGAACAACCCTGGTCTTTGTTCAAATAACCCATCATTAGGGCTTAAAATCGTGCAGCTCCTGATCTAAAACTGGATTTGGCAAGAATTCAATAGAGTTTGTGGCGATGATTGCAGGTATAGCGGTGATATTGATGATCCTGTCGGTGCTAATGACCAGATGTGGCGGCGGTCAGACGTGGTGCTAGTGGTGGTAGTTGTGTGTTGGTGGAGATGGGGTTTTAGAGAGAGAGAAAGAGAGAGAGAGAGAGAGAGAGAGAGGGAGAGAGAGTGTGTGGAGAATAGGGGTGTTCATCGGTTCGGTTTATAGTTTATTTGGTTTATTCAGTTCGGTTTATTTGGTTTTCAAAATTTTGTACCCCAAACCAAAAACCAAACCAAACCAAATAAGGAATATGCAAACCGATCCAAACCAAACCAAATTCGATTCGGTTTGGTTTCGGTTAGAAACCAAATCTAACCAAATTGTACCTAAGTACTTTTTTTCCTAATTTATATTTATGTTTGTGTTCCAACTTCCGAACATCGCAACTAAACCCTAGTTTCTATACTCAAGGTCTGAAGTTCTATTATTTTAGAAATGAGTGGGTTTGAGTTGGGCTTTTAGATTTACATTTGGTATCTTAGGCTGCATAAAAAGATAACTATTTTGGGCTAATAAATTGTATATGATTTATAAAATATTATTATTTTTATTTAATAATTAATTAAGTTAAATGGTTTATTCGGTTATCCAAATAAACCGAATAAACCAAATAAAATAAAATGTGGATCAATAAACTGAACCAAAAACCATATTCACAATTTGGTTTCGGTTAGAAACCAAACCAAAAACCAAATTCGTTATTCGGATCGGTTTATTTGGTTACAGTTACGGTTCGGTTTACGGTTTTTATTTGGTTACGGTTTTTTTTCTGAACACCCCTAGTGGAGAGAGAGAGAGTGAGTGCGTGTTGTTTTTTTATCATCAAGGGTAAATAAGTCATTTCACATCCATTTAACTGGGAAAACTAACCTTCATCCAATATAGGGACCATCCGAGTAACAAAAAACAAACCACAGAGAACATACATGTAATTTTCAAAAGTTGAGGACTATATGTGTTATTTTACCAAACCACCGGGAGCATCCGGGCATTCTACTCTTTAAGTTTCAAAAATAGACCAAATACCCCCTTATAAATTCGACCGACTCCACTTTCCCAAAATCCTCCAACTTGGCGTTGTTTGCTTGCTTGCTTGTTTGAAGCGCCCCGATTTCTTCCGATTCGCCCATCTCTACGGACCTAAACAAACTCTAACCCTAGACTTCAATAATGTCATCCAAGCAAGGTGCCGCACAATTGTTCTTCCTCGTAGTTTCCTTTACATGAAATCTCAAAATTTTACCAAAATCGAATCTGTTAGTCTCAATTATAATCTGATTTTTTAAACAAATTGCTCATGTTGTGCAGGTGGAAAAGCGAAGCCATTGAAGCAACCAAAGGCTGAAAAGAAAGAATACGATGAGGTATTGTTCTTCAACTTGATCGATTCATTCTCCTTTTGTTTGTAATTTAACTAATTATTATGTGCTTTAATTGGCGTAACATGATTTGTTTATTTTGGTATAGTATTTTAGTTTAGTTTTGTTTAGATAGTATCACACCTGAACTTAATAGATTTCATAACAGAAGGCTAATGTAAAGTGTAAATCTGTAGTGGCCATTAAAATTACCAAAAAATTATCCACAATTTGCTCTTGTGTTTGTAAATTGAGAGAGTTTTGGGGAATTTTATGATACGTGCTTGACACGTCAGCCATGTTTTTAAGTAGTTTATGTTTGTTTATGCATGTGTGGAAATAAAGGGATGAGTGGGGATGCCCATCTCCCATGTTCTATGTAATCTTAGGAGTGGTAGTTAGTTATTTCATTGTTTTCTTTCCTTGTATTTAAGTGATGTTGCCTTCGTGAATGTTATCAGAGAAAAAGCAATTCTAGTTCTATCTTAACTTCAATCTAGCCTCTCACTTCTTTCTTTGGCCATTGGTTATAAGCTCTGTACATATCATTTTATGATTTTATTTACTCAATAAGTTTACAACTGTACTTTATGTATGCGTCTAACAGAAAATTAATTAAAAAAAAAACATTTGTATGCATTAAACATAGCATCCATGTGTAGAGCTTTGATCCGGATTCCGGAGAACACGACACAATATCTGTAACTGCTTTGATCCGGAGGAAGACTTGAGATTTCGGATGAACACGTTGTTTATCTGTATCAAGTTACTCCAGATAACTATTGAAGTTTATGGTACTCCAGGTTCTTTTTCCCCCAAAAAAGGAGAAATTAATATGGTTAATCTATTAGCAATAGATTAAAGATCCTACAAAGGGCCCAAAGTGTGAGAACTGTGAGAAATATTGTGGAGATGACATGTGTCCTCAATCTAAATTAATTCAAAAGGGTAAACAAGTAATTTTCTCATTGATTCAATTAGTTGATAACCTTCCATAACCGCCACCAGTATTATAGGAATACGAATTTGTATTTTTTTTAAGATCCATTAAGATTCTGTGAGTTATCGTTCATCAATTATAATTTATGAAGATCGCAGAATGAAGGTTTTATAGAGTGTTATATAGTGATTGATGCAAAATGAAGGTTTTTATACAGTGCTATAGTGTTATATTTTCTGGTAGCAGTTCTATGATGGATATATAATTTTATATAGTGTTATAGTGTTATATTTCTGGTAGTAGGTCTATGATGGATGTATAGTGTTATATAGTGTTTCATGGTGTTATATGGTGTTATATAGTGTTTATATAGTGTTATAATTTTCTGGTAGCGGTTACATGTGTCCGGATTCGTGAATAAGGATGAACAAGGATCGCTGGAATTTAGAAGAGGTTATCTTATTTGAAACATATAAAAAGACACTATTACCCTTACAATTTTCAAATCAGTTCAAATAATTAAAACACAATTTACAATTTGGTCCCTATTGATCTCAACCATTAGATCCAAGATCTAATTGGATCTAATGGTTTAAAACACTTCTTACACTTCTCACACTTTAGACCCTTTTTACAGTATCCCTACCCTATATAATATTTATTTATAAGATATTAAAACTATATCAGTTATTAAAATAAATAAAAAGGTTATGAGAAATAAATGTAAAAGTAAATGATTTGGAAATGTAAAGACGTTTGTGGGATTAAAATGGATTTTTTGGGAAAAGTTTGTGTGAAGAGTTGCGGGTGTTTCTGCAGACGCACATTTACTTTTTAATTTTCTTCTTTTATTTAATATTTTAGTTAAACCACAAGCGCTTGTTAAAGGATAGGCATGGTTTAAAAAAACGCCCGAGGCGTACGTACTGAGGCGCGCCTCAGTTCGAAACGGAAGGAAAACGCTTATGAGGCGGCGCCTCAGGTCCAGATATTAAACGTGCGCCTCACTTGAGTGAGGCGGGAAAAAAACGTCCGAGGCGTACTGAGGCGTACTGAGGCGGTACTGAGGCGTACGTTTTATTTTTAGGTGGTATAAAATCTGGATTAGACTTTATTTTAGGCGCCAAAAGCAGCATATGGGCGGCAAAAAAAAGTATTAGCGCCAATTTTTTTTTATTTCTTTAAATATTTATTTTAGACATCCAAAAAAACAAAATCGTTTCTTGCATCTGGTCGATTCTTCACTGCATCTGGTTGATTCAATCTTCAATACAAGTAAGTTCTCTTCACTGCTTTCAATCGTGATTCAATACAAGTGTGTCTGAAAATTTATGATAAATTGCATTAAAAACTGCCTTGAATTTTTGACTGAAAATTTATGATAAATTTTCATAAATTTTATTTTCTAAGGCATTTTCTATAAAGCAATTTAATTAAAATAATTTTTTTCCAAGCTGACCCCAGCCAGGGGCTCTGCCCCTTGGACCCCGCCAGGGGCTGCCGCCCCTTGGACCCTGCTCCCAGGGGCGCTGCCCCCTGGAACCCCCGTAGAGTCCGCCCGTACACTTCGAATAATAATACAAGTAAGTTCTCTTCACTGCTTTCTTATTGCTGCTGTTAATATGTTGTGTGCTGCTGCTGTTAATATGTTAATATGTTGCTGTTAATTATATTGCTCTTTAAGTTATCTCTTTCATATCATAGAATTATATTGCTGCTGTTACTTGTTTTCAGCAAATTTTGCTCAAGAAGCAACGATATTTGTTACTTGTTTAAGTTATCTCTTTCTCAAGCTTTTAATACTTTTAATCTTGCTGTTAATTATATTGCTGCTGTTAATATGTTGTGTGCTGCTGCTGTTAATATGTTAATTACATTGTGTATTTGCATGCTCTGTTTTGGTTTGAAATATGTTATGTACTTCACTAGTAAATGACTGATTATACATGTTAATTATAAGTATTTGATGAAATTTGAATCTTCTTTTATGTTTTTAACTGCTGATTTGATGAGAAAAGTCATTTTTTGATGTTAAGTATTTATTATTTTATGATATATATAATTTTAATATTTATTTATTAATACCGCCTCTGACTTACGCCTCGTTCCGCCTCAATACTTACGCCTCGCGCCTCGAAGGGAAAACGCCTCGATACTCGTTTCCGTTTTTTTAAACCTTGAGGATAGGTTAGTTAAAGCCTACGTGGTAGGGGTTATTACACTTTATAGTTAAACCACAACATATAGCCTTAGGTTAGCAAATAAGACCAGATTTTATTGCATTTGAACATACTTATTGTCTATGTATGTAGTTAATATCACGAATCATGATATATCAGTGATATATCGGTTATCAGTCCCTTGCCGAGATATCGGTGCAAAATATCGGTCAGAATATTGGTATCGATAATATCGGCGATATTGACCGATATTGGGGCGATATTTGACCAATATATCACTGATTTTCCCGATATCAGTACCTTTCTTCTTAGTTTTACCATTCGTCTTTCTTGTTATTGCTACTATTAGTGTTTTAAGTTTTAATTGTTAGTTGCTACTGTTAAATGTTAGTGTTTTAAGTCTTAGTCAGTTCCTACTTGCTGCAATTGTTAGTGTTTTGCAAGTTGCAAAATGTTAATTTGTTAATGGTAGGAGAGTATACTGAATTGTTGTGTTAAATTGTTATATATATAAATTCAGCATGATATTAAAATTACCGATATCCCACCGCAATGGTCGATATCTCAAATATCGGTCCTTGACTGATATCAAATATTTTACCGCATTACCTACTTAGGGGCTGTTTGGTAGCCTCTTAATGACCATTCAGATGCTACCTCTTAATGGTTTAAAACCTCTGAATGAATAAGAGGTAACCTCAAGTCTGAATGGTTAAGAGGTAACCTCTGAATGGTAAATCATCACATGTCACATTCTTCTACCTTCTCATTGGTAAAATTCTTAATGGTTTCATTAAGAGGTAGCCTCTTAATGACCATTCAGAGGCTACCAAACAGCCCCTTAGCTTATTGTACACACACACACACCATACGGACTAAGACTTACATATCTAGCTAGATTTTATATGCGGTGCCTAATGCATCTTGTTGCTTGTTTGTGCAGATAGATAAGGCCAACATTCAAAAGAAGAAGGAAGAAGAAAAGGTGTGACTTAAATTATTTGTTTTGTTTTTTCATGTTTATTATATATCTTGTGCCTAGATTTAGGTTTGTGAATTGTGAAATGAGCAGGCGCTCAAGGAGCTTAGAGCCAAAGCTCAAAAGGGAGCTTTGGGAGGTACCGGTCTGAAGAAAAGCGGCAAGAAATGAGGCCTACAATGATAAAGTTATCACATGTTCTAAATTACTAATGAATTGCTGCTGCACCTACTATATTTATGGTTACGTGGTTTGCTATTTTATGTATCAAGTCTTTTGTGATTGTTCTTGTGTAGATCTCAAGAGGAACAATCATACTGACATTTGATATTGTTGATTTATGGGGTGTAATGATGTAGTGAAGTTATTATGGTTTTGGGTCGGGTTAACGGTTGATCTTGCCCAATATTTACTTATGCAAATGCATCAACAAATTATCCGTGATCAAATAAAAAATAATCTGGACAGAAATTGAAGTAAGCTGAGTTTTTTTTAATGGTGTTGGTGAAAAAAATATTTACTACATTAGCCTCAAGTACTTTCTAGAACTTTGTGATGTCACAACTGATATAAACTTTGAATTAACTTTTATCAAATACGCTAACAGATAGGTCTGTCCAAAAAGCTCGGAGCTCGGTCGAAGCTCGCTCGGATTTAGCTTGGAAAAAGCTCGCTCGATATGGCTCGGTTTGAAACTGAGCCGAGCTCGGCTCGGTAAGAAAGTGAGCCTAGCTCGGTTCATAACGAGCCAAATTGGCTCGGTTTGACTCTCTTTTTATCTCGGCTCGGCTTAGTTCGGATTATTTTACTTTTAATGTTTTTATTTTTATATACTTTATAATATATTTACAAAAAAAAACTTATTATTATTTACATGAGTGTAATTGTATATCAACGACATGTTTGAAGATGGATTACCATTCTAATAAACTTATATTGTATTTCGTTAAAATTTGAAACTTATTTTGTATTGTTGAACTTGATTTTCGCTTGTAATGTATAAGGTTGAACTCATTTTGAATATGCTCTTTTAAACTATCGAATAATATTTTAGATTATTGAACTTTGAGAGCTATGTATTAAATTTATTTTTAAATTCGAGCCAAACTAAGCCGAGCCGAGCCAACTCTGTTTAAAACCAAGCCGAGCCCGAGTTTTGATTTGCAGCTTGGTTTTAAATCCAAGCCGAGCCAAGCCGGCTCGGTTTATAATCGAGCCGAGCCCGAGCTTGCCCTAGCTCGGCTCGGCTCATGAACAGCCCTACAAACAGATTAATTTGCTATCATCAATTTTATATTTTTACTATATATAACAAAAGCATTCAGCAACACTAAAATAAAAATTTGACTAAATTGCATAAATCAACCTTTATGTTATATCTAAACTGCACTTCATACCTTTCACTATGAAATCGGCAAAAACCAACCTTTATGTTCATGTTTTGTAACGTTCTATAACCTTTACAACTAACGTCGTCCAAAAACTCAGTTAAGTTACCTCACATGCTTTGCATGTGAGGGTACTATAGTCTTTGATTACATAAAGATTGATTTGTGCAAAAGATTATTTATAACATAAAGGTTGATTTTTGCAAAAAAAATGTTATTATATATGTAGTAATTTTTTTTGCAAAAACATTATTATTTGTTAATGATTATATATTTTTATATATAAAAAATTAGTTTTAAATTTAATTTATAAAAATTTTGATTTAAATTTTTTTTTATAAATTAAATAACAATGACAAGTGACGTGTGTGCAGGTGTGTATGATTTTAAGGTATATTTTAAGCAGTTTTTACTCGCGAATCAAGCTTTAAATTTATAAAACACGATATAATAGTATCACTCTACACACGTTAGAGCAAGTGCACCTATCGCGGACGTAGTATAGTGATGGCAAGATACCGAGGTCGTCCAAGAACACAAGAGCAAGTATAGTGAACCTGGTGGGCACGACCCCGTGCCAAAGCTTCTGTTTTTCTTACTTTTGTTGGTTTGGATGTGGATGGGGGCTCGGCGAGTCGTGTCAATCCTTCTTCTTTGTATTTATGTTGGTTTCTGCTGTTAATTTGTTCCTTTTGTTCTTTTAAGCTCTTTTGATCTTGTAAATTAAAAGTAAACAAAGAAACATATTTTTTCCAACATTAGTATCGAAAAAGGTTGATTTTACACCTTGTTTGATATAATTTATATGTTGTATTTTATACACATCAACAATGTCACACCCCGACCGGCAGCGGAATGGTACGGGGCATGATGATTCCCCAAAGCTTATGGCACTATTAAACTTTCATAATTAAACATACCATGATTAATGTCACACTATTCATATAAGTTTCAAATTTTCAAATGATACATCAACTTGTCCTTTTAATTACTAAGGCAAAGTTCCTACGTGATCCTGATCCAGTCCAGTCTTCAATTCTCTACACCTGTATCATGTGTAAAATAGTATTTTTGGGTCAACTACAAGAGCTGGCAAGTAAACCCTGGTTATGTAAAATAGGTTTACCATTTAAAATTTAGAAATAAAAGTAATATGTTTTACCTTTTTAATTTCAAATATTAATTAAATATTAAACATGCAATCAATCATATGGAAGCAATGCACAAGTACAATGAACATAACATAGTAACTGAGTAATGATTAATACTAACACCGCCACCAAAAGTGATTAGGGTTGTGATGTTTAAGTCGTAATGGATAACTCGTTAAAATTTTAAACATATTACCAAAAATCACATCATTACACTTGTGTTCGAAATTTCAAAACATTCTTTATTTGATTTAATTAGTTCAAAGAAACTCAAAATGTTTCATTCAAAGTAGATTCATCGCATAAAAACGTTGTCGTGCTGCAGACCGCGTCATGGTTGTCTTGAAATCGGGGGAGTGCTCGTACGCATGCCATATAGTTATCTTGATCATCTGGTTTTGCTAGTACGGCTCTACTGTAAGGAACGAGTAGGGTGTCATACGGTACGGTCGATTGATCCATCGATGGAGTGTCTAGTTAGACACACGGTCAGATCGTAAGGTGGGTGTTTGGTTTCTCAAATGGGGAGTCACGGATTTGTGAAATCATGGAATTTAGGGAAAATCCCATAATTCAAGAATACAAATCACATGAAATATTATGGAGTATCAAAGGGTAGCAAAAGTCGAACCCTTCGACAAGGTATAACAGATAGGGTGATTTGTTTTAACATCATTAGAATCTTGTGGAATATTATAGATTTATTCTGATGGCTTATATACAAAACGATATAATAACCACATGGAATATGATAAATAATAAAACATATGATAAAATATTATTTCATCATAAAATATTGAAAATCATAGGTTTGGCATATCATAGGGTTTAGTATGACTTCCGTGCGTCACTTTCGTAATTACGTGTGCACCCGCAATTACCGAGCTTTCGCATGGTCCTCATATGTCTACCCATTAACGTACAACTTAACCCGAAGAAAATCGTGAATAAATAAATGACTCTAGTTTTGGGGTGTTTTAAAACGATGTTTAGGATAGTATCCATGAATTAACACGGACACGTTTGACATATCAAAGGGTTGTTTATTCACATGAAGTTTGGTGTGACTTGCTTTGGCCTAATAGGTATCGGTACTCTCATCGTTAGTCCCCAGGTAGGCAAACTGGTCCATTAATTGGATTTATACGAATGCCAGCCTAGACAAAACGTCCTGATTACCGGTACGTAACCCTTCCAGTTAATACATGTCCGTCACAAGAACTCAATTTGACGAGATTGAAAAATTTAAATGAAATTTGAAATATCAAAATGAAATAGAAATAGAATCAAGTATAATTGACATGAATTGAATGTTGAATTGACTTAGACTTTGTATGAATAAAAATATGAATGGAGTAATTAGAAACTTAATGTTTATATTGTATAGTGTGTGAAGTGTGGATTTCAAGCATCATCAGTTCCCCAACTTGTTTCAGCTGCCAGAACTCGTCCTCAAGTTTCTGCTGCTCATGAGGGGGGCATAATTCAAGCATCATCAGTTCCCTAACCTCGGGCCATGGTTGTAACATTTGTGCTCTTTAAACGATGTACAACAAAATCAATTATAAATGAAAAGATGTGTTTTGGTTTCGATGTTTGTTTGTTTGTGTTTGACGATTTCACGTTTTGATTCTAGTTCGATTTCAAGCTTTTAATCGCATTCTGGAGAGTTATACGCAAACTGTTACGTAAACGTAATCAATTTAACACAACAAACACTCTGGAATACTGACATAAGCTTAATATACCTTAAATAACCTCTACATAACTTAGGAATAAGTTTTAATGTAAGACCCTAATTCGTATTAGACATAAAGTCGCAGCGGAAATTCGTGTCATAAAATTTCTTTTACAAAACAAAAGCATAACTCCCGTTTACTAAAGTACATGCTCGATTATTCCCGTACAATCTACCTTGTGACTCGGTCCTCGATCTCTATTCCTTGTGATAATCACCCGCAATCTGTATAACCTGCACTCACCCCATTCATTCATAACATTAGCACACTTATATGAATAAGATTCATTCACGTATACTTCACATTTCGTCATTTTTCAAACTTTAGGCATTTCATCTGCGTATCCATTTCCTGGTGAGGCTTCAATAATGTACCTGCATTACTTTTCATTCTCAAGGTACACCATTAATAACGTTAACACTCAATGTGTCTAAGTCATGCATACATACGTACTTACATACAAACATACATACACATCTACATACATTCATCCTTTCCTACAGCTTTACATACGTGCATATACTCATACATGTCTTTATACACATCCACATACGTACATACCTTTCCTACATCATCGCATACATGCATACACTTGTACATACCTTTATACATACATACATACACATCTACATACATACATACCTTTCCTAACATCATCACATACATGCATATACTCGTACATACCTTTATACATACATACATACATACACATCTACGTACATACATAACTTTCCTACAACTTTACGTACGTGCATACACTCATACATGTCTTTATACGTACATACATACACATCCACCTACGTACATACCTTTCCTAACATCATCACATACATGCATATACTCGTACTTACCTTTACACATACATACATACACATCTACGTACATACATAACTTTCCTACAACTTTACATACGTGCATACACTCGTACATACCTTTATACATACATACATACACATCCACATACGTACCTACCTTAACAAACACGTATTAGATCACGCGTACCTCTTACATAATCATACATTATTTACATGGGTCTTAGACTTAGCTTTATAGCCCATAAACATCTAAGGAACCATCAAAATCATGTTTGGAAAGTCCGCCGTAGTCCACGGGTATCAAACCGAAGCCTACGGTACATAATTCAACTTACAAACAAGATTTTAGCTTTTGGGACTTGGGGAGGTCGTCGGCGACGGCCCTAGGGCCCGTCGGCGACGGCCCGTAGTTTTTCCCGTCGCCAAAACCCCGTAGACAGGAAGATAACCCGTCGGAGAAAATCTGACTTTCCCTTGCCCGTCGGCGACGGCCTCTCTAAAATGCATTTTCCTGCAGATTCGTTTCGTCGTCCGTACGCACTAAAACGCGCGTAACTTTTGAACCGTTTACCCGTTTAACCTCCCGTTTCTTCCTACATGCTTGTAAATTCACATTCTATCATATGAACTTAAAATCCCACATCCGGATTAAGGAAATTCCTAACTTATGCGCTTACGCCTATAATTTCATTTTCGGACAATTTTACCCATTCTTGTTTTCATCACACAACTCATATGTTTTAGCCCAAAACTTGCATGAACATTACTACCATGATACTTTTACATTGTCCGGAGTTTCGTACTTGGGGTTTACACTCCCGATCCCCATTATGCGTTATATTATACCGTAACCCTTTTCCTACTCTTCATTCCGATATAACAACAAATCTCATCTTTGACTTGTTATATGTACTTAACGAAAGTCATCGCTTTCATACCATCCATCCTCATTTGTCCTCAATTATCATACCTTAATTAACTAACACATATCTTTACGTAAACAACTAAGAAGTGATTACGGGAATCACTTACCTCATGCATCCGTGTTCACATCCGCTTCCTCGCCTCTTCTTGACCCTTTAGCCTTTCGCGCTTGAGTCCGTCTCGACATGATTCCTATACTTTCATATCATCGCAATTACATTCTTGTTAGCATACCCATTGCACATGTTAACGATCATACACTTACATCTTTTACATTTGACTTTAAATTAGTCAATTCCAACAAGCATAACACATGTGACCAATTTCACATTCTTACAAGCTCATGTAATTCATCATATCCTTCCATTTAAAACGTATCGTTATAACATGTACCATACGACTTCCTATAACCATATTTTTACGACAATGAGTCAAATCATGCTTCTTGTTCATAGTTGACTTTCAGAAAGTCAACAATTCATTTTATTTAACTTTCGACTTATCATTTTATACCCGTATCATCATGATAAGCTATACGGACGACACTATATCCATTTTATCATACACGTGGTGTGCGTACTACCTTCTAAGCATAACATACAACTAATTCATGCACAATCTTCTAATTTCATACATAATTCATCAATTTCTTCCTTCTAATCAACACGAATCATACATGTATAATCATCAAACATATAATCATCATATTTCTTCCAATCCTTCTAACAAGAATCCATCATACATAACATGATACATCAATCTTTCAACAAGAATTGGACATAGGTGATGAGTCTAGTCATCTTCATCACCATAACTAATGGGTTTATCATCTAAACATCAAATTATCACAAATCATTCATAATCCATGTTCTATATGGTGATTATAACACATACCAATGCTTAATTTCACTTAAACTCATGGATTAGAACATAACCCACTTTTCACATGATCACCAATCTTAGATTTTAGACATACCTTATGATCCCCTCGTGTTGGAGATCATTAATCCATGCTCGGTTATGGATTTGAGCTTCATCTTGCCTTCCGATTGAGCATAAAGATGGAACTAGGGTTTGAGGCTCCATGGAGCTCTCTCTCTCGAACACACGTATGTGTGTGTTTGTGTGTGTTTAGATATTTAATAACCACACTTTCATTTGTTCCACTTTAGCCCCTCGGGTTTGCCTTTAAAACATAACCGGTACTACCTTCGTCATTTAATACTTTTAACCATACTCTTGACCAGGTTAAATAGCCTAGTTATTTATTTCATGACGTGTCACATAGGAACACGCGACAAATATTAACATTCAAATTTTGGGGCGTTACAAGTCTACCACCCTTATTTGAGGTTTCGTCCCCGAAACCTTTGTTACCTTTATTCAACACTCATTATTCCTTCTCTACATCCACTCGACACAACCACGAGCTCATCACAATGACTATCATCCAATTTCAAGACCCATGCCATAATTCTTATTAATGTTTCTTTCATGTTTATTTCATTATTCATATCATTGACTTCTTCCTAACAATTCCATACCTTCCTTATCATACTTTCGCATATCACTTTCATTTCCTTGACCTGTCAATAACGGTTCCATATACATACTTCTCTGACCTGTAATCACACGTACCTATGTACTTAACTCTAACTTGATCATCCTTCTACGTTTTCTACAATTACTTATACTATGCATACCTTTACATTACCTTTAAATCACCTCGTTCATTTCGCATTATTATTACTTTTACTTCATGCATTACTTAATTTACACATACACATGTGTCATACTAGTTCATATCTATCCAATCATGAGTTAAACATTTTTACTAACCTCTTTTCATTTCGCAAACCAACGATCTGTAACCCAGATCGATCATCTTCTCCTTGAGTGCTAGCCATAATAGGCCAGGCTTCATTCATCCGTGTAATGAGTTTTCGCTCGTGCACACCCTTTCACCAATACGATTGGTTTCATCACATCAATAATCCAACATTATCACCAACAACGTCAGCTGTTAGCATATGTCATTCAAACATTCCTTACACTAGGTGATAAACCACCTATAACTCTTCTACAATTTCCTACATACATGCTATAACACATTCCATACGTCATTTCTTACATACAATTCTTTTACTCTAGTTACTTATTTCGTCACCCTTGCGGTTTGACCCTTCAATTCCATCTGACATTTCTTACTTATCATAGATGCATCGAGGTACACATTCGTGCTTCTTTCCATTCATGCTTACTTGCAAAGACATTCGTTACATTATTCCGGTACTCATGACCAAGCTTACCCTTCCTATTCATACTTAACTTATTGCCCGGGTCGTAGCCCGCCCTACATTATGACTCCCATTAGTCGATTACTAACACATCTAACCCTCACGGGTTCAAACATTCCATTCATGCCTTTCATCCTTGAATCCATCTCACGGATTCAAACATATTATTCATGCCTTTCATCCTTGAATCCATCTCACGGATTCAAACATATCATTCATGCCTTTCATCCTTGAATCCATCTCACGGATTCAAACATATCATTCATGCCTTTCATACTTGAATCCGTCTCGCGGATCCAATCATTTCATTCATACATTTCATTCCATGAATCCATCTTGTGGATTCAAACATTTCATTCATACCTTTCCTTCCTTGAATCCGTCTCGCGAATTCAATCATTTCATTCATACATTTCATTCCATGAACCCATCTTGTGGATTCAAACATTTCATTCATACCTTTCCTTCCTTGAATCCGTCTCGCGAATTCAATCATTTCATTCATACATTTCATTCCATGAATCCATCTTGTGGATTCAAACATTTCATTCATACCTTTCCTTCCTTGAATCCGCCTCACGGATTCAATCATTTCATTCATACATTTCATTCCATGAATCCATCTTGTGGATTCAAACATTTCATTCATACCTTTCCTTCCTTGAATCCGCCTCACGGATTCAATCATTTCATTCATACATTTCATTCCTACATAGTACTCTCAATTTCCCGAGAGTCTTAATTCCCATTTCCCCCACACGCCCGCCTGCTACCCAGCTCTACCGGACATACCTGTAACAATTATCATAATCTCACAAACGTCATACGTTTCTCGTGTACTGGCCAGGTACACAATCCACATAGTAGTTTCGTGCCTTCATGTAATTGTCACCTTATGTCCGTAGACTTAGGTTTCGGCGCGTGTATCCCTTTCAGTACCTCATTACATACAATCCTTGTCTTTCATTTTAAACTTTTCCTTCCCTTAACGAGTTTTACCATTACTTACGCCCACTTTTTAACTTTACATACCTGGGGCTCATTTGCCTATTTGCCTCTTGACGGTTCTAGCTATTCATCTTAAACTGCATTCACGGATCATCCTCTTGAAACACCTATACTTACCTTGCACATTCAAAACCGTCAGTATCTTTATACGTATACATAAGTACATTAGCTTCTATCTCTGGATCTTGATCGAGTCTTAGATTGTACGGGTTTCTTATCTCAAGAGCACACAAGTTTGAGTTCAAGTACTTACTTTCTCGTACTTGATTCCCTCAAACCAGGGCTCTGATACCAACTTGTAAGACCCTAATTCGTATTAGACATAAAGTCGCAGCGGAAATTCGTGCCATAAAATTTCTTTTACAAAACAAAAGCATAACTCTCGTTTACTAAAGTACATGCTCGATTATTCCCGTACAATCTACCTTGTGACTCGGTCCTCGATCTCTATTCCTTGTGATAATTACCCGCAATCTGTATAACCTGCACTCACCCCATTCATTCATAACATTAGCACACTTATATGAATAAGATTCATTCACGTATACTTCACATTTCGTCATTTTTCAAACTTTAGGCATTTCATCTGCGTATCCATTTCCTGGTGAGGCTTCAATAATGTACCTGCATTACTTTTCATTCTCAAGGTACACCATTAATAACGTTAACACTCAATGTGTCTAAGTCATGCATACATACGTACTTACATACAAACATACATACACATCTACATACATTCATCCTTTCCTACAGCTTTACATACGTGCATATACTCATACATGTCTTTATACACATCCACATACGTACATACCTTTCCTACATCATCGCATACATGCATACACTTGTACATACCTTTATACATACATACATACATACATACACATCTACATACATACATACCTTTCCTAACATCATCACATACATGCATATACTCGTACATACCTTTATACATACATACATACATACACATCTACGTACATACATAACTTTCCTACAACTTTACGTACGTGCATACACTCATACATGTCTTTATACGTACATACATACACATCCACCTACGTACATACCTTTCCTAACATCATCACATACATGCATATACTCGTACTTACCTTTACACATACATACATACACATCTACGTACATACATAACTTTCCTACAACTTTACATACGTGCATACACTCGTACATACCTTTATACATACATACATACACATCCACATACGTACCTACCTTAACAAACACGTATTAGATCACGCGTACCTCTTACATAATCATACATTATTTACATGGGTCTTAGACTTAGCTTTATAGCCCATAAACATCTAAGGAACCATCAAAATCATGTTTGGAAAGTCCGCCGTAGTCCACGGGTATCAAACCGAAGCCTACGGTACATAATTCAACTTACAAACAAGATTTTAGCTTTTGGGACTTGGGGAGGTCGTCGGCGACGGCCCTAGGGCCCGTCGGCGACGGCCCGTAGTTTTTCCCGTCGCCAAAACCCCGTAGACAGGAAGATAACCCGTCGGAGAAAATCTGACTTTCCCTTGCCCGTCGGCGACGGCCTCTCTAAAATGCATTTTCCTGCAGATTCGTTTCGTCGTCCGTACGCACTAAAACGCGCGTAACTTTTGAACCGTTTACCCGTTTAACCTCCCGTTTCTTCCTACATGCTTGTAAATTCACATTCTATCATATGAACTTAAAATCCCACATCCGGATTAAGGAAATTCCTAACTTATGCGCTTACGCCTATAATTTCATTTTCGGACAATTTTACCCATTCTTGTTTTCATCACACAACTCATATGTTTTAGCCCAAAACTTGCATGAACATTACTACCATGATACTTTTACATTGTCCGGAGTTTCGTACTTGGGGTTTACACTCCCGATCCCCATTATGCGTTATATTATACCGTAACCCTTTTCCTACTCTTCATTCCGATATAACAACAAATCTCATCTTTGACTTGTTATATGTACTTAACGAAAGTCATCGCTTTCATACCATCCATCCTCATTTGTCCTCAATTATCATACCTTAATTAACTAACACATATCTTTACGTAAACAACTAAGAAGTGATTACGGGAATCACTTACCTCATGCATCCGTGTTCACATCCGCTTCCTCGCCTCTTCTTGACCCTTTAGCCTTTCGCGCTTGAGTCCGTCTCGACATGATTCCTATACTTTCATATCATCGCAATTACATTCTTGTTAGCATACCCATTGCACATGTTAACGATCATACACTTACATCTTTTACATTTGACTTTAAATTAGTCAATTCCAACAAGCATAACACATGTGACCAATTTCACATTCTTACAAGCTCATGTAATTCATCATATCCTTCCATTTAAAACGTATCGTTATAACATGTACCATACGACTTCCTATAACCATATTTTTACGACAATGAGTCAAATCATGCTTCTTGTTCATAGTTGACTTTCAGAAAGTCAACAATTCATTTTATTTAACTTTCGACTTATCATTTTATACCCGTATCATCATGATAAGCTATACGGACGACACTATATCCATTTTATCATACACGTGGTGTGCGTACTACCTTCTAAGCATAACATACAACTAATTCATGCACAATCTTCTAATTTCATACATAATTCATCAATTTCTTCCTTCTAATCAACACGAATCATACATGTATAATCATCAAACATATAATCATCATATTTCTTCCAATCCTTCTAACAAGAATCCATCATACATAACATGATACATCAATCTTTCAACAAGAATTGGACATAGGTGATGAGTCTAGTCATCTTCATCACCATAACTAATGGGTTTATCATCTAAACATCAAATTATCACAAATCATTCATAATCCATGTTCTATATGGTGATTATAACACATACCAATGCTTAATTTCACTTAAACTCATGGATTAGAACATAACCCACTTTTCACATGATCACCAATCTTAGATTTTAGACATACCTTATGATCCCCTCGTGTTGGAGATCATTAATCCATGCTCGGTTATGGATTTGAGCTTCATCTTGCCTTCCGATTGAGCATAAAGATGGAACTAGGGTTTGAGGCTCCATGGAGCTCTCTCTCTCGAACACACGTATGTGTGTGTTTGTGTGTGTTTAGATATTTAATAACCACACTTTCATTTGTTCCACTTTAGCCCCTCGGGTTTGCCTTTAAAACATAACCGGTACTACCTTCGTCATTTAATACTTTTAACCATACTCTTGACCAGGTTAAATAGCCTAGTTATTTATTTCATGACGTGTCACATAGGAACACGCGACAAATATTAACATTCAAATTTTGGGGCGTTACATTTAAAGGGTTCGGTATGGAAAAAACAAGTTTATTCGCTCGCAGGGACTATTTGCGACAAACTACGAAAGTCTGCCGATTCATATAGAAACACACATTTCGGAACATGATCATAAGCTAAACATGCCCTAAATATCCTTTACATAGCTTAGAAATAAGTTTTGAGGGGTTCGGTAAGCGAAAATACGCTTATTTGATCACAGGGACTAAAAGCGTCAAAACTGCGAAAGTATGCCTTTACGTGCATATCTTGCGTTCTGACCATATCCGGGCATCCAAATTTTTTTTGTAATCATTAAAATATTGTATTTTAGTGATAGGAATGCAAAAACTTCATTCGTTTCGCAATTTGGGTCCATACGGACCGTATGGAGGACCCCTTGCGGTCCGTAAAGCCTACCCAATTCAACAGATTCAATGAATCTGCAAAACAACCTGCTCATATGGTTTTAATCCTTGGTTTTTGCAATCTATGAGCTGGTTTGTGTGTTTAGCAAGTTGCCCAATCATTGTTTAACAAGTGTAAGGTCAAGATCAAGCCTAAAAACACATGGAATGATCTTATGGCTCCGTGATTTCTATAAATAGCCATGGGTTTCAACCTCCATTCCTTGCTCATTTGCTCTTTATCTCATATCTGCTATAAGTTGAAGCTCTCACACTTGTTGAAGGCTTCATACCTGAGTTTTCTTTGTTTTCTTCCAAGCTTGGGCCCTTTGTAAGTGTTCCTTCATGCTTGGTTATGATTTTCAAGCAAGAAAGTCAAACATTGTTTGACTTTCAGCTTTGACCATGAATTGGTTAAGACAAAGTTCGCTTGAACTTTGCAACGTGAGCGTAATCACGATGGCTATAGTCCCTTGTGACTATACCTACTGATTACCACGTTGATTAGTCGAAGTGACGAGTCAAAGTTTCGGTCAAAATGCGCGATTATGTGCATTTTGAGACGAAACTATTTTTGGGTATCAAAATACTTTGTTTTGATATCAAATCAGTTTTCTAACTTAGTTAAACATGTCTTAACATGTTTAACTCGTCACTTTTAGCTTAGTGCTTGTATAGGGTCGTAAGTCAAGCAGTCTGAACAACCGCTTAGACTTTCGAACCCGACCCGTTTGGTCGATCATTAGGATCCGACCAAACATATTTTGTGACCATAGTTGTATAGGGAATAACCTTCCGAGGTTATACCTTATGGTCACTTAGTTTGATCAAGCCGACCAGTAGTATGTTATGGTACCATAGGATCTGACAAATCCCGTTATCGGACTATCGCCATGGTTATGTATGGGGTAATGTGGGTAAAGACAGAACCTAATGATTGTTAACTTACCCTTTGGTGGTTTGTTAATACGAGTTGTACGATGGACGAGTCACACAGGTTTGAATGTATTCCACGAGACGACCAAAAGTTAGTTTTCACAATTAAAACACGAACGATTTAAACAATTGAACGAATTTAACGAATGGAACGATTTGAACGATTTGTACGATTGAACGATGGTTTATAACACGAATGAGTTAAACGATTTAAATGAACGATTGAGAACGAGTACAATTGAACGATTGGTTTTTGGTAAGTGATTAGATAACGAGACGGGTGTAACATGATAAAAGCATGGTAGATACGCCACTGGTACTTCTTATATATAAGTGCTTTTATCATATTACATTCCGTGGCGTTATTTAGTTCACTTGGATGAATGATTTCAAACGATGATACGCAACGATGTTTACTAAATGATATAAACCATACGAGTTTTATTACAAGAACGATGTACAATTTGGTTTACAAAAGCAAATGTTTTTGGGTCAAGATTCATGGCAACGAGGTTTTCATAAACATATAACCAACTTGTTTTAGTTGGTTAATCATATTGCAATACAAAACACTTTTCAATACATGGTTTTCAATTATCGACTCTTGTAGTCGTACGAAGGTATTGCAATGATTATATATGCCATGAATCTGACACACTCCCAAAACCTATGTGCTCGCCAGCATTTCTTTGCTGACTTTATTTTCACATATGTTTCAGGTGGTGTTGTTTGATGATATTGATGATGACTAGGATGCATGCTCACATAGGATCAGACGAGGCCTTAGTGACTTAATAACAATGATAGACAATATGTTCGTGTTTTGCTGTTAAATTCCAAGAACAATATAAATAACTATTTCAATAAAACGAAACTTTTAACCCATGTGTTGTGAAACAATGATTCTGTCGCTCCACTCCCCGACGTTTCCGCCGCGGTTTTGTTGTTTTAACGCGGTCGGGGTGTGACAATGGTAAAGCATAAGCCTCATCAATGGAGCGGATGTTTCTCTCATTGGTCCACCATTCCAGAGCTCGGCCTTGAAACACGCCGGTTGCACTCCTAGTCTTTAGATACTCAGGGCACTCACTGTTGATGAAAGTAACTTCGATGATGTCGAACCACTCCAGCATTGCAGTCACCCCATCACTGCCCGTGAAAGGCTTAGGGTTGCAAGAGACAAAGTGTTTGTAGTTGAAGCTTACAGGCTTATGTGGTTCATATGATAACCCAAGTCTCCAACGCGTTAACGTGCCTTTCCTACTTCGACGCATCGAAGAGGAGGTAAAAGAATCAAAACTTAAAAATACTCCCCAAGACTCAAGGAGAGGTGCGTTACCCCTATAGCGCTATAATTATTAAGGCGAGCTACACATAAGAATCAAACGTTCATATAGCATAAAGTCTCAAGTATCACAAGTATCATGTTTTCATGTTTAATGCGGATAGAGTAAGTTTCAAATAAGTTTTAAGTGTTAAGTGTCTTAATAAAGAATACATGTTGCATCCCAAAAGTGTTTAAAACAAAGAGGGATCGAGTATACTCATAGTGGGTGCTTAGAACCAAACACTGCCTAATTGGATCGAAGGGAGCGCTGGATCAGCCTACGTGCGGGGAACAGAGCATAAGTCCTCTAAGTGCTGACCCAGTCGGGAACAAAGTGTTGAATGGTGCGAAAATCGAGTTAAAGTATCAGACATGCTACTTGTATAACAACCCTCTTGAAATAATTCTGACACTCCTAAAATATTTAGAACACCCCTATAGGTCCCAAAATACACCCCGAATGCGGGAAACGGACCCGAAATACCTTCGTGCTTGGAGAAATAAAGAAAAACAAAATCAAGGAGGCGCTCGCGGGGCGCGAAGCCCTTAGCTACCTATGTCGTGGGCAGTGACAACTCAATTTCAGGCAAGCACCCGGTGCTGCCACGTGTCAATGACTCAGCAAACCCAAACTGCCCTATACTCTCTCACGGGCCGCGAAGCCTTATACGGAAACCTTAGTGGGGCGCGACAAAGTGCCTGATCAGCACTATAAATAGGATCGATCGGATTCATTCCAATTCGTTCAAACTTTTACTCTCTCTCGAAATACTGAATAGTATAAGTAATTCTTGGGTATAATACCCACTAAAATAGCGAATCTCTGCCTCGATGTAAGTATTATAACCCCAGTTACGTATTAGATACTCTGCCCGATTGATCTAGTGCTCCGTAACGGCTGTCGAGGTTCTGCCCGACGTAGTCGTTGGAGTTCTGTCTCGGGGAGGGTATAACTAATGTAAATTGGGTTATTATACTAACACGTGTGCATTGTTTAATTAATAGATTATAACCAGGAAGTCACAAGGAAAATACCTGAATTAACAATGTGAGTTTATCCTCTTTTCACAAATTGTTTTTACAAAAACCTCAATTGTTTTACATTATGATTAACAGTGATTGAGTATTTGTAATGTTATAATTATCGTCGGTATGTCGGGGTTTTGTATACAAAATTTGTTACTACACTGTGAGTAGTAACATGACTACCAGTCATTGATTGACAGTACCGTGGGTGGTAATTAAAGTAAGAATTGGAAACAAATGTAATTGCGCAATTGCCCTCAATCCTGAAAAATGATAAAACCTGTTTTGATTAAACTGGGATTCACTCACCAGTATTTCTTGCTGATAAAATGTTTTAAACACGTGTTTCAGGTAACTTAGTATGAATCCCATAAAAGCCAGCTGGGGAGCACTGAAGGCTTAGAAAAGTGGCTATAAAAGTTACCTAATTAAAAAGGAGAATTATTTTCAATAATTAGGGTTTATCCCTATAAGTATCTTACAAATGAAAAGTCGGGTTTTGTCCCAGTTGTTATTACAAATATATTATCAGAAAAACTTGGGTTTTACCCATGTGTTTATTATTTATAAAATAAGGTGTTTTACTCTCATAAAAAAATATTTCCTAACTACGGTCCTGATGAAATTTTCCGCTGCCAAATTGATAAACACCGATACCACCGAATGTGCGAAGCTCGCGGCCGCCCGCCTCCCGGGGCAAGGGGTCGGGGGTTGTGATAGAAGGTGGTATCAGAGCTATGCCACTAATTTAAGCCCTTTAGGTGTTCTTCCAATACCTAAACTTTAAACATTTGCATTAGGAAATTAATATCTTTTGTGTTATCCTGTGAACATGAAATCTTAATGTGTTTATTAGGATTTTTATATCATTTAATGAATTTTGAATTCCCAATATGTGTTACCCATATATGTATCTTACAGTTATGATATGCTTAATATTACTTATATACATAATTAAGATATTAATAATATTATGTCTTATTAAATCTTATGATATATTATATATATATCATATATTTTTATGAAAATAATTCAATATGACTTTTACATTAATATCTTAATATTAATATAAGATAACACAATTTGGGTATGATACTTCGAAAAATATCATAATATAAATATTAAAACAATATGTAGTATACCTAAAATGATTTTATGACATTTAAATTCCCAGGATATGTAATCCCTATTTGCATCTTACAATATTTTATATAAAAGGGATATATTCATAAATATAGTAAATTTAAATATAGCATACCCATATATTTATGTGAATACCATTTATAATAATATTATGATATAAGATAACACCCGTAAATATGGTATCACAAAAATATCATAATATAAAATATTATTCGAGGCAAGCAGGATATTTTATGATTTATGATATGATCCAAAAGTTTTATTCGATTTAAAAATATGTATTTGTCAAGGTTTTGATAAAACATATAATTATACTAACTTTGTTAAGAATATAATGTTTCAGCATTATTTAGATATGATAATTAAAATACTTTGTAAATCACTTTATAATTCCTTAATACTTCTTATCATATTATTAAATATGCAAATTTTTCATCAAAATTTGATCAGTTATATTTAGAAATTATGGTCAATATTGATTATAATTAACATGCTAGAAAAATTTTAATACACTAAACTAAAATATTATTAAATTCTATTTTAAATTAAAACCTAATAATAATAATAATAACCTTGGAAGAGTAAAATATTTTTAATAAACAAAAATAGAAATTTTGGCTCTTGAATAAAGTTATGTTAAAAGAGTTTTATAAAACATAATTCTTAATGAACAAGAATTTTTACAGTACATAATTCATAGTTTGACAATTCTAAAATTTAAGTACATATACATATACAATGGAAGATACAATTTTTTTCTGAAATAGCAATATGTACTACAAATTGGTGCTGTGTAATTAATTGATTTTAATACATAATACCTATATATCAATAGGAAATAGCCTAAACTTATTCCTTAAATTCTAGGTAAGTCAGATGTATGTATATTTTCTATAACTTGTATTAATATTATAAATAAATGATACTTCATTCACAAAGTAAAAACATGTACAAAAACATTTAGTACGGTATAACTATATGATTTAAAATATATGTACGTATATCTTAAGAGGAAACAATTTTTACCATTTGATAAAGCTTAATTTATTTCTTTAATGATAATTAGAATTATACGTATATATATATATATATATATATATATATATATATATACAAGAATAATACTCCATTACTTAATATATTAAAGATCGAATTTAGAAACATGAGACTTTGTAAATAAATATAATAAATTGAGAATTATAATCAAGTCCTAAATACGTTATCACCAAAAATGAGTCAGCCAGTCGGTTAAAGACTAAATTGTTCTAAAAGAATTCAGAAAGTTTATATCTTTATTAAATTTATTCCTTTTGATAAATTGCCTTTTTATTCCAAAATATCATGTTTAATAAATTTAATAGAAATTTATTTTGTTAATATAAAGGAATAAGCAAAAGCATGTGAATAAACAGTTATGTAATTGGATTCTTATGAATTGATATTATATGTTACAGGAAATTTTAAAAACTTTATATTTATATGTATGTATATGCAGTACGCAAATTTCCTTGATAATATATATACAATATAATAATCAAATATCTTCTGTAGAAAAACGAGCTTTTATATAATAGAAGAAATAAACCTACATGTGTACCCAAGATCTATTTTGATATCCACATTTAATTTAAAAGATACCTTAAGAATATTTGTACTAACACCACTTCTTGAAAAACAATAGTGGGTCAATGACGGAAAATCTCAGAATTTCATATAAAGCTCCTACCTTTATCTTCTAAATTCCTGTCCAGCTATGAGCTCTGAAAATATAATTAAATATAAACAATATAGAAGAAAAATTATTACAACAAAGGGAAAAATGACACATATAATATAATATATACACTTTCCTTATAAAATATATAGTGAAAGAAATGGTTAAAATATAATAAGAATGTATGAATATATCTATCAACGCGCAACACTGGTAGGTACGACTATGTTTGTACTAAACATGATATGAGCAACAAAATATGCCTGTATAATTGTATAATTTTGTGATAATTATATCTGAACATGTTTGTAAATCAGATGTCAACAGAAATAGCATGTGATCAAGAACTTCAGGCTAGTAATGAAAATACTTTGGATAAAAATACTAAAATATAATAGCTCAAGGAATATCGAATGCCATACCTTCGATCATTGACGCTATTAAAACCTTGATGCCTATAAACAAGAATCCTACTATATGCTGTAAGCATACCCATCACTCCAAACCTAGCTCTAACTCTAATGGAGGTCATGACATTCGTATCAAAATTCCATCTTCCAACCGAAAGAAAACCACAACCTATGGTTACTCCTATAAGGAATTCTACTCTAACAAATCCTCCAAGAGCAAAGGAATGGAACCAGAAACCGCACAGTCTACCTACAACAGCAAAAAGCACGCAAGAAAACGCCGTTCTAAGAAGACACTCTGTTGTAACTACTGCAAAAAGGCTGGGCATACAGAGGAAGAATGTAGAAGGAAAATGGAAACCAATGTATGTTATAAATATGGAGATCCAGGCCACTTCCGTCTCTACTGCCCAACACTATCTAAGGCACCCGACAACGAGGATAGAAATCTAGATGAAGCTAAGGAGAATGCATGAACACCGGAAACCACAATAACTTTTAAAATAAGCAACCTTACGTTTTATCTGTACTAAAGTATTAAGTTGACTTTTGATTTCGATCAAATTTTTATAATAAAGGTATTTATCTTTATTTCTCTATCACAAAGCTAACACTCATTTGTCTCATCTCTTGACTAGTTCATATGTTGCTTGTGCATTGCTTGCTATGCATGTGATGTTACTTCCAAAAGATCAATTATTCGCAAGTTCGAATAAAATATTCCGTTATATTCATTCTGATAATCTATATGATTACACAATGCTGACTTTTGATATCAAGTCAACAGATTTCTTAGAAACTCCAGTCCTTTTCAGAGTTACTTACCAGATTTTCATTGAAACCATTTCTTGTCAATACGTATATCCATTGGTGGAATATGTCCAAACCAAGCTCAATTGTTTGAACTTGTTCATAATATACATTCAATTCAAAATCCCATATGATGAATCGAGATCATCATATTCGAGGTAATCTCATTGTTTGAATCATAGTAAACTTGTTTAAAATCTTCAATTTTGATGTATCATTTGTTAAAACACTACACCTTGCGGTGGCGATTTCTTTAAAACTTAGACTCATTGCATTTTCACACCTGAGGTACGAATTTATCTATTTATTGATTCATTATCCTAAACCAGTCTTAATACAATTTTGTGTTAAGATGAAGATACCTAAATTATTATTCCAATGTACCTCTAACATTTCGTTCATCTTTGAATTTAATCCTGCAATTGGACATCCTATCTTTTGAATATCCAGATTCACTTCATTAAAACTTTCAGTCACTTTCGAGAATGGTGAATTTGTTTGGTCACCATAATCATTGAATTCTTTCAATCACTACAAACACCTTGCGGTGTCTGTATAAATTTGTATCCTGTACTAATAGTAAACCCTAATCACATCAATTCATACATCATTCGTTTGACTCATCATTCAAGTAATCTTGATACAATTATGTATTAAAACAATGATACACTAAATTCTATTATATTGTCCGGTGTATCTCTGCCATTTGAATCAATGTCACTGATTCCTGTTGTGATAATTGACAAATCATTTTTCATACTTCTATTTGAGATTATTGATTCAGAGTCTTCCTCAATTAACAAATAAAGTAAGTTTCTTTCCGGCATTGAATCCTATTGTTTCCAAAAAGCATTTACATTCGATTCTTATGTCCCGATTAATTTAGGAAACTCAGTCACCTTGATGATTGTATCAATTCATCTCGTTCAGTTAACATCAATTGGAAAATTTAAGTTTATCATTTATGTCCTTAGAAAAATATCACTAATGATTCGTCTGCATCATTCCTATCATTACCCTGACAATTGTTATTTCTTTAGATGGTCCAACATACCTGAAAATTTGACTTCCCTCTTTTTAACAAATCTGACTACCCCTTCCCATAGAAAAACTTTTAACAAAACCACTTGAAAGGTTTTCATCTGTTCTGATAATCTCATATTGCTTTAACTTAAATTATCTTGTCTATTGTTTCTTGCACTATCTCGAGTCCAGATAAGTTGCTTTTCTCCAAATTTCTGCCCAACAGACAGGAGCTCGGAACTTCCGTCCATTATATGCTTCCAAAGACGCTTTGACACTGTTTTTACTAACTACAAGACTTGATATAACTCCACGGGAATATAGAAACTCGAATCTCGAGGACGAGATTTAAAACAAGGTGGGGAGGATATAACAACCATCTTAAACTAATTCCGACACTCCTAAAATATTTAGAACACCCCTATACGTCCCAAAATACACCCAGAATGCGGGAAACGGACCCGAAATACCTTCGTGCTTGGAGAAATAAAGAAAAACAAAATCAAGGAGGCGCTCACGGGGCGCGAAGCCCTTGGCTACCTATGTCGCGGGTCGCGACAACTCAATATCAGGAAAGCACCCAGTGCTACCACGTGTCAATGACTCAGCAAACCCAAACTGCCCTATACTCTCTCACGGGCCGCGAAGCCTTATACAGAAACCTTCGCGGGGTGCGACAAAGTGCCTGATCAGCACTATAAATAGGATCGATCGTATTCATTCCAATTCGTTCAAACTTTTACTTTCTCTCTCACAATTCTGAATGGTATAAGTAATTCTCGGGTATAATACCCACTAAAATAGCGAAGCTCTGCCTCGATGTAAGTATTATAACCCCGGTTACGTATTAGATACGCTGCCCGATTGATCTAGTGCTCCGTAACGGCTGTCGAGGTTCTGCCCGACATAGTCGTTGGAGTTCTGTCTCGGGGAGGGTATAACTAATGTAAATTGTGTTATTATACTAACACATGTGCATTGTTTAATTAATAGATTATAACCAGGAAGTCACAAGGAAAATACCTGAATTAGCAATGTGATTTTATCCTCTTTTCACAAATTGTTTTTTTACAAAAACCTCAATTGTTTTACATTATGATTAACAGTGATTTAGTATTTGTAATGTTACAATTATTGTCGGTATGTTGGAAGTTTTGTATACAAAATTTGTTACTACACTGTGAGTAGTAACATGACCACCAGTCATTGATTGACAATACCGTGGGTGGTAATTAAAGTAAGAATTGGAAACAAATGCAATTGCGCGATCGCCCTCAATCCTGAAAAATGATAAAACCTGTTTTGATTAAACTGGGATTCACTCACTAGTATTTCTTGCTAATAAAATGTTTTAAACACGTGTTTCAGGTAACTTAGTATGAAGACCATAAAAGCCAGCTGGGGAGCACTGAAGGCTTAGAAAAGTGGCTATAAAAGTTACCTAATTAAAAAGGAGAATTGTTTTCAATAATTAGGGTTTATCCCTATAAGTATCTTACAAATAAAATGTCAGGTTTTGTCCCACTTGTTATTACAAATATATTATCAGAAAAACTTGGGTTTTACCCATGTGTTTATTATTTGTAAAATAAGGTGTTTTACTCTGATAAAAAAAATATTTCCTAACTACGGTCCTGATGAAATTTTCCGCTGCCAAATTGATAAACACCGATACCACCGAATATGCGAAGCTCGCGGTCGCCCGCCACCCTGGGCAAGGGGTCGGGGGTTGTGACAACATAAGCGGATGGTCATCCGGACGGATGACCATTCGAACGGATGGCCTCCATCCGATCAGATCGTCATTCGAGCGGATGACCATTCGAACGGATGGCCATTTGAACAGCGTGTAGATGTTTGTGAACTTGTTTAACTGTTTGATCATTGTGTCCTGTAAAAACAATAACAAGTGTTACTTTAATCAGATCATCCGGACGAATGGTCATCTGATCGGATGGCCATTCGACCAGATGGCCAGTGAGTGAAGTTTCATAAAATTTCTAAGTTTTGAGTTAACGGAGACGGTGTGACGACGTGTCAAACAACGAAAACCCACCCAGCTTGTTCGATCGGATGGGTATCACCCGCCTTTCAAACCGGCGAGCTGTTTCAGATGAAATTTCATGTTTGGACCCGTCAGTCGGCCCGGTTTCGGACTAAGGAATGAGTCGAGAGTCTGTTTGAGTCTGATTTCACCAATGTTCTGTATAAAAGTTGAAGGAAAGTTCAAAAATTAGTTGTAAAACGTGAAGATTTATCATATTTGACCGTCAGTTCTGGTGTAAAAGTGTGAGATTCCTTTGGATTTTGTTCCAAAGTTGTGAAAATCCATTAGTTCTAGCACCAATCTTGGTTAAACGGTGCTCCACCGCAGTTTGCATAAGCAACCGAATGGGAACCACCTTCGAGAGGTCCAAATCAGTTGGTTTTTGAGGAAAAGTTGAAGTGTTCGTGCGATTTTGATGAAGAATATGGTGTAGAAGTGATAAATGATGGAAGTTGTACATGGTTTTAGGAGAAATACTTACGGATTGGCCTTAAATCTCGATTAAAGTGACTGAGAGTGCGTGTGGTCGAATGGCAGAGTCAAAGGTGAGAATGAAGGGTTAAGTGCCCTATTTAAACCTGATAGTGACAGGGCTAGTAGGTGGAGAAGGGCAGGCGGTCGGTTGGCCTTCCGGTCGAATGGACATCCGGTCGGATGGTCATCCGATCGGATGTCCATTCAGACAACCGATTAGCTTTTGCTACTTTTACGACTTTGGTTCGTTTTACGAGTTAGATTAAGTGTTGCGTTGCGTATTATTGTGAGTAGTCATTACATAGGGAATTATTACATCATAAGTTTGCACAAGGAGTTTCCATGTTTCAAGTTTGCATTTAAGCTAGTTTCTCGTTCAATAAGCAGTATCAAGCATAACAAGTGTCAAGTTTCTAGTATCACAAGAGTGAAGATTTGAGTATCCCAAGAGTCAAGATTCACATTGTTTACATATAAAGCATCACAAGAGTCAAGTTTCACTTTGTTCATATATAAAGCATCACAAAGCATCATATAGAGTAAAAGTTTCACATTAGGATCAAATAGTCTCATTCTTATTATGATAGTTTGTCTCGAGAGTAAAAGTATCACAAGGTGGGAAGTATGACGAGACTTGCCAAGATAATAAAAGTATCAAAACACTGGGCGTTATAGTTTCCCCTCCTTTAGGAGATTTCGTCCCCGAAATCTAAGAGGAAGACTGCTCGAAGAGCTGTGGATACTTAGTTTTCATTTCACTCTCGAGTTCCCAAGTGAATTCGGCACCACGCTTTCCTTCCCATCGCACCGTAACTATGGAAATTTTGTGCGCCTTAACCGCTTGGTACCTCGGTCCATGATTTCGACCGGTTTCTCCACAAAATGAAGGGTCTCGTTTATTTGCAAGTCTTCGATGGGAACCTGAAGTTCCTCATCCGCTAGGCACTTTCTGAGGTTAGAAACATGGAATGTCGGGTGTACGTTGCTAAGCTCTTGAGGCAAATCGAGTCGGTAAGCCACCTTGTCGATCCTTTCGAGTATCTTGAAAGGATCCACGTAGCGAGGGGCAAGCTTTCCCTTTTTGCCAAAACGTATCACTCCTTTCCAAGGAGATACCTTGAGTAGAACGTAATCTCCAACATTGAATTCCAGAGGCTTACGCCTTTTATCAGCATAGCACTTTTCTCTGCTCCTATCCTTGATCAAGTTATCTCGGAGTTGAAGAATATTATCCGTCGTCTATTGAATGATCTCAAGGCCAGTAAGTTGCTTGTCACCAATCTCATGCCAACTGAGAGGAGATCGGCACTTGCAACCGTATAAAGCTTTGAAAGGAACCATCTGAATACTGGAATGATAACTTGTCACACCCTCAAAATCCACACGCGGAGTATTACCGCGAGGCGTGTGACGACCAGGATCTTAGCCACTAATTATTTTGAACCGTTTAGTTATTATTACAAATAATGGTATAATTAGCGACCAATTTTAAATTTTCCAAAACATAGTTTGAGTTTGCAGCGGAAAGGAGAGAAGAACACATCGTAATTTAAAACCACAAGTTGTTCATATGAAACTTACGAACCATGCACTCAATCCGATTGCAACGTCCGTCCAAAATTGTGCCGAGCAACCTGCAAAGCATGCAGTAGAGTGTCAACATAACGTTGGTGAGTTCACGTGTTTGTAGTTTTCCAGTTTTTAATTCCAAAAACTTGTTTTACCAGTTAATTTATCCGTTTACACATGCCATGGGGAGCTACCCCATAAGTGAGCGACTAAACTGTTTTTCCAATACCGAATACTTACTTAACCGTACGTTTCCGCAGTGCCCCGTTTGTCAATGTTCTATCATCATTGACGGTTTGCCTGAGTCTATTAGTTCACGCCCGTTCCCAGTAACAAGGGTCGGTGTGAGGCTGGTCGAACCTAAATAGCGCTATCAACTAATAACCCGTTCGCCTGGCCCCGGCGACTAAGCGGTATTAAATGGTAGGGACTTGAGTGATAGAGTTTCGTTTAGTGTTGCTCGTTGCATTCCGTATAAACAGTAATTAACTAAGAGTCCCGCATAAGTGGAGAAAAATAGTTTTGTATCCCTCACAAGGAGATAGCGTTGTTACCCGTATCCCACACAAGGAGATAGAAATACCGTATCCCGCACAAGGAGATAGTAAGCAATCCCAAACCAGGAAAAGTGTTTCGTTCCATTTCCCAACCACCGGGAACGCATGCTTTAAGTAAAAGTAGTGAACTCACCTTTTCTTTGCTCGGTAGTTAATTTACTCGTTTTACGTTGGCCAACCATACCCTATTATGGTTATTAATATTCATTAGGTTCGTATGCAAGTAGTGTGACGTATAATCCTACACGTAATCTAACACCTAGCATGCATGTTATACTAGCATATACTGTATTGGGCCTATCCTAGCATGTGGGCAGTTAAACAGTAACAGTTAGACAACAACAGTCGCACACAGCCCAAAACATAACATCACGTAGTGCGGCCCAATAATGAATTTAAGTAGTCCAGTCGAAACCGGGTAGTCTCGACTCGAGATCATGAAGTCTCGAGTCGCAACTAAGTGGTTTCGAGTCGCATGCAGAAGGTCTCGAGTGGTGCACTTTTGAGTCGCAACCTATGAGATCTCGAGTCCAACCTCGAGTCGTAATCACGCTGGTCTCGACTTCCGGAAGTGCATGCTCTGGTCTCGAGTTGTCAACTTTGATGATCGAGTTGCAACCGGGATGGTCTCGACTTGCATCCCAGCTGATGGTATCTTTCTAGAATACACAAAATAGTACTATCCAAATCTGATTTCATAACCATGTACTATCCAATCACATTTCACTAACATGTTTTCATGTATCGTGCACCCACAATTCAGATCAACGACATATTATTTCAAATATCTTTAGAACATTCAACAGTTCATCAAGATTTTCATCCTTTATTCAAAACAGATCTAACACAATATTTCAACACCAATATATTAGAGTTGCCTATCATTTCAGTCTATCATTATCCAAACATAAACATCATATAGAGGATGTAAGATCATTATTGCAAATCGTTTCGCACATGCTTCCACAACATACTTTATTTCACACCAAGAATTAACAAGCTTATACAAAGTCGGGGATCACAACAGCCACATATGTTTATCACCAAATTGTATTTAAAATGAACAACCATGTCTCATCCTATTCTTCAATTTTGACAGACCGACAACTCAATTCAACAAGCACAAGAACTTTAAATAAACATTAACAAACACTACTGATCAACTTCCATATTTTTAACAACTAAAAAGAAACTAGTGCACTCAAGATTTATGACACAATAATATTCAAACATAACACTAACCAAAAGGTGAAGAGCAGGTGGTAGTGTGTGCGACCCGAGACTGAGCCAGACTAGATCCGAAACCTCCAATCCTGCTGAGCCGAAACACGAAATGAAACCCGAACCAGAGCTGAACCCGAACTGAAAACAACCCAAAGTCGACTCAGAACTCTCGAACTCACGACTGACCTGACCCGAGACGAACATTTCCATCACCGCCACCGTCGCCGGTTCGTCTAACTGGTGCCGTTGATGTACACCATCCACCACCGTTAAGACTCTCATCATCCTCATCATTATCTGATCATCAACACACATCATCTCCGTGAACTCGTCGGCCAGAGCAGCCCTGCCGCCGCCGTGTGCGGCGGTTCTCTTGTCGACTCTCACTCCCCTCTCTCCTCCCGGTAACACTGTCTCGTCGTCTCTCCCTCGCTACCACGCCACCACAGACGGCGGTGGTGGTGATCAGTCATTCATCGTGTTTGGGGGGGGGTATAACTGAGGAGGAGTGTGCGTGTGGTGTGAGCTGCGAGAGAACAAGGGACTCCGGAAGCCCGTCTCCGGACCTGTGCCGGTCGCTGGTCACAAACGAGAGAGGGAAAAGGGGGCACGGTTAGAGATGGTGTGTGGCTGCAATTTTTGCAAAGGGATTTAGGGTTTTGAAGTTTTTAAATTACGAGGGGGGGATGGGGTGTTTAGATAAATATAAAAGGGTAGGGTTTTTACTTTTTAGGTTTAGGGAGTGGGGTTGGGCCTAGCCCAAGTGTAAGTGTGGATCCATAATACTTAACGTGTCTAGCTAAAATGAACAGGCCCGATGACAATTAACTAGATGCGTAAGTGTTTAAAACTCTCATCGCGGTTTATTATTATTTTCGAAAAGAATAATAAAAGAAATAATAATAATAATACCGATATTAATAGATATGCGCGTCACCAAAATACCCTTTTCTCGACAATCGAGAGTACAGGTTGTCACATTCTCCCCATGTTACAGGAATTTCGTCCTCGAAATTTATGCAAAGGTCATACGTTACGCTCTATATGTATACACAGACTCCATTACCATACGTAGATACAAGCAGTTTCACGAAAATCCACAAAACTAACACGTAAGTCACATAACACATAAAATCACATAGCACGAAAAATCACGTAGCACAAGATCCACGGAGTTTGTACGTATTTCTCATAGTATAGAATTTCACAAATTTAATTATAACATCCAAGAAATGCACAGGAAGACTCGAAGTGTCACATTATCCCCAAGTTCAAGAAATTTCATCCCGAAATTTAGCACGCAGCCACTGACAAGCTAGCGTGTTTAAACGTTTTCGTGGGGCGTCACATCATCCCCTGTTGGTTTGGAATTTCTTCCCGGAATTCAGCTGTAGCCTCAGTGCTGGAAGTAATGTTCGTAACAGCTGGGGATACATGCGCATCATCTGGTTTTCCCGTTCCCAGGTAAGCTCTGGGCCACGGCACGAGATCCAACGAACTCGGTCCGTTGGCATATTGTACCACGCTTGAGGGTTTTGATTTCTTGACCCCTGATCTCAATCGGTTCCTCAATGAAGCGTAGTTTGTTGTTGATCACGAGTTCCTAAAAAGGAACAACGAACGTTTAATCTGACAGACACTTCTTCAGATTAGGCACGTGAAAGACGCTGTGTACCGCATTCAGCTCTTCAGGCAGGTTTAGTCAGTATGCTACCTTACCGATCCTTTCGGTAACTTCGAATGGTCCAACGTATCGTGGATTAAGCTTGCCCTGTTTGCCAAAACGTAGCACACACTTCCAGGGTGAACCTTTTAGTAGAACCCAGTCTCCGACTAGGAATTCTGCGTAGCTTTTCTGACGGTCACGAGCTGCCGCCATGCGTTGTCTGTTCTGGGCAATCCTACCCGTTGTGTCAAGTGCAAGTTTTGGGCCGGTAATTTGTCTTCCGCCCCACACAGGGGTGATCGGCATTGGCGCCCGTGCAATGCCTCAAATGGTGCCACCTGAATGCTAGTGGGAAGAGATTTCTACAAAAGTCAAGTGTCTCTCGTTTTCCCAAAGTTGGTAACATATGCTCTCAGCATGCTTTCAAGGGTTTCGGAGTGTGCGTTCAATTTGACCACCCATCAGCGGGTGATAAACGATGTTCCTGCCTAACTGTGAGCCAAAGGAATTTGTGCACAGCCTGCGACGAATCGGATGCAAAACGTGAGTTTCGATCAAAAGTGGTAGAAGTTGGCACTTCGTGCCCAACATCTACTTCCATCAAGTGGATGGTTGTAAGTTCGAAAACTTGTCGGTTTCTTTGGTCGCATGCCGTTACTGGCAGACATTTCATCAATGCCTTGGACGGGATAGAATAAGATAGAAGCACCTCGTAGATCATCTTCCAATTGCTGGAGTTGCGGATATTTGAGCATCTCTCGAATGCTAGGTGATGCCCTTTCGAGTTCAAATCGTGAGGGGTTGCGTATATGGACGAGAAATGCGGGCTTCGCGATGCCCAAAGTCGCGTGTTGAAAACTTAGCGTAAGGAGGTTTGCGTCGTAGAAGTACCAGGGTAGAGCGTAGGAGTCGTCCTGATTCCCACTGGTTTTCAGAACAGGTTCGGACGTCGTCGAAAGAAACAAGTGTCGAACTTTGACAGGATGGAATAAGCTCGAGAGTTGTGACTAGGTGTTGATCGTATCGAGTTCGAATAACAGTTCTTGCAATACCTTTTTCCTTCGGGGTATACTTGGCTCGTTGCTCCAACGAGTGACGTTCGTAGAAAGTAATTCGTCCAAACGTAGAATTGTGCAGAATAGAGTAGGGTAAGAATCACGGGATTCGTGAAGCATAACGCGAGTAGTGAGAACATGCGAGACGGGTAGTCAAATCTGATGCGTTCAACTTGAGACAAAACATAAAGGCTTTGGGATCGGCAATAGGGATTTATCTGATGTCGATGAGGTAGTTGGTCGTACACAAGCGATGGGCGTTTAGAATACAGAACGTTGCTTGCTGTTAAGGGGTGTTACGTTGATGTGGTTAGCACAATAAGTAGCTAGAGAGGGATGATCGTCGTACAGATCTGTAGGTTTTAGGATCTACTAAGATGTCTGGCAGGATGTGATTCCTCAAACGGGTGGGAAATCAAGCTCGAGCGGACGGTTCAAGGTCGTGCGAATGAGTTCGGAGTAGCGCTTGCGTCGTCGAGGGGGGGGGGGGTTGGTGTGAAATTGCGAAAACAGGTTTTCGAGAAAGCGCGATTGAAGTAACACGTTGAATTTCAAGGGCTAAACAGTTTGTTGACTAAAGGTCGAGTTTGTTGAATTCACCAAACTGAAAAGAGGTCTGGTCAAGGTTTCTATACGAAGAAACGTGGACGTCGTGATAAAGAAACGCCGGAAGCGAGGATACTGCCCCTAAGCAATAATTGTTGGTTCGTACGAAAGCTAGCGAAATTATTCACAGAATCCGAAAAGTCGTCAAGGAATAACGGCTCTGGAAAATGAAGGATAAGGTAAGCACCTAGATCACCATGCTTGTCGGTGGGTTGACTGGTTTGTGTCTTCATCGTGTCACGCCTCCACATGTGCCGATTTGTGGAAAAGATTATCAATTTGCGGGGTTTTGGGGTGTGCTGAGGTGTAAGGTTGAACTAGAACAAGTTTTCACCTGGTAACGAGGAATGTGTGGAACTAGCTTCGTGATCGATGAGAATGCGATACGATCGTTGGTACAGCAATGAGGAGCATACACCGCGCAGGCTTCGTGTGTTTGAGATGTGCAATCAGAAACCCGAAAGGTGTAGACTTACTAGAATGCTTCAAGAATCTAGGTGATCAGTCGTATGAGGGAACAAGTCTCACTACTTAAGTCGGGAAAAGAAATACACAAGTAAAAAGGATGCAAATAACGTCGTCGTTCCTTCTAATATCCCATGATATAGGGGTGGCTCCCCTTCGTCGATTCGTTCTCGTAACTTCTCTATGTGCTTCGTAGTAGACCTTTCCTGGGCAGGTCTATCGAGTGGACGTCCCTTGCGTCGATTTGCAGTCCAAGGATGATATCAGGAAATACGTGGACGAGGACTTGGAATAACTGGTTCCTTGCCCTTAGTGTATCGTGGTTTCGAATCAGGTTTAGGAGGACTCGCTCCTGTTTAACACGTAACACGCTAGCCTAGCCTTCGTATGATCCACTGTTGTTTAATACTAAATACACGCATACGTACTAACATATATATGCTAATTATACACATACACACATGCGTGTTCACACACATAAGTTATGCACAAGTAAATGCTGATAGCCTACCATTACCAGGTGAGCATCTGAGGTTGACGAACCTTGCAATCCGGAGTGTGGTGTCGTTGTGGTTTCCACTAAAGAACGGTTATAGTCTGGTCTTTTTATAAATTATTTTATTTTCCAAACCAAAAATATTTTATATTTAAAACCTAGTTCGCTATAACCAATGGCTCTGATACCAATCTGTCACACCCTCAAAATCCACACGCGGAGTATTACCGCGAGGCGTGTGACGACCAGGATCTTAGCCACTAATTATTTTGAACCGTTTAGTTATTATTACAAATAATGGTATAATTAGCAACCAATTTTAAATTTTCCAAAACATAGTTTGAGTTTGCAGCGGAAAGGAGAGAAGAACACATCGTAATTTAAAACCACAAGTTGTTCATATGAAACTTTCGAACCATGCACTCCATCCGATTGCAACGTCCGTCCAAAATTATGCCGAGCAACCTGCAAAGCATGCATTAGAGTGTCAACATAACGTTGGCGAGTTCACGTGTTTGTAGTTTTCCAGTTTTTAATTCCAAAAACTTGTTTTAACCAGTTAAATTTATCCGTTTACACATGCCATGGGGAGCTACCCCATAAGTGAGCGACTAAACTGTTTTTCCAATACCGAATACTTACTTAACCGTACGTTTCCGCAGTGCCCCGTTTGTTAATGTTCTATCATCATTGACGGTTTGCCTGATTCTATTAGTTCATGCCCGTTCCCAGTAACAAGGGTCGGTGTGAGGCTGGTCAAACCTAAATAGCGCTATCAACTAATAACCCGTTCGCCTGGCCCCAGCGACTAATCGGTATTAAATGGTAGGGACTTGAGTGATAGAGTTTCGTTTAGTGTTGCTCGTTGCATTCCGTATAAACAGTAATTAACTAAGAGTCCCGCATAAGGGGAGAAAAATAGTTTTGTATCCCTCACAAGGAGATAGCGTTGTTACCCGTATCCCACACAAGGAGATAGAAATACCGTATCCCGCACAAGGAGATAGTAAGCAATCCCAAACCAGGAAAAGTGTTTCGTTCCGTTTCCCAACCACCGGGAACGCATGCTTTAAGTAAAAGTAGTGAACTCACCTTTGCTTTGCTCGGTAGTTAATTTACTCGTTTTACGTTGGCCAACCATACCCTATTATGGTCATTAATATTCATTAGGTTCGTATGCAAGTAGTATCACGTATAATCCTACACGTAATCTAACACCTAGCATGCATGTTATACTAGCATATACTGTATTGGGCCTATCCTAGCATGTGGGCAGTTAAACAGTAACAGTTAGACAACAACAGTCGCACACAGCCCAAAACATAACATCACGTAGTGCGGCCCAATAATGAATTTAAGTAGTCCAGTCGAAACCGGGTAGTCTCGACTCGAGATCATGAAGTCTCGAGTCGCAACCAAGTGGTTTCGAGTCGCATGCAGAAGGTCTCGAGTGGTGCACTTTTGAGTCGCAACCTATGAGATCTCGAGTCCGACCTCGAGTCGTAATCACGCTGGTCTCGACTTCCTGAAGTGCATGCTCTGGTCTCGAGTTGTCAACTTTGATGATCTCGAGTCGCAACCGGGATGGTCTCGACTCGCATCCCAGCTGATGGTATCTTTCTAGAATACACCAAATAGTACTATCCAAATCTGATTTCATAACCATGTACTATCCAATCACATTTCACTAACATGTTTTCATGTATCGTGCACCCACAATTCAGATCAACGGCATATTATTTCAAATATCTTTAGAACATTCAACAGTTCATCAAGATTTTCATCCTTTATTCAAAACAGATCTAACACAATATTTCAACACCAATATATTAGAGTTGCCTATCATTTCAGTCTATCATTATCCAAACATAAACATCATATAGAGGATGTAAGATCATTATTGCAAATCGTTTAGCACATGCTTCCACAACATACTTTATTTCACACCAAGAATTAACAAGCATATACAAAGTCGAGGATCACAACAACCACATATGTTTATCACCAAATTGTATTTAAAATGAACAACCATGTCTCATCCTATTCTTCAGTTTTGACAGACCGACAACTCAATTCAACAAGCACAAGAACTTTAAATAAACATTAACAAACACTACTGATCAACTTCCATATTTTTAACAACTAAAAAGAAACTAGCGCACTTAAGATTTATGACACAATAATATTCAAACATAACACTAACCAAAAGGTGAAGAGCAGGTGGTAGTGTGTGCGACCCGAGACTGAGCCAGACTAGATCCGAAACCTCCAATCCTGCTGAGCCGAAACACGAAATGAAACCCGAACCAGAGTTGAACCCGAACTGAAAACAACCCAAAGTCGACTCAGAACTCTCGAACTCACGACTGACCTGACCCGAGATGAACATTTCCATCACCGCCACCGTCGCCGGTTCGTCTAACTGGTGCCGTTGATGTACACCATCCACCACCGTTAAGACTCTCATCATCCTCATCATTATCTGATCATCAACACACATCATCTCCGTGAACTCGTCGGCCAGAGCAGCCCTGCCGCCGCCGTGTGCGGCGGTTCTCTTGTCGACTCTCACTCCTCTCTCTCCTCCCGGTAACTCCGTCTCGTCGTCTCTCCCTCGCTACCACGCCACCACAAACGACGATGGTGGTGATCAGTCATTCATCGTGTTTGGGGGGGGTATAACGGAGGAGGAGTGTGCGTGTGGTGTGAGCTGCGAGAGAACAAGGGCCTCCGGAAGCCCGTCTCCGGACCTGTGCCGGTCGCTGGTCAGAAACGAGAGAGGGAAAAGGGGGCACGGTTAGAGATGGTGTGTGGCTGCAATTTTTGCAAAGGGATTTAGGGTTTTGAAGTTTTTAAATTATGAGGGGGGGATGGGGTGTTTAGATAAATATAAAAGGGTAGGGTTTTTACTTTTTAGGTTTAGGGAGTGGGGTTGGGCCTAGCCCAAGTGTAAGTGTGGATCCATAATACTTAACGTGTCTAGCTAAAATGAACAGGCCCGATGACAATTAACTAGATGCGTAAGTGTTTAAAACTCTCATTGCGGTTTATTATTATTTTCGAAAAGAATAATAAAAGAAATAATAATAATAATAATAATAATAATACCGATATTAATAGATGTGCTCGTCACCAAAATACCCTTTTCTCGACAATCGAGAGTACAGGTTGTCACATAACTGTTGTTGTACGAGAATTAGATCATTGGTAAATGTACATCCCAATTACCACCAAAGTTGTTGACATAAGAACGGAGCATATCCTCTATGGTTTAAATAGTGCGTTCAGTCTGTCCATCCGTTTGAGGATGAAAGACTGTACTAAGATTCAAGTGAGAACCCATAGCGGACTGAAAAGTTTGCCAAAGACGTGAAGTGAAACGACCATCGCGGTCAGAGATAATGTCAATGGGTATACCATGACGGCATATGATTTCATCAGTGTAGATTCGAGCAAGTTTCTCCTCTTTGAAATCTTCACGAATAGGAAGAACGTGGGCCGATTTGGTCAAACGGTCAATGACTACCCATATACTATCATGACCGGAAGGTGTTCGAGGGAGTTTAGTTATGAAGTCCATAACAATGCTATCCCATTTCCAAACAGGGATTTCGGGTTGTTCGAGAAGACCTGAAGGACGTTGATGTTTGACTTTGACCTTTGAGCAAGTAAGACACTTCGAGACGTACGTGGCGATTTCTTTCTTCATACCAGGCCACCAATAAGACATACACAAGTCATGATACATCTTATCCGCACCAGGATGAATAGAGTATCGGGATTTGTAAGCCTCATTCATAATGAGCTCACGAAGGTTGTCGCAATCTGGCACCCAGATGCGATTGAGATAGTATTGAAGTCCATCAAACTTCGTTTCGAGATGGTCAATAGAAGCACCTCGTATTTCGACGATTAGACTACCTTCGTTGGCTGACGAGTACTGAGCTTCACGGATACAAGCATGAAGATCGCTAGTGATCTGGAAACAGCGAATGCTGCTAACATGACTCTTACGACTAAGAACATCGGCCACGACATTCGCTTTACCAGGATGGTAACGGATCTAACAGTCATAGTCGTTAAGCAACTCTACCCATCATCGCTGACGCATATTCAGTTCCTTTTGGTTAAAGATGTGTTGCAGGCTCTTATGGTCAGTGAAAACCACACACTTGGTACCATATATGTAGTGTCGCCAAATCCTTTACGCAAAAAAAACTGCACCAAGCTCGAGATCATGGGTAGTATAGTTTTTCTCATGAATTTTGTGCTGTCGGGAGGCATAAGCGATGACCTTGTCCCGTTGCATGAGCATACAGCCAAGGCCACTGTTCGAGGCATCGCAATATACTACAAAATCAACATTCCCATCAGGGAGAGCAAGTATGAGAGCATTACAAAGTAGATTCTTAAGAGTTTGAAAAGATTCCTCTTGCTCATGACCCAAGCAAAAGGTCTATCTTTCTGAGTTAACGAGGTGAGAGGGGCGTCGATCTTTGAAAAGTCCGAGATGAATCGACGGTAATAACCCTCCAATCCTAAGAAGGAACGAATCTCAGATGCAGATTTAGGCGCACTCCAATTCTTCACTGCTTCGATTTTGGAAGGGTCAACATGAATTCCTTGCTTGCTAACAACGTGTCCGAGAAATTGTACTTCATTAATCCAAAATTCCCACTTAGAAAACTTTGCATATAAGTGTTCACCACGTAAAAGTTCTAGCATAAGTCGTAAATGTCGTTCATGATCAGCTCGGGTTTTTGAATAAATAAGAATATCGTCAATAAAGACTATAACAAAATGATCCAAATAAGGTTTACAAACACGATTCATAAGGTCCATGAACACTGCGGGTGCGTTGGTCAGACCAAAACGTATAACTACGAACTCGTAGTGTCCATAACGAGTGCGAAAAGCAGTTTTGGGGATATCCACTTTGAGAACACGAAGCTGATGATAACCGGATCGAAGGTCGATTTTAGAGAAACAGCTTGCGCCTTGTAGTTGGTCAAATAGATCATCAATACGAGGGAGAGGATAACGATTCTTGATGGTGAGTTTGTTAAGTTCATGGTAGTCGATGCACATGCGAAACGAATCATCTTTCTTCTTGACGAACAAAACCGGAGCACCCCAAGGTGAGGTACTCGGACGTATAAAACCTTTGTCGAGTAGTTCTTGCAGTTGACTAGATAACTCTTGCATCTCAGAGGGTGCAAGTCGGTAAGGAGCTTTGGCAACAGGAGTCGAACCAGGTATGATGTAACACCCCGTGTTTTCATAAGTCAAAGTCAAGGTCAAAGTCAACGACCGTTTTCGCACAACTTGACTTACAGGAATTTCTTTATTTTATTTGTATTATGTGGAGTAAGTGTCGTTAATGCAATAATCGATGTATGTTAATCGTTAATCAATCGACTTACGACTGTGAATTATAGGAAGTAACAATGCGATAAAGTTAACTAATCAATAATCAAGCTATGCTAATCGAACCAACATCAAATCGCAACTCGAGCTACGTATTTTTACTTGTTATTATACGTGTGTGTGTGCCTTACGTGTTACCTGTGCATGTTTATTTATGTTGTGTTGTGGCAATCAAGCAAACTCAATCGAAACTCGAAATCTAACTTGAAATGCAATCGAACTCGAATCGTGAACGAACTATGATAAATGGTGGAAAATAGATTATGCGAGATATGAGTGTTTGGGACTGAAAGTAAGTTGATTAGGAAACCCTATCGTGTCGTACCGCTCGCAATAGAAATCGACATATCAAAAATCGGCGCGCGAAACACTCGAAGAGTGCGACTGATCGATCAGGCTCCCAGCCGATCGAACAGCCAGTCGAACGGACTGCTGTACGATCGGACAGGCTGTCCGATCGAGCTGCCTGGCCGATCGGCCAGCACTTACCCCTTTTGATATCCTATAAATACCTCCTGTCATTGTCATTCTTTCCACTTTTGGAAACCTCTGACCGGCCAGCACGCTCGTCTCATCTTTTCGCAGATTCCTCTCAATTCCGATAAGTTTTCATCCTAATTCTTGTACTTTCTTGATCTATACACACTCCTACACCTTTCTATCTTTCAAATCTTGACTTCTAACCGTGAAATCATCAAGATTCGAGTATTCTAGGATGATGTCATCATGAGTTCTTGAAGAACTTCGTGTTTCGGCCTCAATCCACCGAGAATGACTTGGATCTAACCTATTTCCACATAAACAAACAAAGATCTGTAGTAGATCTAAACATATACCCGGTAAAAAGGGATTGAAAGAGGGATATTCCAACTTTCTTTCAACTCTTTTACACTCAATGCCGTCAACCGATAGAAACGGGGTCTGCGACGTTTTGTAAATCACTTCGGTGGTTGCATGGCTCAAGATCCGTATTCTACCCACGAGGTTAACCGGTTACGGGTTAAACGTTAAACTCCATTCTGAACAGTTCACCGGCCGGGTTTGGGTGATTCCTGCCCTTGCAGGGGAAACAAGTAAGAACAAGGGTTCTATGGTTCGACTCGTTGACAAATTACCTCGATATAATGACAAACAAATCAGAACAGCCAAGTGTTAGACAAATAGGCTGGCCAGGTCAGAAGGCTGACCGATCGGACTGCTGTCCGAACGGACAGCCAGCCGATCGGATAGTCAGCCGATCGACCGGCCAGCCGATCGGCTAACACATGGTCCCACACAATCAACTAACCTAATTTGAAGACTAGTATTGAACGAACTGTTGTTCGATCGAACTACTGTCCGACCGGATTACTCTTCGGATCATGAGATACTATGCTTCAATACTTAATCTAATTTTGTTTTCAACGTGTTTAATGCACTCGAAGTGCCACCCGATCGAACAGCCGTCCGATCAGGTGACACCCTGTTGTCCGATCGAACAACAGTTGTGTTATTCGATCGATCAACTATCCGACCCACTGCACCATACTTTACATTTCATTTAAGGTCTTTGACTAGTTGACATGTCTGATCGAACACCTGTCCGATCCAAAGACTAAACATTGCAATTCATTTGTAGGCCTAACTGATCGGGTTGCTGGCCGATCGAACAGTCGTCCGATCTACCGACCTGAAAAGTAAAGGTACTTCAAAGTTTTCAAATACTACAACGAAAACTTCAAAAGTCAAGCCATCATACACAAACACATACTTCTTATAGGAAGAAACAATCCACTCGAACAACCATCCGATCGGCCTACCGACCGACCGGACAGCGGACCGAACGGACTGTCAACCGAACGGTCAGCCGTCCGATCGCACTACCGTCCGATCGACCAGCTGTCCGACCCTCCAACACTTGTTTTCCGTTTTACGCTTCACTTATCGTTATGCTACGTAATCTGTTCAGGCTAATCTTACTCGCTAAGCGCTCCCTTCAATCCATTAATCGTTGTGAGTATACTCGATCCCTTTTTTGCTTTAAGCACTTTTGGGTGTTACATACGTTACGAATATTCAAACTACAACTATCACACTACTCAAACTATTTGACGCTAACCGTTAATGCATGTTATACGTGGCTTATGAATGCTTGTTTGTTATGTTTACACATGGAATGATGTCTACCTGCCTTAGCAACGATAGTACTATAGTTTGGACTCAGCACCCGTTTACATGGGGGTTGTTAAGGATCTTTTACTTGCATGGATTATGGTGGTAATCATGTATTGCGAACTGCCTCGGGCAGTCAACCCGCAGTCATTGGTATCGATGGATCTATGTCGATAACTAACGTGCTTCATTTCACTATGTGTACGTGCTGGTTATGCGTAAACGAATTCAAACTCTATATGCTATTATCAAACTTGTATGCTCACCTTTACATTTTATGTATTGACTTTATTTTAACGTATGTGACAGGTGCTTAGGACGCACACTTGGTAGGAATTTGAAGCTAGAATAAAGCTTTAGAGCCCAACAAATAGTTGTCTGTAGTGGTCAAACTAAGGGTCTCTAGAAGCAGATAAACAATTGCTCTATTTTGAAATCTGAGTTGTCGAAACAGAATATTTGCCTAGTTTTTGTCTGTAATAATTGTTGTACTGTTTAAGATACGGTATGGGACGTATTATTTTTAAATTGAATGGTATTGATAATTGTTATGGAAACTTCTGGACAATCTGTTTCGCTCAGTGCCATGCCCCGATGATTCCGCCATCGGTTGGGGTGTGACATATGAGATCAATACAAAAATCAACAGATCGAGGTAGGGGAAGACCAGGAAGATCTTCAGGAAAGACATCGGGGAAATCACACACTACTGGAACAACACTTACGCTCTTTCCCTTGCCCTTTCGTTCCACTATGTGGGCCAAGAAGGCAAAGTACTGTTTACGTAAGCATTTATTCGCTTGAGTGCATGACATCAACTTCAGTCCTTTAGAAGGTCGGTCTCCATAGACGTGCGAAGTATCTCCAGACGGGAGAGGTAACCGAACGTACTTCTCATGACAAGCGATTTCAGCGTGGTTCTTTCGCAACCAATCCATGCCTACTATCACATAGAAACTACCCAATTGCATGGGTATGAGATCAATAGTAAAAACGTGATCATTAAGAGTCAGGGAACAATCACTGAGGATAGAATCAACTAGAATAGACTTACCATCGGCAATCTCAACAGAGAACGACTTAGGTAGTTTAGAGCGTGCATACTTTAACAAAGATTCAAATTCTACAGACACAAAGCTTCTGTCATGTCACACCCCGATATTTACAGCTCAGCCCGGTGGGCCCGGTGGGGAGTGTGGTGACGTAAGATTGGTATCGTCATGGTCAAACATACACATAATAGCACAACGGAAGTCTTGGAATATAAAATATCATTACAAACAGAAATGTTTGAAAATATCAAAGTTTTAGGTACAGACAAACATGTAATAATCCACAGGCGGATCATTAAAACAAAAGAAGTTTATCAGACTAATGGCTTATGCGAAGGAGTTGCAAGTTCCTCGTCTAACAATCCAGAGCAGCTTCCAGCCTATTTACGTATTTGTACCTGTCACTTAGACTTTTGAAAATACGTCAGTTTTCACTGGTAAATACAATCAACCGACACATTTGAAAAATGTTTCATAAATTGGTTTAAGTGCACAAGGCATGAAAATCTTTTATACTTGGGACAAACTACACCTCATGTTATCAGTTTTACATAACTTGCACTATTTACGGTGTGACAACTGGCACAAAACCGGTAATTTCCGTACAGTCTAATTATTATTAAATATCTACAATTACGTGCTTAAATGTCAACATCGTCTAATTTCATGCTATACATGTGAATTCATGCACGTTTTATACTCTAAATATTGCTTTATGCATTACTTTAGCGTTGCGTCAGAAAGACTAGTAAACTCACCGGTAAGACACATTGTGTCAGCAAATCTGCAGAAAGCAGTCAGATAATAGAATTAGGGCCTAGGAATAGGTCCAACATCTAAAATGCATTAAAACCCAAGGGTGGATAAAAGGGTTAACATATAAACTTTCTGGAACCTAAACTATGCACTAAAAAGCACCCGAAACTTATCTAAAATGCTGGAATCAGAATAATTCAGCAACAATTCAACTATAATCAGATTTTAAGCACATTAATATCATGTATAATTTATGTTTTATTGTCCAAAATAAGTTACAAAGTGTTGGGAATAAAAACTGCCACAAAAGGTGCTTCATACTTAGTGAAACTGCGCAATTAAGCACTTTAACGAACCCTAACGAACCGAACAACCGGACAATAACCGGGACATCAAAATTTGACTAGAAGTAATGTTTTTATGATATTAAACTAGTATTGATGCTAGAACACCTTAAAAATCATAAAAACACCTAAACACACTTAAACTTACTTAAGCCTTATAATTTGCACTTTAAACCTTTAACTTCCAAATTTTTACAATTTACCCCCCCCCCTTCACCAAATCCGGCCCCAATGGGTCCCACATAAGGATTTTGTTTGATTTTAGTTGATTTTATTAGATTATATTAGATTTTATGCTAAAGAATATTCTAGCAAATATACCCTAAAGATTTGGAAGATCTTTATAAAAGCTTAAACTACTCACACTTCCTCATTCACCATCTTCTTCCTCCTCCCTTCACCCTTGCTCTTGGCTCAAAACCACACACATACACCCACCATTTTCAAGCTTCAATCATTCAATCCAAGGTGATCTAGTGATGTATGGAGGCCATTTAGGAAGGTGTATGGTGCTAGAACTTGAAGGACCACCTTGCGGAGCTTTTAACCCCTTGATTTCTTCCTTGATCATCACCTCCATTGTTGTGCCACTTACCTAGCCATTAGATCTAGTAGTAAGCTTCTTGATCACTAATTTAAGTCATGTTTATGTTATGTACAAGATTCACCATCTAAACAACTTAACCTCTAATGTTAAAAATAAGAAGATCTAACATATTCATGAAGAAAATAAGTGATTACATGAATTTTTAGTGTATGGAATGATGTTGTTGGTGGTATATTTTGTGTGTATGATTAGATCAAGTATGCTAAAGCTTGGATCTACCAAGTTTAAGCATGGATCTTGAAGGATCCATGGTTAAACTTGAAGATGAATGTTTGAAGCATGATGTGAACTAGAAATATGAATTTTTATGCATAAACTTGTAATAAAGTGTGTGTAGAACTAAATTTTGAAACTAAAATTCAAGGAAAGTTTGTTTAAAATGTAACATAAAGCTTGTTTTTGAAGGATCTAAAGATATTAAGCATGGATCTTGAAAGATCCATGGTTAAACATGATGTTAAAAATAATGATCCTTCTAATAAACATAAAAGTGTTTTTAGAACATGATTTACAACTTTAAAGACCATTAAACTCATGGATGAGTTGTTTAATAAAATAAAGTTTCACATAAGTTTGTTTAAAATATTCAAGAACACTAGTTTTTGAAAAGATCATAACATGTTAAGTGTAGATCTAAAAGACTACACATTTTTAACAAGAATCAAGTTCACCATGATGTTTCATATGGAGGAATTAGTGTATGTTGTTGATGATTATTGTTGGAAAATTGTTTTGAAGTTGAAAAGAAAATAAACACATGTTTTTAATACATGGGAAACCTCCATTTTTAGGGGAAACTATGTCAAAATGTTTATAACATTTTGACACTTAGAAAAATAAAAGTTTTGGTGAAACTTATTCCCCAAAAATCCACCTAAAAATATTTACCAAGGTTTCCCTAATTTTTGTGTAAAACTACAAGTCAAGAAATGATGGTTTCTTTAAGTTAAAATTAATATTAAGTATGTATATTTTTAGAGAAAATATATATATTTAGTGAACACCAAATTTTGTGCTAAGTGTATACTATGTGTATTATATGTATTAGTGTATTAGGAACTTGAAAATACACTAAGTACTCCCAAGGAGTGTGAATTCAAAAATACACATACAAATACATGAGAATACATGAGTAACAAGTATACAAAATACCTCACAAAGAAACACATGGGCAAATGCAAGAAAATATATTTATGAAAATATATTTCTTAACATATTATTGAATTTGTACACTATGGACTTAAATATGTATTTTAGGACAAAAATATATAACCATTTCCTAGTAATGGAATTTATATAAAAATCGGGTGAATAACGAGAATGATTATATATATATATTTCATACAAGTCTTAAAAATGTATTATTTTTAAGAAATATAATTCTGGAAAGTAATAAAATTCAAAGTATTGATTTTTGGTGAAAAATACAAAATACACAAGTATTTACACAAAATACAAGTATACTTTCCTAAGAATACTTGTACAAAAATTATGGAGAATATTATTTCACAAAATACTTATATTTATTTTTGGGAAGATAATATAAGTAACATACATGAAAAGTTAAAAATATAAATTATTTTTAACAACTTGTTACCTCGAAAAGTCTACATAAGCAAATATATATTTTAAGCGTAAAATATATATTTACAAGACACATTACAAACTCAAAGTGCAAGACACGACAAACGAGCAAGACCCGACAAACAAGGGCACGACCCTCACAAAGATTGAACGTACGAAGAACATATACATAAACAAAAGATGGTGACTTGTACTTGTGTAATACAAGTCTAGTGACTAACATACATAGAACACGTATAGGTCACGACGCTACAAAACCTACCGTTGAAGTTTACGGCGCAGGATACGCAAAGTTGTGAGTTCATGTCCCCACTTTTAAACTTTTACTTGTTTTCTAAACTTGGGGAAAATACATCTGTTATGGTATGTTGAATACAAAAACTAAGGAATGATACTTTAGATCATGTCACGAATAGGGTGCCATAAGCACCATTAATCAGTTACATACCAAGACCGCGGAACAAAAGGTTAGATCTAATGGGTTTCAGGCAACCACACTCTTGGCCACTCTTTTACCAAGTAGTGCTTTTGTGTCTCTAGTCGTGAATCGACAACTAAAAATGCCTATGGTTTGGATGCTTCCTATGTCGTGTCACATGTTAATGGCCTTGCAAACCATTAGCGATCTCGATTTCCTTACATTTACAGAAATACTTATTTCATACAAATTACATACCATGTTTTCATTCAAGCATAAAACATTCTATATAAAAACTGCATGAACTCACACCAACATTATGTTGACGATTTTCCAAAACTCACATGTATTTCAGGAACAAGTTGGATTTTGGGCGCTGGAGTTATTTTCAAGACGTAAATTTCAAGATTTGATGTCATCCACTTTGTTTTGTATCATAACTTGAGGGTTTTGGTCGCAACTTAAATGACTTGTGTTAATAACATTTCAATCTTATGAATGGATGAACATCCTGTTTTAATCATATAGTTGTTTATTATAATTGAATGCAATGATATTGAGCAAGTCACACATCATACGCTTCCGCAAAAGTCAGGGTGTGACAGTTTGGTATCAGAGCTTCGATTGTAGTGAACTAGGATTCCTTCTCGAGTCTAGACTACAATCATTAGGACTCTCTCACGAAAACATTTTTACAAAAGGTTTTTCATTGCATTTACAAAAAGCGCCAAGATCCATGAATCCAACATTTTTCAAAGGAAAGAACAAATGAGAGTTATATGAGACATGTAGCATTCATTTGATTGTGTATACTAAGTAACGTTATTATATATTAATATATATGCATATATGTGTACGGAATGATTATTGACGAGATACCTTCAACTTCGAATCCTATTATTGTTCTTGACTTGCGCAACGAGATTATCGACCTCGCGTACACTGCGGAGCTTATGGTTGATTACCAAATGAGGCCCCGAGCTTAATTCTGTAGAAAATGGCTGCTCTTCCCCCTTGAATGTGAAGGTGCCTGACTATGGCAGTGACGGCGAGGCGGAGGAGGCAACCTTGGACAGCGACCTTATCAGTGAGACGTGACCCCGGCGGCTTTACGAAGCGAGATTGACGACACTTCCGTCCAATTAAGGAAGAGGAAGTACTCATCTAGAAGGTGCCCCTCCAACTTCCAAGAATTCCCCTAATTCCTATTACATCTAAAGCATTGTGCCTATACGCGCTTAGCGATAACAAATGATGGCGCGTGGACCACCATAATGGTCCTTTCCATGTCGGAGGTATAAGGATAGTAGTGTCCCCTATGTGGTTGATCATCTACTTTAAACGAGGGAAAGTTGGGGTGACCGTGCAAGACAATTTATTATTACGGGGGCCCACGTAATAACGACTTGTAGTGCATGGAAATCCTGGTGGACTCTGCGGGTCAAGCTAATGATCACCACCCATCCAAAACTTTCTAAGTGTTCACACCTTCATCTAGTAGGGCAATACCTAGATAATTGCTATAGCACCTTACAAGTAGGAAACATATCTTTGCCTACTTCGTGACTGACACTTCTACCCATATTACAACACCAATACACCCATCAGTACTTCCACCCTCTCTATCCCATGGTGTACCCCATCGTTTGGGTAGTGTATTCACACCCTGGAAACCACTTTACGGTTGCTGCAAGACACAATTCGGTCCTGAGGAAGAAGCCATGCACCCTCGCGACTTTATCTTTGCGTTTTCACTATCACTTTCTCCTATACGTGGTAGTAATGCACAACCCCCCATCTCCTGTGAAGCATACCTGTTTATATAAAACTAAAGACTATGGAAGAGTCAGAGACTTGAGGAATAAACAAGGAACAAGGTGAAGGGAAGACCTCACCGTATTTTTATAGCCCTGGATGACTTGCATCAATCGGAGTAAGGTGACTCCGAGGAGGTTTGCTACGCAAGAAAACAACATTTATTTCAAAATAAATGTTTAATCTCGTCAATGTGTTTTATACATGAGAAGCACATGGAACCATAGCGAAGGAAACGCTGGCCGAGTCTAATCAGAACCTTTACCTGCAAAAAGAGTTAAGCTTGAAGCTCTGTAGAACCGACAAGTTGCTGAAGCAAACAATAGGAAACCGCTGCAACTAGGAAAGTCAAGGCATTCATGGTCACGACAAAGATAGGCGATAAAACTACCAAGGAGAACTACCAAAGTGTGATAGATGTGGTTATTATCACACAGGTCCGTGCAGGACTCGTAGGTGTGAAAATTAGGGCAATACTGGGCATAGCAAGGAGGCATGCTGGTCTGGTATGAGACATGATTTAGGACAGTAATAGCAATGGCAAAGGCCAAGAGTTGCTACAGATGTGGCGACAAAGGACACTATCGGAAGGACTGTTCGAAGAAAAGTTCAAGCCCTTGGGAGAATTTTCGTGAAGGGAATACGCAAGGCACGCTAGGACCCGAACGTAGTTACGAGTACGTTCCTTATAAACCGACACATTGCATCTGTTCTATTTGATACCAACGCCGACTGTGGTATTAGGTTTATGGAACTTAAGGATATACTTGGCTTAGGAGCAAGTAATCTTGACTCCCCACATGCTATAGTATTGGCAAAGGGGAAATCAGTCGAAATGGATAAAGTTATCAAGGGTTGTATACCTGGACTTGGGGAAATGGAAATCCTCTATTAACCTTCTACCAGTTGGTTTAGGTATTTTGATGTGGTAGTCGTCATAGATTGGATATCCAAGAATAAGGCTGAAGTTGTTTGTCATGAGAAAATTATTCGCATCCCTCTTGCGAATGATGAAACTCTCATTATGCATGGAGAGAAACGAGACACACCTCTGCGAATCATCAATTGTATGAAGGCGCAGAAGTACTTAAGGAAAGGATGTGTTGCATTCCTGGCGCACGTAGTAGATAAGAAGGCTGAGGAGCCAAAAATCGATGACATTCATGTGGTGAAGGAATTTTCTAATGTTTTTCCCGAAGATCTGCTAGGACTACCTCTGCAAAGACAAGACGAATTCCATATTGACTTGGTTCCAGGCGCCCCTCCTGTAGCCAAGGCACCCTACCGACTTACGCCATCCGAGATGCAAGAACTATCTACACAACTCCAGAAGTTGTTAGATAAAGGATTCATAAGGCCGAGCTTTTCGCCTTAGGGAGCTCCAGTTTTGTTCATGAAAAAGAAGGATGGAACACTACGAATGTGTATCGATTACAGAGAGTCACTGTCGAGAATCGGTATCCACTACCGAGGATTGACGACTTATTCGATCAGTTGCAAGGATCGAGCTACTACTCCAAGATCGACCTTCGGTCTAGCTATCATCAGCTAAGGATCCAAGAAGAGAGTATACCGAAGACTGCGTTCAGAACATGTTATGGGCATTACGAGTTCCTTGTGATGCCATTTGGGCTGACAAACGCACCAGCAGTATTTATGGATCTGACGAATCGCGTCTGCAAACTATATCTCGATAAATTCATGATTGTACGTATCGATGATATTCTGATTTACTCTCGAACGAAAGAGGAGCACGAGCAACACCTCAGGACCATTCTGGAACTGCTGAAGAAAGAGAAGCTTTATGCGAAGTTCTCAAAGTGTGAATTCTGGATTCGCGAGGTACAGTTCCTTGGTCATGTCGTGAACGAGAAGGGTATTCATGTAGACCCAGCCAAGATAGAAGCGATAAAGAATTGGGAATCTCCCAAGAAACCAACTGAATTCCGACAATTTTTGGGATTAGCGGGTTATTATCACTGATTTATCGAGAATTTCTCCAAGATAGCTCAACCGCTAACTTCCCTCACGCAGATGGATAAGAAGTATGACTAGGGTGATAAGCAGGAAGAAGCCTTCCAACTTCTCAAAAACAAGCTATGCGATGTACCAATACAATCCTTAACCGAAGGCACTGAAGACTTCGTGGTATACTGTGACGCTTCGCGTCAAGGATTGGGTTGCGTGCTCATACAATGCCAAAAGGTCATCGCTTACTCTTCAAGACGGTTGAAAGTTCATGAGAAGAACTACACCACACACGACCTGGAGCTAGGCGCGGTGGTATTCGCCTTGAAAATCTGGCGACATTATTTATATGGTACTCGATGTACTATCTTCACTGATCACAAAAGCTTACAGCACATATTTGTTCAGAAGAAATTAAGTATGCGTCAACGACGATGGGTCGAGTTGCTAAACGATTATGACTGTGAGATTAAGTACCATCCTAGAAAGGCGAACGTAGTAGCAGACGCTTTAAGTCAGAAAGAAAGGGTTAAGACCTTAAGGGTTCGAGCATTGGAAATGACTATTCGAACAAATCTTACTGCACGCATTCATGACGCACAATAAGAAGCCCTTAAGAAGGAGAATCGTAGAGCTAAATATCTCCGAGGTATGGAGAAGAAATTGGTGCCAAATGAAGAGGGAACCTTATACCTTATGGGGAGTATTTGGGTTCCGCTCTATGGCGGTATTCGAAAAGTCATCTTTGATGAAGCTCACAAGTCGAGATACTCGATCCACCCAGGATCGGACAAAATGTATCAAGACTGGAAAGAATACTATTGGTGGCCGAAGCTTAAGAGCGACATTGCTGTTTATGTTGAAAGGTACCTAACCTATGCTAAGGTTAAGGCCGAATATCAGAAACCGCCCGGTCTATTGCAACAACCCGAGATACCCATGTGGAAGTGGGAGCAAACCTCAATGGACTTCATAACCAAATTACCCAGGACCCCTAGAGGGCATGATATGATATGGGTGATAGTTGATCGATTAACGAAGTCTGCGCATTTCCTACCAATCTGAGAGAAGGATAGCACTGGAAAGCTTGCAGAGCTGTATCTTAAGGAAATTATAGCACGACATGGAGTGCCCATTTTGATTATTTCAGACAGAGATGGACGTTTTGTTTCAAGGATCTGGCAATCCTTCCAGGAGGCCTTTGGATCTCAATTAGATCTAAGCACGACCTTCCATCCACAAACCGACGGCCAGAGCGAACGAACAATACACACACTAGAAGATATGCTTCATGCATGTATTATGGATCTAGGCGGCAGCTGGGATACTCATCTACCACTAGTTGAGTCTTCCTATAATAACAGCTACCATACGAGCCTAAAAAGCCGCACCGTTCGAAGCTCTATATGGCCGCAAGTGCCGCTCACCGTTGTGTTGGGCAGATGCTGGAGACAAACAGTTGATTGGTCCTTAACTCGTTCAAGAGACAACCGACATGATTGTTCAGATCCGAGAGCGCATTAAGGCAGCTCGTGATCGACAAAAGAGCTACGCTAATCGAAGATGAAAACCTTTAGAAATCGAGGTAGGAGACAAAGTCCTGTTGAAAGTCTCACCTTGGAAAGGTATAGCAAGATTCGGAAAACGTGGAAAGTCGAATCCACGATGAATGGTCCAATGTATCCAACAAATTTGCGTCGTCAAACGTTCCAAAACCAAGACGAGCATAAATTTTCCATTCAATATCTTGGAAAGAATTGGTACATTGGCGTACAAGTTGGAATTACCGGAAGAACTTAACGGAGTACATGATACGTTTCATGTTCCAACCTCAAAAAGAGTCCAACCCAGGAAACAGTCATCATCCCTGTGGATGAGGTGGATATCGATGACACCCTCCACTTTACAGAACAACCTGTTGAGGTAACGGATTGGAAGATCCATAAAACAAGGATAAGTCGCATTAAGCTTGTCAAAGTACGTTGGAACTCTAAACACAGACCCGAGTACACGTGGGAACGTGACGACCGGTTCAAATCCAAGTACCCCCATCTGTTCGAGAAAACTCCTGCGGGAGATAACTCAGCCTGAATTTCGGGACGAAATTCTTTTAACGGGGGGAGACTGTGATAACTGGCACAAAACCGGTAATTTCCGTACAGTCTAATTATTATTAAATATCTACAATTACGTGCTTAAATGTCAACATCGTCTAATTTCATGCTATACATGTGAATTCATGCACGTTTTATACTCCAAATATTGCTTTATGCATTACTTTAGCGTTGCGTCAGAAAGACTAGTAAACTCACCTGTAAGACACGCTGTGTCAGCAAATCTGCAAAAAGCAGTCAGATAATAGAATTAGGGCCTAGGAATAGGTCCAACATCTAAAATGCATTAAAACCCAAGTGTGGATACAAGGGTTAACTTATAAACTTTCCGGAACCTAAACTATGCACTAAAAAGCACCCAAAACTTATCTAAAATGCTGAAATCAGCATAATTCAGCAACAATTCAGCTATAATAAGCTTTTAAGCACATTAATATCATGTAGAATTTATGTTTTATTGTCCAAAATAACTTACAAAGTGTTGGGAATAAAAACTGCCACAAAAGGTGCTTCATACCTAGTGAAACTGCGCAATTAAGCACTTTAACGAACCCTAACGAACCGAACAACCGGACAATAACCGGGACATCAAAATTTTACTAGAAGTAATGTTTTTATGATATTAAACTAGTATTGATGCTAGAACACCTTAAAAATCATAAAAACACCTAAACACACTTAAACTTAGTTAAGCCTTATCATTTGCACTTTAAACCTTTAACTTCCAAATTTTTACATTTTACCCCCCCCCCTTCACCAAATCCGGCCTCAATGGGTCCCACATAAGGATTTTGTTTGATTTTAGTTGATTTTAGTTGATTTTATTAGATTTTATGCTAAAGAATATTCTAGCAAATATACCCTAAAGATTTGGAAGATCTTTATAAAAGCTTAAACTACTCACACTTCCTCATTCACCATCTTCTTCCTCCTCCCTTCACCCTTGCTCTTGGCTCAAACCCACACACATACACCCACCATTTTCAAGCTTCAATCATTCAATCTAAGGTGATCTAGTGATATATGGAGGCCATTTAGGAAGGTGTATGGTGCTAGAACTTGAAGGACCACCTTGTGGAGCTTTTAACCTCTTGACTTCTTCCTTGATCATCACCTCCATTGTTGTGCCACTTCCCTAGCCATTAGAGTTAGTAGTAAGCTTCTTGATCACTAATTTAAGTCATGTTTATGTTATGTACAAGATTCACCATCTTAACAACTTAACCTCTAATGTTAAAAATACGAAGATCTAACATATTCATGAAGAAAATAAGTGATTACATGAATTTTTAGTGTATGGAATGATGTTGTTGGTGGTATATTTTGTGTGTATGATTAGATCAAGTATGCTAAAGCTTGGATCTACCAAGTTTAAGCATGGATCTTGAAGGATCCATGGTTAAACTTGAAGATGAACATTTGAAGCATGATGTGAACTAGAAATATGAATTTTTATGCATAAACTTGTAATAAAGTGTGTGTAGAACTAAATTTTGAAACTAAAATTCAAGGAAAGTTTGTTTAAAATGTAACATAAAGCTCGTTTTTGAAGGATCTAAAGATATTAAGCATGGATCTTGAAAGATCCATGGTTAAACATGATGTTAAAAATAATGATCCTTCTAATAAACATAAAAGTGTTTTTAGAACATGATTTACAACTTTAAAGACCATTAAACTCATGGATGAGTTGGTTAATAAAATAAAGTTTAACATAAGTTTGTTTAAAATATTCAAGAACACTTTTTTTTAAGAAGATCATAACATGTTAAGTGTAGATCTAAAAGACTACACATTTTTAACAAGAATCAAGTTCACCATGATGTTTCATATGGAGGAATTAGTGTATGTTGTTGATGATTATTGTTGGAAAATTGTTTGGAAGTTGAAAAGAAAATAAACACATGTTTTGAAAACATGGGAAACCTACATTTTTAGGGGAAACCATGTCAAAATTTTTATAAAATTTTGACACTTAGAAAAATATAAGTTTTGGTGAAACTTATTCCCCAAAAATCCACCTAAAAATATTTACCAAGGTTTCCCTAATTTTTGTGTAAAACTACAAGTCATGAAATGATGGTTTCTTCAAGTTAAAATTAATATTAAGTATGTATATTTTTAGAGAAAATATATATATTTAGTGAACACCAAATTTTGTGCTAAGTGTATACTATGTGTATTATATGTAGTAGTGTATTAGGAACTTGAAAATACACTAAGTACTCCCAAGGACTGTGAATACAAAAATACACATACAAATACATGAGTATACAAGTATACAAAATACCTCACAAAGAAACACATGGGCAAATGCAAGAAAATATATTTATGAAATATATTTCTTAACATATTATTGAATTTGTACACTATGGACTTAAATATGTATTTTTGGACAAAAATATATAACCATTTCCAAGTAATGGAATTTATATAAAAATCAGGTGAATAACGAGAATGATTATATATATTTATTAGCATGGCAATATATATATATATATATATATATATATATATATATATATATATTTCATACAAGTCTTAAAAATATATTATTTTTAAGAAATATAATTCTGGAAAGTAATAAAAATCAAAGTATTGATTTTTGGTGAAAAATACAAAATACACAAGTATTTACACAAAATACAAGTATACTTTCCTAAGAATACTTGTACAAAAATTATGGAGAATATTATTTCACAAAATACTTATATTTATTTTTGGGAAGATAATATAAGTAACATACATGAAAAGTTAAAAATATAAATTATTTTTAACAACTTGTTACCTCGAAAAGTCTACATAAACAAATATTTATTTTAAGAGTAAAATATATATTTACAAGACACATTACAAACTCAAAGTGCAAGACACGACAAACGGGCAAGACCCGACAAACAAGGGCACGACCCTCACAAATATTGAACGTACGAAGAACATATACATAAACAAAAGAAGGTGACTTGTACTTGTGCAATACAAGTCTAGTGACTAACATACATAGAACACGTATAGGTCACGACGCTACAAAACCTACCGTTGAAGTTTACGGCGCTGGATACGCAAAGTTGTGAGTTCATGTCCCCACTTTTAAACTTTTACTTGTTTTCTAAACTTGGGGAAAATACATGTGTTATGGTATGTTGAATATAAAAACCAAGGAATGATACTTTAGATCATGTCACGAATAGGGTGCCATAAGCACCATTAATCAGTTACATACCAAGACCGTGGAACAAAAGGTTAGATCTAATGGGTTTCAGGCAACCACACTCTTGGCCACTCTTTTACCAAGTAGTGCTTTTGTGTCTCTAGTCGTGAATCGACAACTAAAAATGCCTATGGTTTGGATGCTTCCTATGTCGTGTCACATGTTAATGGCCTTGCAAACCATTAGCGATCTCGATTTCCTTACATTTACAGAAATACTTATTTCATACAAATTGCATACCATGTTTTCATTCAAGTATAAAACATTCTATACAAAAACTGCATGAACTCACACCAACATTATGTTGACGATTTTCCAAAACTCACATGTATTTCAGGAACAAGTTGGATTTTGGGCGCTGGAGTTGTTTTCAAGACGTAAATTTCAAGATTTGATGTCATCCACTTTGTTTTGTATCATAACTTGAGGGTTTTGGTCGCAACTTAAATGACTTGTGTTAATAACATTTCAATCTTATGAATGGATGAACATCTTGTTTTAATCATATAGTTGTTTCTTATAATTGAATGCAATGATATTGAGCAAGTCACACATCATACGCTTCCGCATGATGGTATAAATATGTAAGCGTAGGTACAATTTACTGGAAGGCTCTAGTCTGGAATGATGGTATAAATAACCAATTTAGAATGCTAATGAGTCTTGTTTAGGTCATAGACCCAGACCAGTTAACTTAAAGTATTGGAAACGGTACGATACGCTAGATTAAGCGATGACCGGAATGGAATGTAATTTAGACCCAACAAGTATGAATACTTGTATAATATGGGTAAACTAAATACATTCTGGATTTTAAAGTAAAAATGATAAGGTTTAACCCGTTTCGATAAACTTACGCAAACTAGTTACATAAGTCTAACCGTACGCGTATATGCGATAACGAGTAACCGGATAAGTCATGAACAAGTTCCATATGCCGATATACTTTAGACAAGTCATAATATCAGTAGGATATCAACTCGTATGCCCGTTAAGGTTTTAAAATCAAACTATGCCTCACAAGGGCGTTTTGGTCATTTTACGACGTATAAAAGAAAGTGGAGCACAAACTGATGTTGTGATCATAAAAAATATTTGAAAACACTTTATTTATGATATAATATCAGTATGATACCAAACATATGTGTGTTTTATAGTTAAAAACCAAACTATGCTCCGTAGGGGCAATTTGGTAATTTCACACATAGTTTTGAAGGCTAATTTGGGAATTTGAGTTTATAATGTATACGTACTGTAAAAATATTTAAAAATGATTTATAAAATCAGTAGGTAACAAGTCTTGATTGGTAGTTATGGTTTAAAATCTTACTATGCGCCGAAACGGCGTTAAAGTCGTTAAATGGCGATATTTGCGTTCTTTTAGGAAAACTAATGTTATGATCAAGTTTATATGACCAAAATATGTTAATTAGTATATAATATCGGTAATAAAAAGGTTTTGTATGAAAATTGTGCTTTTAAATCATTTTAGGTGCAAAAAGGGCATTATCATCATTTAAGGACGTAATTCAAGAACGTATGCGTAAACTCAGCTTGTAAACTGAATGAACATCCCAAATTATCCTAATTATGATATTACATCAGTAGACAATGAGTTTGGTATGAAAAATTATGCTTAAAACCGATCTACGCGCATAAAGGGCATTTTGATCAATTTAAAGCATAATTTAGGATATTATATGCAAACTGAGTTTATGATCAGATTTGTAACATCAAAATATGTTAAACATGTTAACATATCAGTACCTAAGTTGTTTGAAAGCTTATTGATGTCTGAAACCTTATTTTTGCTAAAAAAGGCATAATAGTCAAAGTACGGCATATTAACGGAACATGTGCAAAAACTCAGATTTCAAATATGATCGTGTAATATAACCTTATAGGGTTATGCTACATTATAATACGATCATAACGGAACCTATAATCAGTAGCAAACTAATCTAATTCGGTTCATAATCGAAAGTCAACGCAGAAGTCAAACTTCGCAACTTTCGGTTGCGAACCGACCCTAAAACTGGAATTGACGAGCCGAACATGTTTACACATGTTCTAATAATTATTACCAAGTTGTTTAAGTGATAAAATGTATTTTAGAACATTTCTAAACTCATATCACAATTATTTCAAAAACTGACCCGTTGACTTTTTAAAACAATATTACGTTGACTCGTCAATTTGACCAAGCAAACGTGATTCTTAGAAGGTGCCCTTTTGAGGGTTTAACACCTACCTAATTACAATCACGTAGCCATGTTCGTTACGAACAATGGCTTGACCGTTTATGGTCTAACTAGAAGTCAAAGCGTTTATCGTAAACACTTGACTTTTTGGCTTTTTAAGCCAAATAAAAGAACTAGTCATGAAAGGAACACTTACAAGTGGTCCTATGGATTGAAGAAAACTCAAAGGTGGTTCCCAATTGCTTAGGATCCTCCAAGATGAGAAGATAGGAAGAAAGAATGAATGGTGTACTTTGAAAATGAAATTTCATGGCCTTTATATAGTTTTTGAGAAAGGATAAGATCATGCCATGTGTTTAGGGAAGTCATGAGATGATTACAAGTGTTATACTAGGTTTTTAAAACCATTAACAAGTCCATAGATTCATCAAATGGTTTTAGTTATGTGTGGGCTTTAAGTAATGAATAAAAATAATAATAATAATAATAATAATAATAATAATAATAATAATAATAATAATAATGCCCATTGTGACCAATATTAGGCACACCCGGGAGTATGACCGAGCATCACGGAGTTCCCGGTTCGTTTAAAAGGTCTCTCAAAGATGTAGATTTACACATTGACGCTTTTAGTCATTTTAACGCTCAAACTTGTGCGTATTATCGTTTAATGGCATCAAAGCCTTAAACAGCCAATATTAGGCATTCCCGTGAGTATTATCAAACATCACGATGCTTCAGGTTCGTTAAAAGGTAACTCAGGGGTAAGAATTAACATGTTGACACTTTTAATCCTTTTAACGCACAAACTAGTACGTATTATCATTTATCGGCATTAAAGCCCTATATGGCCAATATTACGTATTCCCCAGAATACAATAAGATATTATAACACTCCAGGTTTGTTAAAATGTCACTCAGAGGTATAATTAAACATGTTGACGCTTTTAACCCTTCGTCGCGCAAACTTTTAATTAATTACGTAAACGGTTCCTTTCGATCAACAAGTGGCTCAAATATAATTATGAATACCGTGTGTTGTTATTCAGAGGCTTAGTTTAAGCATGTTAACACTTTCAGTCCTTCCACATTCAAAGTTGTTAGGATCTGAGGCTCTCATGATTGTGTTTGTTTGTGATGTTTGAACAAATCAAATAGATATGAGCAGTTTTAAGTGCAGCGAAAATGGATAACAAACTTTGTAAACACAATCAAAGGAGAATATAGTTTGATAAACAATTGCTTTTCATAGAGTCGAAAGATTACATCAAAAGCAAAAGGTTACAATGCAAGCTTACAGACTAAACTCCCCCTCAGCCTAATACTCCAGAATTGGTTGCACAAGATGAAAGGATTGAATTGAGGAGAAGAACTCACTCAAAACGATCAAATATAACAGTACAGAGTACTGTCATATTTATAGGCAAACCAAACCACTGATGTACCTCAGCTGACGTCACCATGATAGTGACATCTAACAGCCTAACAACCTATAAACACTGGTCTATACAAAACTACTGATGTCTAACAACTGATTGATAATAAAATACAAAACAAGTCTAACACTGTTCACGTTCCACTGTTGTAGCCTAAGCACTGATTACTTGAACATCAGTGCTTTCTTCAAAAGGTGATCAGTCTTTGAATGAGCAGTGCTTGGGTCTTCAGCAGTACATAAGAGACAGCAGTAGATAGAGCTCAGTGTTTGCCTTTTGGCAGTCTTTAGTTGTTTCACCAGTGTTTGGTTCATCAGTTGTTCTTCAGAGCAGTACTTAGAGTGTATCAGCAGATAGGTAACCACTGTCAAGGGGAGAGCTTAGTGTAAACGTCTGCTTATTGTGAATCCACTGTTGTGATCAGGTTTTGGCTTTACATTATCTGTTCCTCTGGTAGGGTTCAATCCCAACAATCTCCCCCTGGAACAGATAATGCCAAAACTTGTCATTATTCTGTATCTTTATTACTCATCAAAAGTTCCCTTGCTTTTCTTTTGAATTCTTCTTCAAATTCTTTGGAACTTGTGTCATCTTCATCCCGGCACAATGTAAGTTCAAGGAGATCCTGCAAATCTTCAACACTAAGGCCTAGTGCTTCTTTCCTTGATATGTACTTCACTTCGCCATTGGATCTGACCAGGGTCAATACGTGGGTCTTTTGATCAGACATCCACTTTAGTACTTTTAAACCCAATGGGTTTCTTGGGAGAGATTTATTTGGAGATGAGCTTTGAGATATTGGCCTTGAGAAAACTTGCAGACTTTCAGACATTCTTTTGAAGGCCATTTCAATAACATTGTTTGCTGCAACTATGTCTTCTGCAGTCTCTTTTTCTATCTGCTCTTGTCTCTTTTGTTGATCTGGCTCAATGTCTAAAATTTCTGAAGTATTTGGTGATGCAGGCTTAGTTAACACCTTCTTAAAAAGGTTTTGAAGTTTTTCTGAGTTTGCTTCTTTTAGACCCATTTTCATGATGGTTTCTTTGAAGTACTCAACTTCCTTTTCCTTTACCTCTTCAATTGTCAGCTGTTCTCCTTTTTCTTGGTTTGTCATAAGAGTAGATCGGAACAGTGTTTTGAGGTTTTCAATCTGCTGTTCAAGCTTCATCATTTGTTCACGCTTCTTTGAAGTGCCTGATACAGTTATCTTCATTTTCTTCAGCCTTTCATAGGCTTCATCAGTCTGCTGTTTTGACCATTTTGATATGGCAATTGCAGTGTCCACCTTTGCATCTACCAGCTCCTGTTTCTTTTTCTTGTACTCAGCTGTTTGGTCATTGATGAACTTTTTGTATTTACTCCAATTTGGAGCATTCTTCTCCTTTTTAGGATCATTCTTGAGTCTATCAATCCTATCAGCTTCATGCTTTAAAAGCACAATTGGCCATTCTTCAAATTGGTTTTCTTCAGCAGGATAAAATTTTTCTTGCATTATGTATGCAAGAAGTTTTCTTCTCATCTCTTTTCGTTGTTTTGCCTTTTCTTTGCTCAGCTTATGTGCAAAATCTTTTATTAGATCGACCTTTTTGAGCAAAAGTTCCAATCTTTTAGCAATGGCTTCATCACCTTGACCTTTACATTCAACCTTGGCTCTTATCTTAGCCTGTCTTACTTTAAGTTCAAGATATTCCTCCATGTCTTCTGGAACCATGAAGCCAACTAATGAAGAGAATCTTCTGTTTGAAGGATCATCATCATTGTAGAACTGCCTCATCTCATTTTTTTATTGCTTCCAGTTCTAAAGGATATCTTGCAGCAGTGGGATCATATTGGTCCTCATCTGGCTGAGTAAGTTTTCTTTTTCTGGTGTAGAGTTTTGTTGGTTTTGATGTGAGACTGGTGGAAACAGTGGTGGATGACTGACTAACAGTTGTTGAAACAACTGTTGTCTCAACATCTGTTGTCATTACAACTGCTGATATGTCAGCAGATGTCTTCTGCTTTTGAGCAGGGGATGGAAGTGGTGAGGTAATTTTTGATGGTGGTGATGGTGGTGGTGAATCATCAGATATGAGAATCCTTATCCTTTTTATTGTAGGAGAGGCTGATGATGTCATTGATGGATCAGTGGTTTGAATATGAGTGGCAGTGGTTTGTGGTTGTGATTGACTGACAGTGGTTGAAACAACTGGTGTTTCAATCACTGTTGTCATTACAGCAGATATTGTAACATCTGCTGTCTTCTGCTTTATGGCAGGAGGCAGTGGTGGTGATATGATTGTAGATGATGATGGTGGTGGAACAGTGGTTGTGATGGTGTGTGATAGAGTGGTGTGTGTTGATGAAATGGCAGCTGTTTGGCTACTGTCAGCAGTTTTTGTAACTACTGCTGTATCAGCTGTTTGACTAACAGGTTTTGAGACCTGCTTTTCTTTTTCTTTTTCTTTTTCAGGCTCAATATAAAGGCCATGTTCTATTCCCATTTTATTCATTTTTCTCAACAGCTTGATATTCTCCCCCTTTTTGGCATTATCTGAAGGGGGGTTATCAAGAAATGATAGGGAAGAAGGAACTTTGCCAGAGGCACTTTGAATGCTAGCCTTTATAGCCTTGATATCTGCTTGAGTGTCTTTAAACCTTGATTCCACCATGTTGGTCAGCATTTGTACATGAGTAGCATGCTTTTGATCAGCCATATGTTGCTGTTTTTCAAGCATGGGTTGAAAGATATTCCAAAGCTCATTTGCAGCAAATGCATGTTGTGCAGATGCTTGAGTAGGAACAGTAGTGGCTTGTGCTTTTTGAGCTTTTAAGATCTCTTGCACCATATTTTTAATTTCAGCAACTGAATCTTCAAGTTTTTCAACTCTGTCCGTCAAGTTTTTCACCCATGGCAACAAATAAGCTTGTCATGTCTGATGAAAAGGATGAGCTGATTGACCAAACTTTATATAGAAGCATGATTGGGTCTTTATTGTACCTAACTGCATCTAGACCAGACATCATGTTTGCAACATGTGTTTGTGCAAGAAGTCAATCAGCTCCCAGAAAATCAAATCTCATTGCTGTAAGAAGGATATTCAGATACATAAAAGGTGCTCCCACACTTGGTATCTGGTATCCAGCTAATGGGAATATCAAGCCTTCAGGCTTTTCAGACAGTGACTTTGCTGGATGTAACACCACAAGGAAGTCTACATCAGGAGGGTGCCAGTTTCTAGGTGATTGCTTGGTTTCTTGGCAAAGCAAAAAGCAAGCAGCAGTTTCAACATCCACTGCTGAGGCTGAATACATTGCTGCTGCAAGCTGTACAGCCCAACTCATGTGGCTTCAAAATCAGTTACTGGATTTTGGTATCACTGCCTTGAAGACACCACTCATGTTGGACAGCCAGGCAGCAGAAAATATCATCAAAAATCCAGTTTCCCATTCTACCACCAAACACATTGACATCAGATATCACTTTGTGAGGGATTGCTATGAAAAAGGTTTGATTTGTCTGCATCATGTTCCAACTAAAGACCAGCTGGCAGATGTGCTCACAAAAGCACTTGATACAGCCACTTTTGAAAGCTTGGTCTCTAGGATTGGAATGCTGAACATGGAATAACAAGCAACATCTTGTTTTTCTATGAATAAAAGCAACAAAATGTTTTCAGAAAATAAAAAATCCATCCTTAAAAATAGCTAACAATGAAATTTTCATTAAAATCCTTAAAAGTCTGCCATAACCACTGATTGTTCAAAAGTCTGCTCTACTCCAAAAAGTCTATCCACTGCTGAAATTCAACCCCTGTTCTCTCATTCCTTTGATAAACTCTGTTGTTCAAAAGCAGTGTCTTATCCACTGATATGCTATCCATTGATAGTGAAAATCATCCACTGCTTTACTACCACTGCCTTCATCAGTCACTTTCATAAAAGTACTGTCCTTCATTTTCACCAGGGGTTGTCACGTGGGCAGTACATAGTGGTCAGACCTTTTGTAACGGCTGCCACATCAGCATTCGCTTTCTTCCCTATAAAAAACCCCCACTCACCACCAAAACAGGGTTTTACTGTCGAATTGAATTCTTAAAAATTCTCTTCTCAAAGCAGTTTTTCATCTCATCCTTCACAAATTTCTTCGATCATTCTCTTCAAAAATGACAAAATCGAAGCCATTCACAAAACCCACTTCCAAATCATCATCGAAAACAGCCTCTCAAAAGGCAATCTCCACTGAAATCCCATATAAACCATCTCACAATCTCCTGGGTCTTCTCACAAAACCAGGAACCACCAATGTTTTCGATCCCATCATTGACACCATGGCAAAATCAAAGTACAAAACTTTGTTCACCGCCGATGCACCAATCTATTTGGAGACCCAAAGAGAGTTTTGGAAGAATGCAACCCTTGAAAAACAAGGAGACATTGCAACCACCATACACTCTTCTATAAAGGGTAAAGCTATCCAAATCACGCCACAATCCATTTCAGAGGTCTTTCAACTCGATGATCAGGAAGGTAAAACTTCTTTCACTAAAAACGAGTTACAAACTGACTTCATTGAAAGAGGGTATGAAGCCACAATGATGAAGAAACTTACCTTACAAAAAGGTTATTTTCCTTCTGCAACCAGATTTTTATTGAAAGCATCATGGCTCACAAGAAGTACAAAGGAGAGAGATACATGTACAAAGAGTGGACTGTTCCCGAGCTTGAAAATGAAGCAGCAAGGATTCAAGACATGATAAAAAGGAAAGTCACTCACACTCCTCCTGACTGGGCAAAGTTTAGAAAGAATGTACCTGACAAACAGGTAGAACTGAAAAGAATGAAAGAAGAACTGGTTGCTGCTGAATATGGAAACAAAAGACAAATTGCTAGATGGAAAGAAGATGTGGTCAGGATCACCTACAAAAGGTTGGAGGAACTAAGAAAGAAAGATCCAAATGTTCCTCAAAAGCCTGACTATCCTGAAGCAGAGGTTTCAAAAAGACCAACAAAGCTGCAAATCAGGAGAGCCACTTCTCCAACTGGTGCTGCCATCTATAAAAGAAGGTCACACAAACAGTTGAGAGGTGAAACCATCCAAGAGATAATAAAAGGAGATGACCTTGTAAAAGAAGGCATAAAGAAAATGATCATAGAAACTCTTGGTTTGGATCAAACTGCAAGTACTGCTCAGCCAGTTATGAATAGGCCAGCCTCACCAAATACCTCTGCAAATAAACATCTCCCAAGAAACCCACCAGGCTCAAAAATACAAAAGTGGGAAACTGACAAACAGACCTGCGTATTGACTTTGCTCAGGTCTGGTGGAGAAGTGGAGAAAATATCAAGGGAACAAGCTCTTGGCCTGAGTCTTGAAGATTTGCAGGATCTCCTTGATCTTCCACTTAGCAGGGATGATGAAGACACAGATGCCCTAGACTTTGAACTACAATTTAAAGGTCAGATAAGGGAACTGTTGATGAGGCAATAAAGAATTCCACAATAATGAAGAGTTTTGGCATTATCTGTTCCAGGGGGAGATTGTTGGGATCGAACCCTATCAGAGGAACAGATAATTAAAGCCAAAACTGGATCAGAGCAGTGGATCCAGAATAAGCAGATGTTTACATACAAGTCTCTCCCCTTGAAAGTGATTTCAACATCTACTGACCTCCTATCTGCTGATCGTTCAAACTGCTGACCTACAACTGCTGCTCAAGTAAAGATCTGATGAAAGACTAAAGCCCTACTGATTCAATCTACTGCCTTGAGTCAAGCACTGCTGATCCGGACAAGTACTGCTGGGTTCACAGCAGTGGAAGGTTGCAGCAGCTGATCTATAGTCTGTTTTGTAATGTAATGTAATAGTAGTAGTTAACATATCAGTGGTTGTATAGATCAAAGGTTAGAGTTTGTTAGGAGGTTAGATGTCACTTTCATGGTGACGTCAGCTAAGATGCCCAGTGGTTTGCTAGTGCCTATAAATAGTTCAGTACATTGTACTGTTCTATTAGCTCTTTTGCATCATCGTCTTCTTTGCACGAACAAAGAACTGAGCTCTGGCTGAGGGGGAGTTTGCATTCATTCATCAATCATTGTAATCGTTATTGACATAAATTCAATCTTCCGATTCATTGTGAAAAGATGTTTGATCAAAGTATTACTCTCGTTTGATTGTATGCAAAGTTTGTTTTCATCATAATTCCGCTGCACACTCATCCATTTTCATTTTAATTACAAACATAAAATACAATTAGAATCAAACTCAGATCCAACAAAAGTTTTTGATTTTTTGCAAAATTAGTCCTTTATAGTCAACGTTTGACTTCATTAGGTTTAGTACACGTGTCAACACATCATTCGACGTGATTTTACGAGGTGTTACATGTCGGCACCAGTATCAAATAGTATCGAAGCACAAATATTATTAACGAGAAATGTACCATTAATGACATCATAATCGTTACGCGCCTGATTCGTGTTGATGTTGAACGCTCGTCCTCGAGTGGCTTGCTGTTGCTCTTCATTCAGCTGGGGACATTAGGGACGGAGATGAGTGGTTGTCACACCCCGATATTTCCACGTATTACCGGTGGGCCCGGTGAGGTGTATCGTGACATAGTTGATATCAACATAGTCAAACAACACAATTTTAAATGCACAGCGGAAGCAAAAGATAGATTTATTTCAACTGAATAAAATTGTAATATTAAGTATCACAGCGTAGTTGAAACAGATCCACAGGCGGATCAAATAAACAGAAAACGTAGTTCAACAGACTCAAAATGCATCCAAGCTTGCGAGACTCTTAATGATGCTAAGGAGAAGCCAGCCTATTACGAGTAGTACCTGCACTTAACCTTTTTGGGAAAATACGTCAGTTTACACTGGTAAATACAATTAACTGACTCATTTTAAAAAGGTTTAGAAAATTTATTTGAATGCACAAGGCACAAAACATTTTATAACTTGGGATAATTATTTATATATAAACTTGTAAAAGAATTACATGTTTGTTATACATTCAGTAGCCCGGATTGACACCGGGTTAAAGATTAATAGACACACCACATGATATAGTCCCGCGGCGGGTTTATCCCTAAACTGGCGGTTATACCTTATTGTTTAATTATGCACTGTCGGGTGTACGCCTACACCCCGTGCTTAGGTCGTGGCCATTTCGTAAAATGATGCCAAGGATATCCGAGACATGGTCATTAACCCCCCAAAGGCTTTAATCAAACAAAACAATTTAAACGGGTCATTTCAATAAATTAACCATCATACAATTAATAATTCAATGCCCGACCAAGCGGTATTTTATATATCGTACCCCAAGCCCGTATAGGGAAAATAAGTTAAAAGTATTTACCTTTGCAAGTATTTATCACAAACAACTAATGCACGTAGCTTTTACCAGGTCCCCTAGTCTGGAACAAAGGTTTATAATAACCTATCAGATTCCTAACGGGTCTTTAATTAAGCCTAAACTTAGACCGGTTAGTTTTAAAGGAAGATACGGTTCAAACGCACGATTAAGCGAAAACCGGAATAGAATGTGATTTAGACCCGAAAAGTTTGAAGACTTGCATAATATGGTTAAACTAAACACATTCTGGATTTTGAGACAAAAATGATAAGGTTTGACCCGTTTCGGCTAATTTATGCAAACTAGTTACATAAATCGACCCGAACGCGAAAGGTGCGTAACGGGGAACCATATGAGTCATATACAGGTTCCCTAAGTTAATATGCCTTAAATATGTTGTGACATCAGTAAGATATCTTCTATTATGCCCAAAATGAATTTAAACTCAAACTATGCCCCGTAGGGGTATTTTGGTCATTTTAAGGGTTATAAAAGAGTTTAAATAATAATCTGAGTTACAGGTCTGATATAATCAGTAAAAATACTTAATTTAATAAGTTATAACAGTAAGGTATTACATATATGTGAAATTTATCATTTATAACCAAACTATGCACCTTAGGGGTATTTTGGTAATTTCACATAAGCCTAAAAGGTCAATTATGGAAATCTGAGTTTAAAACTTTTACTTACTGTTAATATATAAATATTTACTGAAAATATCAGTAGGCATCAAACCTTATATGTTTAAAATAGTTTTAATACATACTATGTGTTAAAAACGCTTAAAAAGACGATTTTGAGCTATTTCTGGGTTTTTAAAGGAAAGCTGATATTTTTATTATTCCAGAAGGCTCAAAATGTTTTATTTATCAAATTAGATCAGTAGAAAAAGGTTTGGTATCAAAATAATTTGTAAAACTCATTTTATAGCCCAAAATGGCAAAACCGGCAATTACCGAATCAAGCTTAGAACTCTAGATTATGCTCAGTCTAAAATTAAATAAAAATCTTCAAAAATCCCAAAATATTATTTTATATCATTAGGTAAAAAGTTTGGTATTAAAAATTGGGTTTAGATAGGCTATATGCTAATTATGCCGTTTAATTAATAAAAAGCTTTTTATTTACGCTAATGAGCATAACTCCTAATCTAGACCTCCAATTGATGTCAAATTTTAGGGACAAGTCTAATAATAAGTAACTAAGGTTTTTATTCTTTTACTTTTTCAAAAATCACGTTTTAAGGTCATATGGGCATAATAGTCAACATTTAAGCATTTAACGAAAACATGCATATGAATCGGATAACTAATGAACCAAGTTGTATAATCACAGAGGGTTATACTAACATGACACCTGGTCCAAATGAGGCTCTAAGGCATTTCTAAAACATGCTTAAACGGGTTCAGAACTGAAAGTCAAAGCAGAAGTCAAATTATGCGACTTTCGGTTCCGAATCGGGCCTAAACTGAAAATTGTCGGGTTGAACATGTTTAGACATGTTCTTACATCAATTACCAAGTTATATTAGTGATAAAACAGGTTGCATGGGTCCTACATTGCTAATTATGCATTAATTTGAAAATAAGCTTTCTGTTGACTTTTTAAGATTAACTTTGACCCGACAATTAACCTAGTTAGAGTGGGAATCAGAGGGTGCCCTTTTAAGGGTTTATTACCCACATAATTACCAAATCATAGGTACTTTTAATTCGAGATTTGACTGGACAATTATTGATTAATCTCGAAGTCAAACTCTAATTACGATGGTTTGACTTTAAGCTAATTGACTAGGCAAAACTGAACTAAAAAGGGTTAAGGATACTTACAAGGGTTCTAAGCACGACTAGGAAGCCTAAGAGAACTTGGTTGCTGACCAGAGAGCTCCAGAAATAACCTTGTGAAAGTTTGCAAATGAATGGCACAAGAGTTGCAACATTGAAGCTCCTTATATATGTATTTTGATCACTTAGGATCATGCCAAGGAAGTCTATGCATGTAAATCCGTTTGTGCAGCCCCTGGTATCAGTTTATAGGTCCTAAAGGTGGTTACACAGCTGAAACTGGTAGCTGCCAAGGAATTCTGTCGCTGGCATGCTGAGGCGGCCCGCGTAAGGGTCCTGCCTGACCTTACGCGGCCCGTATGGCCTTCCAGAACCAGCCAAACAAGTTTTGTTAATTGCACTTTAGGTCCTTGGTCCTTCCAAACGTGGTTTCACCTTTATTTCTTGCACTTTTGGCCCTCTAACTTGACTTTTAAGGACCTTAAGACTTATACAAACTTGGTTAAGTCCTTGGTTAGCTTTCTGATCACCCATAAGGTCATAAATTTCAACGTTGACGCTTTTAACCCCTCGTATACGAATTTATCATAACTTTCTCATACTTTATCGAAACCTTGTGAAATTTTTAAGACATATTCTAGTGAGTATAATTTATCATTACAAAGCTTCAGGTTCACTAAAAGGTCACTCAGAGGTATACTTTAAACATGTTGACACATTTAACCCCTGTAGTTTGTAATTCCTCACTTTCTTCCACGATTAGCTTCGTATGATCCATAATTCATTTGTTTTAGGGTATAGACATCGTGTAGGGTTATTGAAAAGTATATATCCATTGTAGACACTTTGAACCCTTATATTCACATACTTTCTTTGTTTGTCAACTTTAGTCCTTCTAAAGTAATCTTTTACACGTTTAAAGCTCATGACACGTGTCGATACATTATTGGACATAAATTTTCGAGGTGTTACAGTGGTGTATCCACACTTGTAGCATGCTCGCACGTTGTTTGCTGGTTTGGGGTTCTGCGGAGCTGGTAGAGCTGGTGCTGCTTGCTGAACTTGATTGGTTTGACGACAGTAAGGGGCTGTATGACCATAACGATTGCAGGTGGTACACAGGCGACAGGCTGCACCGAGAGGGTGATGATAGTTTCAAGTGGCACACTTGGGATGAACCCCGGTGTACGACTTCTTGCTTTTTTCTGGAGCAGGAGGGTTTGGAGTAGCAGCAGGGAGAATTGCATTGCATCCAGAGTTTTGAGACTTTCGTTACTTGTTCTTGCTGCCACTGGGTTGCTGCGTGATCTGGTTAGCTAGTTTCGAGGGATCAGAGTTTCCAAACTGTTTGTCACGGACACGGTTGTTGTTCAAACTTTCCGCAAGACGGTAAACTTCTTCAATAGAGTCGAGTTGAGGTGCTTCAATGGCGTCACGCATAGCAGGAGGTAACCCATGGATGTACTTGGTGATCATGCACTTAGGAGTAGACACTAGATGAGGCACAATGATGCTGAGTTGCTTAAAACGGGTAGTATAAGCCAGATTGTCATCCCCAACTTGTTTTAGATGCTAGAACTCGTCCTCAAGGTTCTGCTGCACATGAGGAGGGCAGAATTCAAGCATCATCAGTTCCCTAACCTCGGGCCATGGTAAAGCATAAGCCTCATCATTGGAGCGGATGTTTCTCTCATTGGTCCATCATTCCAGAGCTCGGCCTTGAAACACGCCGGTTGCACTCCTAGTCTTTAGATGCTCAGGGCACTCACTGTTGATGAAAGTAACTTCGATGTTGTCGAACCACTCCAGCATTGCAGTCACCCCATCACTGCCCATGAAAGGCTTAGGGTTGCAAGAAACAAAGTGTTTGTAGTTGAAGCTCACAGGCTTAGGTTGGACCGCTTTCAAGTGGACAGAGGAGGGAGGAGTGTTTGATCCCTGGATTTCAGTGATAATCTTGGGAACAATGCGTGCAATCTGGTTGGCCATAAAAGACATCATCTTTTTCTGAGTGTTGGCCTTTGACTTCTTTCGTGGGTTGGAGAGACGACTGGATGACATCTAAAGAGTCAGAATGAGGATCGGGTGAGAATCAATTATAATGTTTCGTTTAATAACATAGTTTCACAAACACGTAGCATAGCAATAAGTTCACATGATCACAAAAGACTCAAATTGTTTCGCATATCACAAAACGTTCAACATGTTTCACATAGCTTAATCAAGACTTCCACGTAGTATAATATAAACGAATAAAGCATCATAAATTTAGTTTGCTCCTGAGAGATTATTATTATTGTTTTTGATTGCGCAGATAGTGTGATTCATGTAACAGTTTCGAAATGAATAAGGCATTAAGTATAAAACCACATGTAAATCGAGATAACATAAAAGATAAGCTCGTAAACCACAGGATTGTTTCGGGTAGAGAAACATTGACTAAACCAAAGTAAATTGAGCCCCTATTTGAATTAAGGCAACGAGCCTACTAGACAAATACGTTCATCGATGTTAGGCCTACGATATTTGTCCTTTCGGTCACTACGCGCCCTTAATCGATTGGGAAAATTCGAGACTTTGGTGAGACTGAAAATCAAGAGTGGGACTAGTTATCAAGATGCGAGTTTCACCTCTAACTTGGTAACATCGTACCCTAATGTTGTCGGTACTTACCAAAAGATAAGACCACTAGAATAAGAGATGGAAATTTCCTTCAAGGTTTGGATATCATTCCGAACTTGAGGGTAAATTTCGTGCAAACTAAAAAGTATAGCTGAGTGAAAGTCGTCATCAAAGGCGGGAATCACCCCTGTTTTGATGAGTCATTTCGATTGCGATGCTAGAGTGTCTTCAAAAGCATCCAAGTGTGTATTGTGTTAGCCTTAGGAAAGGCATGTAATTTTAACAAGGAAGTATTGCTAGGAAGCATGTACGGTAGAATGCATAAGTTTTAAACAACAAATAAGAGACAAGTTCCTAGAACTATAGACTAGGGCAAAGCATTCCTACTTTTTCTAATTCCCTATAGTTATGGCTCTGATACCAATCTGTCACACCCCAACCAATGGCGGAAACATCGGGGCGCGGCACTAAGCGAATCAGATTGCTCATGAGAATCCACAACACTATTTGTTTCGATATAGATTAATTAGATTTCATAAATATGTCTAAAAATGTCAAACACATTCCACAACCACATAATGTATCAAAATAACATAAACATTAAAATATTGTTCAAAATTGTCTAATTAACTAAGATGAGTTTCTAAGCATCATCCTAGCTTGTTTTCTTGATCCTCGGCTACTATCAACCTGCAACATGTATTAAAATAAAATCAACAAAAATGTTGGCGAGCCTACAAGTTTGAATACGTAGCATAATAGTTTAAACGTTTAAAACTCTTATCCAACATGAATAACATATCACAAGTTTCAGCATGCTAGTTAACGTGGTTCATATAATAACCCAAGTCTCCAACGCGTTAACATGCCTTTCCTACTTCGACGCATCGAAGAGGAGGTAAAAGAATCAAAACTTAACAATACTCCCCAAGACTCAAGGAGAGGTGCGTTACCACTATAGCGCTATAATTGTTAAGGCGAGCTACACATAAGAGTCAAATGTTCACATAGCATAAAAGTCTCAAGTATCACAAGTATCATGTTTTCATGTTTAATGTGGATAAAGTAAGTTTCAAACAAGTTTTAAGTGTCAAGTGTCTTAATATAGAATACATGTTGCATCCCAAAAGTGTTTAAAACAAAGAGGGATCGAGTATACTCACAGTGGGTGCTTAGAACCAAACACTGCCTAATTGGATCGAAGGGAGGGCTGGATCAGCCTGCGTGCGGGGAACAGAGCATAAGTCCTCTAAGTGCTGACACGGTCGGGAACAGAGTGTCGAATGGTGCGAAAATCGAGTTAAAGTATCAGACAGGCTACCTGAGCGGATGGTCATCCGAGCAGTGACCATTCGAACAGATGGCCATTCGAACAGTGTGTAGATGTTTATGAACTTGTTTAAGTGTTTGATCATTGTGTCCTGTAAAAACAACAACAAGTGTAACTATAATCAGATCATCTGGACGAATGGTCATCCGATCGGATGGCCATTCGAACAGATGGTCAGTGAGTGAAGCTTCGTAAAATTTCTAAGTTTTGAGTTAACGAAGATGATGTGACGACGTGTCAAACAACGGAAACCCACCCAGCTCGTTTGATCGGACGCGTATCACCCCCTTTCAAACCGGCAAGCTGTTTCAAATGGAATTTCATGTTTGGACCCATCAGTCGGCTCGGTTTCCGGTGGAATTCAGTTTTCAAGCCGAATTCCGACTAAGGAATGAGTCGAGAGTCTGTTTGAGTCTGATTTCACCAATGTTTTGTATAAAAGTTGAAGGAAAGTTTGAAAATTAGTTGTAAAATGTGAAGTTTTATCAGATTTGAGCTGGAAACACGTGAAATCCTGTCAGATCTGGTGTAAAAGTGTGAGATTCCTTTGGATTTTGTTCCAAAGTTGTGAAAATCCACTAGATCTAGCACCAATCTTGGTTAAACGGTGCTCCACGGCAGTTTGCATAAGCAACCGAGTGGGAACCACCTTCAAGACGTCCAAATCAGTTGGTTTTCGAGGTAAAGTTGAAGTGTTCGTGTGATTTTGATGAAGAATATGGTGTAGAAGTGATAAATGATGAAAGTTGTACGAGGTTTTAGGAGAAATACTTACGGATTGGCCTCAAATCTCAATTAAAGTGACTGAGAGTGTGTGTGGTCGAATGGCAGAGTCAAAGGTGAGAATGAAGGGTTAAGTGCCCTATTTATAGGTGATAGTGACATGGCTAGTTGGTGGAGAAGGGAAGGCGGTCGGATGGCCTTCCGGTCGGATGGCCATCCGGTCAGATGGTCATCCAATCGGATATCCATTCGGACAGCCGATTCCCTTTTGCTAGTTTTCTGACTTTGGTTCGTTTTGCGAGTTAGATTAAGTGTTGCGTTGAGTATTATTGTGAGTAATCATTACATAGGGCATTATTACATCATAAGTTTGCACAAGGAGTTTCCATGTTTCAAGTTTGCGTTTAAGCTAGTTTCTCGTTCAATAAGCAGTATCAAGCATAACAAGTGTCAAGTTTCTAGTATCACAAGAGTTAAGATTCGAGTATCCCAAGAGTCAAGATTCACATTGTTTACATATAAAGCATCACAAGATTCAAGTTTCACGTTGTTCATATATAAAGCATCACAAAGCATCATATAGAGTAAAAGTTTCACATTAGGATCAAATAGTCTCATTCTTATTATGATCGTTTGTCTCGAGAGTAAAAGTATCACAAGGTAGGAAGTATTACGAGACTTGCCAAGATAATAAAAGTATCGAAACGCTGGGCGTTACAAAGGGCTTACGGTCCGTAAGCTATAAGGGCGCACACAGGTTTCCACTTTCTCGCGGACAATATAGACAATAGTCTTGTGGTTAGTATATGATGGTCTGATACAATAGTTTTAATTGCTTACAGACCATAAAGACAAAGGTCTTGCGGTCCGTAAAGGGTCACTCAGAGGCAAAAGTTTGGCATGTTGACACCTTTAGTTCCTCCACATTCATACTTTCATAAATTGTCAAAATTAGTCCCTCTCGTCCAACTTTTAGGCACAATTGAGAGTATGGACACGTGTCAATACATGAATCGACATGAATTTATGAGGTGTTGCACGAGCCCGGCGCAACGCCGGAGCCAGCGCAGCCGCAACGCCGCAGCCAGCGCAATCGTAGGGAACGCAGCCAGCGCAACCGCAACGAATGTAGCCGCATCGGCTCAGCGAGCGCAGCCGCAAGAAACACAACAGTTATATTGTATTTAAAGTTTATTCACAGCGGCGCAGTGAGCACAGCCGCAACGAGTGCAACGACATGGTTAATAAAAAAATTAAAAAAATACCACTTGTAAGTTTAATACACCTTGTACTTCACCTGATTGAAAGTGTGGTGTTAGAGGTGTCACAAGCAACCTAACGGTAATTAATTAAGCTTTTATTTTGTGCTATTGTTTTGTTTTTATGATACAAAACTCCCTGTTTTTATGATAATTCTAATGACATCTTCTATATTTGATTATAGATATTTTAGAAAGCTATATCTACCTCAACTGCTTACAATGACCAGTTCATGTATTGTCTTGGTTCCTTAAATAATCATTATTTAATGTCACATAATCATTTGAGAAACACTTTCAAAGACATTGTAGCTTGAATATTATATTAACAATTGATGATGTAATCATAGGGAACTTGTACAGGGAGGGAAAGATATTGAAAGTGCATACAGGGAACTTGTAGTGAAAGATATTCAAGATGCTTGTAGACTGTTTGAGCCAATTTACGATGAAACAGATGGTGGTGACGGTTATGTTTCTGTTGAGGTTTCACAATGGCTTGCTGATGATACCCAAGGGACCGCTGATGCTACAAAATGGTTGGATAAAGTGTTTGATCACCCAAGTGAGCTCGAGCTTTCAAAAGTTCAACGAGCTCCTAACGGTAAACGAGTATCCTATTGTAAATCGCCACTGCCGCCGCATTGCGAGGGTAGCCGACTAGTATATATATAAACGGTTTACAATTTGATATATTTTTAAATATATTACATTTTAAAATCTTCTTATATATATATATATATATATATATATATAGGGTGGGGTTCTAGAGTGAACACTAGTGTATTTGCGAATTGAGTGAACAAATCCTGACTATTGATTTACATCATCAAATCGTAAAATACACTATTGTATTTTCATCATCAAATCCTGATCGAATCCTAGCCATTGATTTACACTTGTTATTGATAATCAAAGGCTAGGATTAGTTCACACAGTTCACTATCAAGGGGGGTTGTTTACAAATGAACCTATATCTATACTATATTATCTATACTATATTATAAAGCATTTCAGAAGGATACCAACCAAATTTAAGTAATTACAATGTTTTATGCTTATGGTACAATAAGTTAATGAAGTTACTAAGTGGGTAAAATGGTCTTTCTGCATGCATAACTAAAAAAACAAAGAATTAATTAAATGAAAATTTAACATGTAATATGAAAATTAATCAATATGATGCATTTAATCAGAGTGTTAATAGGGCCATCAATGGCTTAAAAGCCGATTCTTCAACTCCACCGATGAGTTCTTCAAATTCATAACCTATGGGCAATTAATGAAAACTTATTGCCATCATTGATTCATTACTCGGGAAGATCATATATATCATCTCCTTCTTCCATTGAAATCTCCTCATCCTCTTCTTCGTGTCTCAAACTATTCGGAAACCGCATCAAACTACCGATCGCCACTAGATAAACTTGACAACCGATGTCGCCCGTAACGGTGTTCATCTCTACTCACCGCAACAACGAAGTGTTTACAAGTGAAGAAACTGGTGAATATCAACAAAATCATTCAATGGCAAACCCTACAAACATTGCTCAAATCCCACATGGTGCTACAGCCTCTACTTCCATCACTTCACATGTTTATGTTGCACAGTCGCGCGCTTACGCATCTCCAGTGTTCGATCAGATCGTTCCACAAAATCGCTCCATGTGGACCGTTACAAGCAGTGTTCGATATCATGACGTTCCCTCAAATTCTACTTCAGCCGAATCGCTTGTTGATGCTGCACTACCATTTGGTTATACAACTCCAGTGACTTCAGAAGATGTTGCTATGGATGATTTCAATACAACACAGTCAGTTGTTGATAAGGCCGACATGTTGGTGATTGATGATTGGATTTCTTTAGATAATTTCATGAAAACATACCGAGATATAGTTAATGTAACTTTTGAGTTCTATTGTTTTCTTTAGTGTGGGGTTAGAAACACACAAACAAATGTAAGATATCGTTAGGCTAGAGGGTATGGTGATGGTCCTCCAAGGGAGGATGATCCGCCACGTAGGCGCCACGTCATAGTCCTCCCAAGGATGGTTTAGCCCACTAAACTAGAGGGTATGGGAGGATGGTCCTAGATGATCCTACCCCACAAAACTATGTACAAGTAGTAATGTCGAATGTACAAATCACTAACACAAACAAACAAATAAAGGGGGCCCACCATATTCCACCATATTGCATCGTCCTGGACGTCGAGAAAAGACGAAGAGGACGCGACGTTGGGGGGGCAGCATGGAGGTAGGATCGGCGACGGTAGGGGACGGTCCAAAGACGATCCCCATACCGTATAGCCTTAGAGCTCAACAAAATTTTGTTGACTTTGTGAACTGTTATGGAAAAATGAAAAATAATTAAAGTTCTAGCTACTAAGATACACACAATTAAAATATAAGAATGTTCCCACTTTCCGATATCTTTTATATCTAGCGAGATATTAGAAGTTTCACTTAGTTTACTATAACTTTTTGGTAGTGTATGTAGGTATTTGGAGATGTGGTAAAATCTTTTGCTGGTTTGAGGATGGATGTGATATACACCCAAAACAATAATTAAAAGTGGGTGTAATATGAAAATTAATCAGTATGATGCATTTAATTGGAGTGTTAATAGGGCCATCAATGACTTAAAAGCCGATTCTTTTAATCTATTAAAAATATATTTAGTCATAAAGGATCCTTTTTTTTCTTAACCCTTCAACTCCATTGATGAGTTCTTCAAATTCATAACCTATGGCCAGTTAATGAAAATTATTTGTTTCATTGTGAAAACTTATTGCCATCATTGATTCATTACTCGGGAAGATCATATATATCATCTCCTTCTTCCATTGAAATCTCCTCAACCTCTTCTTCGTGTCTCAAGCTATTCGGAAACCGCATCAAACTATCGATCACCACTAGATAAACTTGACAACCGATGTCACCCATAACGGTGTTCATCTCTACTCACCGCAATAACGATCTTCGTCGCAAGCTGATAGACGCCGCAACTCGGTTCGTCACTACACACAGCTGTAACCATGATACGTATTTTTATTATTATCATTATTTTTAATTGTTAATTGAGGATTGTTATGGTCATTTTAGTTCGCAGTTTCGAGAGTTATACATGGTGGACGAAGGTCTTCTAGAGTTGTCAAAAACAACATTAAAAGGAAGACTAAGGGGAAGAGGTATGGGGCGGAAATACTTGTCATGTACAGTCTTGTAAATCGCAGACCATGGGTTCACCAGTTCCACGGTCATAAAGTGCGAGTTGAGTTGATGGTTTCAATTTATATAAACAAAACTGACATAACTTAAACTAATGAACTTGACTTACATTAATGAATTATTTTGAAGATCCGTTTCGTGTAACTTAAGTTAGACAATATAACACATTATTATCTTTTAATTTATATATACAAAACTGACATATACAAAAATAAATAGGAATTTTCTTCTACCAATTTATGAAAAAAATAAATTAAAATATTAATTATTTGGTAACGGTAGTGAGGATTATAAAGAATTATTATTTCCATCAATAATAATATAATGCAATATAGTTGATATATATGCAAAACAGTTACATATTCATTAATTTTAAAATTTACATGCATACCATAAAAGATTAGTATATAAGACCTTGTTAAATGTTATTGTGAAAGTAAAAGATTAGTATATAAGACCTTGTTAAATGTTATTGTGAAAGTAAGTTGATTTCTTCATGTCACGCAATGCATAAGTTCTTCCCCTTTCTCATTTTATTGTCTTTGATTGTTTCTTTAACACATGGCTGTTTTTTTACTGTACCATGGAGTGTTTATGTTCTGAGTAATATTCCAGGTGCTATTGTTGCTTATATCAAATCAGGAGACGATGATCTTGGTAATCACACAATCCCATTCAAAGAGAGCTATAATTGGTCATTCTGTTCCAGGGGTGATCATCGCACTCTTTTCTATGGCCACTTTTGGTGGGGTTCAAAATTTCAATCTTTGGATTTGTTTAATAAGGAGCTTGAAAAACATTATCAGGTTTTAGGTGGAAGAGGTATGGAGTATGTAAATATTTCTTCCCCTAAAGGTGATCACTTTTGAGACGCTCAATCTTGGATACGTGGACTAGAAGCAATTTTGTTTAGGTTTTGCTGCAAATATTAAATTTCTTGACTTACAAAAATGCCGCTTTGTTGTTGACGATATTGTAATGAATTATCAAAAGTGTAATATCCTATAATTTAAAATCTTATATTTGATTAGATAAATTAAACCTTAAACATATCTATTTATGTATTATCACAGAGTATAGTGTGTATTGTATTCAATTTTATTTATGAAAACGGTGATAAAAATCCGTAACTTTACAAGGAGCAATTTGCACTCGTTTGGTATAGCTCTTGATCAGGTAAAGAATGAAAGGCGGTTCAGGTTTGGAAGTATCTTAATTGCAAGTTTTGGTTTTGATTATGGTTAAAGCTCAAAACTGAACTAAACTGAATAACAAGTTGTGCACACCCTAAAAACATCAAGTGTTGTGGTCCCCGCCGCAACGCGCGGGCAACCCACTAGTATATATATATATATATATATATATATATATATATATATATATAGGGAGCCGCTAAAATAGGAACCACCCCCAGTTGTAAGAACCGCGAGAACCACTCTCAACCAATTAGATTCTTCCATTCAAAAGGGTAGTTTGGTCATTTACCACTAAATGTCATTTCCCCCTCTCTCTCCTCATTTATTATGTTCAGAAACTTGTCTCTCTCCACCTTATTAATCCATTTGCCATTTGTATTTGTAATCCAAATGTTCTAAACTTTTGAAACCCATCTTTCCACCTCTTTGTCTCTCTCATTTTTGAACCAAACAAACACACACACCGGCGAACCCAAACCCCCACCGGTGACCCCAAACACACACACAGAGCTCTGTCTCTCGGCCGTTTTGTTTCCCGTCGTTGATGATGATGATGATACAGATGATGCTGAAGCCCCTCATCCGCCGCCACACCCCCACTCCGGCGACCCCAAACACCACACCCCCTCCGGCTGCCCTCTCGTTTCTACGGCGTCCCCCTCGTTTCTCCGGCGCCCCTCCGATCTGCAACCCATCTCTCATCCCCTCCAAACCCCTCTGATCTGCATCCTATCTCAGATATGCAAAAGAGATGGTGCCTGCAGCTGTTTCGGAGACGACCTGTGAATCGCGGTTTTGTGGTGGTGCTGTTTGTGGTGGTGGCGACTGAGCCGGCACGTTCTTTCTCCGACGAGAGAGATCTAGGAGAAAGAAAACGGTATTTTGTGGTTTAGATCTGTTGGTATTTCTTGTTGTTGGTATTTCTTTGAAATTTTGTGGTTTAGATTTGTTGGTATTGATCTGTTGGTATTTCTTTGAAATTTTGTGGGTTTCTTTGAATTTTTGTGGGTTTGAAATTTTGTGGGTTTGTTTTGATGACATTGTTTTGATGACGTCTATATGTTGACATTGATCTGTTGGTATTTCTTGGTCTCCAGATCTCGTTTTTGCTGTTGATGACATTGTTTTGATGTTGTTGGTCCCCAGATCTCGTTTTGACATTGATGGATTGGGTGGGTGATGATGCAAAAAAAAACACGTAGATTTTGATGACGATGGCGCGGCAAGGACGGCGGAGGGTAGGTTTTTTGAACCTGCAACCCACTTTTGCAGCCTTTTGATTATCAGATATTCTGAGCCAAACCCCGTTTTTTTTCGAGTTACACTTTGTTTTGATGTTGTTGGTTTTTATTTTTCCCCCTAGTCGATGATGATAACAATATATCTGAGACACCTCTCGAGTTTGCGATTTCTGGGTGCGTTCGTTTTTGCGTAAAAAAGTTTTTGAAAAAAAAAAGTTAAACCGTAAACTTTTTAACATAAACCGTAAACTTTTTAACGTAAACCGTAAACGTAAAAACGTAAAACGTAAAAAGTTTTACGTAAAACGTAAAAAGTTTAACGTAAAAAGTCTAAAAAGTTTAACGTAAAAAGTGTAAAAAGGCGCTATAAAAAAACGTGTAAAAAACGGCGCTATAAAAAAACGACGCTTGAAAAAATTGTGCGTTAAAAAAACGACGCTTGAAAAAGCCCGGCGTAAAAACGGCACGTAAAAAAAACGACGCTTGAAAAAGCTCGGCGTGCAAAAACCGGCGCGCAAGAAAATTTGTCTTGTTAAAAAATTCTGAATTTAAAAATTCATTTAATAAAAAAATTATGTTTAAAAAAATAAAAACTAATATAATAATACAAAAAACAAATAAAAAACAATAAAGAAAAAAAGACAAAATAGAGTCATTTTACTAAATTACCCTTTTGGATTAAAATATTAAAGACATAATAAGACAAAAAATATTTAATATTATTTTTAGTTACTTTTAATCTCATCCATTGATCTTGAAGATCTAATGGTTAGGAACTGGTTCTCGCGGTTTTTACAACTGGAGGTGATTTTTATTTTAGCGGTCCCCTATATATATATATAGAGGGAGAGAGAGAGAAATGGGATCAGGAGAAAACGCTCAAAAGTGTGAGAACGGTGAGAACGCATCCTGGCCCAACACGTGGCGCGAGACATGATCAGGGTCAGAGGGTTTTTTTTGTCTTTTTAGTATTCTTCTCCTTTCCCGATTTTCGCGTTTGACATGCTGTTTATTTTTTGCGTGCAAGATAATTTTGGCGTTATCTAGAATCATTAATTACTTGGCGTTTTACTGTTTTTCTCAGATTTCTTCTCGTTGAATTAATTCTTTTTGTGTCACATAGTTATTTTTTTTGGCGTTATGGTTTTTTCCATGTCATTTTTTGGCGTTTTAGGTCTTTTTGTTAATAATTGATTACCATAGATTAATATTTTATAAAATTATAATAATACGAAATCAAAATAAACTAATAGTCTTCCGAGGGTGGGATTACATCAGAGATGTACCCATAGCTTTATTCATCATCATCAAATTTTAGATTTGCGTATAACGCCATTAACTCGTCTCTTCTTTGCTGCAACCTATTCTTGAATATCACTGTATCCTTGGATTTTGGATCGTTTGAAGGTGCTAAATCATAGAGTTGTTCAATGATAGATAACAACCCTGTCTTCAACATTCCTTCCATTGGCAATGAATATTGCACCCCGTTTTTATAAGTCACTTCAAGCGTTCCTTCTTCCTCATGCATCACCCAACTGCTAAGTTTTGGTAGAGGAGTATCGTCAATATCATCATCATCTTCTGCCGGAAATTTTATCTTCAGTCTTTTTATTACAGTTCGGGTTCTTTCACAATCGTTGGCCATTGGAACCCCAAGGGTCAGGATATCCCTCTGAACCCCTTCATTCATTCCAAGCATGGCTTTGATTGTCCTTACCTTTACCCTTCTCCTATCAGATAGAACTTTATGATGAATCGTTTCTCTTTCCTTTCAAACCTCCATGCAGTAACCTTAGTCATTTTTAAAGTTTTTGGCATTTTGGACAATATGTGGCGTTTTAGTCAATGTTTTTGGCGTGTTTGAGCTTGTGTTCTCATGGTCTTCTTTTACATTAACTTTTTTTCCCGCGCATAACAGGTAATTATGGCGTTTTGAAAAAGATAAATAAATTTAATTCCCCAAGTATTTTGCTTTCAATATAATAAATGTTAGTAATTATGTTTTCCGTCGTTTCATTTTACTGTTTTTGCAATTACCGTGTTTTGTTTTCAGACTCAACTGTTTTTATGGTGTAACACGTCTAATCTTGACGTCTATAATTATGGCGTTTTGTTTTCCAATGGCCTTTAGATAACGATTGGACTTTTTTTTGTTTTATATTCTTTGCACATTGTTTCACGCTTTTTTTTATAATAGTAGTTGTTCAAAGTAATTTTATTATAGTTTGGTAGTTTTTAGGGGCGTTTTTATGGCATGATGGCGTTTTACAAGCATTTGCTCATTTTGGCGTTTTATTATATTTTCATTATAGTATTAATGTACTTTTGTTGTTTATTAACTGAAATTACAAAACAAACAACAGATAAAGAAAATTAAAAAAAAAAACAAAATAGAAGCAATTTATGATCTAAATCTTCAGTGTCATCATTCTTTTTTTTTTTTTTTTGAAACTACAAGAACTGTCACAAATAAATGGCGTTTTGGGTTTGGCGTGGTTTATTTTCTTTGTTCATGTGTTGAAGTGTCTTTGTGGATGTTGGAGACATAGATCAACCCTTTGTGGGTGGATGTTATCTGCCCTTCGTCTTCATTATAATCATCGAGGCCAAAGTAGCATTTACAGTGGTATAGGTCTCTTCTAATCATCCAAACATTCTTCAAGAACAAAGATGACAGAATGACATATGGGTGTCATCAGTCCCTCTTTTTTGAATTTTGTCCATCTCATGCAGCAAAATCTTACTACACTCACGTAACAAATCATTTAGTGAAACTTCATGCAGAACATTACTGAGTATCAAAGAAAAGATGTTTGCCATCGTTGTATTTTTTGGCGTTTTACATCTAGTTGTATTTTTTTTAGGAACCACTGTGTTTTTTGTGTGTTTTTTGGTGTGATAAACGGAAGGTGGTGAGACGTTTCTATTTATAGAATTTTTTTTGGCGCATAGTTTAGGCGGGATATTATTTTTATAACAAAAAAATGTAATTAACATTTATCCGGATGTAAGGTTTGGCGTTATATATTATGGCGTTTCATATTTTGTGGCATTTTTGTAGCCAGAGAGCTTAAATAAAAACACAGAAAAAAGTACGCAGTGATAAAATTGGCGTTTTGTATTTATTTGGCGTTTTATTTTTCAATGGCGTTTTATGTGAGAAATGATGTTTTACCTTTTTTTACCCTTAATGAAGCGCGTCCACGTAATAAAATTGATGTTATTTACGAAAACGCCACCGCGCCAATCTAGTCCATAGATTGTTTTGATCGGACGATCCATAAGCGTTCTCACCGTTCTCACATATATAGGGTAAGGTTATTGTAAAAAAGGTTAAAAGTGTGAGAAGTATGAGAAATATTGTGGAGGTGACATGTGTCCTAAATCTAAATTAATTTAAAAGGGTAAACAAGTAATTTTATCATTGAATTAATTAATTGATAACCTTCCATTACCGCCACCCTTATTTATAGGAATACGTTTTTTAAAGATCTCTATAAAACACTACGAATAACTCTGTATAACACTACAACATTATATATAACACTGCAACCACCATTCAGCACATATATAACACTATTCAATAAGTATATAACACCATTCAGTAAGTATATAACACCACAAAACATCATTCAACAGTTCATAAGTTCATAACACTGTAATAAGTATATAACACCACAAAACACCATTCTAACAGTTCATAACTGTAATAAGTACATAACACTATAAATCACTATTAAAGACACTACAAAAACACCATTCAATAGTTCATAACACTGTAATAAGTACATAACACTACAAAAACAAGATATAACACTACAAATCACTATAAAACACTATAATTAGTATATAACACCCCCTTACCGGAACCCCTGCCCCTTCGGCGCCACTACCTGCGAAAATGATGAAGGTGATTGCCGGAAGAGTATGTGCAGACTAAATGATGGTGAAGACAATTGACGTGGAGGAGCGGTGAGGACGGAGGGTACGGTGGTCGCCGGAATAAGCTGTTGTATCGATCATGATGATGATGATGCGAGATGGACTGATGATGATGATGATTCGAGATTGACTGATCTGGAGAAGAAGGAGGATTCGAAGATCTGGAGAAGAAAGAGGATTCGAAAATGTAGGGATTTGATTTACAGTTTCCTATTTTCAAGTGGATATAAAAGACTCTATTACCCCTACATTTTTCAAATCAGTCCAAAATAATAAAAGATATTTTACAATTTGGTCTCTATTGATCTCAACCATTAGATCAAAGATCTAATGGTGTAGATTCTTTCTTACCCTTCTCACAAAAAACCCTTTTTTACAAGATCCTCTACCTATATATATATATATATATATAGGGGATCGATAATGAGAAAACTAGTTTAAATGAGAAAACCAAAAAACTAACTAAAAAAGCTAAACCCTAAAGGCTAAACCTAAAGCTAAACCCTAAAGGCTAAACCCTAAAGCTAAACCCTAAAGCTAAACTCTAAACCCTAAAGCTAAACCCTAAGGCTAAACCCTAAAGCTAAACCCTAAAAGCCAAACCCTAATATATTTAGGGTTTAGGGGTTATGATTTAGGGTTTAGGGTTAAGAGATCCTAGTTAGGGTTCGACGAGACGGTTCCAACGCCGCTGAAATGAGTCCAATCGGAGTTCGTTTGAGTCGGTTCCCCACTGTTCCCCACTTTTTTAGTGTTCCCCAATGAACCTCACACTATATATATATATATATAGGGTCAGGATTTAGAGAAAATGGGGGAAAGTGTGAGAACTGTTATGGATTATCAGATCAAAACAATCCATTGACTAGATTTCGCGGTGGCGTTTTCGTAAATAACATCAATATTATTATGTGGGACGCGCTTCATTAAGGGTAAAAGGGTCTTTTACCGCTCAAATTCAAAACGCCAACAAAATGATAACACACCATTCAAAAAGATAAAACGCCATTAAATACAAAACTCCAAAAATTAGTGATAAAACGCGTTGGAGATTACAGGAAGAGGAAACAACACAGTAACTGAAATTCAGTTATTAACATTTATTAGAAGAAATTCCCTCCTAAATTACGCGTCAAAAACATCATTATATAAATGACGTAAAACATCGCTTCCATAATCACTTCAATCTATCATTTCTGCAAAAACATCTTTAACCAAAAACGTCAATTTAACCAAAACCCCAAAAATGGCAACCATCATTTGGTGGAGATACACTCTGGCAATCAGGCGATTCGTCCTGCGTTTTGACAACAGAAGGAGGGTGTATGTTAGGACGATCAAGGCAATTTTGAAGATGGAAGAAGAGGTACTGAGGGGTATCATGTCTCTTGGCATCGCTCTGGATAACGAATGACATGAAACACATATGCTTATGAAAGCATTAACAAGGAAAATTGGACCAATCAAAGCAGATGTAAAGCCGGACCCTGTCATGACATCATGGCATTTTGATGATGAAACAGACATGGTGACCGTTATATACGACAGCGGAGAGCAGGAAGACTACTGGCTTGAAAACATCATGACAAAGCCGGGGCTTGGGTTCATGGAAGAATTGCATAACGCCACTTGTTTGAACACAGAAATGGACTAAAAAATGGCGTTAATGCAAAACATGTTCAAATGGAGGCTTCAGAATCTTCAAGAACATGAAACCGATGAAAGTGAAGGTGATGACATGGATGAAGGTCTAGATGAAGACTCTGAGGAAGAAGATGACGCAAGTGATGGATACTTCTCGGATAAAGTACCTTTTGACGAAGAGTTTTAATTTTAATTTTAATTTTTTTTCTTCTGTGTAATCATCTTTTTTTTAAGATAATTAAATGATATATTTCTCTATTTATTTGAAAAACGCCAAAAAATACTACAAAAAGTTATTGCTTACTAAACACCAGAAATAACAAAAAATATTTTTCCTGCTTAATATTTTCTCCGTTATTGTATTTTGTCATCTTGGTCTGCATAACGCCATTTAAAAAAAAAAGCCAAACTTGGAAGATAGGACGTCTATCACCCTAGAAACTGATAAAGCTGAACAAAACAGTAAATACAAACAGTAACTGAAAAGACGGTTACTTATTACTATAATTTATTATAATAAAAAATCTCACCTAAACTACGTGCCAAAAACTCCTATAAGAGAGGGGTCTATACACAATGAATTGATCGCACCCAGAAAAACAAGCGCCATGTTCTCTAGAAACCACTCACTTTAAAACGCCAAAAAAAGTTAGTTAAAATAACCACTAACAAGCATCGTCTAAAAAAGACGGCGTTTATGTAGGAAAGTTGGCATCTAGCTAAGCTATTCAAAGGTTAAAAACGCGAAAACAAATTCAAGAAGAAGAGGCTGATGACAGTGAAGATTCGGATGAGAAATTAGATTACCATTTTTAAATTTTTTTTCTTTTTCATTTTATATTGTTTTGTTATCAAATTATCTGTTGTTTTGTTATCTAATTCTCTACAAATAAAATATATTATTATATAAAACGCCAAAAACTACAAACACCAAAACGCTAGTAGTATGAAAACTGTGAGAACGGGTGCTAGCAAAGCACATTGTCAATGTATTAAACGCCAAAAAAATTGACTAAACGCTATAAAAAAACATTTGGTCTTATTGTAATCTTATGAAAATATTAATGACTCGTAGTGAATTATTATACAACGCCTAAAACGCCAAAAAAAAACCAGAAAACGCTATAACACCAAACAAATTATCTATGTGACACAAAAACAATTAATTCAACGCCAAATATTTAATGAATAATATTAACGCCAAAATAATCTTAGACGCCAAAAATGAAGCAGCATAAATTGGGAAAATAAAAGAAGATTGAAAATACAAAAAACCCCTCACGCCCTGATCATATCCCGCGCCACGTGTTGGGCTAGGATGCGTTCTCACCATTATCACACTTTTGGGCGTTTTCTCATGATCACGTACCCATATATATATATAGGAGAATGATCCGTTAGGAACCACCCTTTATTGCGAGAACCAGTGTGAACACAACCAAAAATACTTAAAAAAATCTAAAAAACACATAAATTTTTTTAATAGTGTAGTGGGTTTATTTTGCTATGTTCACATTGGTTTTCGCGGTTCTCGCAATAGAGGTGGTTCTCACATGAACCCTACCCTCTATTATATATATATATAATAAGGATTCGTTAGGAACCACCCTTTATTGCGAGAAACGCGAGAACCAATGTGAACACAACCAAAAATACCTAAAAAAATTTAAAAAAAACACCAAAATAATGTTTTTTTAATAAAAAATGCTACATTTCGTCAATAAAAAAGCGACACTGTTGTTCGTTTTTTAGTGACAAAATTTAGCGTTTTTTATAAAAAAAAAAATTGAACAAAAAGTACCGTTACACATGTGAACAAAAATTGAATAAAAAACTGAACAAAAAGTAGCGTTTTTCTCAAAAGTCATAAAAAATCACTTGTTTTAGCAAAAAAAATTAAAAAAAAATACCACATACCCACATTTACATGAGGAGTAAAAGAAATATTTATCTTCGTACAAAATTTACACCAGCGCGTAAAAAAAACTTGCATAAATCAAAACTACCGACGTGAGAATTTTTTTTTTTTATTTTTTTACAGATGTGTTTATAATATTTTCATCTACGTTTGTGCAAAAAATTTTTGGCTTAACTCGCGCAGGAAAAAAATGTTCCCATGGTTCTCATAACTCGAAGTGATTCTCATTTGAACCGAGCCTTATATATATGGTTTACAGTAAAATATAAGTTATAAAACTCAACAATTATTAAAATATAAGTTATAAAAGTTAATAATTTTTAAAGGCAATTCTTAAAAATTTGTTTAGTAACATTATAACATATAAATTTCAATAAATATAACAATAATATTCTCTTTTACACAAAACCAAGACAATTAATATATGGGTATGTGATATTATATCAAAGTCAATATATAGAATCTAATTCTAATAAAAGAATACAAATAATGTCACATGGCATTTTTTTCTTTTAATTCATTATCCAAATAATGTCAAATGGCATTTTCTCTTTCAATTGATTAATGATATTATTAATTAATTAATATCTAATTCTAATTTATGATTAAAAAAATATAAATTATCCATAATTTTGGAAACCTATGATTTTATTAATTCTCAAAGTGGATGAGCATATTGTTTGATATATTTTGTTTTGCGTAAATCAAGTATAAATATAATTAAATGGTATGTTTACCTTTGAAAAAAAATAATTGCTATTCTCTAAGATAGATAGTATTATATTATTAAAAATGTTATTTTTTAATTATATGTATTAATATTTCATATCAACACCATAAAAAATATGTAAAATAATAACACTCAGATTTGAGTTAATATATTAGAAATAGTAAATTGAAGTCATTATTTCAACTAAATAGTTTTGTGATGAATTTATCTGTTAAATCTATTAATTCAAACAAAATTTATTTAATTAATAATAATATTAATGAATTGAAGAGAGAATATTATATGATTAAAATATTATATTAGAATTAGATATATCCACCACAATCCATCTCCATCACCACCATTTTCAGCCACCAACTCCATCTCAATTAAGATTTAAAAGTCTTCTCATTATCATCTCAAAATTTTAAAGAAACCTTTATGTGTTTAGTAGTTTTTTTTTTTTTTTTACTTCGTCTCAATCCCCAATATAAGGATGAGATTTAAGAATTTACTTCACATTCTTTACATATCATAACATAATATAAAATTTTAATTATTATATAAATATATATTTTATGTATATCTAATTATTATTACTATAGTAAAAAATAAATATAAATTAATGTTGAATATAGTTACCGAAGGTTGGAGAAGTAACAAATATATACTATTAAAATTAAATTAATTTTTATATAATTATCAAATTATGTTTTAATTTATAGTTGTAGTTTAAGATCAATAATAGTTAAGTTATTTCTCATTATTATAGAAGATATATACTTTGCTCCTTAAGTTTACATTTGAGTGTTGCTAAACTCCTTCGTGCGATGTGGCAGGAACTCGGTTTCAATTGGTATCAATTGTCACGATACTAATACGGTACATACACTCAATATAACAAGTGAAAGGAAAAAATAAAGAAATAAAGTCGTTAAACTTTAGAATATAAAAATTTTACGATCATTTAAAAAAATTAATACATTATTATAAATAAAACATGATATTAAAGTGAAAAACATTAATAAAATCCGTGCGCAAGATAATGCTTAAGATTTAGGAGTATTAGAAGATTTTTCATGTTTAGCTTTCTATTTCAAATTATTTATGATTATATAATTCATGTTTTGTAAAACGTAAATTTTAACTTATGTATTTAATAAAAATTAGCAATGAATATTATATACTGGCCTCTTATATTTTGTAAATTTATTTTCAGAATTATTTTGTTTTTCTTTAAATTTCAAAATATGAAATTAACATTTTATTTATATGGGTGGCTTTAGAAATTTTTATATGGTGTTCATCATCTTTTACTTACGTGATATATATTTTTTATTTTACCCGTGTGATATTATATCAAAGTCAATATATAGAATCTAATTCTAATAAAGGAGTCATATTAATGCCACATGACATTTTCTCATTTAAAAGTCCTATTAAAGCTACATGTCATTTTCTTATTCAATTCACTAATAATAGATATTTATATTTCATATACATAAATATTTTAATGCATAATAATAGCAATAATTACTTTGCATATGTCATAAGGATTGTTTAGTTATTTAATATTTAGTAATTTAAAAGTTTAATATTTTTTAAGGACAATAGAGTTGTTTTTATTGAAAAAAAATTAATAATTAAAAAAACAAAAATAATAAATTATAATGATATAAAGTATAGTAATCACTAGGGATAAATAAAACTATCAAAATAATAATATTTTTTACATTTTAAAAGAATATATATAATATTGAATTAATTTACCCAATTAATTAATATTAATTGAGAATATATATATATATATATATATATATATATAGGGGATTGTTCAAATGAAAACCACTTTTATCGTGAAAACTCGAAAACTAACTAAAAAAGCCTAAAGAACAAACAAAAAAGTTTTTTTTTTCATTTTTTTATTAAAATTGCTAGTTTTTTTATATAAATTTAAAAAAAATTGTAGTGCACATATGTAATAATTCACATGTGTAGTACACACACGCATGTGCACTACAAAAAAAAACTTTTTTTTTGAAAAAAATGTTTTTTTTATATAATTTAAATAGCGAAAATTGGTATGCAAAAAAAAAAATTTGGTATGTTTTTTAGGCTTTTTTAGTTAGTTTTCGAGTTTTCACTATAACTAGTGGTTTTCATTTGAACATTCCCCTATATATATATATATATATATATATATATATATATATATATATATATATATATATATATATAAACGGGATCAGGAGAAAACGCTCAAAAGTGTGAGAACGGTGAGAATGCTTCCTGGCCCAACACGTGTCACCCCGCTTAGAAAAAGGCGAAGGGGCTTTTTTGTCCTTTCATCTTCTGCTTTTCCAGTTCCGCTTTTCCCAATATTGTTGGTTTTTAAGATCTTTGACGTTAACCAAATTCAATATTTAATGGTGTTTAATGGTTTCATCTTATTAACATTTTGGCGTTTATGGCGTTTATTCAAATCGTATGCCATTGTAACCCAGGGGTCAGGAAATCTATTTGAATGGCGTTTTTCAAAGGCGTTTTTCAAAGGCGTTTTTCAAGGCGTTTTAAACAAGTTTGCCCATTGTTCTATTATTTTTATAAACATTTTGGCATTTGGGTTATCTTGGCGTTTTACAATTGTTGCATTATATTTCAGCCACAGGAGGAAAAAATACAAGCGAAGAAAATAAATTAAAAATCCTAATCGGATCTCTCTTCACAATATTCACTGTCATCAGTCTCTTTGTTATTTAATAGTACAAGAACTTGTTATTTAATAGTACAAGAACTGATACCAAAATATGGCGTTTTATGTAAAACTTAACAAACCCATCGATTTGATTTTTTTGCCTACTCGTCTGTTGAAGTTGCTTTTTTGTGGATGTTTGGCGACATAGATCTATGACGTGTGGGTGGGTTTTTCGCTTTTTCTTCATGTTGATCTTCATCTTTATATTCATCTCACTCTTCAGTGTCATTGATCTCTTCTCCTCATCCAAGCCTTCTTCAATAACAAAAAATACAAAATGCCATATGACTGGCATTAGTATATTTTTCTTGAATTTTTGTCCATCTCATGCAGCAAAATCTTACTGAGTTACTCGCCTCCGCTAACAATTCATTCAGTGAAACTTGACGAATAACAATACTGAATATCCAAGAAAGCATATTAGCCATCTTTGATTTTTTTTGGCATTTTTCAGTGAGTGAGTGGTATTTAGTAGTATTGGCGTTTGTTTTTTTTTTTGTTTGATCAAATGGAAGTTGCTGAGATGTATCATTTTATAGGATCTCTTTTTGGCGCCTAAGTTAGGCGGTGCGTTATTATAATAAAGTATTCGTCTTTTCAGTTACTGTTTGTAATTATTGTTTTTGACAAGCTTTATCTCTGATGTCACACCCCGACCCGCAGCGGAAAGGTACGGGGCATGATGATTGCCCATAGCTCATGACAACTAGTTATTGTTTCATTATTTAAAGCATAATCATTTAAAAACCACATAACATATAATAGTCAAAATTGTTCATACATTGTTCAAAACAAACATAACAAGATTTCAATTTAATTTCCTAAGGCCCATGCTACGTGTCCACATCACTTGATCATCAACTTTGAAAACCTGCACCACGTTAGAAAAATATATTTTTGGGTCAACAAATATGTTGGTGAATAATTTCCTCCTTTTATAGAAAACAGTTTTATATTTATTTCTTTAAAAAAATATTTTTAACATGCACCTCAAGGTTAGTGTGTAAATGGTCTCATATCATCAACATAGTCAACATATCCATAAATCCAAATTTACCAAACAAGAATACATAATCAAATAACACAAACAACCAAAATAAATAGACTCCTGATAATAGCGTGCATTAGGCTCAAGCCCCGAGGAGCGAGTCTAATACTGTTGGCGATACTAGGCTACAACCCATGGCCGTGGGGAACCTAGTCAGCCGTGGATCCACTAGACACAATAGCATGCAATAGACTTGACATCAAATAGCATATAGAATAATAGGACACACATAAGACGTTCACATAGTAACACTTGATCATAGCATGTTAAGTAAATCGAAAAGTGTAACATGATGCACCCCAAAATTTGCAAAAGATTAAAAATGGAGAAATTGAAGAAATTACTCACAGGTTGCGAAGAGACGTTCCACAAGAATTAACGCACGAACTGGAATATGTGAAATTCTAAGATAATAACCGTATTGTAAATAACAGACATACTAAACGAAAAAGGATAACCTAATGATTTTAGGAAATTGGGTTCTCCTATTTGGGGACTTGGAAATATATAAAATCATATTCGTTCAACAAAGAAATAACCAAAGCAATAGTTATATATGTTTTAGAATTTTATTAAAACGGCAAAATTATAAAATTACCATTTTAATGGTTTTCAAATATTTGACAAAGGCAATAATTAAATAAGTTCATGAACACATCTAATTATTATATATAATAGATTTAATGATTTATTGATTATCACAAATTTTAATTTAAAAACAATAATTTTATAATGGGAATGATTTGTATAACAATTTCGCCTATTATTTAATTGCATAATAGTTATAAGAAATTATATAGATAATCTATAAAAATTCTATAACAATTATACACCCTCTAAAATCAGTAGGAATATTTATAGATTTTATTTGTGACAATCTAGTATTTTAAATAATTAAAACATATATATATATATATAGTGTAAGTATATGGAGAAAACCAATTTTATTGAGAAAACTTAGCAAACTAGAATATGTGGACCACATTCATCCACATCACCTCATCCAAACCCATGCTTTAAGGGTATTTTGGTCTTTTTGTTCTTTTCTTTGAAGAATGTGCTTTCTACTTTTCACCAATCAACACATTTCCCCATCATCCCCACTCGATTATACCCCAACCCATCATCCATCACCTTTTTCAAACCATCATCATCCATTCTCTCTCTTCTATACATTCACCATCAAACCATCTTCATCCATTCTCTCATCCTCTCTCTCTCTCTCTCTTCATGTTTCAAGATAAACACCAAGAACACACACACAAGTGTGTGTGAGAAAAGCAAGCCTGAATCGTTATTGTTAAAGAAAGAGAAACACCAAAAACACACACACAAGTGTGTGAGAGAAAGAGAAACAAGATTCTCCATCGTGTTCATGAAGAACACCAAGAACACACACACAAGTGTGTGAGAGAGAAGCAGGTTGAAATCGTTTGGTTGCATGAGTTTCTAGAGAGGGAAAGTTATTGGAACACCAAGACCAAAAACACACACAAGTGTGTGAGTGAGAAGCAGGTCAGAAATCATTTGGTTCATGGGGTTTAGAGAGAGAAAGTTGTTAGAACACCAAGAACACACCCAATTGTGTGAGAGAGAAGCAGGTCAGAAATCGTTTGGTTACATGGGTTTTGGTTGAGAGAAAAACTTGTTAGAACACAAAGAACATACTCACAAGTATGACATGGACTGGTTCCATGTCTTAATGTTATTTATTTGGTAAAAGTTGAATGATTTTGTGTGTGTATTAGTAAAATAGATTTGATAGTTTGTTGGGTATTTTTTTTATTTTAAATGTATTAAAAAAATTTAGAATTGAGATAATGATTGTTGTTGTTGTTGTTGTTATATATTAGTTACATTTAAAAAGTCCATAATATAATCGTTGATGATCTCGTTTATTTTACAAAAAAAAATTGTGGTTGGTTTGGTTGCTTGTTTGAGGCTTTTGATCTGAACAGTAACTGTTTTTGTTAGTTTGATTGCTTGTTTGGGGCTTTTGATCTGAATACTAACTGTTTTTGCCTACTTACACGTCTCTATTACAAATGGATGAAAACAGTTTTTTTTAAACATCCACGTTGTAACACTTGTTTATTTGAAAGTTCTTAAAACAACCGTTGTAACACGTGTTACATCTTTTTACTCAGCTGTGCATTTTCCTTTTTATAATCCCATCCACAACGTAAAGATACATCCAATGTAACACGTGTTACAAAAGGAAATTACCTACTTACACGTCTCTATTACGTTGATTTAAACAGTTATTTAAAAACATCCACTTTACAACACTTGTTTATTTGAAAGTTCTTAAAACAACCGTTGTAACACGTGTTACAACTTTTTTAATATTGTGCAATTTCCTTTTTATAATCCCATCTTCAGCTTGAAGATACATCCAACGCAACACGTGTTAGATTTTTCAAAACATCCATTTGTACCACTGGCTATCGTCCGGCTTGTCACTTATTTGAAAGTTCTGTAAACAACCGTTGTAACACGTGTTACAACTTTTTACTCAGACGTGCATTTTCTTTTTATAATCCCCTCCTCAACGTAAAGATACATCAAATGTAAGACGTGTTACAACAGGTTTTTACCTACTTACACGTCTCTATTACAAATGGATGAAAACCGTTTTTTTTTTTAAACATCCACTTTGTAACACTTGTTTACTTGTTTTGTTCATAGGTGAAAAGATGTTTTGTGTTCAAGATGAAGATGGTTATCAAGAAGCGAAGCCCGCCGAAGGATTACAACGCATCATCAGGTTTTCATGGTGACGATGGTGTGTTTTTTGGTTGGCTGCTATGTGTTGTGAAGATGGATGTTGTTGTGAAGACCATTTTTAGAAGCATTACGACTATTGATATAAAATTCATTTTTATTTTCATTGTTAGTATGCCCATTTTTGGATGAATATGGATGTTGATGTGACGGCAATTTTTTTGGGGATGCAACAACTATATGTAACATGTGTAACCTTGACGTTGTAACACATGTAAAATGGCTATACATGTGTTACATATGTTACACAATAGTGTAACATATATTATAAACATGTTTTACATATGTCAGCCCCTTTGGTGTCAATTTAAACTTAGTAAAATTACATATGTAACAACATTACATCATCCAAAATGTCATATCAATGAACAAACAAGTAATATATGTAACTATAAGTATATGAGACTAGTGTAACGAATTAAAGGGACAAACGATACACTTCATGTTACATATGTATGTAGACTTGTTATTAACAATGTTATTAGTAGATAAAAAAACTGCATTAACTTATATTTTTTACACTGAACCCAACTTATTGGTCATAAGTCTTATACATGGCAAGAAGTTCTTCCAGTGTGACGTATGATTTAACAATAATAGGATGATATTGCTCGTTGAGATTCGGTGTCCACAATTTAGTGCCATTAGAAGACTCGTAAAGATGGTAACGTGGAGTATGTTCAAGATCATCTGTGGACATAGGGACGGATGTTAGTATACGTTTACGTGCATTATGAACGTTATAATACGTTTAGCACCCTAGGGTAACAAAAAAAGATCACACATGACACTTGTCGCCATGTTACACATGTTAATTGTGTGTGCATATGTAACATCTTCTCTACAACGTGAGTAACATCCTTAAAAGTTGTGTTCCTACTCTGCTTTATATTTTGTAAGTACTTATAGGTAAACATGTTTTAAAGATACAACCTGTAACATGTGTTACACCGAAATGTTACACAAGTGTTTCCAGTTTACACATGTTACATCTTGTGTAACTCTGCTTTATATTTTGTAAGTGTTTCTAGTTTCCAGTTTAAAAATGTTTTAAAGATACAACCTGTAACATGTAAGTACTTATAGGTAAACATATTTTAAAGATACAACCGTATCACCTTACAAGTTATATGTTTTGCTGACAAACGCCATGTCACACATGTTACACACTATAGAGTGAAAGAACAGTATTGAACGCTGCTACACATTTCCCATTCTGTCGTAACATGTGTAACCTTTTTGAGGGTATCAATGTTGTAGGTTTATACTTAAATATATACAGATGATCTAAAAATGATCATACATGTGTTACCCTCTAGTGTAACATAAGTTACAAACATGTCTTACATATGTGCAGCCCCGATTTTTGGTAACAAAGAGGTTGAACATATGTAACACATGTTTGTAACATGTGTTACACTGGAGGGTAACTTCTGTACAACGTCGAAGGTACCCACCACCTGCCCTTCATCGACTTCTTGTTCCCATTCTTCATCGGTTTCTCCATCTACCTTCTTTCGCTTTATGGCCATCTTTTGTCGTATCCGATATTGTGGTTCTCTTTCTTCTTGCCAAGATCCCTTCTCGTTTGGCTGCAACTGCTATGGTCAAGTCATAATAACACAAGTTATAGTCCAGTATTTTTAATCTACTAATTAAAAAAATAGTAGTAACATAACTAACACTAGTTACCTTCTACCCAATTATGCCCTGAACTTGAAGACTCCCCAAATTTTGAGTTTTTATCTGCATCATTTCACACATAAAAAAAAAAAACTAAGCAAAACGACCCAAAAAAAGGTTACATATGTAAACAGTTACCATACACTTCAAACAACTACTATCCGGTAGAACCAACTCCCTCGCCGCAAGCACTAAACAAACATGTAACATATGTTAGCACAACCTTTCGTATTTGTTTGTCGTCGTATAGCTTTTGTTTTTGTTTTCTAGACTGGACAGTTGTGCTCCCCACAACAATTGTTTTAGATGTGTTACCCTCCAGTGTAACAAACGTTACAAACATGTGTTACATATGTGTAGCTCCTTTTTGTGTCCAAGAAAGGGCTGGTTTTAACAAAAGTAACACGTGTAACATTATTACAACATATGTAGCTAATTATGCCAGCAAAAAGAACAACTTTTTATTTATAAAATAAACAAGATCATCAACTATTAAATTATAGGCTTTCTAAAGGTAATGAAAATGTGATATCCGAGTGAAGTTTATACAAGACAACTAACAACCCATTTAAAATAACATTTCAACATTTAAAAAGATATAGATTTGTAGAGGCCGGTTATCATACAAATGCCCTTATCGTACATTACGTACGCTACAATCTCAGCCGTCCGATCATCTTCCCGCATTGAATTCGCATGTTGTTTTTTTGTACCACATGCGAAATTGTTACAAAAAAACAACGTGCTATTTCATCAAAATTATCACATGCGAAATTGGTACAAAAAAACAACATGCGAATTCATCAAAAATTATCACATGCGAAATTGTTATAAAAAAACATGCGATTTTAAAATGCGGGAAGATGATCTGACGGCTGAGATTGAAGCGTACGTAATGTACGATAAGCAATATTGTACAGTACTCTTTACCTAGATTTGTAAGCTAATAACAACTGATAATATCAAAAAAATAAAAATGATTTTAATACAAAAACCTGTAAACTACATAAACATTTACCCATTACTAGACCACTTTGTGCACACAAAAACATATTAACAGCCTTAACAAAAAAAAACTCAGGTGTGAAATGATATTTCAAAATAAAAAAACTCAACAGATTGTTGTTTCTCTCTCTAAAATCATGGTAAATTAGGTTCAAACCTGCTTCTCCCTCACACACGTGTGCGTGTGTTCTTGGTGTTCGAGATGAACACGATGAAGATTGTTGTTTCTCTCTCTAAAATCATGGTAAATTAGGTTCAAACCTGCTTCTCTCTCACACACTTTTGCGTGTGTTCTTGGTGTTCGAGATGAACACGATGAAGATTGTTGTTTCTCTCTCTAAAATCTTGGTAAATTAGGTTCAAATATGCTTCTCTCTCACACACTTGTGCGTATGTTCTTGGTGTTCCAGATGAACATGATGAAGATGGTTGTTTCTCTCTCTAAAAACCTTCATCCCCATTCACTCACCGATCAGAATTTCTCTTTTCTACCAGATGAACACAATGAACATGATGGATATTTTGAACTCTGAAAGAAGAACAGAGAGAATGAGATATGGTTGTTTCTCTCTCTAAAAACCTTCATCCGCATTCTTGATATTTTGAATTCTCAAAGAAGAAGAAAGAGGGAGAATGAGATATGAATGATGATGGTTTGATGGTGATGGTGACAATTATACAGAAGAGAGAGAATGAGATATTGTATTTTTGACACAAATACCCTCCTGGCCCACTCATCAACATAAGTTATGTATATTAAATTTAAATCAATAAACCATCAAATTTCCCTAACCCTTAGATGATCAAGATTAATGGTCACAATTGGGTTTCCTTAGTTTTCTCACTAAAAATGGTTTCCTATATATCATTGCCCTATATATATATATATATAGGGATGGGTTCTTTACAGAACCTCAATTTTTGTAAGAACTGTAAAAACCAATATGGACCATTTATTTTATTTAATCTAAGAAAATAACAAAATAAATACAAAAGGGTGTAATTGTAATTTGATAATTAGTTTCTCTTTCTAGTTAGTTTACTAATTAGTTATAATTTTCTTCTCTCTCTAGTTTATTAGTTAATTGTTATTTTTTATTACTCTCTCTAAATTTTATGGATTTAGTCATATGATAAGGATATTGCATATCGCTCGTTCATTACTCCAAACTGATTCTCATCTTTTTACATATATATGTAAATATAGGATTTACATATTTGTTGTGTTTCAAATCGATCATCAAAGATTATGTAATGTTGATACCTATTTATGAGTTTACATATGTAAATCTTCATTCATATTTTTGTGTAATGTTTATACTTATTCATTGATTTACATATGTAAATCTTCATTCAGATTTTCCACTTTTCGAATTGGTCCTTTATTTACGTACATGTATATGTTCATATTGATCCTCCTTTTTTAAGATTTATCTTTTTAAAGCTAGTTCGATATTTACATATATGTATATGGTTATATTGATCCTCAATTTTTAAATTTATTTTCTAATTATATATATATGTGAATCTTCGAATTGGTCATCTATTTACATGTATGTAAATGTTTTACATATGTGTAAGTATACTATTTACATATACGTAATTATATCCTCATATACAATTACACTCTTGTTCTTATATCTTGAGTGCTCGTATGATAAAACAAATTATTGGAAACGAAATTTCAAGAGAAAATCAAATTTACATAATCCAGGCATAAAATTGAAATATACCTTGTTTATGCTACCCAGATTTTTACATTAGCAGCTCGATAAGAATAAAAAAAGTAAAATAAATTTTATATTTGTTTGTTCTTTCTAGTTGGTTGTGTAATTTCCCTTCCTGCAAGTGATTAACATGGCATAAGAATAAAAAAAAATAAAGTAATTTATTTCACCTCATGAGGACCTGGATGCACGATACTCGATAGAACATCTTTATTGTAATCGTAAGCTCAAACTGATTATATATGAAGTTTGAAAAGTGCACATGCATATTGTAATCGGTTAGATGTAATTCAAATTTAATCCATAAGGAGTGATGTGAGAAAAAAAAAAAAGGAACTAATTCAAAATTGATATCATAAGATAACTAGGATAGAACCCCGTGTATTTACACGGGTTGAATAAATGTTAATTTATATACTAAATAATAAAACAATATATTTGAAACCTCATTTAGTACATGTATTGGATAAATGTAATTTTATATATTAAATAAAAAAACCATATCTTTAAGAACTCCGTGTATTGTACGGGTTAAGTAAATGTAATTTTATATACCAAGTAATAAAAAAGATATATCTTTAAAAACCATGTATTAAACGGGTTGAATAAATGTAATTTTGTTTACTAAACGATAAAAAAATTTCTTTAAGAACCCCGTGATATATTTTTAAAAACCATTTATATTACATGGGTTGAATAAATGTAATTTTGTATACTAAATGATAAAAAAAATTTATATCTTTAAGAACTTGTGTATTGTCGATTTTAGTTAATGTCATATGACACTTTCTCATTCATTTTATTATTATTACTATTATTATTTAGTTTGGCTAAAAGCAAATAAATTAATGATTCGGTTTGTTAACAGCTTATTTATACATAATTTTATAGATTTAAGAGAATTATACATCTATGCTTATTATTTTTTAATACTAAATCTTTATTTATTTATCTAATATAAATGGATATGCATTAAATTTATTTTACTTTAAAAGAGATTCTAAGATAATCCTTTTAAAATTTAAGCAAACACGTAAATTTTTTGTTTTATATATTTAATTAATTAATATAAGATACCTTCAATGAATGACATGTGTCCCCTAATTGGTTTCTTTTATTATATAGTATAGATTGAGTGTAATTACTATACGTATTTAATTTTGTTTAGATTTGAATGTGAGAAAATAGTGGAAGTTTAAATTAAAAATGTGATAATTTTGTAGGTGTAAAATTACTTTAATGCCCCTTATACATAAAATAATGAAAAAATAACTTGAAATAAAATGAGTGGCTGTAAAGAGTTCTGCAGGTTCTGTAATTTTTTTTTGTTCTGAAATGATCTTGATCCTATATATATATATATATATAGGGTAAGGTTATTGTAAAAAAGACCAAAAGTGTGAGAAAGGTAAGAAAGAATCTCAGCCATTAGATCTAAATTAATTGAAAAGGGTAAACAAGTAATTTTATCATTAATTCAATTAATTAAAAACTCCCCATAATCGCCACCTTAATTATAGGAAGTATATATAACACCATTCAGCAAGTATATAACATCATTCAGTAAGTATATAACACCATTCAGCAAGTATATAACACCATTCAGTAAGTATATAACACCATTCAGCATTCAGCAAGTATAAATGTAATCTGTATCTTGATTTTACATTGTTTGATTTAATAAGAATAATTCATTTATGTAAATCTATATATCTAATAAAGCAAACCATTGGGGGACACATGTCACCCAATGGTGCAAGCCAAATAAGCAGTCATGTCATCATCCATGTGGCACACCTAATAGTTGAGGATTAAACAAACGATCTCATTTACGCTAATCATGTTCTCTCTCCTCTCAAAACCCTAATTCGATTTTTCTCTCTTTTCCTCTCTGACGAACTCGGCGAACACGGCGACTAACATCGATCCAATAATTTTGATCATGATTCAACGCATTTGAAGACAAATCATATACGGTATTCTCTAATTACAGTATTTCATGATGGATTATAGGTTTTAATATGGTTCATTTTGCAGGAAATCAAATCGGCCCTAAGCAAATCGTTGATTTAGTGAAGAGGTATAAGCAATCTTCATTACATAATAGTCTTCATCGACGGTATTCATGCTTATTCCGATAACCCCATCTTTTACATACGATTTCGTTTTATTTGATCCGATTTTCAGATTCATTTTTTTTGTTAGATTGTTTGTTTGTTAAATTCATTGGGTCTCTAATAGTCGATTTTGATGTTGGACGGTTTTTTTTGTTTTAGGGTTTTAAATTTTTTGTTCATTTAATGTGATTTGTTGACGTTACTGTTGTTCATAGCCGATTAGGGTTTTAATTCCTTTGTACAGTGTCTTTTTTAGGGTATGTAATAGTGGATTTTGATGTTCGACGGTTTGTTTGTTTTTTTGTGTTTTAGGGTTTTAATTTCTTTGTTTATGTATTCTGATTTGTTGATGTTACTGTTGTTCATAGCTGATTAGGGGTTTAATTTCTTTGTTCAGTTTCTTTTTATATGGTATGTAATAGTCGATTTCGATGTTGAGTTTCAACGGATATATGTTACCGAGTACCTTAGGCAGATGTTACAGTTGTTCATATCAATGAGTTGCTGATGGAGTGTATGTAATGTTGAGTCCTGTTAATGCTAAATTAGGAGTACTAGATGTTTAGGAGGTTAGTTGTAACGGTGCTGTTTTGTTTAGTTTGTTGACATTTAAGTTTGAATCTGTATTCGAAAGTCCGGTGCAGCTTTTTGATGGTTTATATTTTGGCAAATCTTATGTTAAAATCAGCCGTTCTTTTTTTTTTTCAATATCTATGTTTGTTTATTACTTTAATAAATATGTAATAACTAAATACTTTTTTGATATCGTTTGATATCTTATTTGATGTAGTAATTGACTGTCGTTTGTTACCTATATTTGTTACATGTACCTGTTTTGATATACAATTTGGGGTTGTGAAAGAAGACAACTTTGGAAGCGAGATGGTGTACGGATTCGCTGCCCGTGTGTGGAAGAGCGACAAAAAATCGTTGGTGAGTGTTGATATTATAATCATTAAAAAAAAGAATTTACATGTTTTTAATATAACACTTTGTGATTACCGATTTTATAATTGCATTTAACGATAGTTATCTTTTTCGTTGCAGAAACTTCCTGCTGGCTATGGTGACCGGATTAAGAAGTTTGGTTATCCAGAGAAGAATGCAATCATCAGGACCCTCGATAGGTGGACCTTTCAAGTCAAAGTGTTCAACCTGGCAGACGACTATTTCTTTTACAATGGCTGGTTTGATGTCGTCACGTCATTGAAATTACCGGACGATTCGTGGGTTGTTTGTCAGTATGAAGAAGCTTTATCTTCGTTCCGGTTGTTTCACTTTTATCAAGACATTTCTCTTACGCCTTCTAACTACTTCTACTACAAACCTAAAAATGATTTTAAAGACCGAGACGACTGCATGGTACTTGAACATATACATTTTTAAATTCTTTTATCCTTGCATTCATACATTTTTTTGTATTTCGTGTATACCATCGATCCTGATATTGTTTTGTTCTTTGTGTAGTATGTGAACAGGTTGTTTGTTCATCACTCGATGCTGAATACCTGTCCTTCAGATCCGATTTTGGTTCGTTCTGCTGGAAATCGTAAATGGGTTGTTCGGATGGAAGTTTTAGACCATGAGCTTTATATTACCACAGGTTGGAGTCGAATCAAGCAGGAGATGTCGATAACGGATGATCATTTGTTGGTTTTTGAAATGGTTGATTTTAAGACGTTTGATTTGAGTGTTTTTAGCTGTAAGCCTGCCCTTCTTACTTACCCGCCTGAACTTTGTGTTATCAAAAAATAGCCAATTGAAGTGTCTGATGATGAGGTGCCTAATGCGGTTGCTGCACCTGTATTTGAACAGACTGTTGATGATGAAGTACCGGTTACTTTTGTTGTTGACAACCATTATGTAAGTTTGTATTATTTACTTTTTCATAATATTAATGTATGTTTCGTTAATCCAGTTGAACTCATTAGTTGTAGGGAAACCAGATTTAATTGTATCTATTATTAAATTTTATATTCTGAATTGTAGGGTTTGAAGAAGAAGTGGGCACAAACTCATGGGTTGGATCGAAAGATGGATTTGACCATCAAGGATAGCGCTGGTCAAACTTGGAATGTGGCTATTGGTAAGGAGTTCTCGCAAGGCTGTCCGCGATTCAATGTTACCGGTATGAGAGAGTTTGTTAGAGACAAACGGTTGGTATTTGGTTCTTCTTTTCAGACGGTATTTGTTAAAAGTAAAGGTATGTTGCTTTATAACTGAGTTGGTGAAGGTACATGGTATGTTTGGGTAGTATTTTTTTGCACAAACTGTTGATGGTTAGGATACATTTAGTGGTATGTTTTTGGTGTGGTTGTTACTTTGAACTGATGTCATGGTATATGTTGCTGATATTTTTTTTGGGCCTTTTATATTTGTGGCCGAAGTACTTAGTTTTATAATGCTTATATGACTAGACGTTGTTTCTGTTTTTTGCTACCTGTTTGTGCTTAGTATCCTATGTTTTAGTGAAATCAACATTTCTTGAAATTTCATGTGTCTTAGTTTTATAATGAAGAAAATTAGTGATCATATTAAAGTCCATTAATGTAATTTGTTTGAAAAAAATTGAAAAACCGCCACTTTTTTAAAAGAAACTGATCTAAAAATAAAGTTTCCTATGATTTTGTTTCCTATTTTAATTGTTTAACCGACCATATATATTTAAAAAAAAATCGGTCACATTCTATACCTTTATCTCTAATTTGTTTGAATTTATGTTGTTTTCTTTTTTACACGCATAGATTTACCATATTATTTAAGTATATAAACTTAAAAATACTTTCTATTTAAATCAATTTAAAGTTTTTTTAACCTTCATTGAATGGTTAAATTTCAACAATTGAAAATTTTAGATTCAATATGCTACTTTTGTATAAATAAAAAAATGTTGGTTATTGAAATTAAAAGGTTTGAAATTAAAATATTGATTTTATTAAACTTGTGTTTTAAATTCGTAAGTATACATTATTAATAGCTTAAACAATGAAATAATTAAAATTTTATGATATATATTAAAAATAAATAAATGTGTATATCAAATTGGTTTTTTATTTTTAATTTTTCTGTTTTTAAATTCTAAATTATATCTGGCCCTTTTATTTAAGTTTTTAATAAAACATTCCTAAGTTTTGTTTATAATTTTGGAAAGTAAGAATCGGTTTTTAAACATTTTTATAGAAGTTTTTTAAAGCATTACAATCATGCCATATTTAATTAATCAATTAACTTGAATAAATAAATTCCAAAATTAACTACAACCTATTACAAATAAAAGTCCGAAAATATCCAATGTAAACTATACCGATTAATTAATTTTTGTCAAATTATAAAATAAACTACAAATTTATTATCATTTCAAGTTATTAGTTATATTTTCCATAAAGACTTTTGGTGACAAACCTTACTTTGTGTTGTTTGCATGCATTACTATAGAGTGTACTTGATGGTCTTTATTGTATTGTGATTTGTTGATTTAAGTACATGATTATTGTTTTATTTTTTAAGTAATATAAGTAAGAATCAAAAAATATTTTTGTGATTTGTAGTTTTTTTAGAAATGTAAACCCATTTCTAAAAATAATAATGTTTTTAATTTTGGCCACAATTTTGTTTACTAATAAACGTTTTTTTTTTCAACTTTACAAAAATAAGTTAACGAATTTTGTTTATATATATTTAGTTAATACATTCATTTGATACAATTTCTAATTATTTTCTAACATTAATCATCTCAGTTTGGCTCATATCTCATACAAATGGATGAAAATAATGTTACTTTCTTAAACAATATTGATTGGAGATCCAAGCTGTTTACCATCAAAATCAAGGTGTTAAGACTTTGGATTCGTGTGAATCCAAAGAGAGAAGGAGAAACCCTTGGTATTGAAATGGTGGTCATGGATGAGCAGGTTGGTTTGAATGTCATTTGCTTTTTAAAATGTATCTTAAGTTTTATATTGTTGCCTATACTTACCATTTTTTTACTGTTTTTATTAGGGTACCAGGATGCAGGAAACTGTTTGGAGCAAGTTTATGAAAAAACATGAAATTTTGCTTAATGAAAACGAGTCTTATTACATTTATAAATCTCAACTTTCTGTCATTAAGTCAAATTTCAAACACTTTGATAAGGAACATGCTATTAGCTTAAACTTTGATACATCTGTTAAAAAGTGTGAGAACTTTGATGGAAGTTTATATTGTATTCGGTTAGCATCTTTTCAGTCCATTCAAGCCGGTGAAGTCGATGTCAAGTATCGAGTTGGTTTGTACTTCATCATATATAACAACAACATCCTAAATTAGAAATATATAAATATAGTTTATTTTTAAAATTTTTCTTTTTTGTGCTGATTATATTTTTTATTAATCAATTTTTTTTGTCAGATTTTATTGGATATGTAGATGAGTGGTCTGAACCAGAGATGACGAAAACGAAGATGGGAAAAGATAGCAAATACATGAACTTGCAATTGCTGGATGAAGAGTCTGTTAATTAAATTCTAATTTAATTTTATTGTAACTTTAGTGTTATACATTTTTTATTACATGATATCCTCTGATATGTTTAATTTTTATTTATGTAGGGTATCAAGTTAAACTGCACTTTATGGGATGAGTACTGCGATGAGATGTTTGGTTACATTCAGAGCCATAAAGAAGAAGTTTATGTTGTTCTGCTTGTGCAGTTTGGTAGTTTCAACAAGTATAAAGGTATTAACTCATTAAATACTTTTTTAAATTTATATAATTTTTTTATGATTTAAGAACTTGAATATCTTAATATTTTATATTAATTTTTTTACACGGGGAAGACAACGCTATCTAATGCTTTCCATATAACAAGGCTGTTTATCAATGCTGACATAGAGGAGATTCGTTCATTTAGAATAAAGTAAACAGTTTATAAAATAATATGAACTACTTATTGATGTTAACTTTTTTTTGCTTCCATTATTGTAAACAGGTTTGTTGACAAGATATGTAAAACATCTTCTAATGGTCAGAAATCAATTGGTTCATCTGGAAGTATAAGCGTTGCGGATGACTTTTTAGTGAAGCATCCGTTTTCCACTTTCCGTGATATTACGCTCTTGGACCAGGTTTGTCTCTTTTATTTAATATTTTAAATAAATACATTAAACAAAATTGTTTCACAAATTAATTTTTATAACTCTAATTCCTTACATATAATTTCAGCCTTGTGAGGTCATAGTTCTTGGTACGATCATGGGTGTGGATGATAAAGACAATTGGTACTACCTTGGTTGTGAGGAGTGCAATCGGAAGGTGGAGACAAGTTTGGTCATCGAGGAGGTTGAAGTCGGTGCTGAGGAACCGAAGTTTAAACAGGTTTTAGTTTGCTCAAATCCTGAATGTCCGAAAGAGGTTGTGACTGCGACACCGATGTAAGTTACTTATATTTTTTTGTAATTATATCATATTTATGATTATTTTATTTTTCTTTAGAAATGTAAAATGTATTTATTTTGTGAATTACTTTTTGTGCATTTAGTTTTAGGATTCCGATAAGAGTACAAGATTATGCAGCTATTGCCTCTTTGACTTTGTTCGACCATGAAGCTAGAAAAATGTTGGGTATGACAGCAATTCAATTGCTTGAGAAGTCTAGAGTGGACCAGGTAATGTATTTCACATCAGTCTTTTTTTAAATTCTTATACAAGTTACATATTATTAATGTTTAAATCTTATTTCTATGTTCTTTTCAATAAATTTTGATTCATGTATATTAGGCATCTTTGGAAGAGAAAACCATTCCCTATCAATTTAAATCTTTGAATGATAAAAAGTTTGCCTTCAAGATTCAAATTAGTCAATTCAATATTGACAACCATATTGATGGTTATGTTGTTCATAAGTTGGTTAATGATGCAACAATCATTGAGTCCTTGGAGAGCCGAATTCCAGCTGATCAGGTTAACACATACAAACCATTGAATTAAAGTTATGTTACGAGATTTTTTTTTTTTTTGTGCTTAGCCTTATTATTTTTTGAATTGTAGGGGGTTGACGAGGCGGCTGCTGATGTTTCACTTAGTGATATGTCAACTCAAAACCCTTTTTCTCTAAAGGTATGTATTTTAACTTAATGTTACAAAATAATAATATTTTTAAATATTTTATACACTTTCTAATTTTCAATATATCATTCAGGATGCTGTGGATTCTATTGGTGATAGCTTCACACCCAATTGCACATCTAAAGATTGTTCTAAGACTTCGTCTTCGGAATTGAAACGTAACCTTGCTGACGTGTATGAAGTTGAAGAAAGCACCTCTCTATCATCAACAAAGGTTAAAAGGGCTGGTGTCTTGGATGTTCAAGTTGATGATGAAACGATTCGGCTGGTTCCAAAGTTGGAGAAGTAGTTCATGATTGAAGTAGTTTTAACAAAAACAATTTATTTTTTCCCGAATATTGCCGCTTTGGTTTCGTTTGCGTGTTACATTGGTTTGGATTGATTTGTCATGGTTGGTTTATTTGTTTTATTTTGAATTGAAACATATGGTATGTTGGTTTATTTTTTTTTATTTTGAAACATATGGTTGGTTGGTTTTTAATTTGACACATGGTTTGTTGGTTCTTTGTTTGAGACATATGGTTGGTTTTTTATTTGACACATATGGTTGGTTTGGAATGTTTCCTATTACTTATACTTCTTTAAACTTTACTCTTTGTTATAATTTTTAAAACTATTAATATATTTTTTTAATATTTAAATTGTAAATAAAGATTTTAGTAACCGAATTTATGTAAATAAATTTGTTGTAATCATTAAGTAATTACTATAATTATATTTTTAACAATCCCTAATATTTTAAATCTTATAATATAAAAATTTATAATAAACCTTCACTTTTGTTAAATTTATCTAAAGATAAAAAATTTATATGAATTTGTTTCCTTTTTTAGATTGTATAACTGACAATATGAAATTTAAAGAAAAAATATCCGCCATTAAATTTTATAGATTTAGCTCCAATTAATTTTAATTTAAATTCATTCCTTTTTTACATTTATAACCGAATTTTTTTTTTAAATTTATAGTTTCCTTTTTTATAATCACTTCAAATACTATAAGAACCTCTACTCTTATTCATAAGGCTGGAGGGTGTGGGGGCGCCACCCTCGCCAGCTGGACACCTATAGCGCCCCCCTCCGCCATCGTCCACACCTCCGGCGCTATGCCGGGGCGCCATTGAAGCTCCGCCACCATGGTAACGAGCTCGAATGGGCTCTATAGGTGGGACCCACTTGTTTTGCACCAATGAAATCTTTTTTTTAATAATTTTCTTTAATATGGGGCTCCATCCACACCATGCAAATTAAAGGGGGCTCCATGGCTGAGTTGGATCCTAGGTGGCGCTGACGTGGATCCTAGTTGGCATGATAAAGCCCAAGGGGGCTCCAACCACACCCCATAGCCTAATACACACTCAATGTTTTATACTAAAGATTATACAAGTCTAATCAGAAAACTCTCTCACCACATTCATCATTTTTGAAGTTTTAACGTTTGGTCATTTCTCATACACGTAAGTTTTATCTTCTTGCATTATACTTATACGTTTAAGTTATTCTAATACCTATTTTAATACATTGGTATGTTATGTATGATACAATTTTAGGATATGCCTAAACGTGCAAAACGTCAAACTTTACCTTCATTTCCACTTCCTATTGGTGTTCAACCTTCCAAGAGTATGTACTTTATTTTTATTTCTGTTTACTAATACAATAAAAAATAATATAATATGTAAGTATGTTACGTAATGTTAATTTTACTTAAATTTTTGCAGGTGGTGATGGTAGAAGTCCCTTGTCTAACATTACAAATGGTAATGTTTGCAATTTTTTAGATATGAATTGATTTTTTTTTATAAATAGTTAAAAAAATCCTATATGCATTTTATTCTTCGGTTGATCCTAATAAAGTTGAGCATCAAGACTATGCTGAACGCAGAAAATTAAGGAAACTGTATTTGGATACTAAAAGAAGAAATGCAAATAATAAATCTTCCACTTCACAAAACGTCATTTGTTCATCCAACGTTTCACTATCCGATACAAATGTTTGCGGTGTCGTAACACCAATTTGTTCATCCTCTTATATCAATACGATGGATGGACGTATTTTACCAACCACACCTTTAACAAATCCCTATGTGGCGTGTAAGTCAGTTTTTTGTTTGTTTACTATGATTATGTGTTTTTTTTTCTTTTTAAATAAAAAAATATGTAATACATAAACATATTTGATTGGTAAATTGGACTTTATTTGTTGCAGTTGAAGCTGGAAGAAGTCCAGTGGCTAATATTACAAATGGTAATTTTTTTATTTTTGTACACATGAATATAATGTTGCATTTAAAATTTGTTTAACATTACAAATAGTAAATTATTTGGTTTTTTAGAAAGGAATTTGTTTGTTAATGTATAATTTGATAATTTATGGATATCAATTTTTTTTTCAGTTGCTTATAATGATGTTGAGCATTAAAAATCTGCTGAACGAAGAAGATTAAAGAAAGTACATGAAGATAATAAGAGACATAATGTGACTAACAAATTAAACACAAGACAAAACATTATTCGATCATCCAATGTTTCAGTATCCGATACAAATGATTGTCGTGTTGTAACACCAATTCGTTCATCCTCTTATATCAATAACGTTGATCGACGTATATTGCCAACCACACCTTTAACAAATCCGTACGAGGCGTATACATCAGGTTGGTGTTATTTACTTACATATTTAAATTTTATTTATTATGATTATGAGTTTTTTTTTAAATACACAAATATGTAATACATAAACATGTTTCATAGGGTAACTTAGACTTTTTTTGTTGCAGTTGAAACTGGAAGAAGTCCATTGGGTAATATTACAAATGGTAAATTCTATAATTTTTTACACATAAATACATTTTTCCATTTATAATTATTGTAACATTACAAATGGTAAATTCTTTGGTTTTTTAGACAAAAATACAAATTTTATTGTATAATTTGATATTTTATGGATATCCATATTTTTTTTTCAGTTGCTTCTAATGATGTTGAGCATCAACAATCAGCTGAACGAAGAAAATATAGGAAATTACATTTGGATAATAAGAGAAATAATGTGAGTAAGCAATCTTCCATTTCAAAGGACGTTACTCGGTCATTCAATGTTTCAGCATCCAATACAAATGAATGCCGGATCGTAACACCAATGCGTTTATTGTCTTATATCAATACCATCGATCCACGTTTTTGCGCAACCACACCTTTAACAACTCCATCTGAAGCATCTACTTCAGGTTGGTGGTATGTATTTATATATTTCACATTTCTTTATTTTGATTTTGACAGTTTTATTATTTTTCGTTGGTATCAACATATAGGTGTAAAGAGGAAACAAAGAGGTAAACAAAGGTTTTCTACTAATCAGGGTAGAAATGTATATCCTATTCCAATGGTTGACTTATCTTGTGACGATCATATTATTCCTCACCAATTAGCTGAAGATCCATATAAAGGAGTTTCTAACAGTAAGTACCTTACAGACTTACTACCTTGAAGAACGTCATTATATTAATTTCATATCCAATAGCACAAAATGATATATTTTTTTTATTTTCAATAATAGATTATTTGGATCATGGTGATCAAGTAGTTGTATGTGACATATATAATGCTAAGTTGTGGAAAGTTGAGGCTGGAAAAGGAAAGGTTTACTCAGGAAGAACAACTTATATGCTTTGTTGTGCTTATGGAAAAGTACATCTTCCTAATTTTAAAGAGACGTGTCTGGAATATCAAAGTCTTTTTAAGAGTTTAGACGACAAGAGCAAGCATTTCTTACTGAATATTCGTCGTTTTAATTCTATGTTTTCGTTCACTTCAATGGGTGGTAAAGTTGATTCGAAAATTAATAGAGGAAATGCTCCGTATGTATACCAAATTAGTGGTGAGAATTATCATACACTGGGAAGTCTTCTTCCTAAAGAAGGTGGTGAACCAAAGTTTGCGCAGCTTTACATATACGACACAGATAATGAAGTTTGTAATCGCAAAACCGTATTTAGGTATCCCTGGAAACCATTTCTTTATTTCTTTATTTATTTATTTTATTTATTTTTGGTTTTGTGTTATATAAACACTTATTGATACTTTCGCTTTTGTCTTACAATTGCTTTACAGTAACTCAAACAAACCAGCTTCCACAACTTCTGATTTGCTTGACACTGAACTCATAGAGTACCTTAAGGTGATTTTAGATTCAAATAATGAGCTGGTGAAAACATATAGACGTGTACGAGATCGGTTTGTTGATAATCCTCAAGTTGACTTAAAATTACGTCTTAAGGCAAATAGGTCTAAAGATGGTCGTACATACAAACTACCGACGTCGTCCGAAGTTGCTACGCTTATTGTTGGAAACATTGAGGAAGCTCTTGATAATCGTGATGTAGTTGTTGAGTCAAAGAAAGATGGTTTACAATGTATTAGCGAGCTTCATCCTTCGTATCTCGCGCTTCAGTATCCATTGCTTTTCCCTTTTGGTGAAGATGGTTACCGGGTTGATATTCTTCATAGAGAAGGAAGGGCATCAACGAAGAAGAAAGAGTCAAAATGTACAATGAGAGAGTATTTTGCTTACCATGTTCAAGATAGAGTTAATCATTTCTCTTTGATTCTCAATGCTCGAAGACTTTTGCAACAGTTCTTGGTTGACGTATATACGATGATTGAAAGTGAACGATTACTATTCATACGTCTGCAGCAAAAATAACTGAGATCTGAGACATATGATAACCTTAAAAAGCTTGGACAAAATGGTAATCCAGATATGTCAAACGTTGGAACACGTGTACTACTACCGTCTTCGTTTACCGGTGGATCGCGTTATATGAGGGAGAATTATTATGATGCGATGGCCATTTGTAAATGGTTTGGTTACCTGATTTTTTCATTACGATCACGTGTAATCCTAAATGGCCGGAGATTAAAAGATTTCTCAAGGACACGAAGATTAATCCAGGATAGACCGGACATTTTATGCCGATTGTTCAAAATTAAGCTTGACGCAATCATGAAAGACTTGCGAGAGAAATCTTTATTCGGCAATGCATCGGCAGGTAAGCATCCATTTAAATCGGTTACTTTATTATATTTTTTTTGGTATGCTACGCTCATAACCATAACTTCGAAAATAAGTATTTTAATATTAATTATCCTATTGCAGTTGTCTATACCATAGAGTTTCAGAAACGAGGTCTACCGCATGCGCATATCTGTCTGTTCTTAAATGACGAAAGTAAGCTTCCTTCGGTTGAGCATGTTGACAAGTTCATTTCTGCCGAGATACCTGACAAAAACTTAGAACCAGATCTATATACTCTTGTCAGCGAATATATGCTTCACGGACCTTGTGGTGTTGCAAAACCAAATTGTCCGTGTATGGTCGATGGTAACTGTTCGAAGAAATTTCCTAAGAAGTTCTGTGATAAGACTTCTCTAGATTCGAATGGTTATCCGGTCTATAGATGAGCCGATTCAGGTGTTTTTGTTGAGAAATTTGGTATTCAGCTTGATAACAGAAGCGTGGTTCCGTATAGCAAAACCCTATTGAGACGTTATCAAGCACACATTAACGTCGAATGGTGTAACCAGGCTGCGTCCATTAAGTATTTGTTTAAATACATTAACAAAGGACCAGATAGAGCAGAATTTGGTTTTGTACCAAATGCCGATGAAGGTCAGATTGAAAATGGAAAAGATGAAATCAAAGAGTATTACGATTGTAGATATCTCTCGGCATGCGAAGCTTCATGGCGCATATTTGCATTTGATGTTCATTACCGCTATCCATCCGTAATCAGGCTTCCGTTTCATCTACCTGATAAACAAAACGTTGTATACGGCCCTGACGACGAACTTGATAGTGTTTTACAAAAAAAATCTGTTTCTTCTACGATGTTTTTGGGGTGGATGGAAAAGAATGAAAAAGATCCGTTGGCGCGCACCCTTACTTACGTTGAGTTCCCAACTAAATTTGTTTGGAAAAAGGACGAAAGGATATGGGATAAACGCATAATAGGCAAAACCATTGGTCGTATTCATTGTGTGAATCCTTCTATGGGCGAGTCATACTTTTTAAGAATTCTTCTTAATAAGGTAGTAGGTCCTAAGTCTTTTGAATACATTCATACTGTGAATGGACAAGTCTTCCCAACATTTAGAGATGCGTGCTACGCTAGAGGCTTTTTAGACGACGACAAGGAGTATAAAGAAGCTATCAAAGAGGCGTACTATACAGGTTCGGGTTACTATCTTCGTAATCTGTTTGCTACAATGTTGGCGTCTAATACATTATCAAAGCCTGAACATGTTTGGGAAAACACATGGGAGTACCTTGCGGATGGTATTTTATACAATCGGCAAAAGCTTTTGAGGATCGAAGGAACGCAAATTGTTATTTAATATTTTGACAGTTATGTTTTACAGATTAGTGTTTATTAATTTCATTTTTTATTTACAAGAATTTTAATAATTTATTTACATAAATTTAATAGGTTTGTCTCTTCCAGAAGAACAAATAAGGAACCTAACATTGCTGGAAATTGAGCGTTACTTATTACGTAACAACTCAAGTTTAAGTCGGTTTCCATCTATGCCTCAACCCGACAGTGAATCAATATACTCAGCAGACAACCGTTTAATTGCTGACGAGCTTAGGTACGATGTAAGCGCTACTGCCATTGAATTTGATAATAATTTAAGTAGCCTAACCGATGAGCAGCGTTTAGTGTTTGATGAGATAATTGAAGCAGTTAATAGTAATGCGGGTGGTTTGTTCTTCGTATATGGCTACGGAGGTACTGGTAAGACATTTCTTTGGAAGATATTATCTGCATCCATTAGATGTAAAGGAGATATTGTACTAAATGTTGCATCAAGTGGAATCGCATCTCTTTTGTTACCTGGTAGACGTACTGCACATTCAAGGTTTTGTATACCTTTAAATTTAATAGAAACCTCGATGTGTTTTATTAAACCGGATGATGACGTTGTTGATTTATTGAAGAAAACGAAATTGATCATTTGGGATGAAGCACCGATGAATCATAAACATGCGTTTGAAGCACTTGACCGAACAATGAAAGATATCTTCAAATGTGAGATGACATTTGGTGGAAAAGTTATGGTGTTCGGTGGTGACTTTAGACAAATACTTCCGATTGTACCAAATGGCAGTAGGCGAGATATCGTTAATGCTTCAATCACGTCGTCGTATATTTGGAGTACTTGCAAGGCCCTTACGTTAACAAAAAACATGAGGTTAACTGTAGGAGCCAACGCATCTGATATAGAGGAGATTAAAGCTTTTGCAGATTGGTTGCTTGACTTGGGCGAGGGAAAGATCGGTGACAGTGATGATTGTGAGGTGGTTATAGATATTCCTGAAGATTTGTTAATCAAGTGTTCCGAGGATCCTATATCAGATCTGATCGAATTTGTATATCCTTCGCTTCTTCAACTGTACAAAGATAAAGATTATTTTGCTGAAAGAGCTATATTGGCACCAACAAATGAGGTTGTTCAAGAAATTAATGAAAAATTGCTTGCTTCGTTTCCTGGCGATGAAGTGGAGTATCTGAGTTCTGATAGTATTTGTTAAACTGATCAAGGAAAGAATGAAGCAAATGCGAGACTATATTCTCCCGATGTTCTAAATGGTTTAAAAATTTCTGGTCTGCCTAATCATCGATTAGTCATTAAAGTTGGTGTACTGTAATGTTGCTTCGTAATATCGATCAACAAAATGGTTTGTGCAACGGTACGAGACTACGGATTACTAAACTTTATAAACATGTTATAGAGGCAGAGATTATATCTGGAGGAAACATAGGGACCAGAACGCTTATTCCACGAATTTGTTTAACACCGTCGGATAAAAGAATTCCTATCAAGTTTCAACGACGACAATTCCCTATAAATGTATGCTTTGCAATGACTATAAATAAAAGTCAATAAAAATCTCTATCGATGGTTGGATTGTATTTGAAATATCCAGTTTTCTCACATGGTCAGCTTTATGTTGCGTTATCAAGAGTTAAAAGCAGAGGCGGTGTGAAGTTGCTTATACTAGACAAAGATGGGAATGTAACGAGTAAAACAACAAATGTAGTCTACAAGGAAGTTTTTTCCGGCATTTGAATTGTTTTTTGTTTTTTTTCTTCCAATGTATGCGTCTGTACAAAATATTATATTTCAAAGGAAATAATATGGTTTTGAATGAAGCCGCGCATCGCGCGGGCATTAGCCAAGTTGGATTAATAAAAAAACTCCAAAAAATGCCACATGACATTTTCTTATTCAAAATTCCAGCTAATGCCACATGGCATTTTCTTCTTTAAATCATTAATAATATTACTTAATTAATATCTAATTCTAATTAATGATTATTAATAATATTATGCTATTAGTATTAATTAAAATTCAAGATTAATTAATGATTAAAAATACTTAAAGATTTTATTAAAATAATACTTCAACTTTATTTTAAAGGCGGTTATCTATAATTTTAAAACCTATAATTTTAATAATTTTAAAATGAATAATTATGTATAAGTTTTTTCATATGATCTATAATTTTCATATGTCACATATTAGTTGCGGTTTCCAATTTATTCTTGTATTTCACAATAATTTATGCCTAAGGTAAATATTATGAACTACTTAGGTCAATCACACATTTATAATAGGATTTTGTTTATTTTTTTAATGGGGAATGTTTGAATCTTATTTATCCTTCTTTTTCAGGTTATAAAGGGTTCATTTCAAACAGGTATTTTTTTATGAGTCAAAAGGATTTGAGTCATGTTAGGCCAACGTTCAACGCCTTTTGTGCATTCTATTTTTTATATACATTTTGTAATATTTGATGTATTGTTTATGAGTAGCGAAAACATATTATCAAAAGTATGATATAAGATTTCTTTTTAATAAAACAATTAAGAACATTTTAAGCATTCAAATTGCTTTGACACATTTGATCATTTCACTTTTTTTGCTTTTTTAAAAATGAAACATGTTACCTAGTTGAATATTTCCAACAAAATACGACTCTAATTGATCATTTCCACTATCATATGTAAAAATGTAATTTCACTCCTTTGAAGTATTAAAATATGTATATATATACAATCTGTGTAATACACGGGTCTATAAACTAGTAACATAACAAAATCACCTAAAAATAGCAAGCTAAGACAATAATCAAATGCTCGAATAATGCACTCCTTGACCCCATCGTACACTAGACCCCAATACATGGTCCAACTACTTGTCTACCCCTAATTATTGTTGAGTCGATCGAACAATTTCTTTGATTCCCTGAACTGTTCGTGCCACCAGATCATTTATCATGATGAAGGTTTCCATTGTGATCATGTTTGAGGTAGTTATATCTGGGTGCAATAATTGGAGCCCCACAGTCACCATTGATCCACGTTCACCACCTGCACCGTCTTCACCATATCCTGGGACTATACATAACCCTGATGGCAAGAGAGCCACCGAAGAAATGTCCTTGCCATTCATCACCACAGATACTGTTGGAAAATCCACAGTTGCATAGACAATGAGTGATCCCGTCATATCACTGATTGTCTCCTGCAGCACCATAACCTCAACGTCTTCAGTTGGCCTTTCCTTTACACGTGTAAAAACAATAAATTTAGAAAACAAACATTTAATTATTAAGAATACTACAAATAAATAAAAAAATGACTTTGTAAACTTACAATATTGGAATTTAAAATGGAGACGCAGTTAGGACTTGTTTCATCTTGGCCCAACGGTAAATGGATCATGTTTCTAGCGGCAATCCTATGGCATATCACATCCCAAATACGCCTGTCTTTTGTTTCCAACATATCAAACAGGTGTTGGTGATTTGTGGGTATCTGCACTAGTGACTATTCCCATTGGTTCACCAAAACCACTTATGTAATTGTGTGCCATGATCCTTGGTCTTCTCGGTGCATGATCCGCAACCAAATCCCATTGTTGACCATCGGTTAAACAAACCCCACCACAAAAGATACTCATCATGCGTTGTGCTAGGCCTCTTAAGCTTCTTTTTGTATCTTGAAGTAGGTGGTGGCTGAGGGTGGGAGACATGATGGCTGTTACGCTTTCACAATGCCGCAAAAGTGCACTAATCCATCTTTGTGCACCGAAGCCCACACCCGACCTGATTAACTGACGATACTGGTGGGGGACCGATTGCTCATCGTATTCAGTATGTTCGATCCACGTAACCTACACATATTCATTACAAAATATATCATAGTTTAGACATAATTATAAAATACAAAAACATATACACAAATTATTTTATATACATATGATATACCATGGTGAAACCATTTGGCATATCATGTAGGATACAACCAGAAGGACACCTTCTTGTCATGTGTCCTTCAATTCCCGAATCGATTGACAAATCAACCACAATCCATTGCCCCTGTGCTTGCTGTTTGGCAAATCGAATAAACTTAAGCCCTCGAACTGGCACTAAAGGCGAAATGAGTTGAATTTCGGCCTTCATCTACATCAAATATTGATCTTTTAGCAAAAAAATAGTCTTTTTAAACATGAACAAAAATAAAGGAGAATAAAAAAATAATAAAAAAGTCTAAGAAGGCTTACAAGTTGGAGAGCACCATTTCTTGAGCCTCCTGTACCATTGGAAATCACTTCCATTGTAGTACAACTGCCGATCATCCCCATAAACATTTCTCTCCACTGATCCTACAAATTCATGTTTAATTATGTATAAGTTAATGTAATCTTGGGTTTTCTATGAAACTAACAAGAACAAAAAGATAAGTTACCGCGTTGAGTAATGCTTCTACAAGGGTTGAACTAGTCATCGGTACCACGCTCCTAGCCCGTGTAGCCTCAGATACGAATCCAAGTGGTTTTGTGCCAAGGCAAGGAGGAAAAGCTCTTTCATATTCAACAAAATTAAGGGTTTCTCCTCCACCTTCCATGTTTCTATTCCATAGTGGAGCATTGACATTCCCAAGCTTTAAGAGCACTTCCATGGCTCTTGATGCTTGCACAAGATATCCATTCCTTTGAATGGGTATGTCGAAGTCCATAAGTGATCGACTCATGATTGGGTTTAAAGTGTCACCAGGAATTGTCACTTTGTTTGGCAATGGTATACCAAACGTTTGACTGACTTGACTGGCGAAATTAGCCATGCGGCTAAATTCCTCTTTCAACCATGCGTTCTCTATCACGACTTTGTGTTCGTGAATGGACCCGTCTGGTATTGTTGCTTGTGCACCACATTTGTTGCAAAGCAGGTTCTTTAGGACTTCTGCCATTGCTAAATTTTCAAGCCTCAGTTGCTCGTTCTCTTGCTTGAAAATCACATTCTCACTGCGCTCCTTTTGACTCTACACAAGTGTAGTTACCCTTATGATTTTTAGCACCAATAATTATAATAATTGGGGGGGGGGGGTGGATTCAACTTATACATTTATTATAAGGTCTGGATTTTTATATATTTCTTAAACATATATGTTTTACCATGGAATTTTACTATGAAAATGAAAATATAATCAAACATTACCTTCAATTGAGTTCTTCTATTCTGGAACCAAAATTTGACCTTATTGATAGTGATATTGAGTTTATTTGCAATTTCAGTCCTTTCTTTCTCGGTAGGGTGAGGGTTCTTTTTGAAGAATCTATTACCACAAAACGAAACAAAACAAAATAAACTAAAAGAAGTATGCATGCATGCACTTAGAATTTGATCACTAGTTGAAAGGAAAAGTGAGTATTACTTTTCAAGTTCTTCAACTTGCTCTCGTGTGTAACGGCTATATTGTCGTGAACTCGAAGATGAACCGCCATGATTGATTTCCTCTTCGTCACTAGACCTGACTTCACAATTCTCATTTTCATCGGATGTGGTTGCAGGTACTTCTTCCCTGGCCCTTTGATTACCATTTCCTTCCATTTTTGGCTTATGTCTGCAAAATCATATATGAAATCCAATAAAAGCATGTATTTAAAATCCACATATAACAACAATAAAGCTTCACAAAAGAATACCAAAACAAACATCAACCCCTATTAATATTTATTCACAACACTACCCACCATTAATAAATATTATTGAATTACTCAAAGAATCTCCATAAGAGTAAAATAAAAAAAATATCATGTTTTAAGTTTTTTTTTTTCTAAATAACTATAACTAAATCTTATAATCTTTTAAAAGAATTTGTATATTTGAAGATTTTAAATAACTTAGACTTGATAGTATTTCCTTTTCAGTTATGGAATGGAAACACAATATATATATATATATATGGGAGGTTCATTTGTGAAGAAAATTAAATTGAGAAGAAAAAGAACAAAGTGTACAATTGTAAAATATTAAATAGTTTTTCTCTCATCTCATTTATTATTATTTTTGACTAATTAATTAGTCATAAAGACTATCATCCTACACACTAAAATTTTTGCCTAGACACATCAAAATTTATCCTACACGTTTTTGAAATTTATCCTACACATACTAAAATTTATCCTACACAACTCGTAATTCATCCTACACACCTCATACTTTATCCTACACTTTAAAATAATTTTTTTCTTCTTTGAAAAAATATATATTTTTTTTAAAATAAGTTACAATTTTAATTTAGTTAGCTATTAAAAAGGAAGACTAACAATTAATGATCTATCTAGTTTTACCAATATACCCTTACACCTATATTAAAGACAAAAATTAAATGAAGTAAAAAGAATCATTCTTATTGGTTGAAGATTGTTCTTTTTTATTCTTACAAAAATTTCTTCTCATTTGAACCCTCCACTATATATATATATATATATATATATATATATATATATATATATATATATATATATATATAAGTTCTTTCAAGAGAATTTGTGTTTTTGAATATTTTATAATAAATAACTCAGATTTGATAGTATTTCATTTTCAGTTATGAAATGAGAAAATTATATATATATAAAACTTCATTTCTATCTACAACCAACTCTAAACATCTTATTATCTAAAATTTAAAGAATAGTTTATAAAAACCATCTAAAATATCACTCCATCCCATCCTCTATAATAGAGAACACTTTTTGAGAAAACAAAAGCAAACATCTATATTTAGAGTTTCAAATCCAAACCTCTATAATTTATTGTGAGTGTATAATAAAGAGAAATTTTTTTATAAAATAAGTGTACGTGAGTAAGATAAAAATAGAGTTGAAGAATGGAATGTGTGAAGTTGTTTAAAAATAGACCAAAATTGTCTTTTTAGTTAAATTATATAGATAGAGAAGGAGAATGGGATGTGAATGCTCTTATCATGGGGTATTGAATTTAACAACAAAAGGTAAAAAAAACTAATAAGTCGGGTGTTTATCGAATTAGATATTAGGTTCCTTAGGTTAACCGAATAGGTTTTTCCGATTCAAGATTTTGGAATGAATACATTTCAGATTTTACAAAACAAATTCGAATTCGTATTAATTTGAATGAACCAGATTAAGAGAAGAAAATGTAAAATGTGACAACTAGACCAGTGAGGGTTAGAGCTTTCTATTGGGTATTTCGGATTGGGATTTTAGAACTCAACAATCCGTAACTTGATTCAGAAAACGAGTCTATTTTCCGAGGTTCAATGCAAAAAAGCTTAACACCCTAGTGACATAATAAATTATGTCATGAGTTTTATTACAAAAAATGTAGTTAACTTATGCAATTTCAATACAGCAAAAAAAAATAATTGAATGTAAATTATCATTGCATCAAATTTGAAATTAAAACATGATCGAATAATATTATACTCAAAACTCAAACTCAAAAATTTTAATTAACAAATAAATCTAAAAATAAGTATGGTTACAAAATACAAAATAAAATACATACATAGAGGGTACTTTATCACTTGTTGGGATTAGTCGATCTAGGAAGGTGCTTTCTCCTAAAATCCTTTTAACCAACAAGTGAGACTCTATGATGAATTGTGTGTTAGTGATGTTAATGGAAGACATATATATATAAGCAAAGAAAGAGGAAAGAAAGGGACATTGTTGTATCTTTAGGGGTGTTTATAAAAATATGTAGAAAATCATATTTCAATCCCTTTTTCAACTTTAAATTTGAGACTTTAATGAATTTCCTGCTACAAAAATAAACTTCTAACAACTTCCTCACTATGTAAAAAGATCTTGTTTCATAAAACCATAGGATGTGACCTAACCCAAGTAGTCAAACATGTAAGTGTAAAACAAATCTCATATGATAGTTACCATGAATCTACTAAGAGAAACAAAATAGAGTCTATATTTCTAATTTATTTGTAACTAGTATTAAGCACCCCTTGCGTTGCGGTGGGATCATCAACGCTGAACTTGCGGCAGGTTAATGTGAATGACTTAGACCGAAACGTAAAACATAGATAAGTATAACTAAGTTGTTACTCACCTCATCTAATATAATGTTGTTTATAACTAATAAAAATCCACTAAAAATGCTTAATATTTTACAAAAAAAAAATAGTTTTTTTTTTCAAATAAAATTATGACCAGTTACATAAATCCTAATGGAGATTAGATTATTTTTTGAGAAGAATTTGTATTATATGAAATTATAGGGTTAACTAGTAACCCGGTTGAACCAATGAACCAACCGGTACAACCCGATTCAACTGGTTAAATAATTTTAGAGTAAAACCCAGTATGATTTAAAAACCGATCTTTAAAACATCGTTTAATACCATTAAATGGATTTAGAGTTAATTGTGTACAAATTTATTTTTACATTTATATATATAATTGACCAAGTCAAATGTAGTAATTCTTATATTTATATGAATACTATATGTGGTTGATATAAATAATAAAAACAGAACATTGATTAGATCTCAAAAAGCATAATGTGATAAATTTAAAGTATATGTTGTTGCTTGTATTTTAATTGTATAATTGTATAATTTGTTTTGTTACTCACAATTGAATTCATGTATCTGGTCAAATCTCCTTTACTTTGAGGATTTTATTAATTTTTACTTTAATATGTATCTGATCAAATCCCCTTTACTTTGGGGATTTTATTAATTTTTTACTTTAATGTATAAAGAACTCAATCTTTTGTGTTCCGACAGATAAATGAAAATCTGCAATAAAAATGGTAATATAATAAAGTAATTGGAAAAGCTATTATCACGAAGTTAATAGAAAAAAAAAATACAAGGCATATGATTAACTTTAATTGTTCTAATCTAGACTATTCAACATTGGTTTATTTCATGAAAATCTCATTATTACATTATCATTACAAGTTTTTTTACAATTTATTGCATGCGGATTTTAATTTTTTGCCTTTATCATCTTATCAAAATTATTTATTTTCTTTAAACTTATCATAACATAATCTTTTCATCAACTACTTTTATATATATCAATTACTATGTGTTAACCTATACATAAAACAATTTTCGAAAAAGTAATGTCTGTAATAAATTTCAAGAAAAGCACGTCTTGTTAAGATACTAAAGATAAAATTCACAATCAAGTCATAAAAGTTAGAAAAATGCACTCAAATAATGATATTATCATAGCATAAACCAATGATAGTTGTTAAAAAAATCAATTATTATAATACAATTTTGGAACAATTATAATTAATAATTAACTACGTTATATTTAGTTAAATTATATTGTTATATTGTTAGTTAAATTATTGTAAAGTATTGGCTTTTAATTACTTGTAGAGAAAAAAAAAACATAACATTGATTTGTGTTTGTATCATCTTACAAAAATGATTCGTTTGCGTAAAAGTTGTTGCAACCAAATTTCTTCATTAATTACTTTTATTTACATAAAAGTTGGCCCATAATAATCTATATCATTGGGTTTACATTTGTCATCTTAACAAGAAATATTATTTCTAGAAGTTTTAAAAATATAAATAAGAATCAAATGCAACATTAAACATCTTAACAAGAAATATTATTCCTAAAAGTTTTAAAAATTTAAATAAGAATCAAATGCAACATTAAATGTAAGATAAATATATATTAAATGTAATAATGACAATTAAATACTATGAATAATGTTAGCCTAAAGAATTTTCAATATTGCAATGAACTTAAACTTAATTTTAAATATTTGGTTAAAGAATAAAATAATTTGAGATGTTATCGCAAAAGAATAAAATAATTTGAGATGTTGTCACTTATCATAGAAATTGTCGATTTCATTTTTTTAACGGCTAATTTCTTTAATCCTCTGTCGTCTGTATGACTTCAATTCAAGACCTTCCCAACCTAGGTGTTTTTAAAGGTTTTGACTTTGCCAATGGACCACCACCCCATTGCTATTTATTGATTTAGTTTATTTTACAAATAATCAAGGTTTTGGATTCGTAAATTTTTATATGTGATTCAAGTTCTATATAGTGAAAAAATTCAGGAATCAACTTTATATGAAGATGGATATTTATTGGCTACCAACATAACAATACACTTTTGTGATATATAGCTGGTGAAATACTAACACGTGTTCTAAAGATCTGCTATTATATAACTTTGATATATATGTTATCAACAAGTAACCCATGAAAGTAGTTATAACTTTGATTTGTTATTAACAATAAATGGGAGCAAAATGTAAATCTAGATTATGATTGTCGTCTAAATTTGTTTTGCATCAACATGCATATGTACAGTGGCAAAGCTTGACAATGAAGACAAGGCGTCGAAAACGTATATACCCAAAAATTTCTATAGAACCGGGGGTCGAAAACGTATATACCCAAAAATTTGTATATGAAAACTACATATATAACACTACACTACTGAGCGAAAAGTTCGGGGGGTCCGGTGCTCCCCCGACCCCTATTAAGCTTCGCCCCTGCATATGTAAATGCTAAAGATAAAAGTACCGTAACGAAATTTTTCTATCTAAGTAAACATAATGATACGTGAAGAAGAGATCAATAACCTGAAGAGATGAATCCAACTATTCCATAGTGAAATACCATATCGATATAGAAATGCCTTTGTTGAATTCTTCATTAGGATGTTAAAGGGCTTTGATCATGTTTGCGAGAAGAATGATAAAACCTAACGTGTTTCTGAGAAGAAAAGAGATTAATTTGATTGCATTACAGGCGATAGAGTGTTATAAAATGAATAACTACGAAAGAAACTTTGTTCTTAGGGTAATGAGACTTGCAATCAGATATGTTCTTCATTTGCCGACTGACATTAATATATAGAACGTTTTCATAGAGGTTATAATCTGCTGTGAGCGCGATATACCATAGTATATTGAAATGTTAGAGGAAAAAATCGTAGTTTGATTTTAATGTGTTTTAATTGAAATATTCAGTAGACATTACACTATATAAATGTTTTGTTGTATTTTAGGTGTACATGTAATGCTCCAGAAATCCAACGTAAATTGTATTAGTATTATATAATAAAAAATGTAACATCCCATATTTTGCTCGTTTATATATTATCATACCTTAACCCATGGCAGAAACATAACACTAAATTTGTGACAATAATTTAAAAATCAAAATTTCATTTCACTAAATCAAGTATTACATTGTTCATGAAAATGGAAAGTACGACAATTGGAATTTCAAAATTAACAATATTAAAATGCATAGATTAGAACTAGGTGCGTATTTAAATCCACCCTAAATCTTTTCTTGCGAAATCAACGTCAAATATTTCCTGCAACATGTATTAAATATCTGTCAACGCAAATTATGTCGGTGAGCATACTAGTTTGTATACATAGCATAAGTATGAATAAAATCTCAAATCCACATGTTAATTGTATACTAAGTTATATAATCATACTAGCATTCAAGACTAAATATCAACCAAAAGTTTCCACTAGCGTAACCTTATCATTGAAGTGAATAAGACCGTAAAGATTGAATACTTAACAATGACCCAACAAATGGGGTGGTGTGCTAATCCTATAGCACTATACATGTTAAGGGAGGCTTTTTAAAGTTGATGATAGATAGCATGCATAAGATTGTCCTAATATGTAGAAACAAGTAGCATAACAAGTAAGCATGTTTAAGGATTAAGTGTTTGCGTAAGATTAATTGTATTATGATTCTGATCTTAATACGGATACATGTTGCAACCCAAATAGTGTTTAAAGCGTAAAATGGGTCAAGTATGAACTCATGGTTTGCGAAGATATTCCACAAAAGGCGAGTAAGCGGTTTGAAGGATGGAATAACCAAAGTTACCCTATAAGCTAAACAAAGGTGTATGAGTTTATGGAGTTTTATGATGGAATGTATTAGGAGTTTATAAGTATGAAAATACATAAAATATATCTTGCCTGGATACTTATTTAGACACTATTTTTTGTTTGTTTTTTTCATGAGTGTTACACTCATTAGAATTCCAAAGTAAGGAGTCTAACACTTAGATATTTCCACCTTAACACATAACATTTAACCATGGTTTTGGTTAATATTTTGGTTTGGTTTTGGAGTCAAGTATTATAGATATATACATAGATTATAATTATTTATATGGTCAAGTATTTGTCATGTACTGGAGGTAGGGTAATCCACTAACCTCAAGAATTCATCAATGCACAAATCATCAACATGGATGATTCAGATGGTCTTGAATAAACTATCTACTTCACTAAGTAACCAAGTGAGTATAACTAGACGAGTGCTTCCAACATTGTTATGGTTGGAGACTTGGGGAAGTTTGTTCACTTTAGTGCTTGGAAGTAACTTAGAGCTTTACAAGATTAAGAAAATGGAGGTGTGTGACCTCAAAGTTTCTGGAATTATACCTTGACACAAGTCCCTCAACAACAGAACTTGTTGGTAACTCGGTTTGGTGTGCAAAAGTTGTCACACCCCTACCCGCAGCGGACTTAGGTGACCAAGGCATGATTGATTGCTCAAAGCTTATCACAAAATATTTAAAGGTTGTAATATTATTTATAATCAAATTTAAACCATGTTATAAAACAGTTAATTCAAATAATCACTGAAATACAAACATAACATAACAATATCCATTTTATTATCTAAGGTCTCATCCCTACGTGACATCATCAACCTCTTCAAACCTATTCACCTACATCATAACATAAAGTGAAGTCATTATTTCAACTAAATAGTTTTGTGATGAATTTATCTGTTAAATCTATTAATTCAAACAAAATTTATTTAATTAATAATAATATTAATGAATTGAAGAGATAATATTATATGATTAAAATATTATATTAGAATTAGATATATCCACCACAATCCAAGTCCATCACCACCATTTTCAGCCACCAACTCCATCTCAATTAAGATTTAAAAGTCTTCTCATTATTATCTCAAAATTTTAAAGAAACCTTTATGTGTTCAGTAGTTTTTTTTTTACTTTGTCTCAATCCCCAATATAAGGATGAGATTTAAGAATTTACTTCGCATTCTTTTCGTATCATCACATAATATAAAATTTTAATTATTATATACATATATATTTTATGTATATCTAATTATTATTACTATAGTAAAAAATAAATATAAATTATTGTTGAATATAGTTACCGAAGGTTGGAGAAGTAACAAATATATACTATTAAAATTAAATTAATTTTTATATAATTATGAAATTATGTTTTAATTTATAGTTGTAGTTTAAGATCAATAATAGTTAAGTTATTTCTCATTATTATAGAAGATATATACTTTGCTCCTTAAGTTTACATTTGAGTGTTGCTAAACTCCTTCGTGCAATGCGGCGGGGACTCGGATTCAATTGGTACCAATTGTTACGATACTGATACGATACATACACTCAATATAACAAGTGAAAGGAAAAAAATAAAGAAATAAAGTCGTTAAACTTTAGAATATAAAAATTTTACGATCATTTAAAAAAAACTAATACATTATTATAAATAAAACATGATATTAAAGTGAAAAACATTAATAAAATCCGTGCGCAAGATAATGCTTAAGATTTAGGAGTATTAGAAGATTTTTCATGTTTAGCTTTCTATTTCAAATTATTTATGATTATATAATTCATGTTTTGTAAAACATAAATTTTAACTTATGTATTTAATAAAAATTAGCAATGATTATCATATATTGGCCTCTTATATTTTGTAAATTTATTTTTAGAATTATTCTGTTTTTCTTTAAATTTCAAAATATGAAATTAACATTTTATTTATATGGATGGCTTTAGAAATTTTTATATGGTGTTCATCATCTTTTACTTACGTGATATATATTTTTTATTTTACCCGTGTGATATTATATCAAAGTCAATATATAGAATCTAATTCTAATAAAAGAGTCATATTAATGCCACATGACATTTTCTCATTTAAAAGTTCTATAAAAGCTACATGTCATTTTCTTATTCAATTCACTAATAATAGATATTTATATTTCATATACATAAATATTTTAATGCATAATAATAGCAATAATTACTTTACATACGTCATAAGGTTGTTTAGTTATTTAATATTTAGTAATTTAAAAGTTTAATATTTCTTTAAGGACAATAGAGTTGTTTTAATTGAAAAAAAAATAATTAAAAAACAAAAATAATAAAATATAATGATATAAAGTATAGTAATCACTAGGGATAAATAAAACTATCAAAATAATAATAATTTTTACATTTTAAAAGAATATATATAATATTGAATTAATTTACCCAATTAGTTAATATTAATTGAGAATATATATATATAGGGGATGGTTCAAATGAAAACCACTTTTATCGCGAAAACTCGAACTAACTAAAAAACCTAAAAACACACAAAAAAGTTTTTTTATTAAAATTGCTAGTTTTTTTATATAAAAAAACTTTAAATTTTTTTTTGTGTGGTGCACATACGTAATAATTCACATGTGTAGTACACATACACATGTGTAATAGTACACATGTGCACTACAAAAAAAAAACTTATTTTTTGAAAAAAGTTTTTTATATAAATTAAATAGAGAAAACTGGTCTGCAAAAAAATTTGTTGTGTTTTTTAGGCTTTTTTAGTTAACTTTCCCCTATATATATATATATAGGGGAAGGCTATAGAGAAAACCCACTTGAGTTGTGTAAACTCAATAAACCTTTGTAAAAAAAACCATTTAAACTCAAGAAACCATTCTAAAATAATAGGAAATGTAATATACATATATTTGAACATTTTTAAAAAAGCAACACAAAAAAAACATCGAGTAGTTTTTTTTTTAAATGTCACAAATTTCAGGTTATATAATATATATGTCCAAAAAAATGTAACATACAAATTTTCAACATTTAAAAAAATAGTAGGCGTTTTTTTCATTTTTTTAAAAAAATGTTCGTGTACATTTATATTACATTCCCTGATTTTTTTAGAAAAAACTAAAAATGTTACATAGGGTTTATTTGGGTTTTCTCAACTCAAATGGATTTTCGATTTATCTTTCATCTATATATATTATATATATATATATATATATATAAGGGTAGGCGGGGCCCCTAGCGGCTTCGACAAACATTCCATAAAATGTCCCTAGGAAATTCCTAATGTAATTGAGCTTTTAAAATATAAGTTAATTTGATCTTTAAGCTTTTTAAATTTAATATGAATTCTAATTCTAATAAAAGAGTCATATTAATACCACATGGCATTTTATCATTCAATTCACTAATAATATATATTTATATTTCATATGCATAAATATTATAGTACATAATAATAATAATAATAATTATATCTTTAGCTATTTCATATTTATTAATTTAAAAGTTTAATAATTCTTTAAGGAACAATGGCTATGTAAGGTTGGTTTGTTTCTAAAAAACAGTTTTTACGCATGACCAATAATATGTGGCATTGTCCAGAGTAAAAAGTAGAGATAACCTTAAGCTATTGATACTTGCCGAGGATAGTTAAATTACAAACAAAACTACAAATGTCGTGTATAAAGAAGTGTTTAGAAATTTATAATTGTAATCTGTATCTTGATTTTACATTGTTTGATTTAATAAGAATAATTCATTTATGTAAATTGGATTAATAAAAAAACTCCAAAAAATGCCACATGGCATTTTCTTATTCAAAATTCCAACTAATGCCACATGGCATTTTCTTTTTTAAATCATTAATAATATTATTTATTTAATATCTAATTCTAATTAATGATTATAAATAATATTATGCTATTAGTATTAATTAAAATTCAAGATTAATTAATGATTAAAAATACTTAAAGATTTTATTAAAATAATACTTCAACTTTATTTTAAAGGCGATTATCTATAATTTTAAAACCAATAATTTTAATAATTTTAAAATGAATAATTATGTATAAGTTTTTTCATATGATCTATAATTTTCATATGTCACATATTAGTTGCGGTTTCTAATTTATTCTTGTATTTCACAATAATTTATGCTTAAGGTAAATATTATGAACTACTTAGGTCAATCACACATTTATAATAGGATTTTGTTTATTTTTTTAACGGGGAATGTTTGAATCTTATTTATCCTTCTTTTTCAGGTTATAAAGGGTTCATTTCAGACATGCATTTTTTATGGGTCAAAAGGATTTGAGTCATGTTAGGCCAACGTTCAACGCCTTTTGTGCATTCTATTTTTTATATACATTTTGTAATATTTGATGTATTGTTTATGAGTAACGAAAACATATTATCAAAAGTATGATATAAGATTTCTTTTTAATAAAACAATTAAAACATTTTAAGCATTCAAATGCTTTTGACACATTTGATCATTTCACTTTTTTTGCTTTTTTTAAAAATGAAACATGTTACCCAGTTGAATATTTCCGACAAAATACGACTCTAATTGATCATTTCCACTATCATATGTAAAAATGTAATTTGACTCCTTTGAAGTATTTAAATATGTATATATATACAATCCGTGTAATAGACGGTTCTATAAACTAGTAACATAACAAAATCACCTAAAAATAGCAAGCTAAGACAATAATCAAATGCTTGAATAATGCACTCCTTGACCCCATCGTACACTAGACCCCAATACATGGCCCAACTACTTGTTTAGCCCTAATTATTGTTGAGTCGATCGAACAATTTCTTTGATTCCCTGAACTGTTCGTGCCACCAGATCATTTATCATGATGATGGTTTCCATTGTGATCATGTTTGAGGTAGTTATATCTGGGTGCAATAATTGGAGCCCCACAGTCACCATTGATGCACGTTCACCACCTGCACCGTCTTCGCCATATCCTAGGACTATACATAACCCTGATGGCAAGAGAGCCACCGAAGAAATGTCCTTGCAATTCATCACCACGGATACTGTTGGTAAATCCACAGTTGCATAGACAATGAGTGATCCCGTCATATCACTGATTGTCTCCTGCAGCACCATAACCTCATCGTCTTCGGTTGGCCTTTCCTTTACACGTGTAAAAACAATAAATTTAGAAAACAAACATTTAATTATTAAGAATACTAAAAATAAATAAAAAATGACTTTGTAAACTTACAATATTGGAATTTAAAATGGAGACGCAGTTAGGACTTGTTTCATCTTGGCCCAACGGTAAATGGATCGAAAGAGGAAAGAAAGGGACATTGTTGTATCTTTAGGGGTGTTTATAAAAATATGTAGAAAATCATATTTCAATCCCTTTTTCAACTTTAAATTTGAGACTTTAATGAATTTCCTGCTACAAAAATAAACTTCTAACAACTTCCTCACTATGTAAAAAGATATTGTTTTATAAAACCATAGGATGTGACCTAACCCAAGTAGTCAAACATGTAAGTGTAAAACAAATCTCATATGATAGTTACCATGAATCTACTAAGAGAAATAAAATAAAGTCTATATTTCTAATTTATTTGTAACTAGTATTAAGCACCCCTTGCGTTGCGGTGGGATCATCAACGCTGAACTTGCGGCAGGTTAATGTGAATGACTTAGACCGAAACGTAAAACATAGATAAGTATAACTAAGTTGTTACTCACCTCATCTAAAATGATTCGTTTGCGTAAAAGTTGTGGCAACCAAATTTCTTCATTAATTACTTTTATTTACATAAAAGTTGGCCCATAATAATCTATATCATTGGTTTTACATTTGTCATCTTAACAAGAAATATTATTCCTAGAAGTTTTAAAAATATAAATAAGAATCAAATACAACATTAAACATCTTAACAAGAAATATTATTCCTAAAAGTTTTAAAAATTTAAATAAGAATCAAATGCAACATTAAATGTAAGATAAATATAAATTTAATGTAATAATGACAACTAAATACTATGAATAATGTTAGCCTAAAGAATTTTCAATATTGCAATGAACTTAAACTTAATTTTAAATATTTGGTAAAAGAATAAAATAATTTGAGATGTTATCGCAAAAGAATAAAATAATTTGAGATGTTGTCGCTTATCATAGAAATTGTCGATTTCATTTTTTTTAACGGCTAATTTCTTTAATCCTCTGTTGTCTGTATGACTTGAATTCAAGACCTTCCCTACCCAACCTAGGTGTTTTTAAAGGTTTTGACTTTACCAATGGACCACCACCCCATTGCTATTTATTGATTTAGTTTATTTTACAAATAATCAAGGTTTTGGATTCGTAAATTTTTATATGTGATTCAAGTTCTATATAGTTAAAAAATTCAGGAATCAACTTTATATGAAGATGGATATTTATTGGTTGCCAACATAACAATACACTTTTGTGATATATAGCTGGTGAAATACTAACACGTGTTCTAAAGATCTGCTATTATATAACTTTGATATATATGTTATCAACAAGTAACCCAGGAAAGTAGCTATAACTTTGATTTGTTATTAACAATAAATGGGAGCAAAATGTAAATCTAGATTATGATTGTCGTCTAAATTTGTTTTGCATCAACATGCATATGTACAGTGGCGAAGCTTGACAATGAAGACAAGGCGTCGAAAACGTATATACCCAAAAATTTCTATAGAACCGGGGGGTCGAAAACGCATATACCCAAAAATTTGTATATGAAAACTACATATATAACACTACACTACTGAGCGAAAAGTTCGGGGGGTCCGGTGCTCCCCCCGGCCCCTATTAAGTTTCGCCCCTGCATATGTAAATGCTAAAGATAAAAGTACCGTAACGAATTTTTTCTATCTAAGTAAACATAATGATACGTGAAGAAGAGATCAATAACCTGAAGAGATGAATCCAAGTATTCCATAGTGAAATACCATATCGATATAGAAAAGCCTTTGTTGAATTCTTCATTAGGATGTTAAAGGGCTTTGATCATGTTTGCGAGAAGAATGATAAAACCTAACGTGTTTCTGAGAAGAAAAGAGATTAATTTGATTGCATTACAAGCGATATAGTGTTATAAAATGAATAACTACGAAAGAAACTTTGTTCTTAGGGTAATGAGACTCGCAATCAGAAATGTTCTTCATTTGCCGACTGACATTAATATATAGAACGTTTTCATAGAGGTTATAATCTGCTGTGAGCGCGATATACCATAGTATATTGAAATGTTAGAGTAAAAATCATAGTTTGATTTTAATGTGTTTTAATTGAAATATTCAGTAGACATTACACTATATAAATGTTTTGTTGTATTTTAGGTGTACATGTAATGCTCCATAAATCCAACGTAAATTGTATTAGTATTATATAATAAAAAATGTAACATCCCATATTTTGCTCGTTTATATATTGTCATACCTTAACCCATGGCAGAAACATAACACTAAATTTGTGACAATAAATTAAAAATCAAAATTTCATTTCATTTCACTTCACTAAATCAAGTATTACATTGTTCATGAAAATGGAAAGTACGACAATTGGAATTTCAAAATTAACAATATTAAAATGCATAGATTAGAACTAGGTGCGTATTTAAATCCACCCTAAATCTTTTCTTGCGAAATCAACGTCAAATATTTCCTGCAACATGTATCAAATATCTGTCAACACAAATTATGTCGGTGAGCATACTAGTTTGTATACATAGCATAAGTATGAATAAAATCTCAAATCCACATGTTAATTGTATGCTAAGTTATATAATCATACAAGCATTCAAGACTAAATATCAACCAAAAGTTTCCACTAGCGTAACCTTATCATTGAAGTGAATAAGACCGTAAAGATTGAATACTTCACAATGACCCAACAAATGGGGTGGTGTGCTAATCCTATAGCACTATACATGTTAAGGGAGGCTTTTTAAAGTTGATGATAGATAGCATGCATAAGATTGTCCTAATATGTAGAAACAAGTAGCATAACAAGTAAGCATGTTTAAGGATTGAGTGTTTGCGTAAGATTAATTGTATTATGATTGTGATCTTAATACGAATACATGTTGCAACCCAAATAGTGTTTAAAGCGTAAAATGGGTCAAGTATGAACTCATGGTTTGCGAAGATATTCCACAAAAGGCGAGTAAGCGGTTTGAAGGATGGAATAACCAAAGTTACCCTATAAGCTAAACAAAGGTGTATGAGTTTATGGAGTTTTATGATGGAATGTATTAGGAGTTTATAAGTATGAAAATACATAAAATATATCTTGCCTGGATACTTATTTAGACACTATTTTTTGTTTGTGTTTTTCATGAGTGTTACACTCATTAGAAGTCCAAACTAAGGAGTCTAACACTTAGATATTTTCACCTTAACACATAACATTTAACCATGGTTTTGGTTAATATTTTGGTTTGGTTGTGGAGTCAAGTATTATAGATATATACATAGATTATCATTATTTATATGGTCAAGTATTTGTCATGTACTGGAGGTAGGGTAATCCACTAACCTCAAGAATTCATCAATGCACAAATCATCAACATGGATGATTCGGATGGTCTTGAATAAACTATCTACTTCACTAAGTAACCAAGTGAGTATAACTAGACGAGTGCTTCCAACATTGTTATGGTTGGAGACTTGGGGAAGTTTGTTCACTTTAGTGCTTGGAAGTTACTTAGAGCTTTACAAGATTAAGAAAATGGAGGTGTGTGACCTCAAAGTTTCTGGAATTATACCTTGACACAAGTCCCTCAACAACAGAACTTGTTGGTAACTCAGTTTGGTGTGCAAAAGTTGTCACACCCCTACCCGCAGCAGATTTAGGTGACCAAGGCATGATTGATTGCTCAAAGCTTGTCACAAAATATTTAAAGGTTGTAATATTATTTATAATCAAATTTAAACCATGTTATAAAACAGTTAATTCAAATAATCACTGAAATACAAACATAACATAACAATATCCATTTTATTATCTAAGGTCTCATCCCTACGTGACATCATCAACCTCTTCAAACCTGTTCACCTACATCATAACATAAAGTGAAGTCATTATTTCAACTAAATAGTTTTGTGATGAATTTATCTGTTAAATCTATTAATTCAAACAAAATTTATTTAATTAATAATAATATTAATGAATTGAAGAGATAATATTATATGATTAAAATATTATATTAGAATTAGATATATCCACCACAATCCATCTCCATCACCACCATTTTCAGCCACCAACTCCATCTAAATTAAGATTTAAAAGTCTTCCCATTATCATCTCAAAATTTTAAAGAAACCTTTATGTGTTCAGTAGTTTTTTTTTTTACTTCGTCTCAATCCCCAATATAAGGATGAGATTTAAGAATTTACTTCGCATTCTTTACGTATCATAACATAATATAAAATTTTAATTATTATATACATATATATTTTATGTATATCTAATTATTATTACTATAGTAAAAAATAAATATAAATTATTGTTGAATATAGTTACCGAAGGTTGGAGAAGTAACAAATATATACTATTAAAATTAAATTAATTTTTATATAATTATGAAATTATGTTTTAATTTATAGTTGTAGTTTAAGATCAATAATAGTTAAGTTATTTCTCATTATTATAGAAGATATATACTTTGCTCCTTAAGTTTACATTTGAGTATTGCTAAACTCCTTCGTGCGATGCGGCGGGAACTCGGATTCAATTGGTATCAATTGTTACGATACTGATACGATACATACACTCCATATAACAAGTGAAAGGAAAAAAATAAAGAAATAAAGTCGTTAAACTTTAGAATATAAAAATTTTACGATCATTTAAAAAAAACTAATACATTATTATAAATAAAACATGATATTAAAGTGAAAAACATTAATAAAATCCGTGCGCAAGATAATGCTTAAGATTTAGGTGTATTAGAAGATTTTTCATGTTTAGCTTTCTATTTCAAATTATTTATGATTATATAATTCATGTTTTGTAAAACGTAAATTTTAACTTATGTATTTAATAAAAATTAGCAATGATTATCATATATTGGCCTCTTATATTTTGTAAATTTATTTTCAGAATTATTCTGTTTTTCTTTAAATTTCAAAATATGAAATTAACATTTTATTTATATGGATGGCTTTAGAAATTTTTATATGGTGTTCATCTTTTACTTATGTGATATATATTTTTTATTTTACCCGTGTGATATTATATCAAAGTCAATATATAGAATCTAATTCTAATAAAAGAGTCATATTAATGTCACATGACATTTTCTCATTTAAAAGTCCTATAAAAGCTACATGTCATTTTCTTATTCAATTCACTAATAATAGATATTTATATTTCATATACATAAATATTTTAATGCATAATAATAGCAATAATTACTTAACATATGTCATAAGGTTGTTTAGTTATTTAATATTTAGTAATTTAAAAGTTTAATATTTCTTTAAGGACAATAGAGTTGTTTTAATTGAAAAAATAATAATTAAAAAAACAAAAATAATAAATTATAATGATATAAAGTATAGTAATCACTAGGGATAAATAAAACTATCAAAATAATAATAATTTTTATATTTTAAAAGGATATATATAATATTGAATTAATTTACCCAATTAATTAATATTAATTGAGAATATATATATATATATATATATATATATATATAGGGGATGGTTCAAATGAAAACCACTTTTATGGCGAAAACTCGAAAACTAACTAAAAAGCCTAATAAACACACAAAAAAGTTTTTTTTATTAAAATTGCTAGTTTTTTTATATAAAAAAACTTTTTAAATTTTTTTTGTAGTGCACATACGTAATAATTCACATGTGTAGTACACATACACATGTGTAATAGTACACATGTGCACTACAAAAGAAAAACTTTTTTTTGAAAAAAAGTTTTTTTATATAATTTAAATAGCGAAAACTGGTATGCAAAAAAAATTGGTATGTTTTTTAGGCTTTTTAGTTAGTTTTCGAGTTTTCATGATAACTAGTGGTTTTCATTTGAACCTTCCACTATATATAGGGGAAGACTATAGAGAAAACCCACTTGAGTTGTGTAAACTCAATAAACCTTTGTAAAAAAACCCATTTAAACTCAAGAAACCTTTCTAAAATAATAGGAAATGTAATATACATATATTTGAACATTTTTAAAAAAGAAACACAAAAAAAAAACATCGAGTAGTTTTTTTTAAATGTCACAAATTTCAGGTTATATAATATATATGTCGAAAAAAAATGTAACATACAAATTTTAAACATTTAAAAAAATAGTAGGCGTTTTTTTCATTTTTTTTAAAAAATGTTCGTGTACATTTATATTACATTCCCTGATTTTTTTAGAAAAAACTAAAAATGTTACATAGGGTTTATTTGGGTTTTCTCAACTCAAATGGATTTTCGATTTATCTTTCATCTATATATATATAAGGGTGGGCGGGGCACCAAGCGGCTTCGACAAACATTCCATAAAATGTCACTTGGAAATTCCTAATGTAATTGAGCTTTTAAAATATAAGTTAATTTGATCTTTAAGCTTTTTAAATTTAATATGAATTCTAATTCTAATAAAAGAGTCATATTACCACATGACATTTTCTCATTCAATTCACTAATAATATATATTTATATTTCATATGCATAAATATTATAGTACATAATAATAATAATTATATCTTTAGCTATTTCATATTTATTAATTTAAAAAGTTTAATAATTCTTTAAGGAACAATGGCTATGTAAGGTTGGTTTGTTTCTAAAAAACAGTTTTTACGCATGACCAATAATATGTGGCATTGTCCAGAGTAAAAAGTAGAGATAACCTTAAGCTATTGATACTTGCTGAGGATAGTTAAATTACAAACAAAACTACAAATGTCGTGTTTAAAGAAGTGTTTAGAAATTTATAATTGTAAACTGTATCTTGATTTTACATTGTTTGATTTAATAAGAATAATTCATTTATGTAAATTGGATTAATAAAAAAACTCCAAAAAAATGCCAAATGGCATTTTCTTATTCAAAATTCCAACTAATGCCACATGGCATTTTCTTTTTTAAATCATTAATAATATTATTTATTTAATATCTAATTCTAATTAATGATTATTAATAATATTATGCTATTAGTATTAATTAAAATTCAAGATTAATTAATGATTAAAAATACTTAAAGATTTTATTAAAATAATACTTCAACTTTATTTTAAAGGCGATTATCTATAATTTTAAAACCTATAATTTTAATAATTTTAAAATGAATAATTATGTATAAGTTTTTTCATATGATCTATAATTTTCATATGTCACATATTAGTTGCGGTTTCTAATTTATTCTTGTATTTCACAATAATTTATGCTTAAGGTAAATATTATGAACTACTTAGGTCAATCACACATTTATAATAGGATTTTGTTTATTTTTTTAACGGGGAATGTTTGAATCTTATTTATCCTTCTTTTTCAGGTTATAAAGGGTTCATTTCAGACAGGTATTTTTTATGGGTCAAAAGGATTTGAGTCATGTTAGGCCAACGTTCAACGCCTTTTGTGCATTCTATTTTTTATAAACATTTTGTAATATTTGATGTATTGTTTATGAGTAGCGAAAACATATTATCAAAAGTATGATATAAGATTTCTTTTTAATAAAACAATTAAAACATTTTAAGCATTCAAATGCTTTTGACACATTTGATCATTTCACTTTTTTTGCTTTTTAAAAAATGAAACATGTTACCCAGTTGAATATTTCCGACAAAATACGACTCTAATTGATCATTTCCACTATCATATGTAAAAATGTAATTTCACTCCTTTGAAGTATTTAAATATGTATATATATACAATCCGTGTAATAGACGGTTCTATAAACTAGTAACATAACAAAATCACCTAAAAATAGCAAGCTAAGACAATAATCAAATGCTCGAATAATGCACTCCTTGACCCCATCGTACACTAGACCCCAATACATGGTCCAACTACTTGTCTACCCCTAATTATTGTTGAGTCGATCGAACAATTTCTTTGATTCCCTAAACTGTTCGTGCCACCAGATCATTTATCATGATGATGGTTTCCATTATGATCATGTTTGAGGTAGTTATATCTGGGTGCAGTAATTGGAGCCCCACAGTCACCATTGATCCACGTTCACCACCTGCACCGTCTTCACCATATCCTGGGACTATACATAACCCCGATGGCAAGAGAGCCACCGAAGAAATGTCCTTGCCATTCATCACCACGGATACTGTTGGTAAATCCACAGTTGCATAGACAATGAGTGATCCCGTCATATCACAGATTGTCTCCTGCAGCACCATAACCTCATCGTCTTCGGTTGGCCTTTCCTTTACACGTGTAAAAACAATAAATTTAGAAAACAAACATTTAATTATTATGAATACTACAAATAAATAAAAAATGACTTTGTAAACTTACAATATTGGAATTTAAAATGGAGACGCAGTTAGGACTTGTTTCATCTTGGCCAAACGGTAAATGGATCATGTTTCTAGCGGCAATCCTATGGCATATCACATCCCAAATACGCCTGTCTTTTGTTTTCAACATATCAAACAGGTGTTGGTGATTTGTGGGTATCCAGACTGAATAGGTTGCACTATTGACTATTCCCATTGGTTCACCAAAACCACTTATGTAATTGTGTGCCATGATCCTTGGTCTTCTCGGTGCATGATCCGCAACCAAATCCCATTGTTGACCATCGGTTAAACAAACCCCACCACAAAAGATACTCATCATGCGTTGTGCTAGGCCTCTTAAGCTTCTTTTTGTATCTTGAAGTAGGTGGTGGCTGAGGGTGGGAGACATGATGGCTGTTACGCTTTCACAATGCCGCAAAAGTGCACTAATCCATCTTTGTGCACCGAAGCCCATACCCGACCTGATTAACTGAAGATACTGGTGGGGGACCGATTGCTCATCGTATTCAGTATGTTCGATCCATGTAACCAACACATATTCATTACAAAATATATCATAGTTTAGACATAATTATAAAATACAAAAACATATACACAAATTATTTTATATACATATGCTATACCATGGTGAAACCATTTGGCATATCATGTAGGATACAACCAGAAGGACACCTTCTTGTCATGTGTCCTTCAATTCCCGAATCGATTGACAAATCAACCACAATCCATTGCCCCTGTGCTTGCTGTTTGGCAAATCGAATAAACTTAAGCCCTCGAACTGGCACTAAAGGCGAAATGAGTTGAATTTCGGCCTTCATCTACATCAAATATTGATCTTTTAGCAAAAAAAATAGTCTTTTTAAACATGAACAAAAATAAAGGAGAATAAAAAAATAATAAAAAAATCTAAGAAGGCTTACAAGTTGGAGAGCACCATTTCTTGAGCCTCCTGTACCATTGGAAATCACTTCCATTGTAGTACAACTGCCGATCATCCCCATAAACATTTCTCTCCACTGATCCTACAAATTCATGTTTAATTATGTATAAGTTAATGTAATCTTGGGTTTTCTATGAAACTAACAAGAACAAAAAGATAAGTTACCGCATTGAGTAATGCTTCTACAAGGGTTGAACTAGTCATCGGTACCACGCTCCTAGCCCGTGTAGCCTCATATACGAATCCAAGTGGTTTTGTGCATAGGCAAGGAGGAAAAGCCCTTTCATATTCAACAAAATTAAGGGTTTCTCCTCCACCTTCCATGTTTCTATTCCATAGTGGAGCATTGACATTCCCAAGCTTTAATAGCACTTCCATGGCTCTTGATGCTTGCACAAGATATCCATTCCTTTGAATGGGTATGTCGAAGTCCATAAGTGATCGACTCATGATTGGGTTTAAAGTGTCACCAGGAATTGTCACTTTGTTTGGCAATGGTATACCAAACGTTTGATTGACTTGACTGGCGAAATTAGCCATGCGGCTAAATTCCTCTTTCAACCATGCGTTCTCTATCACGACTTTGTGTTCGTGAATGGACCCGTCTGGTATTGTTGCTTGTGCACCACATTTGTTGCAAAGCGGGTTCTTTAGGACTTCTGCCATTGCTAAATTTTCAAGCCTCAGTTGCTCGTTCTCTTGCTTCAAAATCACATTCTCACTGCGCTCCTTTTGACTCTACACAAGTGTAGTTACCCTTATGATTTTTAGCACCAATAATTATAATAATTAGGGGGGGGGGGGGGGATTCAACTTATACATTTATTATAAGGTCTGGATTTTTATATATTTCTTAAACATATATGTTTTACCATGGAATTTTACTATGAAAATGAAAATATAATCAAACATTACCTTCAATTGAGTTCTTCTATTCTGGAACCAAAATTTGACCTTATTGATAGTGATATTGAGTTTATTTGCAATTTCAGTCCCTTCTTTCTCGGTAGGGTGAGGGTTCTTTTTGAAGAATCTATTACCACAAAATGAAACAAAACAAAATAAACTAAAAGAAGTATGCATGCATGCACTTAGAATTTGATCACTAGTTGAAAGGAAAAGTGAGTATTACTTTTCAAGTTCTTCAACTTGCTCTCGTGTGTAACGGCTATATTGTCGTGAACTCGAAGATGAACCGCCATGATTGATTTCCTCTTCGTCACTAGACCTGACTTCACGATTCTCATTTTCATCGGATGTTGTTGCAGGTACTTCTTCCCTGGCCCTTTGATTACCATTTCCTTCCATTTTTGGCTTATGTCTGCAAAATCATATATGAAATCCAATAAAAATATGTATTTAAAATCCACATATAACAACAATAAAGCTTCACAAAAGAATACGAAAACAAACATCAACCCCTATTAATATTTATTCACAACACTACCCACCATTAATAAATATTATTGAATTACTCAAAGAATCTCCATAAGAGTAAAATAAAAAAATATCATGTTTTAAGTTTTTTTTTTTCTAAATAAACTAAATCTTATAATCTTTTAAAAGAATTTGTATTTTTGAAGATTTTAAATAACTCAGACTTGATAGTATTTCCTTTTCAGTTATGGAATGGAAACACAATATATATATATATATATATATATATATATATATATAAGTCCTTTCAAGAGAATTTGTGTTTTTGAATATTTTATAATAAATAACTCAGATTTGATAGTATTTCATTTTCAGTCATGAAATAAGAAAATTATATATATATAAAACTTCATTTCTATCTACAACCAACTCTAAACATACTGTAATTAAACCTCATTGTTAGAGCATTCACATCTTGCCCTCTGTATCATCTTATTATCTAAAATTTAAAGAATAGTTTATAAAAACCATCCGTACCAGAAAGTTACCGCGTTGAGTAATGCTTCTACAAGGGTTGAACTAGTCATCGGTACCACGCTCCTAGCCCGTGTAGCCTCAGATACGAATCCAAGTGGTTTTGTGCCAAGGCAAGGAGGAAAAGCCCTTTCATATTCAACAAAATTAAGGGTTTCTCCTCCACCTTCCATGTTTCTATTCCATAGTGGAGCATTGACATTCCCAAGCTTTAAGAGCACTTCCATGGCTCTTGATGCTTGCACAAGATATCCATTCCTTTGAATGGGTATGTCATAGTCCATAAGTGATCGACTCATGATTGGGTTTAAATTGTCACTAGGAATTGTCACTTTGTTTGGCAATGGTATACCAATCATTTGACTGACATGACTGGCGAAATTTGCCATGCGGCTAAATTCCTCTTTCAACCGTGCGTTCTCTATCACGACTTTGTGTTCATGAATGGACCCATCTGATATTGTTGCTTGTGCACCACATTTGTTGCAAAGCGGGTTCTTTAGGACTTCTGTCATTGCTAAATTCTCAAGCCTCAGTTGCTCGTTCTCTTGCTTCAAAATGACATTCTCATTGCGCTCCTTTTGACTCTGCACAAGTGTAGTTACCCTTATGATTTTTAGCACCAATAATTATAATAATTAGGGTAAGGTTTGGATTTTTATATATTTCTTAAACATATATGTTTTACCATGGAATTTAACTATGAAAATGAAAATATAATCAAACATTACCTTCAATTGAGTTCTTTTATTCTGGACCCAAAATTTGACCTTATTGATGGTGATATTGAGTTTATTTGCAATTTCAGTCCTCTCTTTCTCGGTAGGGTGAGGGTTCTTTTTGAAGAATCTATTACCACAAAACAAAACAAAACAAAATAAACTAAAAGAAGTATACATGCGTGCACTTAGAATTTGATCACTAATTGAAAGCAAAAGTGAGTGTTACTTATCAAGTTCTTCAACTTGCTCTTGTGTGTAACGGCTATATTGTCGTGAACTTGAAGATGAACCGCCACGATTGATTTCCTCTTTGTCACTAGACATGACTTCGCAATTCTCATTTTCATTGGATGTGGTTGGAGGTTCTTCTTCCCTGGCCCTTTGATTACCATTTCCTTCCATTTTTGACTTATGTCTACAAAATCATATATGAAATACAATAAAAATATGTATTTAAAATCCACATATAACAACAATAAAGCTTCACAAAAGAATACGACAACAAACATCAACCCCTATTAATATTTATTCACAACACTACCCACCATTAATAAAGATTATTGAATTACTCAAAGAATCTCCATAAGAGCAAAATAAAAAAAATATCATGTTTTAAGTTTTTTTCTAAATAACTATAACTAAATCATATAATCTTTTAAAAGAATTTGTATTTTTGAAGATTTTAAATAAGTCAGACTTGATAGTATTTCCTTTTCAGTTATGGAATGAAAACACAATATATATATATATAGTGTGAGTTTCATTATGGAACACTAAAAAAGTGGGGAACCGGGGAACACTCTTAAAAATTTAACTTAACATGTTAAAAATTAATTTTTTAAACATCTTTTTCGGCGTTTCTCCTTATATATAATTGTAGAAGCATTTTTAATAAAAAAAATCAAAAACTAAAAATATTAAAAAAAAAATTAAAAAAAGGCTAAAAAAATTTTTTTTTAGAAAAAAATATTTTTTTACTCGACTAGATTCTCCTCCTTTTTATAAAGAAAAGCGCCGAAAAAAATTTTAAAAAAAATTATTTTTAACATGTTAAATTAATTCTATAAGATATAACTGTTTTTTAAACATTTTTTTATATTTTTTAGTTTTTGATTTTTTTTTATCAAAAATGTTTCTACTTGTATTTATAAGAAAAAGCGCTGAAAAAAAATTAGAAAAATATTTTTTTTAACATGTTAAGTATAATTTTTAAAAGTGTTCCTCTGTTCCCCACTTTTTTAGTGTTCCCCAATGAACCCTTCCCTATATATATATATATATATATATATATAGGGATAAGATCAAACAAAAAGTTAATTTTCCCTAAGTAGGATGAGAAAGAATCTTAACCATTCATTTTTCAAATCAATGGTTAAGATGAAAGGGTATGAGAAAGGAGGAGTGCAAGGGTATCTTGGAAAAATCTTATTTATGAACTTTCTCTCTCCACATGCAAGGCACATGCATATTCCACCCCCATTTTTTAAACGTTCATAACTTTTTTATACGACATTATTTTTTCATAAAAATTTCACCGTAAAATCGAGCTTCTTTTTATCTTTAATTTGAGTACCATATTGCTATATAAAATATGAAGACTAAAAAAACCCACTTAAATGTGTTGTATTTCTATGTTGTATAACATTTTTTTGTGCTGAATTTTTGTACTATATTTTGTGCTAAATTTTTTGTGCTGAATTTTTTCGTGCTATATTTTTTTGTACTATATTTTTTTGTGCTATATTTTTTTGTACTACATTTTTTGTGCTATATTTTTTGTACTACATTTTTTGTGCTAGATTTTTTGTATTAGTTTTTTTTTTTTTTTGCTAGATTTTTTTGTACTAGATTTTTTTGTTGTATTTTAAAAAAAACAAAAGAGGTGCCACATGTCATTTTCACTCATATTTTTAAGGACCAAAATGCCTTCTATTCCTACTTATTAGGAGTGCCACATGTCATCATCACAATCCTTCTTAGGCTACTTAGGCAAAATCCACTTTTTAGTGGATCCTTCTCCTATATATATATATATATATATAAGTTCTTTCAAGAGAATTTGTGTTTTTGAATATTTTATAATAAATAACTCAGATTTGATAGTATTTCATTTTCAGTTATGAAATGAGAAATTTATATATATAAAACTTCATTTCTATCTACAACCAACTCTAAACATACTGTAATTAAACCTCATTGTTAGAGCATTCTCATCCTGCCCTCTGTATCATCTTATTCTCTAAAATTTAAAGAATAGTATACAAAAACCATCTAAAATACCATTCCATCCCATCCTCTATAATAGAGAACACTTTTTGAGAAAACAAAAGCAAACATCTATATTCAGAGTTTCAAATCCAAGCCTCTATAATTTATTGTGAGTGTATAATAAAGAGAAAAAATTTTATAAGATAAGTGTATGTGAGTAAGATAAAGATAGAGATTGAGAATGGAATGTGTGAAGTTGTTTAAAAATAGACCAATTTTATAGAAAAAATTCTTTTTAGTTAAATTATATAGATAGAGAAGGAGAATGGGATGTGAATGCTCTTATCATGGGGTATTGAATTTAACAACAAAATACCAACAAAAGGTAAAAAAAAAAAACTAATAAGTCGGGTGTTCACCGAATTGGATATTAGGTTCCTTAGGTTAACCGAATATGTTTTTCCGATTCAAGATTTTGGAATGAATACAATTCAGATTTTACAAAACAAATTCGAATTCGTATTAATTTGAATGAACCAGATTAAGAGAAGAAAATGTAAAATGTGACAACTAGACCAGAGAGGGTTAGAGCTTTCTATTGGGTATTTCGGATTGGGATTTTAGAACTCAACAATCCATAACTTGATTCGGAAAACGCCGAGGTTCAATGCAAAAAAGCTTAACACCCCTAGTGACATAATAAATTATGTCATGAGTTTTATAACAAAAAAATGTAGTTAACTTATGCAATTTCAATACAGCAAAAAAAAAATGATTGAATGTAAATAATCATTGCATCAAATTTGAAATTAAAACATGAAAATGTTATACTCAAAACTCAAGCTCAAAATTTTTAATTAACAAACAAATCTAAAAACAAGTATGGTTACAAAATACAAAATAAAATACACACATAGAGGGTACTTTATCACTTGTTGGGATTAGTCGATCTAGGAAGGAGCTTTCTCCTAAAATCCTTTTAACCAACAAGTGAGACTCTAGGATGAATTGTGTGTTAGTGATGTTAATGGAAGACATATATATAAGCAAAGGAAGAGGAAAGAAAGGGACATTGTTGTATCTTTAGGGGTGTTTATAAAAATATATAGAAAATCATATTTCAATCCCTTTCTCAACTTTAAATTTGAGACTTTAATGAATTTCCTGCTATAAAAATAAACTTCTAACAACTTCCTCACTATGTAAAAAGATCTTGTTTCATAAAATCATAGGATGTGACCTAACCCAAGTAGTCAAACATGTAAGTGTAAAACAAATCTCATGTGATAGTTTTCATGAATCTACTAACAGAAACAAAATAAAGTCTATATTTCTAATTTATTTGTAACTAGGATTAAGCACTCCTTGTATTGCGGCGGTGCCATCATCACTGAACTTGTGGTAGGTTAATGTGAATAACTTAGACCAAAACATAGATAACAATAACTAAGTTGATCTAGTACCCGCGCATTGCGACGAGCCTGTCTAATGAAAAAAAAAAATAGGTGACAGAAAAATGTTGAACCACACACACGTTGCGCCGTGTTAACTCGTAAAATTTAGAACGAAACGTAAAACGAAATATTTGCGTAAAACTTATACATCTATATATCTAATAAAGCAAACCATTGGGGGACACATGTCACCCAATGGTGCAAGCCAAATAAGCAGCCATGTCATCATCCATGTGGCACACCTAATAGTTGAGGATTGAAGGAAGGATCTCATATTCGCTCATCATACTCTCTCTCCTCTCATAACCCTAAATCGATTTCTCTCTCTTTTCCTCTCTGAAGAACACGGCGAACACGGCGACTAACATTGATCGAAGAATGTTGATCAAGATTCAACGGATTTGAAGTCAGATCATATACGGTACTTTGTAATTAGATTATTTCTTGATCGATTATATGTTTTAATATGGATAATTTTGCAGGAAATCAAATTGGCCCGGATCAAATCGGTGATTTAGTGAAGAGGTATAACCAATCTTCATTAGATAATAGTCTTCATCGACTGTATTCATGCTTGATTCCGATAACCCCATCTTTTACATACGATTTCTTTTTCTTTTATCCAATTTTCAGATTCAATGGTTTTGTTACATTGTTCGTTTGTCAGACTAGCGTAGGCGGTTGATGTTGAAGAAATTTGTTTTTTTGTGTTTTAGGGTTTTAAATTCTTTGTCCATTTATTGACAGTTGTTGTTTTTACTGATGTTCATAGCCGATTAGGGTTTTAATTCATTTGTACAGTTTCTTTTTCATGGTCTCTAATTTATTGTCAGTTGTTGTTTTTACTGATGTTCATAGCCGATTAGGGTTTTAATTCATTTGTACAGTTTCTTTTTCATGGTCTCTAATAGTCGATTTTGATGTTTGGTGTTTTTTTTGTGTTTTAGGGTTTTAAATTCTTTGTTAATGTATTGTTATTTGTTGATTTTAATTTTGTTTCTAGCCGATTAGGTGTTTAATTCCGTGGTACAGTTTCTTTTATAGGGTCTGTAATAGTCGATTTGGATTTTGAGGTTCGTTAGATATATGTTACTAAGTACATTATCCACATGTTACTGTTTTTTGTATCAATTAGTTGCTGATGGAGTGTATGTAATGTTCAGTTTTGTTAGTGCTAAATTAGGAGTGCTAGATGTTGAGGCGGTTAGTTATAACGGTGCTGTTTTCTTTAGTTTGTTGAGATTTAGGTGTCAATCTGTATATCTAAGTCTGGTCAAGGTTTTTGATGGTTTATATTTTGGCAAATCTTATGTTATAATCAGCCGTTATTATTTTATTTAGTATCCATGTTTGTTTGTTTCTTGATTTAAATATGTAATAATTGAATCCAAATCATCTATGGTACTCTCTAATTAGAGTATTTCATGATCGATTATATGTTTTAATAATGTTAATTTTGCAGGAAATCAAATCGGCCCGGATCAAATCTGCGATTTAGTGAAGAGGTATAAGCAATCTTCATTAGATAATAGTCTTCATTGAGGGTATTTATGCTTGATTCCTATAACCCCATCTTTTACATACGATTTCGTTTTCTTTTATTCGATTTTTAGATTCAATTGTTTTTCTTACATTGTTTGTTTGTTAGATTCAATGCGTCTCTAATAGTCGATTTTGATGTTGGACCCTGTTTTTTTTTAGGGTTCTAAATTCTTTGTTCATGTATTGTGAACTGATTAATTTTTTAATTCCTTTGTACAGTTTCTTTTTTAGGGTATGTAATAGTCGATTTTGATGTCCGACGGTTTGTTTTTTTTTTTTTAGGGTTTTAATTTCTTTCTTCATGTATTCTGATTTGTTGATGTTATTGTTGTTCATAGTTGATTAGGGGTTTAATTTTTTTGTTGAGTTTATTTTATAGGGTCTGTAATAGTCGAAGTTGGGGCGGTTAATTGTAACGGTGCTGTTTTGTTAAGTTTGTTGACATTTTAGTTTGAAACTGTATTCTAAAGTTCGGTGCTGCTTTTTGATGGTTTATATTTTGGCAAATCTTATGTTAAAATCATCCGGTTTTTTTTTTAATATTTATGTTTTTTATTACTTTAATTAAATATGTAATTACTGAATACTTTTTTGATATCGTTTGATATCTTTTTTGATGTAGTAATTGACTGTCGTTTGTTACCTATATTTGTTACATGTACCTGTTTTGATATACAATTTGGGGTTGTGAAAGACCACAACTTTGGAAGCGAGATGGTGTACGGATTCGCTGTGCGTGTGTGGAAGAGCGACAGAAAATCGTTGGTGAGTGTTGAAATTATAATCATTTAAAGGAAAAAAATTTACATGTTTTTAATATAACACTTTGTGATTACTGTTATTATAATTGCATTTAACGATACTTATCCTTTCTGTTGCAGAAACTTCCTGCTGACTATGGTGACTGGATTAAGAAGTTTGGTTATCCAGAGAAAAATGCAATCATCAGGACCCTTGATGGGAGGACCTTTCAAGTCAAAGTGTTCAACCTTGCAGGCGACTTTTTTTTTTACAATGGCTGGTTTGATGTCGTCACGTCATTGAAATTACCGGACGATTCATGGGTTGTTTGTCAGTATGAAGAAGCTTTATCTTTGTTCCGGCTATTCCACTTTTATCAAGACATTTCTCTTGCACCATCTAACTACTTCTACTACAAACCTAAAAATGATTTTAAAGACCGAGACGACTGCATGGTAATTGAACATATACGTTTTTAAATTAATTTATCTTTGTGTTCATTCATTTTTTTGTATTTCGTGTATACCATCGATCCTGATATTGTTTTCTTCTTTGTGTAGTATGTGAACATGTTGTTTGTTCATCACTCGATGCTGAATATCTGTCCTTCAGATCCGGTTTTGGTTCGTTCTGCTAGAAATCGTAAATGGGTTATTCGGATGGAAATTTTAGACCATGAGATTTATATTACCACAGGTTGGAGTCGAATCAAGGAGGATATGTCGATAACGGATGATCATTTGTTGGTTTTTGAAATGCTTGATAAGCATACGTTTGATTTGAGTGTTTTTAGTTGTAAGCCTGCCCTTCTAACTTACCCGCCTGAACTTTGTGTTATCATAAAAGAACCAACTGATGGCTTAATTGAAGTGTCTGATGATGAGGTGCCTAATGCGGTTGCTACACCTGGAGTTGAGCAGAGTGTTGATGACGAAGTACCGGTTACTTTTGTTGTTGACAATCATTATGTAAGTTTTTATTATTTAATTCTTCATACCATTAATGTATGTTTAGTGAATCCAGTTGAAATCATTAGTTGTAGGAAAAGCACTTTTAATGGTATGTATTATTAACATTTATTATATTCTCATCTGTAGCGTCTGAAGAAGAAGTGGGCTCAAATTCATGGGTTGGATCGAAAGATGGATTTGACCATCAAGGACAACGCTGGTCGAACTTGGGATGTAGCTATTGGTAAGGAGTTCTCGCAAGGCTGTCCGCGATTCAATGTGACCGGTATGAGGGAGTTTGTTAGAGACAAACGGTTGGTATATGGTTCTTCGTTTCAGATGGTATTTGTTAAAAGTAAAGGTATGTTGCTTTATAACTGACTTGGTGAAGGTAGATGGTATGTTTTGGTAGTATTTTCAAGGTGTGGTTGTTAGAATACATTTAAAGGTATGTTTTTGTTGTGGTTGTTACGTTGAACATATGTGATGGTAGATGTTGGTGATACTTTTTTGGGCTGTTTATATGTGTGGCCGAAGAACTTAGTTTTTGAACATATTTGATGATAGATTAGTAGACGTTAATGTTACTGGTTTTGCTACGTGTTTGTGGTTAATGTTCTATCTTTTTGTGAAATAATTAGTGCTTCAAAATTGTATGTATGTTAGTTTAGGAATCAAGTAAAGTATTCATCATATTAAACATCATTTAAGTAAATTGTTTGATTAGTGCCAACTCTATTATTTCATTAACTTTTATAACAAACCGTCATTTTTTTAAAAATTTACATAAAACTAAAAGTTAATATTATTTTATTTCCTTTTTTTAAATTGTTTAACTGACAATAAATAATATTTTAAGAAAACCGTTCCATTTAAATCAATTTAAAGTTTTCCTAACCTTCATTGAATATCTACAACTGTAAATTTTATTTTCAATATGCTACTATTTTATACATAAAAAGGTTTGTTTAGTGAAATAAAAATTTATAAAGGAAATAAAATAAAGTTTGTACAATGAAATAATTGAAATATTTTTTGATATACAGTTTAAATAATGATGTATATCAAATTGTTTTTTTTATTTTAATGAACATTATTAAGGTTGTTTTATTTAATTTTGGAAACTAAAAACAGATTTTCAAACTTATATATGTAAGTTTTTTAAAAATCGTTGCTGACATATAATATTTTGTATTTAAACAATTAAGTTTAATAAAAAAAATCCGAAATTAACTACATATATATTACCAAAAAAACTAAACAACCGTATGCTAAATTATATGGCATGATTTAATTATCATTGGTTGGTCACAAACCTAAATTTTCAACCGTTTTACACTTTGAGTTTACCTTTTTAATATTAAATTTGATGTATAAGAAGTGGTAATTTTTTAGGGTGGTATTTCATTTTGTGTTGTTTTCATGCATTGCTTTAGAGTGTAGATTTAGCTTTTTTATTTAATAAATTTTGCATATGTTTTTTGTCTATTTTTAGTGTATCTTTAAGTTCTTTTATATAATTTATTTTTGTTTCATTTTTTAGGTATTTGAAGAATTTGGTGCCTAATCTTTTTGAGATTTGTATTTTTTTTAGAAATGTCAATCCATTTCTAAAAATACTAATTTGTTAACTTCGGTAACATATTTTTATATTACTCAACTGATTTTTCAACTTGACAAAAATAACTAAACAAAATTTGTATATATATTCACTTAATTCATTGAATTTATTCACTTATAAATCATTTTCTAACTTCAATCATCTATAGTCGGCTCATATCTTTTAATAATCAATGGATAAAAACTGTGTTACTTTCTTAAACAATCTTCATTGGAGATCCAAGCTGTTTACCATCAAGGTCAAGGTGTTAAGACTTTGGATTCGTGTGAATCCAAAGATAGAAGGAGAAACCCTTGGTATTGAAATGGTGGTCATGGATGGGAAGGTATGTTTGAATATCATTTGCTTTTTAAAATATCGGTTAATTTTTATATTGTTGTTTATACTAACTACTTTTAATTTGTGTTTTTGATTAGGGGACTCGGATGCAGGCTACTGTTTGGAGCAAGTTTATGAAAAAACATGATTTTTTTCTTAATGAACATGAGTGTTATTACATTTATAAATCTCAACTTTCTGTCATTAAGTCAAATTTCAAACACTTTGAGAAGGAACATGCTATTAGCTTAAACTTTGATACATCGGTTAAAAAGTGTGAGAATTTTGATGGAAGTGTATATGGTATTCGGTTAGCATCGTTTGAGTCCATTAAAGCTGGTGAAGTCGATGTCAAGTATCGACTTGGTTTGTACTTCATCATATATAACAACTACATCATAAATTAAAAATTAGTTAAATATAGATTATTTTTTTAATTTTTGTTTTTTGTGCTGATTACATTTGTTTTTTATCATTTTTTTTTCAGATTTTATTGGATATGTAGATGAATGGTCTGAACCAGAAGTGACCAAAATGAAGATGGGAAAAGATAGCAAATACATGATATTGCAATTGCTGGATGAAGAGTCTGTTTATTAAATGCTAATTAAATTTCATTGCAACTTTAGTATGATATATGTTTTTTACATGATATCCTCATATCTGTTTAATTTATATTTATGTAGGGGAATCAAGTTAAAGTGCACTTTATGGGATGAGTACTGCGATCAGATGTTTGGTTACATTCAGAGCCATAAAGAAGAATTTCATGTTGTTCTGCTTGTGCAGTTTGGTAGTTTCAACAACTATAAAGGTATTTACTATTTATAAACTTTGTGGATTTTATATAAATATTAATAAGATATACGAAATTGAATATCCTAATCTCTTATATTAATTTTTTTACACAGGGAAGACAATGCTATCTAATGCTTTCCAAATAACCAGGCTGTTTATCAATGCTGACATAGAGGAGATTCTTTCATTTAGAAGAAAGTAAACAATTTATAAAATAATAGGAACTGCTTATTGATGTTTTTTAACTTTTTTTTTGCTTATATTATTTTAACCAGGTTTGTTGAGAAGATATGTAAAACATCATCTAATTGTCAGAAATCTATTGGTTCATCTGGAAACATCAGTCTTGCGGATGACTTTTTATTCAAGCATTTGTTTTCCAATTTCCTTGATATTAAGCTCTTGGATAAGGTGTGTGTCTACATTTTAATTTTTTAAGTAAATACATTAAACAAAATTGTTTAAATTATTTATATTTCTAAATCTATTTTCTTACATTTACTTTCAGCCATGTGAGCTCATAGCTCATGGTACGATCATGAGTGTGGATGATAAAGATGGTTGGTACTGCCTTGGTTGTGATGAGTGCAATCGTAAGGTGGAGACAACATTTGTCATTAAGGAAGCAGAAGATGCTGCTGAGGAACCAAAGTGATTCATGGTTGAAGTATTTTTACCAAAAATAATTTATCTTTTTTCCAATATTGCTGCTTTGGCTTGGTTTGTGTTTTTGATTGGTTTGGATTGATTTGTGATGGTTGGATGATTTGTTTTTTTTAAATATATGTTGGATGGTTTTTTTATTTGAAACATATGGTTTGTTGGTTTTAATGGTTGGTTTGGAATATTTTGTATTACCTATACTCTTTTAATCTTTATCTTTGTTTTATTATTTTGCATCTATAAAATGTTTCCTAAAACATTTGTTTACTTTTTTGTAATTAGACAATTTTAAACTAATAATATTATTTTTAATATTTAATTTGCAAATAAAGATTTCAATATTGGGGGACACATGTCACCCTATGGTTGATGCCAAATAAGCAGCCACATAAGCATACATGTGGCAAACCTTTAAGGCCAGGATTGGAGAAGCTTATTACGTACGTTTCTGTATCTCTCTCCTAATCTCTCATCCATCGATCTTCTCTCATTCCTTCCATTCCTTCTTCCAATCATTGAAGGATCAACATTCAAGCAGTAATTTGATCTGTTCTTCTTCTTTTTGATCTATTCATAGTGGGTGTTTGGGATTCCTTCTCAAAAGTGACGTAGGGGGTGTTTGGCCTAGCTTTTATTTTTTTGGCTTATGCTTATATTTTAAAGTAGCTTATGCTTATTTTCTTTCATTTGATACGTTATTTTTAAGTGTTTGGATTAGCTTATATTCTACAAGTTGATAATTAATAATTAATCTTTAGTTGTTTGTTAAGTTATTTTGTATTATGGGAGGGGTATAATATCATTGTGTGTAATGAGTAAAAAAACCATCTTCTTCAAATAAGCTTATTCAAATAACCTAAAAAACCATGTTCCCATAAGCTTCTTGTAATTAGCTTATATAAGCTAATAAGCATAAGCTTAAAAAGCTAAACCAAACACCCACTAGTGCTTATTTTGTAAAAATAAGCTAAAAAAGCTATAAGCTTACATAAAAAAGCTAGGCCAAACACCCCCTTATTAACTTATATAAGTTAAAAGTGAGAAGTTAGAAATTCTAACTTCTCAAAAATGACTTTTCAAGACACAAAATCCTTCAAAATAAGCTAACCCAAACACTCAAAAAATAACTTATTAAGTTTTATAAGTCAACAAGTTATAAGTTGCTCCAAAATAAACTAACCCAAACACCCCCATAACTTTCAAATCTTTTTTTATTTTTATGCTTTTTACACTGACTTTCAATTGATGAATAGGCTCGATTGATGAACAAACCCTAATCTTTAACCTTCGTATTTTCTCACATCCCTGATCCATATCTATTTCATCTTCTCCATGTTAACACTCGGAAACCCTAGATCTCACTCTACTCACGCAACGATTGAAGGTTAGAACTATTTTCACTTCTGCTCATACATAGATCGGTTTGAAGAGGAAATCCAATCTTCTACTCACATAATTTGCAAATATCGGTAACTTTATGTTTCTTATCTTTTGTTTATTTTCCTATTTGTACTGTAACTCAAATCATTCATCTCTTTAACGATTGGTTTTGAATCTTTTGAATGACTGAGATCTTGAATTAGGGCTGAATTTGTGTTTTTAGTGCCTTTTTGCCGTGATTCGTTTTGTTAAGGTATGTTATATGTTCTGTTTTCTCATTCATTTGTTCATATATCATCAATCTGTTTTGATCTGATTCCGTCTCTTTATCTATGTGTTTGTTATCGATAATTTTAGTTTTGATATTTTTAACACATTTTCTTTAAAAGTTTGCCTTGTGGATGCTCATGGTATGTTTGATATTAATGGATCTATTTTGAAAACCCTTTTAATCTACTAATTTGCAGGGGGATCTCTTGGTTCGTTTCATGGCACCCTTATAGTGATACCATCATGTGTTTAGGGATTGCATGTCAAGACAAAAGTTAATGGATTTTATTCATGATCAATTGATATCGGTAAGTTTGAGATAACTCATGTTGCCCTTTAAATTACATCAGGTTAGAGGTGACGTTGTTTGATGACAGTGTGATTCATCTTATATTTGATGATTGTCATATATGTTGTGTTGCAATGATGTTCGAAGGTTAGTTAAGGAAAACAAATATCGGTTAAATTGTTTGTAGATTGGTATGAACTGGCATAAATTTACCTAAACTTGAGAGCATGGTTTATGTCATCAATTTCAATTTCTGACTGCTCTAAATGCCAATTTTTTTTGTTTTGAGGTTTTCCCCTTCTATAAATGCCAACTTTATATGGCCGTTTCTGAAAAAAAAATATCTGAAATGTCGACTTAATGTTGTGTGTTGCATATTTACTCTGTCAGAAATGTTGTTGACTTTTACGAAACATATATGTTTCGTATTTGGCCGACCAATAAAAATGTTCAGGGAAATTTTCAAATTGTTTACTACTTAATATAAATTTAGTTTTTTTCTGTTATGTTGATTTCTGATGACTACAAAGTAATTAGGATATGGCTCGATTGCTATTTGTGGTACAATTTGAATGAATTTAATGTTTTATCTAATTAGAAGTGTTCACTTTTATATAATTTAATTACCTTTTTGTAGTAATTTGCTTAATTTTAGAAATTACAGTTCTAATTCGGGGATTTTGATTACATGTAGTGTTTTCACTATCTATACTATCTATTAAAGGAGATTAGAGGATGACCTCGATTTGCCTACGTGTCACGTTCTTAGCTATTAAGGAAGAGAGGAAGACTGTAAGGATGTGTCAAACACAGTTGAGATGATACATGTTCAAGGTAATAAGAAGAAACCCTCTGTTGAAGAAGCAACCAGTGAGAGTGTTTTGCTGGAAACATGGAGGGGTCGGTGACGTTGTCGAGGAGTGTCGGGAAATGCTAAGTGATAGCATTTCCTGAAACTCCTCGACAATGTCACCGACCCCTCTTAAAAATTCCATCAAAACTCTCTCACTGGTTGCTTCTACAACAGAGGGTTTCTTTTTATTACCTGAACCTGTATCATCTCAACTGTGTTGACTGACCCTGTATGTGTTGTTACATCAAGATTCAGTTAGGATTTTTTTTTATTTTGAAAATTGATCGATTCAGTTTTGATCACCACAGATGATTTTGTCATCCGAGGCTATGATGGCTAGATCTGCCGTGTTGTTGCAACATGCCCTAATCGTTGCTGGCTGCCGTTCGCGGCTGTTCTAGGTAGCGTTGGGTGTAATCGATGTTTGGTTGATGATAATTAGATCGATGTCACCTAAGGGATATTAAGTCAATGATGTTGATGAGATGCTTCTCACCTGAGACTAAAACTATGATGAAGCAAACGTCTACCCGAATAAGCGAGGTCTGACATTTTCAAATCATTTGAATTACTTTAGCAAATCATTTAGTGTTGACTGTGAAGACGAGGCTATGATGATTTTGTAGATCTGAGTAAAAATTGAATGAAGATAGCATTATGGTATGGCAAGGTCGTAGGATGGCAGTTGTTCATGCAACCTCTCTTGTAGCCATGGTGTTGTCATCTTTATGCACAATCTGAGCCTGACAGTCTGACAATATAAATGTTTTGCCTGAACCTGTATCATCTGAAATGTGTTGACTGACCCTGTATGTGTTGTTACATTAAGATTCAATTAGGATTTTTTTGATTTTGAAAATTGATCGGTTCAGTTTTGATCACCTTAGATGCTTTCTTTTATACCTTGACTAATTCACATGATTTGCTAAATTTTGAAGCCTTACAAGAAGATTAAAGAAGGTATATTCTTTTTGGCATCTTTTTTATATGTTTTTTATGTTTGGATTATTCTGATAAAAATTGTTTGTACTAAACGGGCCAAGATTGACTGTTTGATGCTTAATGGATACAACTGGTCATCCTGGTCGGGTTGGTTATATATCACGCTGGATCTTTCGGATTGATGGTTGATGAGGACAACTGGTCATTTGGGTCGACTCGGGTATATGATTGGATCATTCAAGTTGATGCTTGATGTGTTCAAGTGGTCACCTGGGTCGGGCCGGGTCGGGTTGGTTATATTACGCTGCAACTTTCGGGTTTGATTTATTGTTCTTTTGAATTGATTACTTGCTCTTGAATATCAAATTTTTTCGTTTTATTATTTTTTTTTAACTTTCAGGATTAATTCAGTTGTGTAGCCATCTTAATCGACATCTAGGTTTCAGCTGTGATTTTTGGGAAATGATATGTAAGTCCTTGGAACATTTAATTTTTTTTTATTCATTTACCTTTCATTTCATAGATTTCTTAGAATTATAAATTCAATTCTTTTATATGACTAGATTCATTATGTGTCACATTTATTTTGTTCATATTAGGTACAAAGAAGAAGCCGAATGATCTCAAATTGTCAACATGTTCAAGCAACTAGCAAGTGTTTGGATGATATTCATGCTATTCACCACTTTCTATAACAATTATTACTTAATATGATTTGTGTATTGATTCTCTAAAATTACTTGATTCAAATTTGTGATGAATGATTAGTCCCTTTTACTACTTGATTTGAAAATATATTTAAGATAAAATTTATATAATTAGTTGTTATACATGAATAAATGACTTTATCTTTTTTGTACCTAATGTTCTTTATTTTCAACCATATAATACATTCACATTTTATAACATTTGGTTCATATTTTGATAATTTCTTTTTTACTCGACCGGTGTATATTGATCAACAGAATTTTTTATGCAACAGTACAAGACTACGTATTAATAAACTTTACAGACGTGTTATAGAATATGAGATTATATATGGATTTTAATAGGTTTTTATGCGTTTGTACAAAATATTATATTTCAAAGTAAATAATATGGTTTTGGATGAAGCCGCGCATCGCGCGGGCATTAACCTAGTTTATTATAAGGTCTGGATTTTTATATATTTTGACTCTGCACAAGTGTAGTTACCCTTATGATTTTTAGCACCAATAATTATAATAATTAGGGGGGGGGGGGGTTTCAACTTATACATTTATTATAAGGTCTGGATTTTTATATATTTCTTAAACATATATGTTTTACCATGGAATTTTACTATGAAAATGAAGATATAATCAAACATTACCTTCAATTGAGTTCTTCTATTCTGGAACCAAAATTTGACCTTATTGATAGTGATATTGAGTTTATTTGCAATTTCAGTCCTTTCTTTCTCGGTAGGGTGGGGGTTCTTTTTGAAGAATCTATTACCACAAAACGAAACAAAACAAAATAAACTAAAAGAAGTATGCATGCATGCACTTAGAATTTGATCACTAGTTGAAAGGAAAAGTGAGTATTACTTTTCAAGTTCTTCAACTTGCTCTGGTGTGTAACGGCTATATTGTCGTGAACTCGAAGATGAACCGCCATGATTTATTTCCTCTTCGTCACTCGACCTGACTTCACAATTCTCATTTTCATCGGATGTGGTTGCAGGTACTTCTTCCCTGGCCCTTTGATTACCATTTCCTTCCATTTTTGGCTTATGTCTGCAAAATCATATATGAAATCCAATAAAAATATGTATTTAAAATCCACATATAACAACAATAAAGCTTCACAAAAGAATACGAAAACAAACATCACCCCTATTAATATTTATTCACAACACTACCCACCATTAATAAATATTATTGAATTACTCAAAGAATCTCCATAAGAGCAAAATAAAAAAATATCATGTTTTTGTTATGAATGCAACCATTTTATGGCCCAACCCAATGTTTATGGGCATTAGGCTTTTAGGGATTCTATTGTACTATTTATATATACTATGTATATGTCAGATGAAAGTAGAAATTGAATCAGTTTTCTCCCTATTTTCCCCCTTGTTTATCACACGTTATCAGCACGATGCTTTTCACACAAACTACCTTAGTTCATCTACATCAGCCTCCAGGCAAATGGTAGACACAATTTCGACAAACTTAATGATCAATGTATATCTCGTTTTACTTTGGGATGCTTCACGAGGGACAAGGCGAAACAGTTTTATTTGAAGGCAATGGAAACGATTTCTACTTTGTTTGGCACCACCCGCCACACCAGAACCACCAATTTCCGTTGCGAAAGGGCCACCTTAGATCATCGTCAGTCCGACATACATTAGCAACAACAACACACGAGTTTCATCCGATTTACGAAGGTAACAATCTCCGTGTACCGAGTCTGAGAAATAATGGAACACGATTCGTGGTTGTGAAACTATCTGGTAGTCATGAACTGCATTGATCAATACCCACATCTGTAGATCAATCCGTCTTCATAATTCAGGTTAGCTTTCTTGTAGTTTTTCTTTCTTTGTGCATACTAATTATTATCAATTTTCGTGATATTTTCATGTATACACACAGATTAGTTAGAAACTTAGAATCAATAGGAATTTTGAAAACGTGCTTTGATCTGGGGACTTGGCTACTAAACTTTTTGAAACAAATAAATTAGAAGGTGTTGATTTTTACATCACGCTAACAAATTGAAAATATTTTTTTCCGCCGGAGAAGATGACCAAGCCTCCTTGGAACCGGCCAATAGCCAAATTTAGTTAAATGGTAGGTTAGGAGGTTGTTTTGCATGGTCAAATGTGTATCTGACGATCGACAAGTATTACGGTGGGTCCGTTACAACCTATAATGATTTTTATGTTATAGAGATAGAAATTTGTTTTCTTTTCGCTATTAATATTTTCTCAACATTTTATCAATACAACTGTTTTTTAGTTAAAAAAATTAAAATTATTTCCTCATTCATTTTTTTTAACTCTATTTGCCATATTAAATAAATACATTTTAATTTATTATATCTTAACAGTCAACTCTATTTTAATTTGTTTTTGTTAATTAAAAATATGTGAAAACTGAAATGGGCAAAATTTAATAGATTCCGATAACATACAAGGTTAAATAAATTAGTATTAATAATGTTTACATTTAATGATTTGACCAACTAAAAAGTTAATGGTCAAATGTCAGTTTTCAAATCTTGTTTACTAATTATTCTTCTAATAAAGTTTTTCTTAACCGAAATCCAAAAGTTAACGTATTTGTATCATAAATAAGTTAATGCTAGTGAACGAAACCTAACTTGTGCCTTACGACATGATGTTAGAATTTGTAATTAAGGCTTGTTTCGGATAATTTGTATGTTCGTATTAGTCATGCAAGAATTGATAAAAATAAAAAAAATAAACAGGGAATTAATAAAAAAACAAGAAACCGTAAACAATTGAACAAAACAATAATATATAAAAGATAAAGGGTGGAATTTAAAAAAATGATATTTTTGAAAAGAGAGGTATAAACAGTAAAAATGGAGGTGCATTTAGCCACACCCTTTTAATAACGTAATTTATTTTATTATCATTTACATTTATATTCGTTGTTACAATAGCCAGTAGTGTTGAAATGGTTATACCATTTGTGAGTTCGTTGACTCAGTCAACTTGACATAAAGTACCTTTTATTTACGTTTTAATAAATCCCTAAACTAGTGCATTTTTAGAAGATTGTGTTAAATTCAATAGTACTGATCTTCCAATATAAGTTTAATATTGATATATATTTTGTATATGTTTGGTTAACAATTTCTATGTAAACTAAAATTGTAATTCTATTAGAATCTGAGGTCAGTATATCACATGGATTCTCATTGTTTATCATTTATCATTATAGTTTGCATGATATAACTATTGTGCTTTTACTTAACTAACTACACTTATACTAGTTAAGTAAATTAATAGATGATGAACCATAAGCTTGGAAGTCAATAGTATATGCATGAAGACGGGCTTTATGTTTCTTTAGATAAAAAGGAAATATTCACTTCGTGATCCTTAAGAGATTTCATCGAAACTTCCTTGATTTAAATTTAGACACAAGTCATCACAACAGGGTGAGAATATATGAATGCAAGAACATGAAGTTCTACTTATCAAGAGACTAAAGTTCCGACAAATGTATATCAAAGTATATTTTAAAACCAAATTGAATTTATTATTAGGCATACAATTTCAAAACTTTCATAACTTCGAGTTCATTGCACTTGCCATATTTAGAGATTGTCTCCCTTAGATTTCATTTTTCAAAATCCGCATAGTGACAAATAGTTTTGGAGTGGAAATCCCTAACGAAAACAAAAGTTCCATACAAGCAAGAGAACATGTTTTGACAAATTACTCGGAGGCCATATCACATCTTCTAAATCGTAGAGCAAAATTGCAAGCTCTTACTTAAATACCATTCAATCAGATCAAAGATCAATCGGGGCCAATCATTCCCAGAAGTGAATGTGACAATAGTTTGGAACCAATGGAGGAGAAAGAAATATTCACCCTAGTAGAGAATATTTTGTGTGGAAGATCATATTCAAATTCAGTGACACAAACTGACATAACATGAGTCAGTCACAAATATGGGTGACAAATGTCAAGTATACAAAAACATAACTAACACTATCACAAAACATAAAAAAAATATTTTTATCAGTTGTCCCAACAGTTGTCCCAACAGTTGTCCCAACAGAGACACTATAAATACTAATTCACGTGTTAGTAGCATACCAAATGATCTGCATCGAGTCTATTTGGATAAATAGTCATCACACTAGAATAGTGACAAAGAAAGACGATATTGAATAGCTTGGAATTGCATATGATAATATGGCTTGAAGACCATATTTGAAATTCAAAGGTTTGGCAAACCAAAATTATATTACACAAACTTAATCACATAAAGTCAAATGACTAACCAGACGTTACTAGTTAACTAAAATTTCATCATATGACGTGAAGAAATAGATCATCATAGTAGAATAATGATGAAGGGAATAATCAAAAGTGACCCCTTAAATCATGTGCAATGGGTTCTCTCTCTAAAAAAAACACTCCTACAAACAATCCCTCTTATATGGGACCATTGAAATATACGGATGTCTAAACTAAGGCATTCATACATGGTTACATGTGAATTTTCAGCTACCCGTATGTAACATATGCCCAACACTATGGAACGTTGGTCTTTGACATGGTTTAACGTTGCTCTTTGACAACGAAGTTGTAGGGACCATTGTTGGGCACAATGTGAAGTGTAGTGAGTGGCATGCTTAGTCGAGACAGAATTCGTCTATTAATGACTATAAAATCAATTCAAAACCAACTGCTTATCACAAATACTCCCCATTATAACTTGTCTCCTGAAGCGAACCAAGTTTCCATTCTTTATACTAGGTTGTGAAGCCTATGTACCAATAGCACCACCATAACATGTGAAATGGGATGTGTACACAATATTCCCAGTCTTAGGGGGAGACAAGAAAATGAAAGACTGGCAACATAAGAAAATGCATCATCATTATTGAATTTAGACCCCTGAAGTGGTCAATATAAATCTGAAGTCCAGAGGAGCGTGAATTTGCAAATAATAGCAAATGAAATACGAGATGCATTCACAAACACAAATAGAGTGACAAGGTCACATATACCAGCACTTAACTCACCTACTCAAATTTAAGTAATCACAAAATGATTACCATATTAGAAAAAAAAATGGGAAGTAAACTCGGTTCCAATATATAAATCTCACAAATACGAAAAGAGTAAGGCAACGCAGTTTGTGTAATCCCAGAAGAGGTTGCTGATAAAATCCTAAAAGAGATTAACGAAATCCTGGAAGATATTAACGAAGCCCCATAAGAGGATAAGGGAGTTCCAGAAGAAACTCAGTTATCAAACAAGTATGAGATCTCAATGACATATGTACAAAATAGTACAATATGGAACCGTAATGAAACACGTGTGAAATGATATATTTGCATATGCTATAGCAATAAATGTAATCAATGAAAATGGTTACAAACATGAAACTGTGTAAGAGTGCACGCACAGAAATAAGCTAAAATGGCTCAACGACTTAATGGTTGAATTAAATTCGCTCGATAAACAAAACGTTTTTGAACCTGTCGTTCGAACACCCATAGACGTCAAACCAGTAGGTTATAAATGGGTGTCTTTAAATAAAAAGAAACATAAAGAATGAGATTTTGTGATGAAAGGTACGACTTTTAACATATAGATTTTTCCCAAATCCCAGTAGTTGATTATGAGGAAACGTATACCCCAGTAGTGGATGCGATAATCTTTAGATGTTTAAGCGACCTCGCAATCTCAGAATTGACTTTAGATAAAACTTATGGATATCGTCACCATATACATGTACGAGACAATTGTAAATGACATCTGCGTGAAAATCCCCAAAGGATTAAAATGCCCAAAGCATTATTAAACAATAACCCCATATGTGTTATATAAATCTTAAAGGGAACATTGGTCCTACGTGATAAAGTTAACTTAGCTTATTTTGAAATGAGGCGCTCATATCTACTTATTAAGATTTCACTCTTAATGCTCAGTTTAATTGCATTTTACAGTGATGATGTAAACACCATCGTGAGGAACTGTCAAACTAAAGAGGGAAAATTTTGAAGGACCTTTACACTATGTAGTTCTCGACCCGCAGTTCGAGTATATATATGTACTATTTGTTCTTATCAATTAGACTACATCCAGAAGATGTTATATAGATAAAATTCAATTACGAGTACGCTAATGGTTGTCAGATTGCTTGAAATACTGAAATGATTTTTATCGTCCCTAAGAAGAGGATGGTTAAATAATTGGTCCAGAAGTACCTTATTTAATTGCGATCGGAACATTGATGTATCTTGCAAACAAGACGACACATGGTATTGCGTTCTTGATAGCTGTATTGGCAAGATTACAGTTCTAATTTAACATGTAATACTCTTTTTCCCTTCACTAGGTTTTCCCCCATTTGGGTTTTTCCTAATAAGGTTTTTAACGAAGCAACATAACTGATCCAGTAGCATCAGTTTATCTTTATCTTGTAGGTCCCGAAGTGCCGACTTAACTTCATTCTGAAGCATGTTGTTAATAATGTATAATGCGCTATACTTTTTTTCCTTAGCTACGGTTTTGTCCCACTGGGTTTTCCTAGCAAGGCTTTTAACGAGTCATAATTATAAAGCGCGTTAATTGATAAGTTGATATTTCTACATAACTCAAAACACCGATTGATCCTTAAGAAGAATCCGAAGTCCCGTTATGAAGATACAATTTTATTTATGAAGGTAGAAGATTTTAACATACTCAAGGAGAATGTAGATTAGAGATGATTAAGGGAAGTCCAAGTTATACCGTATGAAGACGATGCAAACTGCACCACTCAATTCAAAGAAGACTACATCAAATATCAAGTTAAACACTTGGTAAAAAATGATTGGATTCCACATCATCAAGATATAAATGCAAAATTGAGGAGGAGTAATATACACACTGTACTCTTTTTACTTGACTAATTTTTTGTCCCACTGGGTTTTCTTAGCAAGGTTTTAATGAGGCAGTATAACTGATCCTGAAGTGTCAGTTAATATCGGTCCTGAAGAACCGAGCCAATATCTTCCAATGTATAATGTTGATAGTGTATAATATAAAATGTCTGAGGGGAGTGTTATGAATGCAACCATTTTATGGCCCAACCCAATGTTTATGGGCTTTAGGCTTTTAGGGATTCTATTGTACTATTTATATATACTATGTATATGTCAGATGAAAGTAGAAATTGAATCAGTTTTCTCCCTATTTTCCCCCTTGTTTATCACAGTTTTAAGTTTTTTTTTTCTAAATAACTATAACTAAATCTTATAATCTTTTAAAAGAATAATTTGTATTTTTGAAGATTTTAAATAACTCAGACTTGATAGTATTTCCTTTTCAGTTATGGAATGGAAACACAATATATATATATATATATATATATATATATATATAAGTTCTTTCAAGAGAATTTGTGTTTTTGAATATTTTATAATAAATAACTCAGATTTAATAGTATTTCATTTTCAGTTATGAAATGAGAAAATTATATATATATATATATATATATATATATATATATATATATATATATATAAAACTTCATTTCTATCTACAACCAACTCTAAACATACTGTAATTAAACCTCATTGTTAGAGCATTCACATCTTGCCCTCTGTATCATCTTATTATCTAAAATTTAAAGAATAGTTTATAAAAACCATCTAAAATATCACTCCATCCCATCCTCTATAATAGAGAACACTTTTTGAGAAAACAAAAGCAAACATCTATATTTAGAGTTTCAAATCCAAACCTCTATAATTTATTGTGAGTGTATAATAAAGAGGAAAAATTTATAAAATAAGTGTACGTGAGTAAGATAAAAATAGAGTTGAAGAATGGAATGTGTGAAGTTGTTTAAAAATAGACCAAAATTGTCTTTTTAGTTAAATTATATAGATAGAGAAGGAGAATGGGATGTGAATGCTCTTATCATGGGGTATTGAATTTAACAACAAAATAACAACAAAAGGTAAAAAAAAAAACTAATAAGTCGGGTGTTTATCGAATTGGATATTAGGTTCCTTAGGTTAACCGAATAGGTTTTTCCGATTCAAGATTTTGGAATGAATACATTTCAGATTTTACAAAACAAATTCGAATTCGTATTAATTTGAATGAATCAGATTAAGAGAAGAAAATGTAAAATGTGACAACTAGACCAGTGAGGGTTAGAGCTTTCTATTGGGTATTTCGGATTGGGATTTTAGAACTCAACAATCCGTAACTTGATTCAGAAAACGAGTCTATTTTCCGAGGTTCAATGCAAAAAAGCTTAACACCCTAGTGACATAATAAATTATGTCATGAGTTTTATAACAATAAAATGTAGTTAACTTATGCAATTTCAATACAGCAAAAAAATGATTGAATGTAAATAATCATTGCATCAAATTTGAAATTAAAACATGATCGAATAATATTATACTCAAAACTCAAACTCAAAAATTTTAATTAACAAATAAATCTAAAAATAAGTATGGTTACAAAATACAAAATAAAATACATACATAGAGGGTACTTTATCACTTGTTGGGATTAGTCGATCTAGGAAGGAGCTTTCTCCTAAAATCCATTTAACCAACAAGTGAGACTCTATGATGAATTGTGTGTTAGTGATGTTAATGGAAGACATATATATATAAGCAAAGAAAGAGGAAAGAAAGGGACATTGTTGTATCTTTAGGGGTGTTTATAAAAATATGTAGAAAATCATATTTCAATCCCTTTTTCAACTTTAAATTTGAGACTTTAATGAATTTCCTGCTACAAAAATAAACTTCTAACAACTTCCTCACTATGTAAAAAGATCTTGTTTCATAAAACCATAGGATGTGACCTAACCCAAGTAGTCAAACATGTAAGTGTAAAACAAATCTCATATGATAGTTACCATGAATCTACTAAGAGAAACAAAATAAAGTCTATATTTCTAATTTATTTGTAACTAGTATTAAGCACCCCTTGCGTTGCGGTGGGATCATCAACGCTGAACTTGCGGCAGGTTATTGTGAATAACTTAGACCGAAACGTAAAACATAGATAAGTATAACTAAGTTGTTACTCACCTCGTCTAATATAATGTTGCTTATAACTAATAAAAATCCACTAAAAATGCTTAATATTTTACAAAAAAATAGTTTTTTTTCAAATAAAATTATGACCGGTTGCATAAATCCTAATGGAGATTAGATTATTTTTTGAGAAGAATTTGTATTATATGAAATTATAGGGTTAACTAGTAACCCGGTTGAACCAATGAACCAACCGGTACAACCCGATTCAACTGGTTAAATAATTTTAGAGTAAAACCCAGTATGATTTAAAAACCGATCTTTAAAACATCGTTTAATACCATTAAATGGATTTAGAGTTAATTGTGTACAAATTTATTTTTACATTTATATATATAATTGACCAAGTCAAATGTAGTAATTCTTAGGAGATTATATTTATATGAATACTATATGTGGTTGATACAAATAATAAAAACAGAACATTGATTAGATCTCAAAAAGCATAATGTGATTAAATAGTATATATTGTTGCTTGTATTTTAATTGTATAATTTGTTTTGTTACTCACAATTGAATTCATGTATCTGGTCAAATCTTCTTTACTTTGAGGATTTTATTAATTTTTACTTTAATATGTATCTGATCAAATCCCCTTTACTTTGGGGATTTTATTAATTTTTTACTTTAATGTATAAAGAACTCAATCTTTTGTGTTCCAACAGATAAATAAAAATCTGCAATAAAAATGGTAATATAATAAAGTAATTGGAAAAGCTATTATCACGAAGTTAATAGAAAAAAAAATAAAAAAAAATACAAGGCATATGATTAACTTTAATTGTTCTAATTTAGACTATTCAACATTGGTTTATTTCATGAAAATCTCATTATTACATTATCATTACAAATTTTTTTACAATTTATTGCATGCGGATTTTATTTTTTTGCCTTTATCATCTTTGTTGATACATATTATGTGGACGCGACTCGACTCGGTTCGACTCGGTTCGGTTCAACCCGGTTAGGTTCGGCTCAAGCCCGACGTCACGACATTCCTCCGTCGTGCGTCCCAGAGTTCGACACGCGAAGCACGGAGCGCCGCGAGCCGGTTCCCGCTGCCACATCATCATGACATCATCATGATGATGTCATGATGATGTCACATGGTTGACTAACCTACACAATCTGCATGTTGAGAATACATTCACGTTGAGTTAGTGCATGTTACATGAATTATGGACCAATCATAAATGTTTGGGCTTCTACTCACATTGGGCCGAACCCAACCCCAACCGCACAAGGCAGAAGACTTATTGGTTGGATCAGACCACTCACATGTTTGTGTCGAAGGGTGGACCATCGAAGGATTATTTCTATCCTTCGATGAGCTCGAAAGATATCCCACGAAGGATACTGATGGACTTTGAAGGATATGCCATCCTTCGAAGCATATGTGGATCCTTCGATGGATGCATGATCGAAAGATGATGTTTCGATCAGTAATTCTGATCCTTCGAACAGACGTGATGTGATGGATATAAATATCAATGTAGTGTGTGAGAACAGAAGAGGAGAAAAACTAGAGAGAGAGTGTAGTGAGAGAAAGTTCCGGTGAGCTTTGTATTTGTCAAATATTGTACCGAAACTTTGTCGAAATCAATACACGTAACTGTTAATCGTTGATATCTTTACGTATTGTTCACTTTCTAGATCTCGGTTTGCATCTCCGGTTGGATTCCGCACAACCGGGTGTGTTCGATAACAAGGATTAGGCGACTAGATCCTCCTAGCCGGACCTACAAGTGGTATCAGAGCCTTGGCTCTTCTCCTTGTTAAAACCGAGTCGTTTTCGGGTTGTTTTTCGGGTTTTAAAAGCTTGTATTTTCTGGAAATTTTCTGCTTAAAACTTCGAAAATCAGCATGTTTTGCTGGAAGTTCCTATAAAAACCTTGTTGTTTATCATTTTCACATGTTATAAGTGGCTTTAGAGTGAAGCTTCAAGCAAAAACGGGTTTCGGAAATTTGTCGGGTCACCGGAAAACTCATAAGTTTGCCGGAAGATTCATATTTTCTGGGTTGTTCTTCATAGAGTTCATGCTATCTTCATAAGTGTTCTTCATTGTCAAACTTTTGATCTTAAAAGTTTAAGTTATCAAGTTGTTTGTATGTTGGAAATTGTAAAAGATATTAAAAATATTGTGAAACTTTGAAAAGGGTGTGCATGCCAGACAAGACATACATGGGTAATGTTGATTTGTTTTAAAAATAAAAAGGGGGATCTTCGATAAAAAGAAATGAAAAGCATGGCAGACAAAGGCATGGTGTAATTTTCGAAAATTGTGGGTGTGTGTCATAAGCTTTATTATTAAAAAAAAAAAAAAAATTTGTGTCTTGTGTCTTGTGTTAGACATAGGTTAAAGAAATATTCTCACCAACTTGTTTGTGTTTAATTGAAAATAAGGATTAAAATATTACACACAATACTACACACCTTACCTGTTAGTGACATATTAGAGATATTTTTAATAAATTAATATTACAGACATATCTCACCAACAATCTTTCTAGTGGGACTTTTGTTTTGTGGATAAGCGTTTGGGTTTCATTGTGATTCGTTGGTCAAGCCCAAACAGATTTTGGGCCTAAGCTGATTCATTAACAGAAAGCCCAAAAGGAGAGAAACATCTGTTTCGCCGAAAAGGATTATTGGATCCTTGTTTCGTTGACTTCCACCATACTTAAATTTGTTTCGTCAATCACCTTGGGCCTTAAATAATTTTGGGCCTGTTTCGTCAAGTTAAGAAGCCCAAAGTAAACAAATCTGTTTCGTTGAGCTTCTGATTCGTCATTAAAGTGTTGGGCCAGCTTCGTAGTCTTTGGCTTGTTTCTGTTTCGTCGAGTGGAAGCCCAAATCATAAGTGGGTTTGTTTCGTCGACTAGGATTGGGCTCCCTAGGATTGGGCTCCCTATTTCGTCATTTTAAAGTCCAAGACAGAATTGGTTGTCTAGTTGTTTCGTCGACACAAGTCTAAAGTATTATTTTTCTTGATAAAAAATGAATCCGATTTGGGGTACTCCGATAAATACGGATATGTATTATGGAACTCCGTCTCCGGATACAGCTTCCTCAAGACCAACGGCGTTTGTCACAATCACAAATTGTTTTGGCACTCCAATCCAAGTTCCGGTCCCTCCAAAAACAGACATGTATGGAAATTCGCTTGAACCAGTCCCTCAGTCAGTACCACAACCACAAATCCAACGACCTCTCAGACCAACTGATATGTTTGGAAATCCATTACCAGTTCGATCTTCCGGAACAACAGACATGTATGGGAATCCACTTCCTCCTCAATCTACCAGAACAACAGATATGTACGGAAATCCGCTTCAACCAGTTCCTCCAACAGTTGCCTCACAGTGCCATCCTTCTACGGTAGCACCATCATCTCTTGATACAAGGAACTGTAGTCAGACAAAAACGGCGTTGTATGCTGAAATTGTCAAAGATGCCAGCAATGGTGAATCCTCGGGAAATAATGACAGTTCTGAACATGACAGTAGTTCAGATGAAGATGTTTCAACTTCAGTTGAGGATGATACAACTTCAAGTTCAAGCGAGGATGGATCTGAATATGAATCATCAAGGGAGGTTGTTGATTCTGATGCAGAAAGGTCAACATCTGAGAGTGATTCCAGTCAGGTATGTGTCGATGAACCCACTGCTGTTAGTTGTGATAACTGTGATAGTTTGCGTGTTAAATGTGTTGATTTAGAGGCAAACATGTCTGAGTTGCAAGGCAAACATGATGCTTTACAAGCTAGTTTGTTTGACTTGCAAGACAAACATGTTTCATTGAATGATAAGTGGTGTGAATTGCAAAGCAAACACGAGGCTTTGCAAGAGAAATATGATGTGACATTCATCCACAATCAGAAATTGACTGTTGATCTTTCGAAGTGCACTGAAGCCAACATGTTTTATGAAAACCATGAAAAGGACTTTAAATCGATGATTGAAAAATTAAAGCAAGAGTAAAACCAACATCGGAAAATCATTTTTGTAAATACCTTTGTGTTTTAAATTTGTCTTAGTTTGTTGATTTTAGGGGGAGTAAATCCAAAAACATTGAAAAATTTCAAAAACACAAAAACAATAGAAAAGCAAAAATGAGTTTCCTGGCGAGCAAAAGAGAAAATGATAGTACATCAGTGGTCTGTCTAAACCTCTGTAAACCTTATATGAAAAACGATAAGCAGCTCTATATAAGATGTATCGGTAGGCTCACAATCATTTTAAAGTGTGCAGGGTGATATAAACTTAAATCGACTGAAGACTGGGTGGGAACCATTCATTGGCATATGGTCTTGGTACCGAAATTTCGTTTGAGAGATTGCCGAGGTTCTGAGATATTCGGTCTTTATGCGGCTTATCATCTGGGTATCATGGTTGTATCTTTTACCGAAAAATAACGGGGACGCAAGTCTAGATCTTCCATGATACCATACATACGTGTATATATTACATACTGCATTCGACCTCAAAATAAGTGATAATATATCACAAATTCTTTCCGGGAGTCAAGTTCGTCTCTCTGCTGTACGAAAGTACTGACCTGTTCACGGACTTGCTCCTGTGCCCTCATGCATATGAAAATCAAGTTCCTCATCAATAAGTGATTCTATCACATAGGGCTTGTTTTCAATCAAAATAAGTGAGTATCTCACATCATATACGGTCAAACAGATGATAATCGGTATACTCACCGGTAAGATGAACCCTCGTGCATACCTTGATACGGGAATGTGTCGTGATGTGGATGAACACCGGTCGGTAAGTATAAATCATACCTTAACGTATCCCCTCGCCATGATTACAAATGATAAGTTGAGTTTATGTGGACAACAATACCGATAATCTTTATAGGATGCTTATCTTAATGTTAACTAAAAGAACAACAAGAACGTTTTGGCATGACCGTACACTGATATGATTCTCTTACCCTCGAAACTCACAAAAAGAATCTTTGTATATATTTATTTACTGCTTTCAGTCTTTACATTTGAAATATTCAAAAATTCCAAAAAGATTTTAGGTGAGTTTTAATATAAACTTTATAAAAGCCAAAAAGATTTTATTTCTGTTTTATTTTCGATCGTACGATGTTGGAGCTCGAGTCTTCGTTACCTGAAACCTGAACGAAAACCGAAACGACTAAATCTTCATAAACGGTCGAAATTTGCAAAGTGTTGACAGTTAAAATTTGAAATGGATAAAGTATTTTAAACTTTCAAACTGTCGGACGGTGTTTGATTAAACAATGGTCACACGTATGTCGTTTGTTTATGTTACGATATTCCAAGCAGTTGTTCTCATTACGCGTTTAGATTTCTTGCATGTGCAGATTCTAAAGGCAAGGAGAACATGGTCGATGACAAGCTTCGGAATGAAGGCACGACGTGAAGGCTCTCAAATGATGAAGATGATCGAGTTGCCGCTGACCATCATCAACACTACAAGGATCTCAAGTACTGAAGATCAAATCGTTCACGGGCATAACTCAAGGGGGAGCTTATGTTAAGGGGGAGTTTGTCAACACACTTCCTACATGAAACGGGGAGTTTGTTGATACACTTTCTGCTTTGAAGACGTGAAGACTTTGAAGATCCTCCGACATGGAAGACATGGAAGTTGAACCTCACGAGTAGCGTCCAAGGGGGAGTTTGTTGATACATATTAAGTGGACGCGACTTGGTTCGGTTCAACTCGGTTCGGTTCGACCCGGTTAGGTTCGACTCAAGCCCGACGTCACGACATTCCTCCGTCGTGCGTCCCAGAGTTCGACACGCGAAGCACGAAGCGCCGCGAGCCGGTTCCCGTCGACACATCACCATGACATCACCTTGGTGATGTCATGATGATGTCACTCATGTTGACTAATTACAAGTGCATATGATAATCTGCATATTTGAACGTGCATGGTCACATTGAGTTTAGGCCAATCAGATTCATTGGGCCATTAACTTGGGCCTTTGACAAGCCAATCGCACAGGCCAACAGTTGGAACATTGGTGTAATATGTTTGTGTCGAAGGGTATGATCTCGAAAGATAGATCCTCCGATGGATGTTGATGGACCTCGAAGGATATCATCCTTCGAGGTATATGTGGATCCTTCGATGGCTGTATGATCGAAAGATGATGTTTCGATCAGTTATCCTGATCCTTCGACCAGATGGTCTGTGTTCGGGTATATATTCCCATGAAGTGTGAACACAAGGAAAGAACAAGGAGACACTAGATAAGAGAGAAAACTAGAGAGAGAGTGTAGTGAGAGAAAGTTTCGGTGAGCTTTGTATTTGTCAAATATTGTACCGAAACTTTGTCGAAATCAATACACGTAACTGTTAATCGTTGATATCTTTACGTATTGTTCACTTTCTCGATCTCGGTTTGCATCTCCGGTTGGATTCCGCACAACCGGGTGTGTTCGATAACAAGGATTAGGCGACTAGATCCTCCTAGCCGGACCTACAATCTTATCAAAATTATTTATTTTCTTTAAACTTATCATAACATAATCTTTTCATCAACTACTTTTATATATATCAATTACTATGTGTTAACCTATACATAAAACAATTTTCGAAAAAGTAATGTCTGTAATAAATTTCAAGAAAAGCACGTCTTGTTAAGATACTAATGATAAAATTCACAATCAAGTCATAAAAGTTAAAAAAATGCAGTCAAATAATGATATTATCATAGCATAAACCAATGATAGTTGTTAAAAAAATCAATTATTATAATACAATTTTGGAACAATTATAATTAATAATTAACTACGTTATATTTAGTTAAATTATATTGTTATATTGTTAGTTAAATTATTGTAAAGTATTGGCTTTTAATTACTTGTAAAGGAAAAAAAAAACATAACATTGATTTGTGTTTGTATCATCTTACAAAAATGATTCGTTTGCGTAAAAGTTGTTGCAACCAAATTTCTTCATTAATTACTTTTATTTACATAAAAGTTGGCCCATAATAATCTATATCATTGGTTTTACATTTGTCATCTTAACAAGAAATATTATTCCTAGAAGTTTTAAAAATATAAATAAGAATCAAATGCAACATTAAACATCTTAACAAGAAATATTATTCCTAAAAGTTTTAAAAATTTAAATAAGAATCAAATGCGACATTAAATGTAAGATAAATATATATTAAATGTAATAATGACAACTAAATACTATGAATTTTTTTTTTTTTGAAGGGTGACTTCCAATATGTACATGGACCATTGGTCACCGGGTCCCCGTCAAGGACGGTTACCCGTCAATGTTAGCCTAAAGAATTTTTAATATTGCAATGAACTTAAACTTAATTTTAAATATTTGGTAAAAGAATAAAATAATTTGAGATGTTATCGCAAAAGAATAAAATAATTTGAGATGTTGTCGCTTATCATAGAAATTGTCGATTTCATTTTTTTAACGGCTAATTTCTTTAATCCTCTGTCGTCTGTATGACTTGAATTCAAGACCTTCCCCTTCCCAACCTAGGTGTTTTTAAAGGTTTTGACTTTGCCAATGGACCACCACCCCATTGCTATTTATTGATTTAGTTTATTTTACAAATAATCAAGGTTTTGGATTCGTAAATTTTTATATGTGATTCAAGTTCTATATAGTTAAAAAATTCAGGAATCAACTTTATATGAAGATGGATATTTATTGGCTACCAACATAACAATACACTTTTGTGATATATAGCTGGTGAAATACTAACACGTGTTCTAAAGATCTGCTATTATATAACTTTGATATATATGTTATCAACAAGTAACCCAGGAAAGTAGTTATAACTTTGATTTGTTATTAACAATAAATGGGAGCAAAATGTAAATCTATATTATGATTGTCGTCTAAATTTGTTTTGCATCAACATGCATATGTACAGTGGCGAAGCTTGACAATGAAGACAAGGCGTCGAAAACGTATATACCCAAAAATTTCTATAGAACCGGGGGGTCGAAAACGTATATACCCAAAAATTTGTATATGAAAACTACATATATAACACTACACTACTGAGCGAAAAGTTCGGGGGGTCCGGTGCTCCCCCCCGACCCCTATTAAGCTTCGCCCCTGCATATGTAAATGCTAAAGATAAAAGTACCGTAACGAATTTTTTCTATCTAAGTAAACATAATGATACATGAAGAAGAGATCAATAACCTGAAGAGATGAATCCAAGTATTCAATAGTGAAATACCATATCGATATAGAAAAGCCTTTGTTGAATTCTTCATTAGGATGTTAAAGGGCTTTGATCATGTTTGCGAGAAGAATGATAAAACCTAACGTGTTTCTGAGAAGAAAAGAGATTAATTTGATTGCATTACAAGCGATAGAGTGTTATAAAATGAATAACTACGAAAGAAACTTTGTTCTTAGGGTAATGAGACTCGCAATCAGAAATGTTCTTCATTTGCCGACTGACATTAATATATAGAACGTTTTCATAGAGGTTATAATCTGCTGTGAGCGCGATATACCATAGTATATTGAAATGTTAGAGGAAAAAATCGTAGTTTGATTTTAATGTGTTTTAATTGAAATATTCAGTAGACATTACACTATATAAATGTTTTGTTGTATTTTAGGTGTACATGTAATGCTCCATAAATCCAACGTAAATTGTATTAGTATTATATAATAAAAAATGTAACATCCCATATTTTGCTCGTTTATATATTGTCATACCTTAACCCATGGTAGAAACATAACACTAAATTTGTGACAATAAATTAAAAATCAAAATTTCATTTCACTAAATCAAGTATTACATTGTTCATGAAAATGAAAAGTACGACAATTGGAATTTCAAAATTAACAATATTAAAATGTATAGATTAGAACTAGGTGCGTATTTAAATCCACCCTAAATCTTTTCTTGCGAAATCAACGTCAAATATTTCCTGCAACATGTATCAAATATCTGTCAACACAAATTATGTCGGTGAGCATACTAGTTTATATACATAGCATAAGTATGAATAAAATATCAAATCCACATGTTAATTGTATACTAAGTTATATAATCATACTAGCATTCAAGACTAAATATCAACCAAAAGTTTCCACTAGCGTAACCTTATCATTGAAGTGAATAAGACCATAAAGATTGAATACTTAACAATGACCCAACAAAGGGGGTGGGGTGCTAATCCTATAGCACTATACATGTTAAGGGAGGCTTTTTAAAGTTGATAGATAGCATGCATAAGATTGTCCTAATATGTAGAAACTAGTAGCATAACAAGTAAGCATGTTTAAGGATTGAGTGTTTGCGTAAGATTAATTGTATTATGATTGTGATCTTAATACGGATACATGTTGCAACCCAAATAGTGTTTAAAGCGTAAAATGGGTCAAGTATGAACTAATGGTTTGCGAAGATATTCCACAAAAGGCGAGTAAGCGGTTTGAAGGATGGAATAACCAAAGTTACCCTATAAGCTAAACAAAGGTGTATGAGTTTATGGAGTTTTATGATGGAATGTATTAGGAGTTTATAAGTATGAAAATACATAAAATATATCTTGCCTGGATACTTATTTAGACACTATTTTTTGTTTGTGTTTTTCATGAGTGTTACACTCATTAGAAGTCCAAAGTAAGGAGTCTAACACTTAGATATTTCCACCTCAACACATAACATTTAACCATGGTTTTGGTTAATATTTTGGTTTGGTTTTGGAGTCAAGTATTATAGATATATACATAGATTATCATTATTTATATGGTCAAGTATTTGTCATGTACTGGAGGTAGGGTAATCCACTAACCTCAAGAATTCATCAATGCACAAATCATCAACATGGATGATTCGGATGGTCTTGAATAAACTATCTACTTCACTAAGTAACCAAGTGAGTATAACTAGACGAGTGCTTCCAACATTGTTATGGTTGGAGACTTGGGGAAGTTTGTTCACTTTAGTGCTTGGAAGTTACTTAGAGCTTTACAAGATTAAGAAAATAGAGGTGTGTGACCTCAAAGTTTCTGGAATTATACCTTGACACAAGTCCCTCAACAACAGAACTTGTTGGTAACTCGGTTTGGTGTGCAAAAGTTGTCACACCCCTACCCGCAGCGGATTTAGGTGACCAAGGCATGATTGATTGCTCAAAGCTTATCACAAAATATTTAAAGGTTGTAATATTATTTATAATCAAATTTAAACCATGTTATAAAACAGTTAATCCAAATAATCACTGAAATACAAACATAACATAACAATATCCATTTTATTATCTAAGGTCTCATCCCTACGTGACATCATCAACCTCTTCAAACCTGTTCACCTACATCATAACATAAAGTGAAGTCATTATTTCAACTAAATAGTTTTGTGATGAATTTATCTGTTAAATCTATTAATTCAAACAAAATTTTTTTAATTATTAATAATATTAATGAATTGAAGAGATAATATTATATGATTAAAATATTATATTAGAATTAGATATATCTACCACAATCCATCTCCATCACCACCATTTTCAGCCACTAACTCCATCTCAATTAAGATTTAAAAGTCTTCTCATTATCATCTCAAAATTTTAAAGAAACCTTTATGTGTACAGTAGTTTTTTTTTTTTACTTCGTCTCAATCCCCAATATAAGGATGAGATTTAAGAATTTACTTCGCATTCTTTACGTATCATAACATAATATAAAATTTTAATTATTATATACATATATATTTTATGTATATCTAATTATTATTACTATAGTAAAAAATAAATATAAATTATTGTTGAATATAGTTACCGAAGGTTGGAGAAGTAACAAATATATACTATTAAAATTAAATTAATTTTTATATAATTATGAAATTATGTTTTAATTTATAGTTGTAGTTTAAGATCAATAATAGTTAAGTTATTTCTCATTATTAAAGAAGATATATACTTTGCTCCTTAAGTTTACATTTGAGTGTTGCTAAACTCCTTCGTGCGATGCGGCGGGAACTCGGATTCAATTGGTATCAATTGTTACAATACTGATACGGTACATACACTCAATATAACAAGTGAAAGGAAAAAAAATAAAGAAATAAAGTCGTTAAACTTTAGAATATAAAAATTTTACGATCATTTAAAAAAACTAATACATTATTATAAATAAAACATGATATTAAAGTGAAAAACATTAATAAAATCCGTGCGCAAGATAATGCTTAAGATTTAGGAGTATTAGAAGATTTTTCATGTTTAGCTTTCTATTTCAAATTATTTATGATTATATAATTCATGTTTTGTAAAACGTAAATTTTAACTTATGTATTTAATAAAAATTAGCAATGATTATCATATATTGGCCTCTTATATTTTGTAAATTTATTTTCAGAATTATTCTGTTTTTCTTTAAATTTCAAAATATGAAATTAACATTTTATTTATATGAATGGCTTTAGAAATTTTTATATGGTGTTCATCATCTTTTACTTACGTGATATATATTTTTTATTTTACCCGTGTGATATTATATCAAAGTCAATATATAGAATCTAATTCTAATAAAAGAGTCATATTAATGCCACATGACATTTTCTCATTTAAAAGTCCTATAAAAGCTACATGTCATTTTCTTATTCAATTCACTAATAATAGATATTTATATTTCATATACATAAATATTTTAATGCATAATAATAGCAATAATTACTTTACATATGTCATAAGGTTGTTTAGTTATTTAATATTTCTTTAAGGACAATAGAGTTGTTTTAATTGAAAAAAATAATAATTAAAAAAAACAAAAATAATAAATTATAATGATATAAAGTATAGTAATCACTAGGGATAAATAAAACTATCAAAATAATAATAATTTTTACATTTTAAAAGAATATATATAATATTGAATTAAATTACCCAATTAATTAATATTAATTGAGAATATATATATATATATATATATATATATATATATATAGGGGAAGGTTCATTTGAGAAGAATCTTCTTACAAGAAGAAAACTAAATTAATCTAGGCCCTGTATTTTTTTGATCGATGGTTGTGAAACAAGATATTATTGTTGTCCACTTTCAATTAATGTTTTAATTATTAAGGGCAGAATAGACAATTTGATGTATAACACTATTAAATATTATAAAGGGTTACTCTAGTCTCATTAATGTCACCATAATTTTCTCCTTCACCATCATTAATATGTTGGGTCCTACATCAATTTTATAAGGAGTGACTAAATTATTTAAAAGTGTTGTGTCCTACACATATATTATTATATGTCGTAAAATTATTTAAAAGTGTTGGGAACCTACACATTATGTACCCTACACCAAAACATTATTTTCTTGGTGTAGGAAATGTTGTTATTATGGTGTAGAAAACGTTGAAATATGTAGGATCATGTGCATGAATGTTTTTATTGTGTAAGGTGCACAACTATTTTATAGGATAGACTCATTAAATGATTAGGGTTTATTAATTTAAATAGCAAAAATAAAGGGTAGACTACTTAAATGATTGGTTTAAATTACCTTTGTACCCTTTTATTCTTTTTATTCTTAATTTGTGATTCTTCTCATTTGAACTCTCCACTATATATATATATATATAGGGGATGGTTCAAATGAAAACCACTTTTATCGCGAAAACTCGAAAACTAACTTAAAACCCTAAAAAACACACAAAAAAGATTTTTTTATTAAAATTGCTAGTTTTTTTATATAAAAAAACTTTTAAAATTTTTTTTGTAGTGCACATACGTAATAATTCACATGTGTAATAGTACACATGTGCACTACAAAAAAAAACTTTTTTTTGAAAAAAAGTTTTTTTATATAATTTAAATAGCGAAAACTGGTATGCAAAAAAAAATTGGTATGTTTTTTAGGCTTTTTTAGTTAGTTTTCGAGTTTTCACGATAACTAGTGGTTTTCATTTGAACCTTCCCCTATATATATATATATATATATATATATAGGGGAAGGCTATAGAGAAAACCCACTTGAGTTGTGTAAACTCAATAAGCCTTTGTAAAAAACCCATTTAAACTCAAGAAACCTTTCTAAAATAATAGGAAATGTAATATACATATATTTGAACATTTTTAAAAAAGAAACACAAAAAAACATTGAGTAGTTTTTTTTTTAAATGTCACAAATTTCAGGTTATATAATATATATGTCCAAAAAAATGTAACATACAAATTTTCAACATTTAAAAAAATAGTAGGCGTTTTTTTCATTTTTTTTAAAAATGTTCGTGTACATTTATATTACATTCCCTGATTTTTTTAGAAAAAAAACTAAAAATGTTACATAGGGTTTATTTGGGTTTTCTCAACTCAAATGGATTTTCGATGTATCTTTCATCTATATATATATATAGGGAGAATATCATGCGAGAACCACCTCTTATTGCGAGAACCGCGAGAACCAATGTGAACACAACCAAAAATGCCTAAAAATAGCTAAAAATCACATAATTTTTTTTTAATATTTTTATATAAAAATCGCTACTTTTCGAAGCCAAAAAAAAAAATTAAAAATTTTTTTTTCCACTAAAAGTAGCGATTTGAGCATAAAAAATATTAAAAAAAAATTAGATTTTTTTTTTATTTTTTTAGATTTTTTTTTTGATTTTTAAGGTTTTTTGGGGGTTTAATTTTTAGCGTTTTAGCTTGGGGGGTGGGGGGTTTAGGTTTTGGGGGGGGGGGGGGTTAGGTTTTTTGGGGGTTTTAGTTTTTAGCATTTAGCTTGGGGGGGGTAGGTTTTTTTTGGGGGGGGGGGTTAGGTTTTTTTAGGTTTTTTAGCTATTTTAGTTGTGTTCACATTGGTTCTCGCGGTTCTCGCAATAAATAGAGTTCTCGCATGAGCCCCTCCCTATATATATATATAAGGGTGGGCGGGGCACCAAGCGGCTTCGACAAACATTCCATAAAATGTCACTTGGAAATTCCTAATGTAATTGAGCTTTTAAAATATAAGTTAATTTGATCTTTAAGCTTTTTAAATTTAATATGAATTCTAATTCTAATAAAAGAGTCATATTAATACCACATGACATTTTCTCATTCAATTCATGTAACACCCCGAAAACGGGTTTGGTAATTAAACCACGTTAATAATAATGAACAGGCAAAATAGCGTTAGTGGTAAAATTTACCCGGTGAATATTAGGACTTAGACAAACAATCCTAATATTAGTTATAAAATTTAATAAATGCTTGAGAAAACAATGTTATAAGAAGCCCAAGTTAACGGGACTTTAAAATAAAACGGGTTACGACTTCCCGAACCTACTAAGCTAACTAGGAATAATTCTAACCTAGTTAGATAGTGACTTATGAGTGGGTTAAAACACTTAATTTATGAACTAAGGAAAATGGAGGGGCCAAAGATGTTAAAATTGAAACTTAAGTTGCTAATTTTAATTAAAACAAAAACCAAACAACCCATTTGGGGATGTCTGGTCGTACAAAGAAGCAGGGGGCGACCTGGGTTTCTTCAAACCCTAAGATCCTCACAAAACTCACAAATTGGAGCCTCTAATCAAGTCTAAATCGAATTTCAAGCACAAATTCGTGATCACCTCACTGAAGGGATCATAAGGTATGCAAAATTCTAGTATTTTGATTCATCTCAAGTTCTAGGTTAATTATGAAAAAAATTGAAATTGAGCTTGATTGTGTCATGCATGAATGAAATTAGAAGGGATATGGTGTCTAGGGATGAACCCTAGGTGAAATCTTGTTAAAAGATTTCATGTTTATTATAGAGTTCATAATCACCATTGTAGGTGATTAATGAACTTGAAGAAAACTTGACAAAACCTAGAATTATGATCTTGCTCTAGCATAATCTGAATTTAAGAGTAAATTTCAGAAATATGGATGTTAAGATTTGTGTAGAATTGTCTGATCGAAGTTAATTTAGATGATAATTACAAGTCATAAACTTGGTTTTGATGATATAAAAATCTGACCCGCTAGGTGTTTGATGAAACGCCTAAGTGAGGATTAAAATGCTAAAAGTTGGGTAAACACGCAGATTTGATTATTATAAAGAATTATGCGTTAAAGCTTATAAAAAATGGGTTTAGGATGATTTAATGAAATTGATGTTGTATTGGTGTTTATAAACACCATACTAACTTGTACGAATGAACTACTTGAACAAAAAGGGAAATTGTTAAGAATTCATACTTGATTTGAAGTGGGTCTTGACATAAGAATTAAACTCATGATTTATGATTTAGTTCAATAAGAAAGTAGTCAAAGATTCATAAGGTGTGAAAGTCATGATTTAGAATGACTAATCTAAAAACCTTGTGAATGATGGATGATAGTAGGCGCTTAACAAGCTAGGTGAAGCTTGGGGAGAAAGCGGGTCGATCGAAGCAAGTGAGAAAAGAAAAGTGTAATTCGGATGCAAGGTAAGTAAAACTTACACCTACTTGTAGTATACGTGTTTATTTTATAGGCGATAAATACGACAAAGGATTTGGTTCGAATTATGGGTTCCGACACGAAACGAATTGGGTCGGAACGAATAGAAACGTTTTAAACCATGATTAATGGTGAAAAAAAGGCAAAATGATAAACTATTCATGAATTGGTTAAGAGTTTAAGAGTTTTTCTTAAGGTTACCTTATAGCGTAACTAGCAATGGGAAATTGGGTAAAATGGAAATTTAGTCAAGTATCGACTAAAGTAAATTAGAGTTCAAAAGGGGCACCCGTGGCGTAAGCCGAATGGGTAAAAACATAAGAAAGGAGTTTAAGAGAAAAAGGGGTCTAGTAGCAAAAATCCGAAATGGGTCGGATGAACAAATTGGCAATTAATAACCATGTTTTGCTACCTATGAAAATGCTTGGTCTTATAGGCCAGACGGGTCAAATGGTGTGATAACACCATTTGACAATATCGATTAATATGGTTGTCAAGTCTTGTGTTAACAGGAGCGATTAGCAATTTGGTTAATTGCGTCCATAGAATATGTGATAATAAAAGCGAGGTATAAATCGGGTCTATTTGTTGACCCGAGCCAGGTACGCATCAATGAGATTACATTTTAAATGTGCGATTTGATCATAAATGTAGTGAAAGTCCTTCATCGTAAATGAAGGACTAATGTTGATAAATATACCTTGATGGGTAAATCAGGCAAACGACTCCTATGGGTGGTTTGGGAATCACGTATTGTAATCATGTAATCCTTAGATAAACATCAAGGTGATAGGCATAAACCTTTGTGGGTCAATTGCCTAGAAATAGGTCTTTTTCGTAATATGACAAACCGAGAAGTAAAACGCGACATAAATAGTTTACTATATCAAATCCACCACAAATATAATTGTGGTGGAAGACCATTTGAGAACTAATGTGAAAAGATGGTGCTAAAAATGAATGAGCGAGAATTCATGCCAAAAAGGACATAAATACCCTAACGGGTCAAAATAAACATTTGAGTAAAAACGGGTTCAAGAATGTATGTAAACCGGAATTTTGAACCTCTTATGATATACAACAATGAATTTATGGATTTATGAGAAATCGGAATCAAATAAATATGACTGTTTGACAAATACAAGCATGGGTCAAAATTTGGGTAAAAGGGTAATAAGCCGAAGACTTAAAAGTCTGAAATTTTGTTAATCCGAAGGTGGGATTTTAACTCCATTAGATGGAGAATTAAATTACAGGCGCGTAGGAAAAAGAATCGGGTAAAACGGATGTGTAGTTTGAAAGTTATGCACATTTTCGTAAAAACTTAGATTGCTGAAAAATGCAGGTTGCAGATCTGAACCTGCTGGAAAAGTGTATCCCCCGCGCCACGCGACGGAGGGAGTGAAACATGTCGCGACACGCGACGGATGGTCGCGGCCCGCGTAAAAACTCTCGCGCCCCGCGAGAAAGCCAGAAGCTGGCAAATTGTTTAATTTTATTCGTTTGACCCATATTTCTTGTTTAAACTTGCTAATTAACTATCAAAACTAACTTTTAGGTTGGTTTTGATCATAGGTGAATGTCAAGCGTACCCGGATGTAGATCAACCAGCGTACAAGAACCGAACACAAGAGATAAAAGCTTCCACACGTTGTTTTCATCGTCATCTTAAACGGCAATTCCGTAGTTATCAAATTGTATTATTTTCAAATTGCAAAAGTTTTAATTCACCCGTATTGTTCAACAGTATTTAAATAAAATTACATGTTTATTTTCGTATTGTAAACGAAAATCTTTAATTAAATAGACGGGTGTTACAATTCACTAATAATATATATTTATATTTCATATGCATAAATATTATAGTACATAATAATAATAATAATTATATCTTTAGCTTTTTCATATTTATTAATTTAAAAGTCTAATAATTCTTTAAGGAACAATGGCTATGTAAGGTTGGTTTGTTTCTAAAAAACAGTTTTTACGCATGACCAATAATATGTGGCATTGTCCAGAGTAAAAAGTAGAGATGTTAGGACCGGTTTTGACTCCGTTTCGATTGCGAACCGACTCGTGTAACGTGCGGAATCCGTACACGAACGTGACCGAACACACGAACAGTAATTATAACCGTGATTTTATTCAAAGATCTGATAACGTACAGAACCTGAATCACCTACACAGCACTTTCTCTCTCTAGGCTTTCTCTCTCTAGCTCTAGATCTTTAAAGTGCAAATGACCAAAAATGTCAAAAGTTTCTAAAGCTAACCCTAACACATCTATTTATAGGCCAAGGGTTATAAGGGATTTCCCCTTATTTACAATAATGCCACCTTGCCTTTTTCTATCTAATATTACAATGTAAGGCTAGTTTACTTTAGTTTCAGCTACGACTTGAGATGACGGAGGCGATAGACATAAATGCACTAACAGACTCCCCCTTGGATATTGTCGAAGTCAATCTCAATCATTGAGTTAAACTCGTAGCTTCTTTTCTTTCTCTCTCTCTAGCTTGAACAGAATCCCCGTGAATCTGTCTTCAGCTTCAGCTCCCCCTTTCGGTAGACTCTTCAGGCTCCCCCTGTCGTCAAGCTTCCGTGCTTTGGGATCGACACCTGGCTTTCCTGTTACAAGCTCTTCTGGGAAAGATACCTGGCTCCTTGCACGCTTCCCCTTGCGTTTAGCTCGTCTTCAGACTCCCCCTTAGACTCAGCTGTCGGGATCGTAGTCTGGAATACCATCTGCAAATCTCATACATTCATAAGTAAAACATTTTACAGTGAAAACATTTTCAGTTGTCCAGGTATCGTAACCTGGCTCTATTAAACTTTCTAAATCAAGATCCTGGCTCTAAGATATAATAATATGAATATATCCAGGAATGCTTGATACTCTCCCCCTATCAACATGCTTCAAAGATTTGGCAGTATTTAAGAATCCAAAATCCCTCACAGTTAATCATCCAAGTCCAAACTAATGACCTTGGAGATATCACAAACTGTTTTTTGAAATTTTTGATTTTAATTCAAGTTTCAATTTAATGAACTTGTTTTATTTTCAGAAACACAATCAACTTACTTAGATTTTGAAACTCGACACTCAGACATCGATTGTCGAAAATAAAGCAGAATCAAAAATCTTTTTGTATTTTCTGAAAATACAAAGCAATAACAAAATATGTACAAACATATTCACAGACAATATTTTTTTTTAGTATGCGTCCGAGGATCATATCAGTTTTTGACAAGTCACAAGTACCATTGAGCTTAGTTACACATTAAGAATTAAACAATTCACTTAGATTGTCGATATACTAATCCACTTAAATTTTCACACAAATTTCAACTGATTCAGGATACGAATTAGGTGTTTTAAGAACTTAAACCTATTCATGTGTCCCACCTCTTGAATATACTCCCGTATCCAGATCCCAATATTCAGTCTTACAGGTGAGTATACCTAGATGATATCTGTAAGGGGAATAAATTATAGTACGAAACCGTGAGAGCTCAGGTCAGAACTTCCGTTCAGCAGAGAGATGGCGGCTCGACTTTTGGTGTGTCCCCTTTAGAGGATCTTTTGTATTACAACAGCAATGACTATCAATTTTATTGTTTCATCAATTTGCTGAGGGTGGCGCTATATTTCAAGCAATGCAGAAAGTATTCTCCGGGGACTAGGCCATTGCTTCCGCAAAATCACAAGTCCCAGGATAATACCCCAGATATCACTAAGCATAAAGACCTAGTATCTCAGAAAGAGGTGTCCTTCAAACGAGATTTCAGGGGTTACCTATATATCCAAGTAGTGTTCCCCACGAAATAAGCAAGTTTGAATTTAGGTTTATATCCCGAAAAAGTTTACTAAATGTATAAAAACCTATCGGCATATCATCAGTGAGACTGTTTAACGCTATATAATCAATACATTTCTTTAGCATACTGTGATTGTCTACTGATGTACTATCATTTCCTCTTTCTACACAAAACTCAATTTTGAATTTTATCATGTTTTTGGCTTTTTCAAATTTTCTAATGTTTTTGTATTTTCTGACAATTTCTTACTCCCCCTAAAATGCAAAACCATTGTAAAGACAATTTGACAAACCGATACTGATAGCTTTGTCTCGCCATCCATTTTCTGCTTAAAGTGCTCTGTTTTGCAGAAAATCTAACATGAAAAGCAGAAATTACCCCCATGATTTACAACACATTGATATTTTACAGTTTGAAAACCGTTTTTCAATCTTGTGAAATTAATCATGTTTGTTCAGCCGTGAGGGTTTCGGCGTATTCAATCAGAACTCCCCCTTACAACAAACTATTTTCCCATAATGATTTCAAAACACTTAAATTTGTTTTAATCAGAATGGTTTTTCCGGAAAAATTAGTTTGTTTACCCATCACTTGTGGGTTCGGGGTCATCTCATCACCTTGTTCTCTTTTAACCATTTTGAAATTTAACATTATTAGGTCAAACATCACAATCACTTGTAGAAAATCAAGTACAACTTAATGTCCTTGATTAACCACTTGTAAGACGAAATATCACAGTTACCATCCTGTGAATTTCTCAAGAATGATGCCGATACCTGCTTCACACTTACCAACCTAGAAGCTCCGGCAAGTCAGGAATTCAACCAACAGATTTTGACACCCAAGCCTGACCAGCCTTAGGTGTATTTTGAGCTTTTCTTTTTTCTTCATAAAATTCTTTTACTCCTTTTTCCTTACCATCAGCCATCTTACTAAAAATATGTTTAACATTGCTATTAAACATTTTTCCAGCATCAACACCTTTTGATTTTAGGTTTGTGGCTTGCAATGGTGGAAAGTTTTCATCATTCCTCAACGGAACTGTCTCTTCCTTTTTTACCTCAACTTGTGGCTCATCTGATTTTGTGGAATCAGATTCATTGCCAGAACTTGGCTTGTCTGACTTGGATGAGCCAGATTCATCGCCAATAACTTTCTTTTTCTTCTTGTTTGTCCTCAGATTTGCATCTGAAGAATTCGATTTGCTTGACTTTGCCGTCGAGTGAATTGATTCATCAGAACTTTTATTCGAACCAACTGGTGAACCTGAAGACAAAATCTTCTCCAAATACTCTCTCGTCTTCTTCCTCTTTTTCCTCAGTCTGTGTTTTTGCCCCTGCGAAAGCTTCACTTTCTGTTCTAGAACCTTTTGTTCTTTGGGCTTGACATTGACTGGTTTCTTTATCGTTCTCTGAGATTCAACCCTTGATCTCCCCATCGATCTCCTTGGGCAATCTCTAGCAATATGTCCTCTGATATGGCAATTATAGCATCTTCGTGTTTCAAAATTCCAATTCTGGCAATTAACAGCAATGTGTCCTCTAACACCACAGGAATAGCACACTCTGTTATCGTACCATCCACTTTTGTCAGTCCAAACCTTCAGATCATAACATTATTTGGCTTAGTGATAATCATTTCTCCTCTTCAATGCTGGATTTGTCTTTTGAGCACTGTGGTCAAACCTGCACCACTTATTACCATCATTTTGTGAGTTTTCATTTACAAATTTTTGTGATTTTTTATAATGATTGGATGACTGAACTAATGAGCTTTTATTTTCATTTTTTAAATTTTTTGAATTTTTAACTTTTTGTTTCTGTTCTACACTCTTCTTAACAGGTTTTTGATTAGAACATTCACCTGTTTCAGTAGATTGCAAAACAGTATTTTTAAATTTTTCTTGTAAATCTAAAAATATTTTTCTTTTCTTTTCTTTTTCTTTTTCATCATTAGCTTTGTCATCACAAGCTTCAATTTTGACTTTGTCAAAATTTGTGACATTGTCACTTATTGGAAATTCATTGATCGGTTTTGGACATACAAGATCTGGTACTAATGAAACATTCACAAAACCTTTCAATTGATTTTCTAAGTAATTGACTCTATTTCTAGCACTTTCAGCTTTCAGCTTCTTTTTCAAGCTGAATGATTTTTTCAAGATGAGAATTTATCGCAATTTGTTTTTCAATGTTATTTTTGCCAAAAATAGATTTCTCATCTTCTAAAATCTTTATTTGACTTTGAAAATCTCTTTCAATTTTTAATTTTCTATTTTCAAAATCCTTTTCATTTTCTTTTAAATCTTTGATTTCCAATGTCAAACTGTCCAAACTACTCAACAGTTTGACATTTTCAGATTCCAATTTCTCACAATTTTCTCTCATTTCAAGTATCTGTTTATCATCAGATCTTTTCTCATCCTTCAAATGATTGATTTCCAATGTTAAACTCTCCACATCCTTCAAGAGTTTGACATTGTCTGCTTCGAATTTTTTGCATTTTGAGCACACAACTTCACATTTTGAAGTTTCATTTTTCTTGGATTCTTCAATCTTTGACGTTCCTACAAGAAAAATTTTAACCATATCAGCAGGATTCAAATCTTCATTTAAAAAACAACCTCTCTTGAAATCATATTTCATCCTACTTCTTACATCAAGACCATTTCTAATTCTTTTGATTATTTCAAGAATCACATCCAAACTTATATATTTTGAGCTTCTTTCTAATTCCTCTATCAACTCTTTCTTTTTATTTTCATTCTCATCATTTTGTTTTCTAAGCTCTCTGATGAAATCATTTAAACTAAATTTTGAGAACTTAGAATCTTTTTTCAGTTTACCCAAAAATTCATCCCAATCCAAAGGTAATGCATCAGCAAACTTAGATATCTGTTCAGCATCTGATATCTTTAAGTAATTCATTCTCAAACCTTTAAGTAAATCCTCATATCGCTTTTTCATATCATTAAAGTTCTCAGATTTCCTACACATAAAATATTTAAATCTTTCAACCACAACCTCTTTTTTCTCAAGATAAGAACCACAAGTCCAATTGTTTATTATTTCAAGATTAACATTTACCTTTTCGTCAAACATTTTAACCACAATTTCTTTGTAAAATGATTTGGTTCAAAAATTATTTTTAGCTCAAAGTCCACAAAATTTCAACTTCTTGATATTTGCGCCTTGTAAATCCCCTCGAATCACCTGCAAACAAACAATCAAACAATCAGTTTAAACGAACTGAATACGTAACAGTGTGCGTTGATGAAATCAATCTAAGACTCGTGTCGAAGATTTGCGAATAAATGTTGTTTAGGTGAGTTATCCGACTGGATTACTTTCTCGTTTGATGGCACAAAAAGACAAAACTGTTGTCCGAACGGGTAGCCTGTTGACTTCTTTGACCACAACAATTAATGATCTTTGAATTTCAAAAGCAACCTTATCTCATACACATGCAAACTTACAAATTCACATGCACAAATGATAATGGACGACAATTATATTAATAGATTCACATGCAAATGCTGAATTATCAATTACACTTCACATTCATGATCGCTCTAAATCCAATTGATTTCATGTTCCGATAAGCGGTGCTGACAAAATGACAAAAATGTTGACAAAGTGACAAAGTGGTGAGATAACGTGTCTTGATCCGAGTTACCGCTATGTGACGCGGATTGTTGTTCGTGCGGACAAGTGTCCGTCCGGATAAGTCAACTAAGGTCAACCCGGATTGTTTATCCGCACGAGTAATAATTTGCTCCGATAGGTCAACTTAAGTCAACCCGGATTATTTATCCGCACGAGTAATAATTCGCTCCAAGAGGTCAACTTAAGTCAACCCGGATTGTTTATCCGTGCGAGTGATTTATTCGTGCGGACAAGTTATCCGCGCGAGTGGTTTATCCGTGCGGACAAGTTATCCGCGCGAGTGAATGATCCGGATGATGTTATCCGTGCGAGTGCAAGTGGACTAGTCAACACTTTTAATGAATTGTTATCCGTGCGAGTAAGCTAGTCAACAAGTCAACAACTTTAATGAAATGGAACTTGAGTTGAATTGTTATCCGTGCGGATAGCTAATCAACAATTTCAACAAAGGAATCTTGATCCGGATGACTTGACACGGATGGTCATCCGCACGGATTGCCATCCGCGCGGTGAACATCAAGAACAATAGCAGCAACACTCAACATATTTCCAACTTTTTCGATCAAAAAAATCTTAGATTTCTCCCAAACGGCTTTGAATTAAGATCTGAAAATTTGTAGGCTTGTAGATCAGGTACTTTCGCACAACATATCCAAAAATCAGCAATTTTCAACCGTAAAAACCTGTTCAAATTGACAAAAATCAGATAAAAACGTGAAGAACAAGAAAGATATGAGAAATTTGACAAATCTGGATGATTTTGGCTCTGAATCTGATCAAATCTTGAACGAAATCGTGCGTTTGATCCGTGCAATCGAGCTCCTGCTCTGATACCACTTGTTAGGACCGGTTTTGACTCCGTTTCGATTGCGAACCGACTCGTGTAACGTGCGGAATCCGTACACGAACGTGACCGAACACACGAACAGTAATTATAACCGTGATTTTATTCAAAGATCTGATAACGTACAGAACCTGAATCACCTACACAGCACTTTCTCTCTCTAGGCTTTCTCTCTCTAGCTCTAGATCTTTAAAGTGCAAATGACCAAAAATGTCAAAAGTTTCTAAAGCTAACCCTAACACATCTGTTTATAGGCCAAGGGTTATAAGGGATTTCCCCTTATTTACAATAATGCCACCTTGCCTTTTTCTATCTAATATTACAATGTAAGGCTAGTTTACTTTAGTTTCAGCTACGACTTGAGATGACGGAGGCGATAGACATAAATGCACTAAAAAGAGATAATCTTAAGCTATTGATACTTGCCGAGGATAGTTAAATTACAAACAAAACTACAAATGTCGTGTATAAAGAAGTGTTTAGAAATTTATAATTGTAATCTGTATCTTGATTTTACATTGTTTGATTTAATAAGAATAATTCATTTATGTAAATTGGATTAACAAAAAAAACTCCAAAAAATGCCACATGGCATTTTCTTATTCAAAATTCCAGCTAATGCCACATGGCATTTTCTTTTTTAAATCATTAATAATATTATTTATTTAATATCTAATTCTAATTAATGATTATTAATAATATTATGCTATTAGTATTAATTAAAATTCAAGATTAATTAATGATTAAAAATACTTAAAGATTTTATTAAAATAATACTTTAACTTTATTTTAAAGGCGATTATCTATAATTTTAAAACCTATAATTTTAATAATTTTAAAATGAATAATTATGTATAAGTTTTTTCATATGATCTATAATTTTCATATGTCACATATTAGTTGTGGTTTCTAATTTATTCTTGTATTTCACAATAATTTATGCTTAAGGTAAATATTATGAACTACTTAGGTCAATCACACATTTATAATAGGATTTTGTTTATTTTTTTAACGGGGAATGTTTGAATCTTATTTATCCTTCTTTTTCAGGTTGTAAAGGGTTTATTTCATACAGGTATTTTTTATGGGTCAAAAGGATTTGAGTCATGTTAGGCCAACGTTCAACGCCTTTTGTGCATTCTATTTTTTATATACATTTTGTAATATTTGATGAATTGTTTATGAGTAGCGAAAACATATTATCAAAAATATGATATAAGATTTCTTTTTAATAAAACAATTAAAACATTTTAAGCATTCAAATGCTTTTGACACATTTGATCATTTCACTTTTTTTGCTTTTTTAAAAATGAAACATGTTACCCAGTTGAATATTTCCGACAAAATACAACTCTAATTAATCATTTCCACTATCATATGTAAAAATGTAATTTCACTCCTTTGAAGTATTTAAATATGTATATATATACAATCCGTGTAATAGACGGTTCTATAGACTAGTAACATAACAAAATCACCTAAAAATAGCAAGCTAAGACAATAATCAAATGCTCGAATAATGCATTCCTTGACCCCGTCGTACACTAGACCCCAATACATGGTCCAACTACTTGTCTACCCCTAATTATTGTCTACCCCTAATTATTGTTGAGTCGATCGAACAATTTCTTTGATTCCCTGAACTGTTCGTGCCACCAGATCATTTATCATGATGATGGTTTCCATTGTGATCATGTTTGAGGTAGTTATATCTGGGTGCAATAATTGGAGCCCCACAGTCACCATTGATCCACGTTCACCACCTGCACCGTCTTCACCATATCCTGGGACTATACATAACCCTGATGGCAAGAGAGCCACCGAAGAAATGTCCTTGCCATTCATCACCACGGATACTGTTGGTAAATCCACAGTTGCATAGACAATGAGTGATCCCGTCATATCACTGATTGTCTCCTGCAGCACCATAACCTCATCGTCTTCAGTTGGCCTTTCCTTTACACGTGTAAAAACAATAAATTTAGAAAACAAACATTTAATTATTAAGAATACTACAAATAAATAAAAAATGACTTTGTAAACTTACAATATTGGAATTTAAAATGGAGACGCAGTTAGGACTTGTTTCATCTTGGCCCAACGGTAAATGGATCATGTTTCTAGCGGCAATCCTATGGCATATCACATCCCAAATACGCCTGTCTTTTGTTTTCAACATATCAAACAGGTGTTGGTGATTTGTGGGTATCCAGACTGAATAGGTTGCACTAGTGACTATTCCCATTGGTTCACCAAAACCACTTATGTAATTGTGTGCCATGATCCTTGGTCTTCTCGGTGCATGATCCGCAACCAAATCCCATTGTTGACCATCGGTTAAACAAACCCCACCACAAAAGATACTCATCATGCGTTGTGCTAGGCCTCTTAAGCTTGTTTTTGTATCTTGAAGTAGGTGGTGGCTGAGGGTGGGAGACATGATGGCTGTTACGCTTTCACAATGCCGCAAAAGTGCACTAATCCATCTTTGTGCACCGAAGCCCACACCCGACCTGATTAACTGACGATACTGCTGGGGGACCGATTGCTCATCGTATTCAGTATGTTCGATCCACGTAACCTACACATATTCATTATAAAATATATCATATTTTAGACATAATTATAAAATACAAAAACATATACACAAATTATTTTATATACATATGCTATACCATGGTGAAACCATTTGGCATATCATGTAGGATACAACCAGAAGGACACCTTCTTGTCATGTGTCCTTCAATTCCCGAATCGATTGACAAATCAACCACAATCCATTGCCCCTGTGCTTGCTGTTTGGCAAATCGAATAAACCTAAGCCCTCGAACTGGCACTAAAGGCGAAATGAGTTGAATTTCGGCCTTCATCTACATCAAATATTGATCTTTTAGCAAAAAATAGTCTTTTTAAACATGAAAAAAAATAAAGGGGAATAAAAAAATAATAAAAAAGTCTAAGAAGGCTTACAAGTTGGAGAGCGCCATTTCTTGAGCCTCCTGTACCATTGGAAATCACTTCCATTGTAGTACAACTGCCGATCATCCCCATAAACATTTCTCTCCACTGATCCTACAAATTCATGTGTAATTATGTATAAGTTAATGTAATCTTGGGTTTTCTATGAAACTAACAAGAACAAAAAGATAAGTTACCGCGTTGAGTAATGCTTCTACAAGGGTTGAACTAGTCATCGGTACCACGCTCCTAGCCCGTGTAGCCTCAGATACGAATCCAAGTGGTTTTGTGCCAAGGCAAGGAGGAAAAGCCCTTTCATATTCAACAAAATTAAGGGTTTCTCCTCCACCTTCCATGTTTATATTCCATAGTGGAGCATTGACATTCCCAAGCTTTAAGAGCACTTCCATGGCTCTTGATGCTTGCACAAGATATCCATTCCTTTGAATGGGTATGTCATAGTCCATAAGTGATCGACTCATGATTGGGTTTAAATTGTCACCGGGAATTGTCACTTTGTTTGGCAATGGTATACCAAACATTTGACTGACATGACTGGCGAAATTAGCCATGTGGCTAAATTCCTCTTTCAACCGTGCGTTCTCTATCACGACTTTGTGTTCATGAATGGACCCATCTGATATTGTTACTTGTGCACCACATTTGTTGCAAAGCGGGTTCTTTAGGACTTCTGCCATTGCTAAATTCTCAAGCCTCAGTTGCTCGTTCTCTTGCTTCAAAATCACATTCTCATTGCGCTCCTTTTGACTCTGCACAAGTGTAGTTACCCTTATGATTTTTAGCACCAATAATTATAATAATTAGGGTAAGGTTTGGATTTTTATATATTTCTTAAACATATATGTTTTACCATGGAATTTTACTATGAAAATGAAAATATAATCAAACATTACCTTCAATTGAGTTCTTTTATTCTGGAACCAAAATTTGACCTTATTGATAGTGATATTGAGTTTATTTGCAATTTCAGTCCTTTCTTTCTCGGTAGGGTGAGGGTTCTTTTTGAAGAATCTATTACCACAAAATGAAACAAAACAAAATAAACTAAAAGAAGTATACATGCATGCACTTAGAATTTGATCACTAATTGAAAGCAAAAGTGAGTGTTACTTATCAAGTTCTTCAACTTGCTCTTGTGTGTAACGGCTATATTGTCGTGAACTTGAAGATGAACCGCCACGATTGATTTCCTCTTCGTCACTAGACATGACTTCGCAATTCTCATTTTCATTGGATGTGGTTGCAGGTTCTTCTTCCCTGGCCCTTTGATTACCATTTCCTTCCATTTTTGGCTTATGTCTGCAAAATCATATATGAAATCCAATAAAAATATGTATTTAAAATCCGCATATAACAACAATAAAGCTTCACAAAAGAATACGACAACAAACATCAACCCCTATTAATATTTATTCACGACACTACCCACCATTAATAAAGATTATTGAATTACTAAAAGAATCTCCATAAGAGCAAAATAAAAAATATCATGTTTTAAGTTTTTTTCTAAATAACTATAACTAAATCTTATAATCTTTTAAAAGAATTTGTATTTTTGAAGATTTTAAATAACTCAGACTTGATAGTATTTCCTTTTCAGTTATGGAACGAAAACACAATATATATATATATAAGTTATTTCAAGAGAATTTGTGTTTTTGAATATTTTATAATAAATAACTCAGATTTGATTGTATTTCATTTTCAGTTATGAAATGGGAAAATTATATATATATATATAGTGGAGAGTTTAAATGAGAAGAAATTTTTTGTAAGAAGAAAAAAGAAAAAATTTCAACCAATAAGAATGTTTTATTTTACTTCATTTAATATAAGTATTTAATATTACTACAAGGGTACATTGGTAAATCTACATAGGTCATTAATTTCTAGTCTTCCTCTTTAATAGCTTATACATTAAATTTTTTGTAACTTATCTTCAAAATATATATTTTTTCAAAAAAATAAAATAAAATAATTTAAAGTGTATGATAAATTACGAGTTGTGTAGGACAAATTACGAGTTGTGTCCTACACGTTGAAATTTATGCTACACAACTCATAATTTATCCTATAAAACTCGTAATTTATCCTAGACTTTAAATTATTTTATTTTATTTTTTTTGAAAAAAGTATATATTTTGAAGATAAGTTACAAAAAATTTAATATAGTTAGCTATTAATGAGGAAGACTACAAGTTAATGACCTGTGTAGATTTACCAATGTACCCTTATAGTAACATTAAATACTTATATTAAATGAAGTAAAATAAAGAATTCTTATTGGTTGAAATTTCTTCTTTTTTCTTCTTACAAAAAATTTCTTCTTATTTGAACTCTCCACTATATATATATATATATATATAACTTCATTTCTATCTACAACCAACTCTAAACATACTCTAATTAAACCTCGTTGTTAGAGCATTCACATCCTGCCCTCTGTATCATCTTATTCTCTAAAATTTAAAGAATAGTTTAGAAAACCATCTAAAATACCACTCCATCCCATCCTCTATAATAGAGAACACTTTTTGAGAAAACAAAAGCAAACATCTATATTCAGAGTTTCAAATCAAAACCTCTATAATTTATTGTGAGTGTATGAAGTGAAAAATAAATTATAAAATAAGTGTATGTGAGTAAAATAAAGATAGAGATGGAGAATGGAATGTGTGAAGTTGTTTAAAAATAGACCAATTTTATAGAAAAAATGTCTTTTTTGTTAATTATATAGATAGAGAAGGAGAATGGGATGTGAATGCTCTTATCATGGGGTATTGAATTTAACAAAAAAATAACAACAAAAGGTAAAAAAAACTAATAAGTCAGGTGTTTATCGAATCGGATATTAGGTTCCTTAGGTTAACCGAATATGTTTTTCTGATTCAAGATTTTTGGAATGAATAAAATTCAGATTTTACAAAACAAATTTGAATTCGTATTAATTCAAATGAACCAGATTAAGAGAAGAAAACGTAAAATGTGGCAACTAGACCAGAGAGGGTTAGAGCTTTCTATTGGTTATTTCGGATTGGGATTTTAGAACTCAACAATCCGTAACTTGATTCGGAAAATGAGTCTATTTTACGAGGTTCAATGAAAAAAAGCTTAACACCCCTAGTGACATAATAAATTATGTCATGAGTCTTATAACAAAAAAATGTAGTTAACTTTCTAGTTAACTTATGCAATTTCAATATAGCAAAAAAAATGATTGAATGTAAATAATCATTGCATCAAATTTGAAATTCAAACATGAATAATGTTATACTCAACACTCAAACTCAAAAATTTTAATTAACAAACAAATCTAAAAACAAGTATGGTTACAAAATATAAAATAAAATACATACATAGAGGTACTTTATCACTTGTTGGGATTAGTCGATCTAGGAAGGAGCTTTCTCCTAAAATCCTTTTAACCAACAAGTGAGACTCGAGGATGAATTGTGTGTTAGTGATGTGAATGGAAGACATATATATAAGCAAAGGAAGAGGAAAGAAAGGGTCATTGTTGTATCTTTAAGGGTGTATAAAAATATGTAGAAAATCATATTTCAATCCCTTTTTCAACTTTAAATTTGAGACTTTAATGAATTTCCTGCTACAAAAATAAACTTCTAACAACTTCCTTACTATGTAAAAACATCTTGTTTCATAAAATCATAGGATGTGACCGCCAAGTAGTCAAACATGTAAGTGTAAACCAAATCTCATATGATAGTTACCATGAATCTATAAAGAGAAACAAAATAAAGTCTATATTTCTAATTTATTTGTAACTAGTATTAAGCACTCCTTGTATTGCGGCGGTGCCATCATCACTGAACTTGTGGCGGGTTAATGTGAATAACTTAGACCAAAACATAAAACATAGATAAGAACAACTAAGTTGATCTAGTACCCGCGCATTGCGACGAACCTGCCAAACGAGAAAAAAATAGGCGACAGAAAAACGTTGAACCACACACACGTTGCGCCGTGTTAACTCGTAAACTTTAGAACGAAACGTAAAACGAAAAGTATATGGGACCAAAGTTGAAAGTACAAAAGTTGTGAGATTTAATTTCAAAAGATGAAAGTTTTGGTGTAATAAGTAATAAAAACAAATAGTTTTCCGTTAAAAGTGAAAAGTTAATTTTTTTTTGAAAACCTCCCAAAGCATATGTACACAAATGTTGTAAATTTAGAGTATGGAAATGTTAATGATCCTATCTAATACCAATGTTTTAAATACCGGTATGAACCGGTCGGTTAAACTGGATATCGGACACGAGCCCAGTACGATAAAGGCCGTTAAAATCCGCATACGTATGTCTTATGTACCGGCGGTAATTCCGCTTCTACCGGTTCAAACCGTTGAACTGGTTTGCATTATCTTAAAATTTGATTTTTTTTATTTTTAATAAAATACGATATAAATGTAATATTGCTTTTCCATATTTCCGCTAATTAACTAAAGACCTTCCCTTTTAATATTCCACCACTGTTGAAATTGTTACTCACCTCGTCTAATATAATGTTGTTTATTACTAATAAAAATCCACTAAAAATGCTTAATATTTTATAAGAAAATAGTTTTTTTTTAAATAAAATTATGATCAGTTACATAAATAGTAATAGAGATTAGATTATTTTTTGAGAGAATTTGTATTTTATGAAACTATAGGGTTAACTAATAACCCGGTTGAACCAACGGGTACAATCCGATTCAATCGGTTAAATCATTTTAGAGTCAAACCCGGTATGATTTAAAAACCGGTATTTAAAGCATTGTTTAATACTATTAAATGGATTTAGAGTTAATTGTGTACAAATTTATTTTTACAATCCTTTTGGCCCCTAACGTCTTTTTTCCTAACCCTTTTGGTCCCTAACATTTAATGGATGGGGTTAGTGTTAGTGGCCAAAAGGGTTAGAAAAAAAGACATTGGTGGCTCAGATGTTAAAAAAAAAGTTAGGTTAAAAGGATAAAAGTGATATAATCACATGGGTCAAAATCGTAATTTCCTCTTACACATTTATATATATAATCGACCAAGTCAAATGTAGTAATTCTTAGGAGATTATATTTATATGAATATTGTGGTTGATACAAATAATAAAAACAAAACATTGATTAGATCTCAAAAAACATAATGTGATAAATTCAAAGTATATCTTGTTGCTTGTATTTTAATTTTATAATTGTATAATTTGTTTTGTTATTCATAGTATTTAGTTATCATTATTACATTTAATATATATTTATCTTACATTTTAATGTTGCACTTGATTCTTATTTAAAATTTTAAAACTTCTAGGAATAATATTTCTTGTTAAGATGACAAATGTAAAACCAATGATATAGATTATTATGGGCCAACTTTTATGTATAAAAGTAATTAATGAAGAATTTTGGTTGCAACAACTTTTACGCAAATGAATCATTTTGGTAAGATGATACAAATAAAAATCAATTTTATGTTTATTTATTTACAAGTAATTTTTTTTTAAATAAACTTCATTGGAAACAGCCTCCGACCCAAACGGACAAAAGGCCAAACAAAACAACATCACTTCCGACCCAAACGGGCAAAGGGCAAATACTTTATTTCATGAAAATCTCACTATTACATTATCATTACAATTTTTTCTCTTGACGTATTTTTAACTAACCCTTTTGACCCCTAACATTTAATGGATGGGGTTAGTGTTAGGGGCCAAAAGGGTTAGAAAAAAAAAGACATTTAGGACTCAGATGTTAAAAAAGTATTTTTTGTGCTAAAAGAGTAATGTGATATAACCATAGGGGCCAAAATCGTAATTTACTCTTACACATTTATATATATAATTAACCAAGTCAAATGTAGTAATTCTTAGGAGATTATATTTATATGAATACTATATGTTGTTGATACAAATAATAAAAACAAAACATTGATTAGATCTCAAAAAAACATAATGTGATAAATTCAAAGTAAATCTTGTTGCTTGTATTTTAATTGTACAATTGTATAATTTGTTTTGTTACTCACAATTGAATTTCTGTATCTGGTCAAATCTCCTTTACTTTGGGAATTCTATTAATTTTTACTTTAATGTATATAGAACTCAATCTTTTGTGTTCCTACATATAAATGAAAATCTGCAATAAAAATGGTAATATAATAAAGTAATTGGAAATATATTATCATGAAGTTAATACCAAAAAAAATACAAGGCATGTGATTAACTTTAATTGTTCTAATTTAGACTATTCATCATTGGTTTATTTCATGAAAATCTCACTATTACATTAACATTACAATTTTTTTTTCCAATTTATTGCATGTTGATTTTAATTTTTTTGCCTTTATCATCTTATCAAAATTATTTATTTTCTTTAAAGTTATCATAACATAATCTTTTCATCAACTACTTTTATATATATCAGTTACTATGTGTTAAACTATACATAGAACAATTTTTGAAAAAGTTATGTCTGTAATAAATTTCAAAGAAAAGCACGTCTTGTTAAGATGCGAAAATTCACAATCAACTCATAAAAGTTAGAAAAATGCAGTCAGATAATGATATTATCATAGCATAGGCCATTGATGGTTGTTAAAAAAATTCAATTATTATAATACAAATTTGGAACAATTATAATTAATAATTAACTGCATTATATTTAGTTAAATTATATTGTTATATTGTTAGTTAAAAAAGCCAATACTTTACAATAATTTAACTAACAATATAATTTAACTAAATATAATGCAGTTAATTATTAATTATGATTGTTCCAAATTTGTATTATAATAACTAATTTTTTTAATAACTATCATTGGCTTATGCCATGATAATATCATTATCTGACTGCATTTTTTTAACTTTTATGAGTTGATTGTGAATTTTAGCATCTTAACAAGACATGCTATTCTTTGAAACTTATTATGGACATAACTTTTTTGAAAATTGTTCTATGTATAGGTTTGGGTGGAGGGAGTGGTCTCGGGGACTTGATCGGGGAGGGGGGTTGCCGAGCGGTGATGGGGATGCCGGTCCTGGTTCATTGATCGGGGAGGAGTAAGGGCGGTGAGTATACACTGATGCTGGGAAGAGAATTGATGGAGGAGAGAGGGGTTAATGGTGGGGCCCTATCATTTTTCAACCAATCACAATTTTTTTTTAATTTTTTACCACTCTCCATGTGTTTGACCATTGCTAGTGATTGAGTGAAAATTGGAGCGTAGAGTGGAAGCTTGACATGACATGAGATTATTGCGTAGTTAAAATAGAGAGTGTTTGACCACTCCCTCCACCCAATCAGCATGCAATAAATTGGAAAAAAATTGTAATGAAAATGTAATAATGAGATTTTCATGAAATAAACCGATGATGAATAGTCAAAACTAGAACAATTAAAGTTAATCACATGCCTTGTATTTTTTTTTTTTTTTTTCTATTAACTTCATGATAATAGATTTTTCAATTACTTTATTATATTACCATTTTTATTGCAGATTTTCATTTATCTGTAGGAACACAAAAGATTGATATCTTTATATATTAAAGTAAAAAATTAATAAAATTCCTAAAGTAAAGGAGATTTGACCAGATACATGAATCCAATTGTGAGTTACAAAACAAATTATACAATTAAAATACAAGCAACAAGATATACTTTTAATTTATCACATTATGTTTTTTGAGATCTAATCAATGTTTTGTTTTTATCATTTGTATCAACCACATATAGTATTCATATACATATAATCTCCTAAGAATTACTACATTTGACTTGATCAATTATATATACAAATGTGTAAGAGTAAATTACGATTTTGGCCCCTATGGTTATATCACTTTTATTCTTTTAGCGCAAAAAAGAATTTCTTTTAACATATGAGCCGAGCCCCCAACGTTTTTTTTTTCTAACCCTTTTGGCCCCTAACACTAACCTCATCCATTAAATGTTAGGGGACAAAAAGGTTAGGAAAAAATATGTCAGGGAAAAAAATTGTAATGATAATGTAATAGTGAGATTTTCATGAAATAAAGTATTTGCCCTTTGCCCGTTTGGGTCAGGGGTGGTGTTGTTTTGTTTGAGGTTTTGCCCGTTTGGAATGGAGGTTGTTTCTAATAAAGTTTATTTTTCAAAAAAAAAAATACTTGTAAAGAAAAAAACATAAAATTGATTTGTATTTGTATCATCTTACCAAAATGATTCATTTGCATAAAAGTTGTTGCAACCAAAATTCTTCATTAATTACATAAAAGTTGGCCCATAATAATCTATATCATTGGTTTTACATTTGTCATCTTAACAAGAAATATTGAAGTTTTAAAATTTTAAATAAGAATCAAGTGCAACATTAAAATGTAAGATAAATATATTATAAATGTAATAATGACAACTAAATACTATGAATATCGTTAGCCTGAAGAATTTTCAATATTGCAATGAACTTAAACTTAATTTTAAATATTTGGTAAAAGAATAAAATAATTTGAGATGTTATCGCTTATCATAGAATTTGTTGATTTAGTTTATTTTACAAATATAAGGTTTTGGATTCCTAAATTTTTATATGTGATTCAAGTTCCATATAGTTAAAAAAAATTCAGGAATCAACTTTATAAGAAGATGGCTATTTATTGGCTACCAACATAACAATACACTTTTGTGATATATAGCTAGTGAAATACTAACACGTGTTCTAAAGATCTGCTATTATATAACTTTGATATATATGTTATCAACAAGTAACCCAGGAAAGTAGTCATAACTTTGATTTGCTATTAACAATAAATGGGACTAAAATGTAAATCTAGATTATGATAGCCGTCTAAATTTGTTTTGCATCAACATGCATATGTAAATGCTAAAGATAAAAGTACTGTAACGAATTTTTTCTATCTAAGTAAACATAATGATACGTGAAGAAGAGATCGATAACCTGAAGAGATGAATCCAAGTATTCCATAGTGAAATACCATATCGATATAGAAAAGCCTTTGTTGAATTCTTCATTAGGATGTTAAAGGGCTTTGATCATGTTTGCGAGAAGAATGATAAAACCTAACGTGTTTGTGAGAAGAAAAGAGATCAATTTGATTGCATTACAAGCCATAGAGTGTTATAGAATGAATAACTATGAAAGAAACTTTGTTCTTAGGGTAACGAGACTCGCAATCAGATATGTTCTTCATTTGCCGACATACATTAATATATAGAACGTTTTCTTAGAGGTTATAATCTGCTGTGAGCGCAATATACCATAGTATATTGAAAAGCTAGAGGAAAAATCGTAGTTTGATTTTAGTGTATTTTAATTGAAATATTCAGTAAATATTACACTATAAAAATGTTTTGTTGTATTTTAGGTGTACATGTAATGCTCCATAAATCTAACGTAAATTGTATTAGTATTATATAATAAAAAATGTTACATCCTATATTTTGCTCATTTATATATTATCATACCCTAACCCATGGCGGAAACATAACACTAAATTTGTGACAATAAATTAAAATTCAAAATTTTATTTCATTTCACTAAATCAAGCGTTACATTGTTCATGAAAATGGAAAGTACGACAATTGGAATTTCAAAATTAACAATATTAAAATGCATAGATTAGAACTAGGTGGGTATTTAAATCCACCCTACGTCTTTTCTTGCGAAATCAACGTCAAATATTTCCTGCAACATGTATCAAATATCCGTCAACATAAAATATGTCTGTGAGTATACTAGTTTGTATACATAGCATAAGTATGAATAAAATCTCAAATCCACATGTTAATAGTGATGTGTGCAAAATGCAACATATAAATTACATCAAATGTGGCATAAAACTAACCCTTTTTTAGTACTAATGTTGGAAAAAGTATGTTTTTGTCTTCCTTTTGTATTATCAGGATTAAATGAGCTCAAATGAACAAAAGAAGCAAAAAGGCAGCTAAATCTAACATGAATACAAGAAAAGGAACAAACGTGGCATGCCATGTCACACCCCCAAAGTACCACATGCGGAAACCCCCGCGAGGCGTGTGACGTACCAAGATCCAAGCCACCAATCACATTGAACTCATAAATATATTTAATTAAAACTTTCATTCATTAACATAAAATGTTACAAACGTTACATATCGTTCATTGTATACAGCGGAAGCATAATTCATTGGTTAAGTGTTTCGTAAACCATATGTACATAACCCTTTAAGCTTGTTTTGAGATTCCATGTATCTCGACCCATGACCACTCCAGCATCCCAGATTGCAAGTCCCAATGATATAAACCTACGAACCTGCAAGCATGCAGACAAGTATGTCAGACGACGCTGGTGAGTTCAAAGTTTTGTTAACGCGTTTAGTTACCAGATGTGTGCTTAAAACAGTTCAACATTTTGTTTTGATGATGTTATTAACTCGATTACCGTATGTGGCTACTAGATGTGAATGCCCAACCCCAATGCCTCTATCTAGGCATTGGTCAAGTGGTCAAGGTAATTAGTTCAACTAACAACCTCGAGTAGATGTAAGGGGTCTTATATATACACGATGTGAATGCCCAACCCCAATGCCTCTATCTAGGCATTGGTCAAGTGGTCAAGGCAATTAGTTCACGCCCGTCCTTTCGGCACGGTGTGAGGGTGCCAATCCTAATAGCGCTATCAACTAAATACCTCGTTGCCTTACCGGCAACTATCGGTAGATGTAGGGGGTCTTACATAATAGAAACTGAGTAATAACAAACATCCCATTAACCTGCATTCCTCCCTGGAACGTTACCCGATATCCCTTCCCGGGATGCATGCTTGGAAAAGAGCAGTGAACTCACCTTAGATTTGCTCGGTATGATAATGTACTTCTAGTGTTTAATGAATGCTAGGTCCGTTACACTCGACCTAAGGTTTAATGAATGTAAGTATGTATCGAGTTGGGTTATGCAATACCCTAAGTGTGGACACCCAAATAATTCAATATATGCAAACTGTCAAAATAATGAACAAGGACCATGTATTATATATAGTCATTTGAAAGGATTACAACTATAACTTTCATACAATAACTTAATATATATACCAGACCAACACATTCCTCTATAAATCAATTATCGGTTCACTACTAAATTCGGATGCTTTAAGTTTAACATTTAAGTTTTGATTTACAAATCAAATACCACATATTGGGTCCTATAGATTGAAATGCATGAGCAACAGTAGATAAGAATCATATTAACTAATATCATTTTAAGACAGTCCACTAAAGGCATCGGCCCACTATTGAATGTTTGGTCCAATTACAAATCCTTGTTGTCAGACGGTGCATTGAAATCAATTACCTTCACATGTTATTCAAGGCCTATTATTCAAACACATAGCATGTGATTTTCAAAGTTTTAGGATACCATTTAAAGCAACTCAGTACATCACGTGACATCTCTTATACAATCCATATGTGTCGGCCCATATGAATACTCGATCTAATCAATTTGTTATCGTTCCAATAATTGTCCAACATTCAAATGATCATATGATTTAACAACAGCAGACATGATGACAACTAATAACAATATCACGTGAACTTTAATTCAGCACTAGTGTCATGCACACACTTTATATTTGTAAACACAAATCCCACTTAATATTTTTTTAAATATAAATACCCGATGCCATAACTACACGGTGGGACGAAACATGGACGAGGCCAGGCGGCGAAAACCATCTTTTGTCGGCCTGGGGGTTCTTCGTGGGGGTTTCGTCGCTGCCCAGCAGTTCATGCTTACCTACAACCCTAGTTATGGTAGTTTCTAATCACATTATCAACAGCAAGTATTAGCAGCCAGATTAATGTAGCAGCATCACAGGTTCAAGAACCTTTCATCATCTTAGTGAATGTCCTACATTATGACAACCCAACACAACATCATACATACCAACGACCAAATCAAACAGTTTCGTATCCTCACAGTTACCATTACCCCTAACCTTAATTCAGATTACGTAGCGAACATCGTAACCGTTTCTCCTCATCATGCTAATCTAAATCTCAAATTCAGATTTCATAAGTATCATGGCCGATTACCAGTTACCTAGCAATATTATATCATTTAATTAACACCGATCATCCGTTGCCGAATCTCTATTTCGTTACCAAACATGCATGTCAGTTACACTTCCTTGTGATTCTCATAGAATACATCAATTCACATAAAATACATCGATTCACATACAATACATCAATGGGAATAAACATAATTTGCGAAACCTGAATAAACGTAACCGAAACATACCGATCGAAGAGGAGGGTACAGGCTTGGATGCGGTGGGCGGTGTTCCTAGAAGAGAAGCTCGATAGGTGGAGATGATGCTTTGAAGGGGAACGCAGCCGTCACCATTTGCAATGGGTCTAGGGTTTGCAATAGTTGGAATGAGGATTCTATGAATACCCACATGTTCACGTACGTACAAAAGAAATAGAAGGGAATGGGCCGATTTTGGTTTGGGCCTAGAATAGTCATGCCAAAAGCCCAAGAATCACAAGGATACGAAGGTGTGCGACTGGAATAAAGATGTGCGGTTCGAAACTTCATGCGGCCCATATACAAAACCCATTCGAAACTTCATGCGGCCCATATACAAAACCCATAATATATAAATGCGTCACAACTACTGACTTATCATTGAACGTAACAGTTTTAGTTAACGTACAAATAAGTTAAAATACGAAAAACAGACGTATAAGAACGGAAAAACACGAGTTGTCACATCATCCCCAACTTGAAAGAAATTTCGTCCCGAAATTTGATAAGCAATCCAAGACAAGTAATCCCAAGCAGCAAGGTGTTAGATCAGGATGACTGTGGATTTTCCCGGTCGGGGACCACATCATCCCCAACTTGAAAGGGAATTTCGTCCCGAAATTCGGCAATGATCACAAAAGTTGGTTCAACCACTTGAACAATTGAGGATATTTGAGCTTTAACAGATCTTTACGTTCCCACGTGAACTCCGGTCCACGTCTTGAGTTTCAGCGAACTCTTACAATTGGAATTCGACTATGCTAACGATTCTTGACTTCCTGGTTTACATTATCAATGGATTCCTCGATAAGCTGCAACTGGTTGATAATCTATAGATTTAAAACATAAATGACATCGTGAGTGTTACCCAATTCGCCAGGTAATTCGAGTTCGTGAGCCATGCTACCGTTTCGTTCCAAAACTCCAAATGTCCCACCGTTTCGTAAACTAAGGTTGCCACATTCTCCATAGCGTACCGCACCCTCCCAGGGTGAGACTTTCGATTATGATACGTTCGCCTACAGCAAACTCCCAGTGTTTTCTAAGCTCATCAGCTTTCCTGACGGTCACGCGTTGCAGCCAAACGATTTTCGATCTAAGCAATCTGCCCAGGTGGTTTGCGTACAGATCCTGGATCTGTGATTAGGTTGTCACCCACCCTAGTCCATTAAGGAAATTGGCATTATCGTCCACTCAATGCCTCAAACAGAGCTGTCTAAATACTAAAACGGTGACTGCTGCAGTGGAAACCCAACCAAAGGTAGATGTCTTTCTAAATCTTACTAAAATCGATCAACCGCATGCTCCCAGCATGCCTTCGAGTGTCAGGATGGTTCGTTTACTCTAACCGTTTGTCCTATGATGATGAGTAATGCTGCTGTCTGTACGTGAGCCAAGAGGGTTGTGTATTGCATGTCATAAATCAGGTATACCTCAAAATCAGAAGTAACGGGAGTTGGCACCTCGTGCCTAAAGTCGCCTCTCTCAGAGGAACATTCACAGCTGTGAAGACTCGTCGGTTTCCTTGGTTGCAAGAAAGCGTGCTGGTAGCGTGAGACAATCAACGATCACCCAGGTGTTATTGTTTCTGTTTCGACGCTTCCGGTTGCTGATACTCCACCTTGACTTTCCCACAAGTCAAACATTATTCACATACCTTGCCAGATGGGCCTTCATGCCCGATTACCCGTACAAGATTCATAGACCCTAATATCTCTTATCAAAACTCAGACGACTGGGATATCAAGGCCGGTGTGCTTTGCTCAACACAAGTTCCCTAAAGTTGCCGTATAATGAGGTCCACATTCGTTCCATGAGGTAGCGAATATCATCCGACAGGTCAAAGGTTGCTTCTCCATGCCCCGCATGGACTCAACTTGAAAATTCTCCTCCTTCAGCGCTTCGGTTTAAACAGGGCGAATCTGATCGTGTAGGCTAGAGTCGATGGTGAGCTGCCAGCCCATAAGCGTTTAGGTTTCGTAGTCGAAGTCATTCAAAGGTTCCATCCAGCGATGCCATCACCTATTTAGCTCTCTTCAAAACCAGGGTACACGGGAGGCTCTCGTGATCGATCTAAGTAGTGCATTTGGTGTCGTCCAAGTAATGCCTCTGGTTTACATCCAAAGACTACGGTTTCCACCACAGGTTGCGGGTCGTGCTGTTCCTCTTCGTAACTCCATCACGTAAGTCATCACCTTCTCGTGTTGCATTGGCGTGTAACTGGGACTCTGATTCGAACCCTCACGGTATACCACTAGATCATCAATACTCCCGGATAGAAGCGATGTTCAGTGTATTGCAGAGTTGTGTTTCAAAAGCTGAAAAGACGTTCTCCTGTTCTGTTTTTCCACGAACACATCATCCTGCTGTGCTTAATAGGTTAAAGCTGTGCGATCTTCGAAAATCCTGTGATGAATCTGCGATAGTCTCTAGCGAGACCAAGAAATTGTTGTATCCCTGCAGGAATCCTTGGTGTCGATCAGTTTTAACTAAAATGGGTCTTAGCGAGATCCATGCGTATTCCCACTTCGTTGATTATACGACCAAAAATGTACCCCTCGAATCCAGAGGTTACATTTAACAAGACTTCGCGTGGAGTGGCTCCTCCCCCCAGGAGCTCTAAAATAGATGCAAATACCACCCATGATGTTCCTTCCTCCAGGAAATGACCCAAAACGTCAACAATAAACACGGTCGATTCTTGTGGTCCGTAAGCTGCTGGTGTGTTGATATCTCGATGGTCATGGTGTACAAAGTCGCACTGGCCGCATTGCGTTCGATATGCCGTTCTAAGATCATTCTCCCATTGGACTTCCATCTGATGTTAGTTCGTTTGTTAGCCAATCCTCAAATGGGAGCTTGACTCTCGCAACTAGTCGACAAGTTGTCAATACATGGTCGGGGCAAACGGTTCTCAACTGTTGTCTTAATGAGTTCTCGATAATTACTACACACACAAAAAGGCTTATCTTTACTGGTATAACTGGGGCTCCCCAAAGTGAACAACTAGGTCCGATAAAACTCATGCCCAATAGTTCCTGAAGTTGATTAGGCAGTTCCTGCAACCTTCCTGGTGTAAGACAATAAGGAACACTAGTATCAAAGGCTGCTTCTGACATGATACCGATATGATATTCCACCTGACGATGTGAAGGTAAACCTGTTAGTTCTTCAGGTAGCACTAGGAAGAAATCACGAACGATTTGTGGATCCTCGATCCTCTTTTTCTTAATCTTAATCATCAGTAACGAGTGCTAACATAGCGGAATAATCTTTCCGTAGACACTTCTAGGCCTTCATTGCTGATATGATGCTAACCCTTACACCACCCTGACACTTCAAAGTATAAAGTGACGCAAAATTTCCTTCCCTCAAGGTATATTTACGCGATATCCAGATAACCAATCTACACTTCTACTGCATCGAGACCATCAAGGATAGCAAAATGAAGGTCGATGTCGAACACTTGTCCCACAAGGTCGAGCTTGCATCCCAATGAATATACAAGGCTTCAGTTGACTTGCCATCAGCCGGTTCCATAACAGGTTTGGTTTCGAGAAGCATCAGGATTAAACGGAATCGAGATGAAGCGGTTAGCTACCCCTTCAAGCTACCATGTTGTTATTATGCCGTAGACGGAATCGAGACAAAACGGAATCAACGGCCAATCCATGCCGTAGACACCTTCATTTCCATACTGTAGGCTACTATTACAAGTACCCTGGTGTTGCCATGACTGTTGCCTCTAATGTCGTTGCTTGAAACGGAATCCCTGTGATCTTTCACAAACCAAGTCCATCTTTCCACATTCTGTGCCACGCTCTGAAGCGCTAATCGCTTCGCTGGTAGTCACACATTCCCCACTGTAATCAGTTGTCACCGCTTATGCCCCAATTGATTCGTAAGTGTCGACTCCCATGAGTCGCTTACCAGGGTTGAAGATTCGATTAGTGTCAAACTGCTGATGTTCGTTGCTGGTAATCAGGGTCGTCCAATACTAAGGTTGGTAAGGCACGTCGCTCATCCTCTTGTCCATCGTTCTTGTAAGTTGACTGGGTACTACCCGGTATGTTTCCAGAGTGTTGCAGAAGTGATCACACTTCGGGGTCTAAGACGTTAGTACATTGAGTCCCAGCAAACAAAGAGGAGTGTGAGAGGTATTGACCAATCATCGATGTTGCAACATCCAACTCAGGGACGTTCGTACAAGCACCTAACATTCTACACAGTTCACTAGGCGTTCAGATGTGTGTTCAGGTAATATTCGATAGCATCGAGGTTGGTAAGGATTCAGTGAGAAGTGAAAAAGATCGTGTTCGAGTAGGAGACAATTACTGCTATGACCCCTATAGGTTTGTTATGTTTCACATCAATCAAATAACAGAGCGGAACCCCTTTTTCACTTGTCAAGCCTCACTGGGACTCGCATGCACCCCACATTATTATTATGTGTGCACCCACAATAATATTGCGATTTGCATGCTCATCTCAGTTCCTCCTAACTCATGTCAAATGGTTCCCTAGACTTGAATAGCAAACAAAAAACATCACAAAACATGAGTCACGAATGTCTAAGGTAACACCACACTATCAATCCCTTAACACATGTAAGTAACACATGAATCCATACTGTTGTGCTAAACGTGCAATCGCATGCAATATAAATGTTCACTAGCTATGCTGTGCAATGAGTAAACGAGAGACGAACCTTGCAATCTGGAGCTGAGTGTCATGGTCGTATTCACATTTTCAGAACTGTTCGGTTATAGTCTGGTTTTATAAAAACGTTTTTAAAACCAAGTTCACTATAACCAGTGGCTCTGATACCAAACTGTCACACCCCCAAAGTACCACATGCGGAAACCCCCGCGAGGCGTGTGACGTACCAGGATCCAAGCCACCAATCACATTGAACTCATAAATATATTTAATTAAAACTTTCATTCATTAACATAAAATGTTACAAACGTTACATATCGTTCATTGTATACAGCGGAAGCATAATTCATTGGTTAAGTGTTTCGTAAACCATATGTACATAACCCTTTAAGCTTGTTTTGAGATTCCATGTATCTCGACCCATGACCACTCCAGCATCCCAGATAGCAAGTCCCAATGATATAAACCTACGAACCTGCAAGCATGCAGACAAGTATGTCAGACGACGCTGGTGAGTTCAAAGTTTTGTTAACGCGTTTAGTTACCAGATGTGTGCTTAAAACAGTTCAACATTTTGTTTTGATGATGTTATTAACTCGATTACCGTATGTGGCTACTAGATGTGAATGCCCAACCCCAATGCCTCTATCTAGGCATTGGTCAAGTGGTCAAGGTAATTAGTTCAACTAACAACCTCGAGTAGATGTAAGGGGTCTTATATATACACGATGTGAATGCCCAACCCCAATGCCTCTATCTAGGCATTGGTCAAGTGGTCAAGGCAATTAGTTCACGCCCGTCCTTTCGGCACGGTGTGAGGGTGCCAATCCTAATAGCGCTATCAACTAAATACCTCGTTGCCTTACCGGCAACTATCGGTAGATGTAGGGGGTCTTACATAATAGAAACTGAGTAATAACAAACATCCCATTAACCTGCATTCCTCCCTGGAACGTTACCCGATATCCCTTCCCGGGATGCATGCTTGGAAAAGAGCAGTGAACTCACCTTAGATTTGCTCGGTATGATAATGTACTTCTAGTGTTTAATGAATGCTAGGTCCGTTACACTCGACCTAAGGTTTAATGAATGTAAGTATGTATCGAGTTGGGTTATGCAATACCCTAAGTGTGGACACCCAAATAATTCAATATATGCAAACTGTCAAAATAATGAACAAGGACCATGTATTATATATAGTCATTTGAAAGGATTACAATTATAACTTTCATACAATAACTTAATATATATACCAGACCAACACATTCCTCTATAAATCAATTATCGGTTCACTACTAAATTCGGATGCTTTAAGTTTAACATTTAAGTTTTGATTTACAAATCAAATACCACATATTGGGTCCTATAGATTGAAATGCATGTGCAACAGTAGATAAGAATCATATTAACTAATATCATTTTAAGACAGTCCACTAAAGGCATCGGCCCACTATTGAATGTTTGGTCCAATTACAAATCCTTGTTGTCAGACGGTGCATTGAAATCAATTACCTTCACATGTTATTCAAGGCCTATTATTCAAACACATAGCATGTGATTTTCAAAGTTTTAGGATACCATTTAAAGCAACTCAGTACATCACGTGACATCTCTTATACAATCCATATGTGTCGGCCCATATGAATACTCGATCTAATCAATTTGTTATCGTTCCAATAATTGTCCAACATTCAAATGATCATATGATTTAACAACAGCAGACATGATGACAACTAATAACAATATCACGTGAACTTTAATTCAGCACTAGTGTCATGCACACACTTTATATTTGTAAACACAAATCCCACTTAATATTTTTTTAAATATAAATACCCGATGCCATAACTACACGGTGGGACGAAACATGGACGAGGCCAGGCGGCGAAAACCATCTTTTGTCGGCCTGGGGGTTCTTCGTGGGGGTTTCGTCGCTGCCCAGCAGTTCATGCTTACCTACAACCCTAGTTATGGTAGTTTCTAATCACATTATCAACAGCAAGTATTAGCAGCCAGATTAATGTAGCAGCATCACAGGTTCAAGAACCTTTCATCATCTTAGTGAATGTCCTACATTATGATAACCCAACACAACATCATACATACCAACGACCAAATCAAACAGTTTCGTATCCTCACAGTTACCATTACCCCTAACCTTAATTCGGATTACGTAGCGAACATCGTAACCGTTTCTCCTCATCATGCTAATCTAAATCTCAAATTCAGATTTCATAAGTATCATGGCCGATTACCAGTTACCTAGCAATATTATATCATTTAATTAACACCGATCATCCGTTGCCGAATCTCTATTTCGTTACCAAACATGCATGTCAGTTACACTTCCTTGTGATTCTCATAGAATACATCAATTCACATAAAATACATCGATTCACATACAATACATCAATGGGAATAAACATAATTTGCGAAACCTGAATAAACGTAACCGAAACATACCGATCGAAGAGGAGGGTACAGGCTTGGATGCGGTGGGCGGTGTTCCTAGAAGAGATGCTCGATAGGTGGAGATGATGCTTTGAAGGGGAACGCAGCCGTCACCATTTGCAATGGGTCTAGGGTTTGCAATAGTTGGAATGAGGATTCTATGAATACCCACATGTTCACGTACGTACAAAAGAAATAGAAGGGAATGGGCCGATTTTGGTTTGGGCCTAGAATAGTCATGCCAAAAGCCCAAGAATCACAAGGATACGAAGGTGTGCGACTGGAATAAAGATGTGCGGTTCGAAACTTCATGCGGCCCATATACAAAACCCATTCGAAACTTCATGCGGCCCATATACAAAACCCATAATATATAAATGCGTCACAACTACTGACTTATCATTGAACGTAACAGTTTTAGTTAACGTACAAATAAGTTAAAATACGAAAAACAGACGTATAAGAACGGAAAAACACGAGTTGTCACATGCCAGACCCCCCGACAGCATCTTTCCAAGCAAAAACAAGAGAATAGAAGGCTGAACACGCCCCGTGCTCAGTGAGCACGGGGGCGTGCCCAAGTGTCTGCGGAAAATACAAAGCTGTAGAAGCTTCTATCACCCACCACGGGGGTGTGCCCACCGGACACGGGGCCGTGGTCAACTCTAAGATTAGCAGAATCTGGGAAAATCTTGATAGTACAGATACGCTTCTGCACACGGGGTCGTGCCCAGCGGACACGGGGGCGTGGTTAACTAATGCAGACAAACTGCAATTAATGAAGAAAGAGAAGGAGGATGGACACGGGGCCGTGCCCGAGCTGCTGTTCAGGCTATAAATAGGGGTTCTTGGCTCATTTGCAAACCATCCCTTGGCACACCACCTCTCTCACACTTCACCCACCACCCACCACCATCACAACACCATCATCCACCACCATCATCCATCATCCATCATAGAGTGTGTGAGTCGTCTCGGGATCCAAGATTGATCGTAAGAGTTCTTGACAATCAAATGTCATGTTTTCCTAAGTCTCTTACATCACTTGGTGAAGACAAGTGTCTGGTGTAATACTTTTTATTTTTAATCTTTTCGCACTTTTTATTTGATTATGTATTAATGACTTTAATAACTAGTTTCTTATGTTGAAGGTGATTCTTCCTTATCGTTTGTCTATGGTGTTTTGGCATTATTTTACTGTCTATATAAAATAAAAGATTTTCACCATTCATATCTCCACGGTCTATATGGAGATATGTTGGCTTCCTGGTCAGGGGTTAAGGGAACGATTTGGTAAGAGTCTTGCCTTGTTCAGTGTATAGATCCTGCAAGGACCTGGGTCAAATTTAGTAGGACCTCCTTCAATACCCACCGGTATTGGATGGTGGGGGTCCAAATTCTTTGATCCCCTCATATGTAAGCTACTATTAATACTTTAACCCAGCTATTTAGGACTGTATCCCTGCTGACTCAGACTACTTAGCCGAGGGTAACGTCACCTTCAAAAGAGAGGCCTACCATATTATGCATTAATAACTTAATTAATTATCTTTCAATAATCCGACCCTTTAGGATTGTATCCTTGCTGACTCAAACTACTGGGTTGAGGGTAACGTCACCTTCAAAAGAGGGGCCTACTACAATAACTAAGATAATCTCTTAAAAAGTGTAAAAGTGCGGAAATAATCAAAGGTTACACTATACACAAGTCGGATCCAAGTGATTCATCTTGTCTATCTGTTTTTATTTTATTTTATTTTTCAACATTTTAGTTAGTTTTATTTTTCTTGTTAAAAAATCTTTTTCTAACTTTTGATTTGATTAGACGTTGAAGATAAACCGGTATTAAAAGCTCTTGTGTCCTTGGACGACCTCGGTATCTTACCAACACTATACTACGCTCACGATGGGTGCACTTGCCCATATGTGTGTTTAGTATTAGTAAATATCGTGTTTTATAAATTTAAAATTTGGCTAAAAAGTGTAAAAGGGCTTAAATTATACATTAAAAACTATACACACTTACGTACATCAATAGTATACTAGGTTATATAATCATACTAACATGTAATATCAACCCTCAAAGTTTCCAATAGTGTAACCTTATCATTGAAGTGAATAAGACCGTAAAGATTGAATACTTAACAATGACCCAACAAACAGGGTGGTGTACTAATCCTATAGCGTTATACATGTTAAGGGAGTCTTTTTAAAGTTAATGATAGATAGCATGCATAAGATTGTCCTAGTATGTGTAAACAAGTAGCATAACAAGTAAGCATGTTTAAGGATTGAGTGTTTGCATAAGATTGATTGTATTATGATTGTGATCTTAATACAGATACACGTTGTAACCCAAATAGTGTTTAAAGCGTAAAATGGGTCAAGTATGAACTCGTGGTTTGCGAAAATATTCCACAAAAAGCGAGTAAACGGTTTAAAGGATGGAATAACCAAAGTTACCTATAAGGTAAACAAAGGTGTATGAGTTTATGGAGTTTTATGATGGAATGTATTGGGAGTTTATAAGTATGAAAATACGTAAAACATATTTTGCCTAGATACTTATTTGGACATTATTTTTCGTTTGTGTTTTTCATGAGTGTTACCCTCATTAGAAGTCCAAAGTAAGGAGTCTAAGACTTAGATATTTTCCACCTTAACACATAACATTCAACCATGGTTTCGATTAATATTATGGTTTGGTTTTGGAGTTAAGTATTATAGATATATACATATATATATATATATATAGGGGACGACTAAAATGAAAACCACCTCGAGTTGTAAGAACCATGAGAACTACACCGTACGGGGCGAGTTGGACCAAAAAAATTTTTTCATAAACATAGATGCGTGTATTATAAACACATTTGTAAAAAAATTCAAAAAAAAATGACGTGTGTGTAGTTTTGAGCACCACAAGTTTGTGTTTACGGGAACCGTAAATTTTGTTTAAAATTTAAAATTTACGGTTCCCGTAAACACAAACTTGTGGTGCTCAAAACTACACACACGATATTTTTTTTTGAATTTTTTTTACAAATGTGTTTATAATACAAGCATCTACGTTTATGAAAAAAAAATTTGGTCCAACTCGCCCCGGATCAAAAAGTTCTCATGGTTCTTACAACTCGAGGTGGTTTTCATTTTAGCGGACCCCTATATATATATATATATAGGGTCGGGATTTGGAGAAAACGGTAGAAAGTGTGAGAACGCTTATCGATCGTCCGATTAAAACAATCTATGGACTAGATTCGCGGTGGCGTTTTCGTAAATAACATCAATTTTATTACGTGGACGCGCCTCATTAAGGGTAAAAGCGTCTTTACACCTCTATACCAAAACGCCATACTGGTGAATAAAACGCCATTACGGACCAAAACACTTCGCTATATAAACAAAAACACCCCAGACATAAAAACACACCCCTAGAACCTGAAACGCCATATTTTCTACTATATACCATTCAACTTACAAACGCCAAAAACCCCAAAACATCAAACACAACTACTCAAAAAACGCCATATTTTCTACTATATACCATTCATCTTAGAAAACGCCAAAACACTCAAACATCAAAGATTTCAAAAAAATCGACGGTTCTTTCAGATACACTATTTCCTTAGTAAAACGCCAAAAATGCCAAATATCATTTCTTGTATATTCAAATATTGTTCTACGCCAAAGTTTCGGATAATGCATTCTTCCCTGAGGTGCTATGACTCAAATAACATTTTGCTGCATGAGATTGACAAATCATAAACAAAAAGATGCTGGGTCAGACTTATATCATTTTCTGTGTTTTGTTCTTGATGAATATTTTAATGGCATAAAAATACGAATGACACTAATGAGTTGTTTGAAGATACATATTCAAAAAAAACTCATGTCATTTTGCCTTTCCAAACGGCCACAAAAACACAAGCATGGCTAAGCCAAACCACCAGCGAACATGATTCAATGAAAAAAGAGACTGATGACAGTGAAGATTTGGAAGATGAATTGTTTTTATTTTTATTTTTTAAATTTTCTTTTTCTGTTGTTTGCTATGTATTTTTCAACTTAGAATAAAAAAATACATTATCTTAATAAAACGCCAAACAGTCATAATGCATATTAAAACGCCATAAATGGAGTAAAAACGCCAAAAACTCCCAAACTATAATGAAAGTAATTTGCAGAAGTATTAACTAATAAAAGCTAAAAATGGAAAAAAAAACGCCAAAAACTACTTAAACCCATTCAAAAACGTCAAACTTGGGAGATGGAAAGTCTATGACCCTAAAAACTCATAAAAAGCAGAACAAAACAGTAAAAATACACAGTAACTGAAAAGACGGCTACTTTATTAATATCATTTATTATAAATAAAATCCCGCCTAAACTACGCGTCAAAAACATCCTATAAAAAGAGACTTCTCTGCACAAACACCTTATCACAAAACCAGAAACAAACGCCATATTTCCTAGAAACCATTCACTTTAAAAACGCCAAAAAAATACTTTAAAAAGCCACAGATGCAGAACCTCGATTCTGCTATATTGAGTATTGATCTGAATGAAGTTTCAATGAATGGATTCTTCTCTGAGTTGGGTATCTCTATAATCTTTTGCTGTATGAGATGGACAAATATTCAAGATAAAGAGATTGATGACACTGATATGACATCATGTCACTTTGTTCTTGATGGATATATTGATGGCATGAAGGGATCAATACATTAGAGCAGGCGTTGTTCTTCAACATGTCATCAAACAAGAATATATCCACCCACCATAAAGGATGCCACAAAAAATAAGCATCTTCTAAAGACGGCTGTTATGTAGGAAAATAAGGATCTACATAAGGCATTCAAAAACAGGTTCAAAACGTCAAAAAGGTTAAAGTAGAAGAGGCTGATGACAGTGAAGATTTGAATGAGAAATTAGATTATAGTTTTTAATTTTTTTTCATTTTCTATTGTTTGTTATGTAATTCTCTGTTGTTTATCATCTAATTCTCTACTGTTTTTAAAAAAATGAGTATAAAACGCCAAAAACTACAAACAACAAAACACCTGAAAGTTTGAAAACTGTGAGAACGAATGCTAGCAAAATACTAGGTTGCTATATAAAACGCAAAAAACGCAAACAAAGTATTACTGGAAAAATCAACACTAATTGACAGATGAAAATTGAAAGAAACAGTAAAATAAAGAGACGGTATCATTATTGCCAAACGTTATAGTTATATTAATGCCACTACATGGAAAATTGAAATTTATTTATCTTTTCAAAACGCCATAATTGCCTATCACATTATAGGCCTGTGTCCTAAATGGCAAAACACTTGATCTAAAAAACAATATAAATGCCAAAACAATACTTAAAACGCCAAAACATTTACTATGATTCTGATCTAAAAGAATAAAAACGCCGCGTACTTATTAAACGCCAAAAAATGGAAAGATGAAGTGACACGCGTTAAAAAAAAAAGAAATATGAAAGGACAAAAAAGCTCATCCGCCTTTCACAGAAGCTTTACAAAAACTAAAAACAGAGAAAAAACCTACCCATATACACACTGGCATCCAAGAAAATGAATAATAACAATAATTTTTTAGGAAGAAGTAGAACTATACAGGAAGCTAGAAATTCTACAAGTAATATAAATGATAGTATAACATCAGACAGTTTTTTAAATAGAATAATTAGAAGAGGATCAGGATCTAATAGTAATAGACAAATAATACAACTAGAAGAAGAAATAGATTTAGACAGAAACTTGGAATTATATAACCAACATCAATTAGACATATTAAATCCAAGAATATTATATCAAACAGGAAGATTAAACATAAACACAACTCTTATAAGAAGTAGTAGAGAAGAAAGTTTAAGGGTAGTAGATAATACAGTAACCCTAGATCTTTTGTCACCAGAAACTATTGAAAAAATTAAAAAAACAAAATAAAAATTTTGTACACACAGGATTAATAGTAATAGGAGTTAAAGCTCTAGGAAGAAAAAATTTAGGAACAAAACTATTAGCTCTAACACTTGATAAAAGTTGGAAATCAGATATGAAAAAAGCTATAATCTCAGGTATGGAAGTAGATTTAAGTCAAAATATAGCAATATTCTATTGTACACCAGATATTTTAAAAGATGTTAAAGATTTACAAAACATTAAAATAGCCTTACAAACAAAAGGATACGAAGAATATGAAGGAAATAACCTAGTAGTAAGTATAGGAGTACTAGGAAAAGCTAGTAATAGCTCAGGAATGAAATACAAAGTAAACATAGAAGGAATAGTAAAAACAATTGCATCAAAATCTATACAAATGATAGAACCGATAAAAATAGATCCAGAACAGTTAACAGGATTAGAATGGGATTTAGAAGATTTGCAAGAAAAAGAAGAAAATACAGTTTTGATACCTAAGAAAAGTTATATATATGAAGAAACTGATGGAAAACAAAAGTTAAGGTATACTGATTTTAAAGAAAAACAAACAGAGAAAAATAATGATGAAGAATATCATTTTATGAATATAGAGGAAGAAAATAAAGAAGAAATACTTTCTACATATGACATAGACAATGAGGAAGATGAAATAGATGTAATTTTTTTTTAAAATTCGAACAAGAAGAAACGATGGATTACACACTATTAGATTATGAAGAAGAATCAATAGATTGTTTTAAAGTAGAAGAAACAAATAAAACAATAAAACAAATTATAAATCGAAAATTTACAGAAATAAATATACAAGAAGAGGTAGATGACATGATTATAGAATGTATAACAGACTTAGGAATGACCTATGAAGAAAGTTATAAAAAATTACAAGAATATTATAATTTACCATTAGTAGAAGATATTATTAACGGAAAAGTAATGTTATCAGATTTTTACAAACAAGAACAAAATTTTATGGATACACAAATGTTTAATCCCTTAAAAAGACCAAAAATAGAATGAGGAGGAGAATATAGTGGTACACATGAAAGTCATGGCAGAGAACCATGGACACAACCAACAATTAATTATCAACAAGAGTCTAATGCTATAGGAAAAGGAAGAAGATTTCCTATAGGACAAATATACTGTGGAAATATGTTATTGTTAGAACAACAAAAATCCCAGTTATGGATAGATGAAGTTTTAACATGGGAACAAAATGTAGTAAGAGTATGGGAAACAAATAAAAAAGATAGCATGGATATGTTTTCATATTTAGAAACTACATTAGGGCCAATAGCATTAGGAATATAGCAAAGTAAGAAAACACAAAATCCAGAAGAAATAAATAATCTTAAAGCATTAGGAGATAATCCTTATAATTTTACATCACAAATTAGAACACTTATATTAGGAGTTGATCCAGCAAAAAATAACTCTCTAATACAGGATACAGCTATCAGAAATTTAGAACAATAAAGTATAGCAGATATGAAATATATAAATGAATTCACACTAGATTTTACGAGATTATTATCACAAACAGGAAAAGTAATGGATGATAATCTATGTGATAAATACTTCATAAAATTACCAGGTGATTTAGGAAAATCTATACATGAAGCATGGAAAACAAATTATGGTACACAACAGAATTTAGGAATAGGACCAAGAATAACTTATACATTCGGTATACTAGAAGAAAAATGCAAAGAAGTAGCATTACAAGAACAATTAAAAAGAAATGCTTATGCATTCTGTAAAACAACAATTTATACACCACAAGCATATGGAGTTTATGATAAAAAGAAAAAGATACGAAAAAGCACAGCATATAATAGAAATTATAGGAAAAATTATAATACAAATAAATATGTTAAAAAACCTCAAACAAGAAAATGCAGATGCTATACTTGTGGAGAAACAACACACTTAGCTAATAAATGTCCAAATACAAGAAAAAATATGGAAAGAGCTAATTTAATAGAACAATTACAAGACTATGAAATAGAAGCTCTAGGAACAGATGATGAATCTGATAACGAATCAGTATATAGTATTTACAGTGAAGAAGATAATCTAACAGCAAAAGTAACATATACATATATGAATACAGAAGAAAATTGTGAACATGATTGGAGACAAAATAAAGGAAATAATCACATAAGATGCTACAATTGTGGATATTACCCTAGTATAGAAAAAAGGTCACAATGCAATAAATGTTTTAAAGAAATTTGTTTTAAATGTCTTAAGGAGATTTATGATAAAGATATAGCTACAACATCTAAGGTTAAAACAATTTCCAAAAATAATGAGAATGAAAGAATAGACAAATTAGAATTAACAATGGAATTACATAGTTTAAAAATAAAAAACTTAGAAAACAAAGTAGAAGAACTTGAGAGATTAATTAAAACAGAATAAATAAGTAAAATGGCTCTACAAAAACCAGATGATCAAACTTACATACAAACACAAGGATCAACAAACATGATAAATATACAATGTCGTTTATGGTTAGATAATAACCAATACTTAGATTTAACAGCATTAGTTGATACGGGAGCAACAAAAAGTGTAATCTCATACAGTTTGGCACCTATAGAATATCATAAAAAAGTATCGTATGAATTAAGTACAAGAACAGTAGAAGACAGATTAATACATATTACACATTGCTTAGAACCAATAGGAATACAATTCTTAGACTTTGCAAACAATTACAGTATAAAATATGATATGCCACAAATAAATATTAATCCACCAAATATAAAATCAAAAGATTTTGTAATAGGATTAAATTTCATATTAGGACTAAATGATGCAGTAACAATCACAAGAAATTTTATAACACTAAGTAAACAATTATATACAATACCAACCCTTAGATATATGAATACAACACAAATTGTTCAAAAAAGAGGGGATAAAGGGAATTTAGATTTCTTAAAAATACAGAACAGAAAAAAGTTTATAGAAAATGAGTCATTAAAACTTTTAACAGATTTTTTAAGTCATGAAATAGAAAAGGGGCAGGATATTACAAAAAGTGTGAATCATCCTATGATACTACATTTGGAAAAAAAAAATAGGATATATTGGAGAAGATATAACAAAATCAAATGTAAGTTATATTTGTAAATTCAAATTAAAAAATCCTGACATAATAATCAGAACAGCTAATATAGAATATAGCCCATTAGATAAAGAGGAATTCAAAAAACAAATCCCTGAAATGGTAAATCAAGGATTAATTAGAAAATCAGAAAGTCCTCATAGATCTACAGTTTTTTTAGTAAGAAATCACAGTGAGATAAAAAGAGGAAAACCCAGGATCGTCTATAATTATAAAAGATTAAATGATAATACAATAGATGATGGGTATAATATTCCTAACAAAGATAGTTTGCTAAATCTTATACAAAACAAAAAAGTATTTTCAAAATTTGATTTAAAATCAGGATATAACCAGTTAAAGATAGAAGAAAGCTTTAAACCATGGACAGCTTTTACATGTTCTGAAGGGAAATATGAATGGAATGTCCTTAGTTTTGGACTAAAGAATGCACCTTCAATTTTTCAAAGATTTATGGACAATATCTTTTTAAAATTTGATTTTTGCTTAGTATACATTGATGACATTTTAGTTGCAAGCAATACAGTGCAGGAAGATGAGAAACACTTACAACAGATCTTTGGAGAAATAAAGAAAAATGGTATAGTTGTTTCAAAAAGAAAAATGGAACTTTTTAAAAGAAAATTTTCCTTTTTAGGACTAGAAATTGGAAATGGAATAATAGAATTGCAATCACATATTTCTACAAAATTCTAAATTTTCCAGAAAAATTTGAAAATTTGAAACAGATACAAGCCTTTTTGGGTCTGGAAACTATGCTAGAAAATGTATTCCAAATTTGTCAAAACTAGTTGGACCTTTATATAGTAAAACCACTAAAAATGGGCAAAGGTATTTTAATCAAGAAGACATTAAACTAGTTAAAGAAATCAAAAAAGCAGTCAAAAATATTAAACCATTAGAGTTACCATTAGTTACAGATTATATAATTATTGAAACAGATGGATGCAAAGAAGGATGGGGAGCAGTCCTTCTATGTAAACCAAACAAATACATTCTCAAGGAAGAAGAGAAAATTTGCGCTTATGCAAGTGGTAATTTTCAAAATAAAACAAATTGGACTACAATTGATTTTGAAATGCAGGCACTAATATATGCATTTGAAATTTTTAAAATCTTTCTTAATAAAGAATTTACAGTAAGAACTGATTGTGAAGCAATAGTTAAATTTGTGAAAAATGGCCAAAGTAAAAAAGTAAATAGAACCAGATGGGTTAATTTACAAAACATTATACAAGGAAATGGGTATTTTATAAATTTTGAACACATTAAAGGAAAAAATAATGGGATAGCTGATATGTTATCTCGAAATATAAACAAATGGTTTGTTTCAGATGGACAGGAAACAAGATAAGGAAAAATTAAAGCTTATACATCCAAAGCAGGGAAATTCTTCTTCGGATGAAGAAAAAATTCAACAGTCATATCTACATTCAACAGAAAGAATATACAGTTCTCCTCACACCTCATTACCACAGATAATGATGGGACAGTTTTATAAACAACAGCAACCAAAGGCAGCTGGCAAACGACCTTTGCACACCAATTTTTTACCCAAGCCGGTGATTGAATTTGGAACATATGCCTTACAGATATGCAATGAAATTGATAAAAAGTTTCGTCCTATTATGGGAATGAAACTTACAGATAAACAGCAATGTTTATTAGATAACTTATGGCATATTCAAACCATGCCACAAGCTTCAACATTTAAAGTACAGGTTTTAAATGCTTTAAGCATTTACTTTCAGGAACAAAGTTCAAAAACACCTGAAAAACAGTTTAAAACAAAACCAAACTACACTCATTATGTTATATTTAGAGGTACAAAAATTGGTATTTTTAATAAATGAGAAACAGTGGTAAAACACATAAATTGTCAAGGGGGATCATTTTGGAAAGGTTATACAAGTTTTGCTGAAGCTCTTCAAGTAGCAAGAGATAGTTTTGGTATACAAAATTTTTACATAGAACCTGAAGAGGTTAAAAGTTTTTCTGATATAGCCAAAACAGATCCTGAACAGTATATAAAGGCTCAGCAAGAACTTATTTTAACATTAAAAACACAGCTTGAAGACAAGGCGAAAGATACACAGGGCATACAAATAAAAATTGAGAATAATTTGCTAAAACAAAAGATAGCGATGCTCGAAGCAAAAAATACACAGCTATTACAGAGGCTCGAGAAAAATGAAGACAAAACAGTTATACACAGAACTTTTGAATCCTTTAGAACAAGGATTTTAGACACACCCTGGTGGCAATGTTTAAAACCAGTTACAGAAAGGTTCCCAGAATTTGAGAATCTTGTTTCACAAAAAGTATGTGCAGAATTTCCTCTAATTCTATACAATTTGCAACAACAGTTGGTAGACATGGCATTTAGATTTGACAGTGAACAACAAGGATTCACAGTGGTGGAAAGAACAAATGAAGCAGGAGATGGAACTGGTCTTCTGTTGCTTCAACTACACCATCCTACAAAATTGACAGATGAACAAATAATTCAATTCTATCATCATGGTATGATTGATTATTTGGAAATCAAGTTAAACAGAAGAACAGAAGATCTCCTCAACCAGCTTGGAGAGAAAATTATTCTAGTAGCAGGAAATATTGCAACAAGATCGATAACCTTGATTATTGGTTGCAAAATATTATCCTCGTTTCCTTACACAGATTCATACACATACAGACCAGCTAGAAAGAGAATTTTCATTGAACATAATAAACACAAAAATACAAGCAATTATCTACAAACAGCAATGACAAAAACTGATGTGCAAATTATGGTCTAATAAAAAACTAACCTAATCTAGACACCCTAGTTTTAAATTAATAACTAAGACTCTCTAAATGCTAGACCACTGACAGGCAAGTGTACCTATCGTATGTAGTAAAGCCTAATGAAGTCCGAGTATTGAACCCACGAGACACTAGCGACGCTAAACTAGACTCTGACTCGACTAATACTTAACTGGTTTTAATTGTTTTGGATTTGAGGTTTTTAATTAACTAAACTAAATGACTAAGAAGATGGCAGACACGACAAACAACGTGAAACAAACACGAACACGAGGGCAAAGTTTGATCAAATATATATGAGACAAGGACTACCTAGGTGTCGAATCCGTAGAATCATGCGATGCTACTCTGACAGTGACAATGGTTAAATATCCTAATCCCTCGATTAACCCCCCGCTACAGATGTATCAAACGAAAGATAAAGACGAAATGTGAAGTGCTAGAACAAACCGGCTCAACCTATCGATACCAAATCCTACGAGAATCAAGCAATGAAAGTAACTCTACCCCCAAAACTCTCAAAACGCAAAGCAAACCAAACCTTGAAGATTGAAATCCTAGGAAACCTTAACCACGATGTAATAAACGAGCCCGAGCTATCGGTCACCCAATCTACCCACCAATGATTAGCTAATAACCTAGCTCACCTTAATCATCTTTCGAGTCACAAGATGAGGATGCAAGTTTTAGCATATTGATTTTAATTATTAATCGAATTGGTCAATTTCTCAACTCAATATTCAAACCGAAAACCCTAAGATCAACGATTCAAATTAAACTCTAAGTCTAGGGGATATTTCTATGTGCCTAAACCGCTGATTTCATCAACCAATAATCAATCAAAACACACCAACATGCAATATCAAGATCAATCACAAAGCAAAGTTATGTAAATCACATCAAATAACCATAATCATGTCAAAATCGCATTACAATCATCAAGTTCATCTAAACCCAGGTAGCATAAAAGATATTAGCCAAGAATCATCGTCAAGAAAAATAAACAAGTCTGAACCGAGTAGCAAAACATATTCATAGGTCTAAATAAAACCAAAAATAATAAATTACAAACCCAACTCAAATCTTGAATGATGGCTTTGAAGCTTGAACCAATCCTTTTTTTCCTTCTCTTTATTGATCGACCTCTCCACTTCTCGTCTGATGTTGCTGTCGTATCCCTCTTGTTCGTCTGCTGTTGTATCTCTTCCAATAGGGTTTTTCTTTTTTTGTTTTTGATATATTATTCAAGGCCCACCCCTTGATGTTGTCCAACTTTGCCTAATTGTATTCGTCCCTTAATGGGTCTGCCAAGCCCAAATCAACTTTGTCCAATACTAACCCCCGTAAACTATGGCCTCCTTGATCTGATGTAATGCCGCCTCTAATTAGTTTGCGTCCATCATGGATCCTTCTTGAATAAGGTTTGTATAACAGGCCCAAAATCAATGGTTCACGCTATATCTGCTGGCTATAATGTCTTGTGGTGGGCCTGCCAAGCCCAGTAAATTTCCTCCTGAAGTGCACATGCATCTACTCTGATGTATTTTCAAAGTGAATTACATATGCATATGATCTTTTTGTAGGCTGTTGTTATATGTATATGTAGATTAGGGATAATGTAATGTATCCATTATTGTCCACATGCCCAAAACTCCATCACATTCACGTAAGTGGCTGCACTTTCATGGCCCACAAAATACTCCAATAATAATAATATCAAATGAGAGCAGCTTTTGTGTCTGATGGGTATCTTAGCAGCCCAAACTTTATGCGGCAATTTTACTTCGGTCCCTGACACACCACTCTGCCCAACTGGCTGGTCATTTCCATATTATTCGTTTTTGCTCCATTTGCACCAGGTCCTAGCAAAACACAAAATAATGTAAAATAACACTCAAACTAAATAAAAACAAATAAAAACTATACAAAAATAATACACTTTACACGGGGAAAATATGTATATTTTACCACACATCAAAAACCAACATAGAATTCACAACTTTACCTTGGTTGAGTCATATAGATCACACAACTGAAAAGATCCTAGACAGCTTTACACAGTTTATTAAAAAACATCAGGAAACTCCAGAAATTCCTGACTATTTTCCATGGAGAAACTATCAACTAATAGGCGAAGGACACTACATACAAGTCTATATAAAAACAAATTGGAGAATGTTTCTACCTTTTGCAGGGGAAGGAGATACTCTACAGCTACAACGTATCATAAATCTAGAAGACGAAGATTGTGAACACGAAGACTGTTCAAGTCCACAGTCAATAGACAGCACACACAGGGATTTCTAGAAGATGACGCAAGAAATGACGACAAAAGATAAAAGACGAAAAACATGACGAAAGCAGTGACGTATACTCGGGACCTCTACGGGCATCCCATTTAACCTTCACGATTGGTACATGCTTCTTTCAAAGCTTCTTAATCTGTCGATCTGCGATTGACAAAGGTCTTTCCACAAATTTCAAGCTCGCATCGATGTGCACATTCGTGTGGGGTATGACTAGTGATTCATCAGCTAGACATTTCTTTAGATTGCAGATGTGGAATACATTATGAATACCACTGAGCTCTTCAGGCAGGTTTAATTTATAAGCCACTGTTCCGACACATTCGATGATCTCGAATGGTCCTATGTATCTTGTAGGACCGGTTTTGACTCCGAAACGATTGCTAAACGAACGCCTGACGTGCGGAATCCGTACACGAACGCGACCTAACACACACGATGTAATATAAATGTGATTCTATTAGAAATCTAATAAGAACAAGCACCTTGAATCACTTTCTCTCTCTAGATTCTCTCTCTAGATCTAGAGTTCTCCTAAACACAAATGAGCCAAAAAATCTCTAATCTAAACATAAAGCTCCTATTTATAGTCCAAGGCTTTAATGAAACTTCTCTTTAATTTCAAGATTGCCACCTTTCCTTTTGACTAGATATAACACTATAAAGACTTGTTTTCTTCTGTTTCTCGCTACGGCTCGGATTGACGAAGGCGATAGACATAAATGCACTAACATATCTTGGGCTTAACTTGCCTTTCTTACCAAATCGCATTACCCCTTTCCAGGGTGAGACCTTAAGTAGAACCTTGTCACCTACCTCGAACTTTAGAGGTTTACGCCTTTTATCTGCGTAGTTTTTCTGCCTATCCCCGGCAGCTTTGAGACGATCTCGTATCTGTACAATCTTATCTGTCGTCTCCAGGACTATATCAGGTCCTGTTAGTTGGACATCTCCAACTTCTGCCCAACAAACGGGCGTTCTGCACTTTCTTCCATACAAAGCTTCAAAAGGTGCAGCTTGAATACTGGAATGATAACTATTATTGTATGAAAATTCGATTAATGGAAGATGATCATCCCAGCTTCCTCCCAAGTCAATAACACAAGCTCGAAGCATATCCTCGAGTGTCTGTATAGTACGTTCACTTTGACCATCCGTCTGAGGATGATACGCTGTGTTGAAGTTCAATCGAGTGCCTAAGGATTGCTGAAAACTTTTCCAGAAATGCGATGTATACCTCGTATCCCTATCAGAGATGATAGACACTGGCACTCCGTGGAGAGATACAATCTCGTCCACGTATAGCTGAGCTAACTTATCTGAGCTGTGTGTTTCCTTAATAGGTAAGAAGTGGGCTGACTTAGTCAGTCTATCTACTATGACCCAAATAGTATCATTTCCTCGTTTTGTCTTAGGTAACTTGGCGATAAAATCCATAGTCACCATTTCCCATTTCCAGGTGGGAAGTTCAGGTTGTTGTAACAAACCTGAGGGCTTCTGGTGTTCAGCTTTAACTTGTGCGCACGTCAAACATTTGGCTACATAAGTAGCTATAGACTTCTTTAAGCCTATCCACCAATAATTTTCCTTCAAATCCTGGTACATCTTGTCACTTCCACGATGAACAGAATACTTAGAACTGTGGGCTTCTTGGAGGATAACATCCCGTAATCCTCCATAGATTGGAACCCATATTCGTCCATTTAATCTTAGGATTCCATCCTTGCCATAAGATAACTGCTCAGCAGTTACTCCCAACTTCTCATTTGGATAGTTAGCTTCTAATACGGCTTCCTTCTAAGCGGCTAACAATCTTTCATTTAAACTGTTCTTTAATTCAATGCTCTTGGCATTGATTCTTATGGGCTTAACCCTCACCTTTCTGCTTAAAGCATCGGCGACCACATTCGCCTTACCTGGATGGTATCAGATTTCACAATCATAATCATTCAGTGTCTCCATCCATCATCACTGCCTCATGTTCAGATCCTTCTGGTTAAACAGGTGTTGAAGGCTCTTGTGATCAGAATAGATCACACACTTGGTACCATATAGATAATGCCTCCAAAGTTTCAGTGCAAACACAACGGCACCCAACTCCAAATCGTGGGTGGTGTAATTCTTCTCGTGCACTTTTAATTTTCAGGAAACATATGCAATAACTTTACCCTTCTGCATTAGTACACATCCCATGCCAGTGTGCGATGCGTCGCAGTAGACCACAAATTCTTCAATCCCTTCAGGAAATGTCAACACGGGAGCATTGCTCTACTTCTGTTTAAGAAGATCGAATGATTCTTGTTGCTTAGGACCCCAATTAAACTTAATATTCTTTCTAGTCAACGAAGTTAGGGGTGCTGCAATCCTTGAGAAATTTTCAATAAAACACCTGTAGTATCCTGCCAGACCTAGGAAACTGCGAATCTCTGTTGGCGTCTTCGGCTCTTGCCAATTCATGATAGCTTCAATTTTAGCGGGATCCACCTGGATACCACGCTCACTAACCATATGTCCAAGGAATTGGACTTCACGAAGCCAAAATTCACACTTTGAAAACTTGGCATAGAGCTTCTCTTGCTGAAGAAGTGAAAGAATACAACGAAGATGCTTCTCACGGTCAGCTTGACTCTTTGAGTAAATAAGAATGTCATCAATGAAGACGATGACAAATGTATCCAAGTAGGGCTTGCAGACGCGGTTCATGAGATCCATGAATGCCACTGGTGCATTTGTGAGCCTAAAAGTCATCACTAAGAACTCGTAATGTCCATAACGAGTCCTAAATGCAGTCTTGTGTACATCTTCATCTTTAACCTTCAGTTGATGGTAGCCTGACCTTAAATCAATCTTAGAGAAGTAACTTGCCCCTTGCAATTGATCAAACAGATCGTCGATCCTGGGCAATGGATATCTATTCTTGATAGTGACTCTGTTAAGCTCGCGATAATCGATGCATAGACGCATCGATCCATCCTTCTTCTTTACAAACAAAATTGGTGCTCCCCAAGGAGATGAGCTAGGCCTAATAAATCCTTTTGCCAACAATTCATCTAGTTGAGTCCTCAACTCTTTCATCTCTGTTGGTGCTAACCTGTAAGGTGCCCTTGCAACAGGTGCTGCTCCAGGAATAATATCAATTCTGAATTCTACTTGCTTATCTGGTGGCAAACCAGGTAGTTCTTCCGGAAAAACCTCGGGATATTCAGAAATGACGGGGATGTCTTCAACCTTGGGCTTTGGCTCATCAACAGTCACTTGTACCATATAAATGACACAACCTTTCTTCATACACTTTGATGCCTTAAGCACAGACACTTGCTTAGGCAAACCATACTGAGTATCTCCCTGTATGGTAAGTGGTTCACCATACGGAGTCTTGATCACCACTTGTTTCTTATCACAGACAATCTGGGCTTGGTTATGAGATAACCAATCCATACCTATCACTATGTCGAAACCAGCTAATTTCAAAGAAAGTAAGGATAATGGAAAGGAGTGGTTCCTAATGGATATAAAACATCCATCTAGCACAGTTGAGGCAGTTTCTAAGGTACCATCGGCCAACTCTACTTCATATTTCACGCTTAGGGTTTTAACAGGTAAATTCAACAACTTACAAAACTTATCATCTACAAATGACTTATCCTCACCCGAATCAAATAATACCCTTGCATAAACATCATTGATGAGAAAGGTACCTGTGATCACATTATCATCCTGAACGGTTTCTCGTGCATCCATTCGAAAGACCCTTGCATTAGTCTTTTTGACTTCTTTAGGCTTTTTGGCATATTTAGGGCAGTTGGTTTTGATGTGCCCCTTTTCATTGCAGTTATAGCATGTTGCATCCTTTATCTTCTTACACTCTATCGTCTTATGCTCCTTGGATTTGCATAACCCACATGCAGACGGTTTTGACTGAGACTTGGATTCGAACCTGCATTTTCCAAAGTGGTGTTTCTGGCAGGTTTTGCACTTTGGCTTTTCATCTGCTTGCTGGCTACCTTTGTTGGACCCAGACTTCTTCTTGTGGTCTGGGTTTCCCTTAAACTTCTTCTCAGACCGTCGTGAGTTATCGTCCTCACGTTTTCTCTTACCTTCCTCCGAGTTCTTATGCGATCTTTGCCTGACCGCATCCAATGTAAGGGATAAAGATAGATCAGTTGCTGACCTAAAAGTAGCAGGTCGTGATGCCTTGACACTAGCCTTGATTTCTGGGGCTAAACCCCCAATGAATCGAGCTATTCGCTTGGGTTCCGGTGTTACCAGATACGGAACCAGTCGAGACAGGGTATTGAAACTGGTGAGGTAAGCTTGACAATCTAGATTTTTCATCACCAGGGATAAGAAGTCGGACTCAATCTTTTCAACCTCACGCTGAGGGCAGTAATTCTCTTTGATGAGTGCAACAAATTGATCCCAAGACAATTTGTACAATGGAATCTTCCCAGTAGCCTGGATTAGGGACCTCCACCAGGCTAGTGCTTCTCCTTTAAATGACTGAGATACATACTTCACAACATCCCTATCAGCGCAACCACTGATGTCAACCATGGTATCCATTTCGTCCAACCATGTCATGCAGTCCACAACCCCTTTATCCCCAGTGAAATCCCTGGGCTTGCAGGAGACGAAATATTTGTAGGTACAGGACTTACCACGTGGTTCTCGTTTGAGCAAAATCTTCTTCGACAGAACACTATGCTGATTTGAGGAGTGATGATCGTCATCCCTCCTTGATCCATTATGTTTAGAGGGTGGCTTACTATGAGCCTCAGAGTGAGTCTTAGGTTTAGAATGGGGTACTGATAAGGTCCTGCTTCGAGTACCGCTTGACTCATTAAACTGCCTATCTATGGCCTTGGTAACAGCATTATCAATCAGTGCTTGCAGTTCCGCACCAATTACGTTGATCCTGGTGGTATCATGATTTTCCCGAGGGTGACTGTTTATTTCTTCAGACTCAGCCATGTAGCTTAAATGCTACATAAAAGAAAATAATGACAAGGTTTATTTAGAAGCTTATACAGTACTATCGTTCTTGACGATTTATTAACCATGGTATCAATAACCATTTTGGTTAATTTGTTAAATATTATTTATTCAGGATTTTTATTATAATAATCCCTTGTTTTAAATTAAATTATACTAATAGCACAAAAGGCCAAGTCACAAGGACAATTTAAATTATAAACCATGATTTCAAAGAATCGAGGTATTAAGGTTTGAACGCAGTTCATTACCTTTTATTGACAGGGGGTCATAGACCACCACTATCTTTAGTCTTATATGACAATGATTATGGATCATAGGCCCTACATCACAAATGGATGTTTAAATAATATGGAAGGATTTTGAATAATCCAATGTAAGGATGACACGTGTGATTTTACGAATCACGTTAGCCAGGAATGTTAACATGTTTTCAGATGTTAACAAGGATTTGGATCTCTTTTTAAACAGGTTTTACCATCATGGCCAGGCCTTATAACGACATGCAGGCTAGGTTATACCCTTTAAGATTCTTATTTAATATTCAATGCAGAACAATCCTAAATTGAGATGTTAATAAGGATCTGAATCAAATTTGGGGAGCTACCTTCTTGGCCCTGTCTTAAGATGACACATGGCTAGGTCTTGTCCCTTTTTAGATTTTGTCATTTTATTATAATGATAGATCTTATAAAAGGAATGTTATTTTTTCATTTATTTCATATTTTATGTTTATGCATATAATTAAAAATGAAAATGAAAATTTAAATTTAATCATTCCACTACAAAAATTAAAAAGTACAGGTTTGCCCTAAACGGGACTTAAAGAGACCTAACCTGGCCGCGCAGGGGCTAAACAAACATAACATACCCACGCAGGGGTTAAACAGAAAGACATGCCCACGCAGGGGCTGAACAGAAACTACAAGTCCTCGCAGGGACTGAATACAGAAACAGATGTCCACACAGAGACTGATTAAACATTAAAGAAATACAAATAAACAAATAAAGGATTTAATGACCCTTTTTGGTCTTCCCCTTGATTAAGCTCGCCAGACCCTTGAAAATTCCTCGGTTTTGCCTACGCTCTTCCCCGGACCTCCTCCTCCACCTGACTCAACCTTTGAAGAATCTCCTGATGCTGCGGTGGCGATATCACTGGTGGCTGCGGGGGCTGCTGAAACAGCGGAGGTTGAGGAGGTGGCGGTTGTTAATACCCATAGGGTGGGTACCCATAGTGTGGATATCCAGCTTGATATGGGACTCCGAAGGGTCCTTCCGGATGAAGGGCATTGTAGTTTGCCGCTACCAGATATGGGTCAGCCTCAGCGTAGTTGTAGTCGGTGTGGGCCGGCTGCTCAAATGGGTTGTACGCCGCTGAACCGGCGTATGTAGAAATTGGGTTGTTAAAACCCACTGGTGGCGGTGCGACCGGCGCAGACTGCACTTCAGAAACAGGGTTCTAAGGCCTACCCATCTGTGGGTCTTCGTATAATGGCGGATAATGACTGCCACTAGAGGGTTGAGGGGTGCTGATGCGGACTCCCCCTTGCACGGACATCCGTGCGGTTGATCTTCTACGCCTCGGTGGCTCCGGAGGCTGTTGCTGCACTGGTGGTGGTGGCAGAGTAACCGCTACAAAACGGGAATCCTCGAAGGGATCCTGCTGTGGCTGCTGCTGTTGCGGTGAGTTGTGGTAACTGGGAGTAAACACCCAGTCGATCTGGTTAAACCTCACCTCGTAGCTGTCGGGACCATTATAAGGCGATCCAAGAAAGGGTGACCCATCCGAAATTTCGATGGGGTGAGTAGGCGTTCCCGACGGCGGTTGGGCAGGTTCCGGATCTTCGTCCATATCCATGGAGAAATGATCCTCCGGTCCCAACGGGTTATAACCCATTGGTTCATTAATTAGGTTTGCCGGGTTGAACCGGCTTTGGAAGTACGGTGTCGGGTCATTGAAGGGTGAGTTGTGGCCTTAGAGGGGTGTATAAGAATGGTGGGAGTTGTGGGGCTCATTTTCCGATTGAGGCCCGTATGAGTTTAGGTAAGATGGTGAGGAGCTCAGCGAGACTGAACGCCTCGCAGGTTCTAATGAGGTCCTCCAGTTTTCCTGAGGACTTTTGCTTAAGGAATCGGATGGTGTTCGCCGGTGTGATGGCCCGACCTCATGATCATTGGGGGCGACGAGTGGCCCCTTGCCTCTACCCCCTCCTCGTATTCTTGGTGGTATCTTTTTGTACCTGCCAAAACAACAGAGGATACAACAAAGAAATAAAGGACAAAATTAAAATAAAACAAATTCGGATTTGTCCTAAGTTCTTTGTCTAGACTCGAAAGTCGAGGAATGTGTAAACTGTGTCATTGAGATTAAACACAAAAGGCTAGTGTTTAATTCACTCAACGTTGGCTCTGATACCAACCTGTCACACCCTGATATTTCCACGTATTACCGGTGGGCCCGGTGGGGAGTATCATGACGTAGTTGATATCATCATAGTCAAACAACACAATTTAATACACAGCGGAAGTCGAAAGATGAATCACATTACAAACCGAATAAAATAGTAATATCAAAGTATCACAAACGGACTGTAATGGATCCACAGGTGGATCAAAAGATAAAAAGATTATTGTTCAACAGACTTTAACATCTAGAGCTTGCAAGACTTGATTAATGATGCCAGGAGTAGCCAGCCTATTTCGTCTAGTACCTGCACTTAGCCTTTTTGGAAAATACGTCAGTTTACACTGGTAAATACAATTAACTGACTCATTTTGAAAATATTTAAGAAAATTGATTTGAATGCACCAGGCACAAAATATCTTTTATAACTTGGGATAATTATTTAAATATAATCTTGTATACAGTTTTACTTATTTGTCGTCCGTCAGGGCCGGTTAGAAGAGCCGGACAAGATTAACTGACACGCCACAGGTATAATGCCCACAAGGTTGATTCCTTAAAGTGGGTTACCATTTTTTACATATGCAACTGTCAGGTGTATGCCTACACCCCGTGCTTAGGTCATGGCCATTTCAATGAATGATGCCAAGGATATCCGGGACATGGTCATTAACCCCCCAAGGGCCATATACCAAATAAAAAAGATTAAAACGGGTTATGTAAATATATTAATCATAATCCGATTTAAACAACTACATACCCGACCAAGCGGTATTATGATAATACCGCATCCCAAGCCCGTATAGGGAAAATAAGTTAAAAGTATTTACCTGAGCAAGTATAATTCACAAACAGCAAGTGCACGTAGCTTTTATCGGGCTCCTAATCTGGAACGAAGGTTTTTAATAACCTATTAGATTCCTAACGGGTCTTAATTAAGCCTAAACTTAGACCGGTTAGTTTTAAAGGAAGATATACGGTTCAAAACGCACGATTAAGCGATGACCGGATTAGAGTGTGGTTTAGACCCGACAAGTTTGTATACTTGTATAATATGGGTAAACTAACCACATTCTGGATTTTGAGATAAAAACGATAAGGTTTGACCCGTTTCGGCTAATTTATGCAAACTAGTTACATAAACCGCACCGAACGCGAATAATGCGTAACGGGTAACCAAATGATTCATGAACAGGTTTCCTAAGTTAATATGCCTTAAATATGTTGTGATATCAGTAGGATACCTTCCATTATGCCCAAAATGGATTTAAACTCAAATTATGCCACGTAGGGGTATTTTGGTCAATTTAAAGCTTTAAAGAGTTTTAAATATAAATCTGAGTTTTAGGTCTGATATAATCAGTAAAAATACATATTTTTATAAGTCATAACAGTAGGGTATGGCATATATGTGAAATTTACCTTTTATAAACGAACTATGCACCGTGGGGGCATTTTGGTAATTTCACATAGGCTTTAAAGGTCAAAATAGGGAATCTGAGTTTAAAAACTTTTCTTTACTGTTAAAATATATAAATTTACTTTAAACATCAGTAGGTATCAAACCTTATATGTTAAAAATAGTTTTAACTTATACTATGCGTTAAAAACGAGTAAAAAGGCGATTTTAAGCGATTTCCGGATTTTATATGAAAAGCTGATATTTTTATAATTCCAGAAAGCTTAAAATGTTTTATTTATCATATCACATCAGTAGCAAAAGGTTGGGTGTCAAAATGTTTTGTAAAACTCATTTTATATGCTCAGCCTAAAAATAAATAAAAATCTTCAAAATCCCAAAATATTATTTTACATCAGTAGGTAAAAATTTTGGTATCAAAAATTTGGTTTAGATAGGCTCTATGCTAATTACGCCGTTTAATTAGTAAAAAGCCTTCTAATTACGCTATTGAGCATAACTCTTAATCTAGACCTCCAACTGATGTGAAAATTTAGGGACACGTTTATATATCACTAATAAAGATTATTGTCCTCTCACATTGTCAAAATTCTTGTTTTAAGGTCAAAAGGGCATAACGGTCAACATTTAGGCATATAACGGAAACATGCATATGAATCGGATAACTAATGAACCAAGTTGTATAATCACAGTGGATCATACTAACATGTAACCTGGTCCTAATAAAGCTCTAAGACATTTCTAAATCATGCTACATTGGGTCAGAACTGAAAGTCAAAGCAAAAGTCCACTTTCGCGACTTTCGGTTTCGAACCGAGCTTAAACTGAAAATTGTCGGGTTGAACATGCTTAGACATGTTCTTACATTAATTACCAAGTTATATGAGTGATAAAACAGGTTGCATGGCTTCTACATTGTTAATTATGCGTTTATTTGAAAATAAGCTTTCTGTTGACTTTTTATAATTAACTTTGACCCGACAATTGACCTAGTTAGAGTAGGAATCAGAGGGTGCCCTTTTAAGGGTTTATTACCCACATAATTACCAACTCAAAGCTACTTTTAATTCGAGAATTGACTGGACAAATTGTGATTAATTACTAAGTCAAACTTTAATTACGATAAGTTTGACTTATGGTCATTAAGCTAATTAGAACTGAAATTAGGAAGTTAAGGACACTTACAAAGGTCCTAAGCACAAATATGGATCCTAGAGAGACTTGTTGAAGACCAGAGAAGCTCCAGAGATCAGCTTTGAAGTGAATTTAAGTGAGCAACAAAATGGTTGCAACTTCAAGTTCTTATATAGGACCCCAAATTACACAAGATCATCACACACAAGTCTACAAAAGTTCCCTGATCATCCCATGTGTCCCTATGCATGTAAAACCACTGGCCCAACTCCTGTATTTCGAAAACCATGCAACTAAGGCGGTGTAACCGGTTATAACAGGCAACTGCCAATTTTTAACTGCCAGCGACGGTCGTACGGACCGTAAGTATAAACCCTTGCGGTCCGTATCCATCTCTTACGCACCGTAAACACAAGCTGATACGGTCCGTAACCGTCCTTGATTTTCATTGCCCAGCTACAAACCTTGCGGACCGTAAGCCCTTGGCTTTGCGGTCCGTATCCGCTTTTTAAATTCTATTTGCTCAGTTCCGCCACCTTACGGACCGTAAGGTGGTTACTTTGCGGTCCGTAAGCTTTCATCAGAGGACAAAATTTTGTAAACTCTTAGGCTTTGACCATGCAACCTTTAGCATTCGAATCTTATGTCCTTTTTCCAGTAATGGGACCATCTAATCTGGCTTTGCATGCCTTGCATGTGTTGCCATGCACTTATGTTGCCTTGGATTCTCTTGAAAAGGTCTTGAATGTAAAATTGGTCGTAAACACTCATAGAATCTATTTCTTTGAGATTTAAATTAATTATCACTAAGGGTAACCAGATTTGAATATACATATCAGATGTTTATAAAATACATTAAGGTTTGGGGTTTATAAATAGGTCGCTCAGAGGTATTAATTAACATGTCGACACTTTTAATTTCCGCCATACATCTTTTAACTTGATCCGGGTTTATAACACGTTTGTCTTACATGACACGTGTCTTTATTTTATTGTGTATGATTTTACGAGGTGTTACAATTTAGATTTGACAGTGAACAACAAGGATTCACAGTGGTGGAAAGAACAAATGAAGCAGGAGATGGAACTGGTCTTCTGTTGCTTCAAGTACACCATCCTACAAAATTGACAGATGAACAAATAATTCAATTCTATAATCATGGTATGATTGATTATTTGGAAATCAAGTTAAACAGAAGAACAGAAGATCTCCTCAACCAGCTTGGAGAGAAAATTATTCTAGTAGCAGGAAATATTGCAACAAGATCGATAACCTCGATTATTGGTTGCAAAATATTCTCCTCATTTCCTTACACAGATTCATACACATACAGACCAGCTAGAAAGAGAATTTTCATTGAACATAATAAACACAAAAATACAAGCAATTATCTACAAACAGCAATGACAAAAACCAACATAGAATTCACAACTTTACCTTGGTTGAGTCATATAGATCACACAACTGAAAATATCCCAGACAACTTTACACAGTTTATCAAAAAACATCAGGAAACTCCAGAAATTCCTGGCTATTTTCCATGGAGAAACTATCAACTAATAGGCGAAGGACACTACATACAAGTCTATACAAAAACAAATTGGAGAATGCTTCTACCTTTTGCAGGGGAAGAAGATACTCTACAGCTACTACATATCATAAATCTAGAAGACGAAGATTGTGAACATGAAGACTGTTCAAGTCCACAGTCAATAGAGCACACACAGGGATTTCTAGAAGATGACGCAAGAAATGACGACAGAAGATAAAAGACAAAAAACATGACGAAAGCAGTGACGTTCTACAGCTCGATTATTGAGCCACTAAAGTCTTTGAAAAATGACAGTGTAACTTTTGATTTTTATCGTTCATTTTCTTCTAGGCTAGAGTAGGCTTTTGAATTTTGTAATTCGTTTATTTTCTTTGATTAGACTAGGAATATGACTTTGTTGCTTTATTTTTTCCTATATATAGAGGCATTGTAAATCGTTGTAAAATACGAAGAACCATTACCAGCAATAAGATTACTACTTCAATGGCACACTAAAACTCTCTCCATATCTCTTTAGCTCCATTCCCTTACCATCCCAAATTTTCTCCAGTTCTTCATATTAAATTCCAACACACATATAAAAAAAACAAAAAAAAAACCTTCTTCTGCAACCTTCTACTCCGCTGTGCATATCTCCATCAAAGTAAGTTTTAATTTTCCTTTTATTTTCAGTATCATCATCTCCCTCTCTGATATTATATATATATATATATATATATATATATATATATATATATATATATATCGGGTAAAGTTCATTTGAGAACCACCTTTATTGTGAGAACCGCGAGAACCAATGTGAACACAACAAAATAACCTAAAAAACCTAACCCCCACCCCCAAAAACCTAAACCCCCCCCACCCAAAAAAAAAAAACCTAAACCCCACCCCCCAAAAACCTAAACCGCCCCTATATATATATATATATATATATTTAACACACATATGTATAATTTAGTTTTTTTATACAAACAATTAAGTAAATAAACCAATTTTCTGTTTATGCTTAATTAAATAACTAATTAAACCATTATTGATTAATTAATAATTAATTAAAGAGTAAATTGTCAAAATCGTCCCTAAGGTTTGGGCCTGTTTGCCAGTTTCATCCAAAACAAGTTTTTTGTGCCATATTGCCCTTACATTTGGCATTTTCTCCCATTTTCATCCAAATCTCTAATTGGGTTTGTTTTTCTATTAAAATGAGAAGCACTTTTGTCTTTTAGCTAACATACAACACATTAAAGCTTCGTACATGTTGTTAATTGCACACACATAATCATCACACCACCACCACCCCATCACCGCCACACCACCACTCAGTCACCATCATCACCAGACCACCACAACACCATCACCAAACCACCACTCAGTCACAAACACCGTCACCACCACAACCCCTCACCACCATACCACCACTCAGTCACCCCCCATCACCACCCCACCAACACCACATCTTCACCACCGATCGAAGCCCAAATCCAACGCCACCACCGTACTCCCATTTTCACCACCACCTCTGCTTCCGTCCACCAGACGCCATCATCAACCACCGTTATCGGACTTCACCACCACCTCTTCTTCTGGTCACCACCAGCCTATCACCGTCATGACACCCTCACCCAAATTCCAACCATCACATGCCAAAATCAATATCATAATTCACAAAATATCTAAGTTATATCTTACATACCAATAGCTGAATTAAACTCAAACAACACCAAAACAAAAACATATAACCAAAATTCAACAGTCACCTACCAAAATCCATAAAAAAAACATCACTAAAATACACACACCGGAGCACGTCCACTTCATAGTCAACATATATTCACTGGAAACAGAATTTCCTTTTCTATGACGGTGACGGATGGTGTTGAGGGTGTTGGCAACAATGGTCAAGGCTGCGGCGACTGGATTTACATCGGAATGATGAGGTGCGATGGTGGTAAAGGGTCAACAAAGATCTCCGGCTGCGGCAATACACCATGGTTTTGTGGTGATGTCGTGAGGATATGATCAGATTAAGAGAGAGAGAGAGAGAGAAGAGGTTTGGAGAGAGAAAGATAGTGAAGAGGTTTAGGTTTAGAGAGAGAATGGGGTGGGGGTGGGTGGGCTAGGCTTTATAAATTTTTTTTTTTATTTTTATATTTAAAAGTTAAGAAAAAAAACAAACCCAGTTAGAGTTTTGGATGCAAATGGAAAAAAATGCCAAACGTGAAGGGCAATATGGCACAAAAAACTTGCTTTGGATGAAACTGACAAATAGGCCCAAACCTTAGGGACGATTTTGACAATTTAATCTTATTATAAGAGATTATGTAGGATCGTTTGCACGACCAAACGAGTCGTTCAGAAGAGATCTCGTCCAATACGAGAGGCGGAAACAAACGTATCGGAGTTATTTCAGCTACAAACACACGAGAATCACTTTAACTATCTCTTGTATTGATTTGATGACGATTACAGACCTGGATATACTTCGGCAGAGCTTCGCTACCGGAATGACCAAGTTACAAATGAAAATCACAAGTCACCTATTTATACTATTTCCAGTTCGTTTGAACTGTCCACTTCGTTTGAACTGGCCACTTCCTTTGAACTGGCCACTTCGTTTGAACTGGCTTGTTCACCTCTGTATCCTGTTAAACTCGAACTGTGTGACTTGTTTCATCTATTCTATTACACGACTCAATACAAGACGAAGTTGACAGACGTATGCATCAACAGACTCCCCCTCGGATGTTGACGAGTCTTCGGTATGCCTTCAGAACATCTTCAGTCTTGATCAGTCTACAAGCTCTCTTCAAAATATCTGACAATGTAAGCATCCAAAATCTCTATCTTCTTTTCTTCTCTTTCTTATCAGCAATAACAACATCTGGCTTTAACCAATCAAAAACCTTGCTTTTCCATCTTCAGACTCCCCCTTTCAATCAACTAGGGATCATAGTCTGGCTAACCTGCACATTCTCTACCTCAAAGTAAATTTCACAAATTTAAAATTTAACAAATTTAATCTCACTTGCAGGTTTTAAACAATCAATAAATGATTTTTACAATGTTACTCTTTGATAAACCACTTGAAGAAATATTATTTTTCTTTTCAAACAAACTTTCCCAAACCTGTTCGTCATGTTTAGCATTCGGAATTTTGAAAAACAGCTTTTCAACATCAGTTTGTCGAAAATCTTTTTGGATTTTTCAAAATTTATGCTAAAACACACCAAAAATCTTTTTGAATTTTGTTGAAACAGAAATGCAGAAAAGAAATATTTACATACAATATTTTTGTGAGTTTGTGTAAGAGGATCATATCAGTTTTTGAGACAAATCACCAACACCGTTAAGCTTTAATCATTTTAAGTTCTAAACGATTCACTTAGATTGTCAGTATACTGATTCACTTAAATTTTCACACAAAGTTCAACTGTTTCGAGATACGATATTAATGTTTTAAGCACTTAAACTTATTCGCGTGTCCCACCTCAGAATATACTCCAGTATCCAGATCCCAATATTCAGTCTTACAGGTGAGTATACCTAGATGATATCTGTAAGGGGTTAATTGCGAAACCGTGAGAGCTCAGGTCAGAACTTCCGTTCAGCAGAGAGATGACGGCTCGACTTTTGGTGGGTCCCCTTTAGAGGATCTTTTTTACAATAGCAATGATTATCAATTTTATTGTCTCATCATTTTATGCTGAGGGCGGTGCTATATTTCAAGCAAGCAGTAAAGTATTCTCTGGGGACTAGGCCATGGCTTCCGCATTATCAGAAGTCCCGGGATAATACCCCAGATATCACTAAGCATAAAGACCTAGTATCTCAGAAAGAGGGGTACTTCAAACAAGATTTCGGGGGTTACCCATATATCCGAGAGATGTTACCCACGATATAAGCAAGTTTGAATTTAGGTTTATATCTCGTCACAATCTACTAAATGTGCAAAAACCTATTGGCACATCATCAATGAGACCGTTTATCACTATTTAACTTTCCAATTCTTTAGCATGCCGTGATCGTCCACTGATGTACTATCATTTCCTCTTTTATACAACAAAACTCATTTTTTGAATTTATCATGTTTTTGGCTTTTTCAAATTTTCTAATGTTTTTGGATTTTCTGAAAATTTTTGTTACTCCCCCTAAAATGCAAACACATTTTAGGAAATTTGAAAACAAACTGTACAAGGTAAAGTGACAACCGATATCAAATCGCTTCAATTCGCCATCCACTTGGCATAAACAATCAGAACTCCCTCTCACAACAAACTATTTTCCCATTGTGATTTCAAAACACTTAAGTTTGTTTTAATCAAATGGTTTTTCCGGAAAATAAGTTTTGTTGATTTTAATAAACCATTTGTAGGTTAGGGGATAAACTCATCATTTTGTTCTCCAAAATACCACTTGTAAGTATGGTCCAATCAAGTTCAACTTAATGACCTTGATTAACCATTTGAAGATGAAAACCTTCTTCAACCTCTTGTAGGTTCACTCACCAACCATCCCATTTGTAAATCCAAATATAACAATATAAAGATATCACATGTAGATTTACCAAACAAACATTTCAAGAATGATGCCGATTCCTGCTCCACTCTTACCAACCTGGGAGCTCCAGCAAGTCAGGATTTTTATTTCGAAAATGGTGTCACCCAAGCCTGACCGGCCTTGGGTGATTTTGATGGCAAACATCTGTCCCACCAACATTTTGATTTGTAAAATTCTTGAGCATCCTTCACTTTCCTGTCAACCATCTTTCCAAAAATATGTTTAACATTTCCATTAAACACCTTTTCAGCATCAAATTCTTTATTATCAGCAAAGAATTGACCTGATATCTCAAATCTACCTTTTGATTTTAGATTATCTTTCGACAATGGCGGAAAGTTTTCCTCGTTCAACTCAGGAACGGAATTAACAACCTTTTTCTCAACAAATGACTCCTCTGATTTTATGGAATCAGATTCATTGTCAGAACTACTTTCAGAACTTTTAACAACCAATTTTTGTTTATTCAAATCAACTTGTCTTTTATAAAATCGTTTTGAACTTTCACCTTCTTCAGAAGTTGAATTTTCAAACACTTTCGATTTCTCAGTTGATTGTTTCTTCTCTCTCAAAGACAAGTTTTTCTTTCAGTTTTGAGTTTGAAGTAACTTCCTGTTTTGTGTTGTTGGACTGTTGGCAATTCCAAGCAATATGTCCAAATTTTTGGCACTTAAAGCAAGTTCTTCTGTCAACTCTTTGAGCAAACTTCTTCACATTCCTCTTTACTTCAGCAAGAAACTCTTGATTTGATTGTTTCCAGAATGGTTTCTTCTGCTCATCTTCAGCACTTCCTCCTGCAACAAATGTTGTTTTTGGTTTATAATTTTTCTCATTTTTATAATTTTCTGAAGAATTAAAACCAAGACCTTGCTTTTTGAAATTATCGTTGTGGTTTGGTTTCTTTCGATAACCTGAACCATAACCGTAACCCTTTTTCTTGTTCAATCTCTGTTGAATTCTTGAAGTGTACTTTTTAGGTTTTTCAGCAAGATTTAAATCTTTTATTTCAGAAATATTAATTTCTATCAATTTGAAAACCTGTTTGATCATTTCAGTTTTGACACTTCTTATTGGAAATTCCTCATCAGAATATAATTTGTCTGAATCATTCAAAGTATAAGCCACTTTGATTGGTTCGTCACTCAAATTAGATTTTGATAACAGGAATTCTTTATTGTAAACCCTTTTAACCGGTGAACTCGGACTCTTCTCAGACGAACTCGAACTATCTGACTTAGACTCCGACTTTGACTCTTCATCCGTATCTAACACCTGATCGACAACTTTCTTTACTAACTCAGACTCATGATCAGTGTCAGACGCTGTGAATGTAACATCAATATTATCTGGTAATTCATCAATGATTTCAGACTTTAACTTGATGTTGACTGCCTTTTTTAGACGCTCCTCATTAGGATTCCTGGGAGAATAACTTTCATGGATTGGGGGCGGACATCTGTTATACTTGACACTTGGTTTCTTACCAGTATCAGTATCTTCAGTCTTTTTCTCCATGAATGCCTCAAGACCTGCAACAGTAGGATAAACACGATCAAACAAATAATCACAAGTAGTGTAACTCAACAGTAATCGTTTAATCCTTTCACTCTCAATCTTCTCAAATTCCACTTCTTTCTTCAACTTAGCACAATCTTCGATGTACTCATTGATGACGCTCTGCTTTGTCATTAATGTTGCACTCATTTTTTCCATTGCATTTTCGATTTCTGAATTTGTCTTTTTCAGACTATCAACCGTTCTGTTCAGAACATCATACGACTCCTTCACATACTTTACATCGGACAGCAAATCTTCTTTAATCTTCTCCAAATCAGCAATCTTCTTATCTTTCACTTCACACTGTTTGCAAGATTCCTCACATTTCAAACACGGTTTAACGATCTCAACTATCTTTTCTATTTCAACAACTTTCTCAACTTCTACCAATTTTTCAACTTCAACTACTTTTTCAACCTCAACAATCTTCTCCACCACTTTCTCCACTTCAACGATTTTCTCTATTACTTTCTCAGTTGCTGTTTCATCATTAGCTTCTCCAGCTTCTGTCTTTACCTTTTCATCAGCTAGCCTTCTTGCTGCTTCTAACTCTTTCTTCAATCTGGCAATCTTCTTCTGATTCAACATCTCCATTTTATCTACAAAAAAGAAATTAAAGCTGTCAGGATCTATGCCTTTTCTAGCTTTGTTGAGATGTTCTTCCTCATCATCGGTATCCACATCACTTCCAAGATCTGGAAAAATTGGAATTCTTTTCTCACTAGTCTCATCTTCACCAAGAACTCTGGCAACAAGAGCTGAACCAGGTATATACTTGTCCCAACTAAATCCCTCTGCAACAAACTCATCATCTTGATCAATTATCCCATAATAAGCTTTCTTATTTGCATCTTCGGTCATTTTCCTTTTGTCATCCACAATTGGTCGAGCATGTGCAGTTTGTGGTTCCTTTTGTTGAGTAATCTGATGAAAGACTGATTTTTGATAATAATTGTTCTTTTCTTGATTCCCGTTACTTCTTGGTTTTTGCATTCTCTTTTAAAATGACCTTTTCCTTTGCACCGAAAACAAGTAACTTTTGATTTGTCAAAACCTAAAGGAGAAGTAGACATTCCTCGAAACTCATCTCTACCAGTAATTTGTTGAAACTTTTCTGCTCTCCTACAAGCACTAGCCAAACACCACTTCACATCCATCAACTCAAGTTCCTCTGCATCAATTTGATCATAATCTTCTTTTGTAAGCATCGGATTTCCAATCTTGCCAGCAATCAAACTCTCATAAGATTCCAACATAGCAACGAGTGATGCCATGTGTTGCTTGGTTATTTCTGGAGACAAATTCTGACCATTTTGAATATTCAAAGTGACGTTGCATTGAAGATTTGTTGAATTCTGTTGTTGAGGACTTGATGTTGTATGATTCGGATCAAAGCTTGAAAATGAAGACGAAGATCCACCACTTTGTGTCACATTACTACCTTTTGTTCCTGATGAACTATCAGCACTAAAACCAGTTTGGATCTTTGGACTAGAAATGGGGGTAGCCTTAAACTGGTTCCCTCGATAATATAAACTAACATCTTGTTTGGCATTTGGATTCGTCATTATAGCAGTTTTCTCAATATCCAGCTCCTGCTCTTCAATCTTTTGAATAAACTGTGCCAGATTCATACTCTCAGACTTTCTTGTGTGTTTTAAAATCATCAAATAAGTTCCCCACTTATGTTGTGGTAATGCTTCAGCTAGTTTATCGACCCACTCATCATCCTCTTTCTCAATGTTAAATCTTTTCATTTCCAAAACCAGATGACAATATCTATCAATGGTCTGCTTTGTTGTTTCATGGTCGAAAGCTGAAAACATATCAAACGATTTCTTCAATAATGCCTTTTTGTTTTTAATCATATATGCGCTTCCTTTGAATTTCTGAATCAATGCTTCCCAAATAGATTTAGCCGTACCATTATGCTGAAGCAAAACAAAGATATCTTCTTTTATCGCTTGTTGAAGAATACTAATCATCATTTTCTCACTTGTAAACTTCAGCTTGTCACCCTCTGAATAGTCAACAATAGCTTTTTCAATCCCACGTTCATTCTTAGGTTTCTCATAATCTTTCAACAACGAACACCATGCATCAAATTTTTAAGCTAGCACCCAGTTCTCAAAACGACTTTTCCATCCTTGAAAATCCTCAATGTACATCAGTTTTGGCGGTTTCTGATGAGTTCCGGTTTCATTCTCACTGTACAATGTTTCGGCAGCTGTAACTGGTGCAATCGGTGTAGCAAATGCATTGTAGAAATCCTCGTCCATGTTTCCGAATAATTTTTCACAAAAACTGATTTTTCAAGCTAGCTGAGTTTGAAATGAACTGATTTGATGCGAATTGGTTCACCTCGTGAAATATCTGTAATCACCTGGAATCACCTGGAGATAAACAAAACGATCAGTTTAAACGGACTGAAAACGTAACAGTGTGTGTTGATGTAATCAATCTAAGACTCGTGTCGAAGATTTGCGAACTTGTTCCAATGTTGTTCGAGTGAAAACAATGAATGAATGGGCTGGTTATATTTTTCACAAGCAATCTGATATTGATGAACTGTTGACAAACAATCGGACTAAAAAATGGACTTTGATATCAATTCAAACAAATTGGGCTGACAAAATTGATAATACTGGGCCGATAACCTTTTTACTTTATCACACAAATTATATCACCAATCCATTCTTTATATTGGGTCAATAAACCAATCAATCAATCGTGACAATCAGATTTAGTGGCAGAAAACATCATCATCAATCAATTTTCATTGGACCAAAATTCCACTTGAGTCGACAACAAACAATGGATTGCACTGACTTGTTTTTGTTAACCAAATGCACATGGGCCGTTCAGTTTGTATTCAATCGAAGACACATGGTTCGATGATATGGAAAAAAAATCACATGTGCAGATCACTTTATCTTGGGCCAAACAATCCTTAGATTTATGTGATGAGCCGACAACTTCTCTTATCACTTCACATGCAATGCTTTTAATGTGCCAACAACATATCACATGCAATTTTTATAACAACACCTCTTTTGCAGACAACTTTTAAGACCTTTAGATACTCAATTGATGATTGGACCTTTCAATTGTATTGGACTTCAAACCCCACATGCGAACTGATATCAATTACTTTTATAGACAATTAACGTCTTGGACAAAACAAATCCCGATTACCAATATTGATTAATTGGACCGACTGACTTTGTAGACAACTGAAATTCACATGATGTCAGTACTTTCGATCTGAAATCAAAATTCAAATGGACTTAACAACTTTCAGACGACCTAAGGTTCACACGAGGTAAGTTCAGACGGACTGGTATGCTGGTCACTTCGTATGATCTTTCAGACGATCTGACCTCTTCAAACGAACTGAACTAGCACTTCAGACGAACTGCACTCAAACGAACTGAGATTCAAACGAAACAAACCTTTATACGAACCAAATCTTTTTCAAACAAAGTAAAACATTTTCAAACGAACTGTGAGGCTTTCAAACGGACTGAGTTCAAATCAAACGAACTTGGAACTGAATTTCACACGACCTAGTCACTTTGATACGAACTGGAGTTTCATTTCAAACGAACTGTCGAACAAAATTCATACGAACCGGGATTCTGATGCGTTTAAACACCGATTTTTTAAGAAATTGAAACCGTAGGATTGTTCTTCAACCAATTCCGATTGCAATGGAGTGTATATTGTTCAAAATCGTCCACTAAATCGTCGTAGATCTGAGTTTGAAGATTCAGTTCAAACGAGATGTATAAACTTTCAAACGAACTGGCCGAATTATCGAAAAATTGATCAAGATTTACTTTGTTTTAAGATCTGAAACTTTCACAGATTGATTAAACCACTGTTTCGCACAATATACTTGAAAATCAATTCAGTTTATCCAGAAAATCTAGGTTAATTTTGAAAATACGTGACAGAAAGGTGTAGAAGCAGAAATTTTATGAAATCAAAGCTGAAAATCCAAGAGCTCCTCCTTCTGAGCTCTGATACCACTTGTAGGATCGTTTGCACGACCAAACGAGTCGTTCAGAAGAGATCTCGTCCAATACGAGAGGCGGAAACAAACGTATCGGAGTTATTTCAGCTACAAACACACGAGAATCACTTTAACTATCTCTTGTATTGATTTGATGACGATTACAGACCTGGATATACTTCGGCAGAGCTTCGCTACCGGAATGACCAAGTTACAAATGAAAATCACAAGTCACCTATTTATACTATTTCCAGTTCGTTTGAATTGTCCACTTCGTTTGAACTGACCACTTCCTTTGAACTGGCCACTTCGTTTGAACTGGCTTGTTCACCTCTGTATCCTGTTAAACTCGAACTGTGTGACTTGTTTCATCTATTCTATTACACGACTCAATACAAGACGAAGTTGACAGACGTATGCATCAACAGACTCCCCCTCGGATGTTGACGAGTCTTCGGTATGCCTTCAGAACATCTTCAGTCTTGATCAGTCTACAAGCTCTCTTCAAAATATCTGACAATGTAAGCATCCAAAATCTCTATCTTCTTTTCTTCTCTTTCTTATCAGCAATAACAACATCTGGCTTTAACCAATCAAAAACCTTGCTTTTCCATCTTCAGACTCCCCCTTTCAATCAACTAGGGATCATAGTCTGGCTAACCTGCACATTCTCTACCTCAAAGTAAATTTCACAAATTTAAAATTTAACAAATTTAATCTCACTTGCAGGTTTTAAACAATCAATAAATGATTTTTACAATGTTACTCTTTGATAAACCACTTGAAGAAATATTATTTTTCTTTTCAAACAAACTTTCCCAAACCTGTTCGTCATGTTTAGCATTCGGAATTTTGAAAAACAGCTTTTCAACATCAGTTTGTCGAAAATCTTTTTGGATTTTTCAAAATTTATGCTAAAACACACCAAAAATCTTTTTGAATTTTGTTGAAACAGAAATGCAGAAAAGAAATATTTACATACAATATTTTTGTGAGTTTGTGTAAGAGGATCATATCAGTTTTTGAGACAAATCACCAACACCGTTAAGCTTTAATCATTTTAAGTTCTAAACGATTCACTTAGATTGTCAGTATACTGATTCACTTAAATTTTCACACAAAGTTCAACTGTTTCGAGATACGATATTAATGTTTTAAGCACTTAAACTTATTCGCGTGTCCCACCTCAGAATATACTCCAGTATCCAGATCCCAATATTCAGCCTTACAGGTGAGTATACCTAGATGATATCTGTAAGGGGTTAATTGCGAAACCGTGAGAGCTCAGGTCAGAACTTCCGTTCAGCAGAGAGATGACGGCTCGACTTTTGGTGGGTCCCCTTTAGAGGATCTTTTTTACAATAGCAATGATTATCAATTTTATTGTCTCATCATTTTATGCTGAGGGCGGTGCTATATTTCAAGCAAGCAATAAAGTATTCTCTGGGGACTAGGCCATGGCTTCCGCATTATCAGAAGTCCCGGGATAATACCCCAGATATCACTAAGCATAAAGACCTAGTATCTCAGAAAGAGGGGTACTTCAAACAAGATTTCGGGGCTTACCCATATATCCGAGAGATGTTACCCACGATATAAGCAAGTTTAAATTTAGGTTTATATCTCGTCACAATCTACTAAATGTGCAAAAACCTACTGGCACATCATCAATGAGACCGTTTATCACTATTTAACTTTCCAATTCTTTAGCATGCCGTGATCGTCCACTGATGTACTATCATTTCCTCTTTTATACAACAAAACTCATTTTTTGAATTTATCATGTTTTTGGCTTTTTCAAATTTTCTAATGTTTTTGGATTTTCTGAAAATTTTTGTTACTCCCCCTAAAATGCAAACACATTTTAGGAAATTTGAAAACAAACTGTACAAGGTAAAGTGACAACCGATATCAAATCGCTTCAATTCGCCATCCACTTGGCATAAACAATCAGAACTCCCTCTCACAACAAACTATTTTCCCATTGTGATTTCAAAACACTTAAGTTTGTTTTAATCAAATGGTTTTTCCGGAAAATAAGTTTTGTTGATTTTAATAAACCATTTGTAGGTTAGGGGATAAACTCATCATTTTGTTCTCCAAAATACCACTTGTAAGTATGGTCCAATCAAGTTCAACTTAATGACCTTGATTAACCATTTGAAGATGAAAACCTTCTTCAACCTCTTGTAGGTTCACTCACCAACCATCCCATTTGTAAATCCAAATATAACAATATAAAGATATCACATGTAGATTTACCAAACAAACATTTCAAGAATGATGCCGATTCCTGCTCCACTCTTACCAACCTGGGAGCTCCAGCAAGTCAGGATTTTTATTTCGAAAATGGTGTCACCCAAGCCTGACCGGCCTTGGGTGATTTTGATGGCAAACATCTGTCCCACCAACATTTTGATTTGTAAAATTCTTGAGCATCCTTCACTTTCCTGTCAACCATCTTTCCAAAAATATGTTTAACATTTCCATTAAACACCTTTTCAGCATCAAATTCTTTATTATCAGCAAAGAATTGACCTGATATCTCAAATCTACCTTTTGATTTTAGATTATCTTTCGACAATGGCGGAAAGTTTTCCTCGTTCAACTCAGGAACGGAATTAACAACCTTTTTCTCAACAAATGACTCCTCTGATTTTATGGAATCAGATTCATTGTCAGAACTACTTTCAGAACTTTTAACAACCAATTTTTGTTTATTCAAATCAACTTGTCTTTTATAAAATCGTTTTGAACTTTCACCTTCTTCAGAAGTTGAATTTTCAAACACTTTCGATTTCTCAGTTGATTGTTTCTTCTCTCTCAAAGACAAGTTTTTCTTTCAGTTTTGAGTTTGAAGTAACTTCCTGTTTTGTGTTGTTGGACTGTTGGCAATTCCAAGCAATATGTCCAAATTTTTGGCACTTAAAGCAAGTTCTTCTGTCAACTCTTTGAGCAAACTTCTTCACATTCCTCTTTACTTCAGCAAGAAACTCTTGATTTGATTGTTTCCAGAATGGTTTCTTCTGCTCATCTTCAGCACTTCCTCCTGCAACAAATGTTGTTTTTGGTTTATAATTTTTCTCATTTTTATAATTTTCTGAAGAATTAAAACCAAGACCTTGCTTTTTGAAATTATCGTTGTGGTTTGGTTTCTTTCGATAACCTGAACCATAACCGTAACCCTTTTTCTTGTTCAATCTCTGTTGAATTCTTGAAGTGTACTTTTTAGGTTTTTCAGCAAGATTTAAATCTTTTATTTCAGAAATATTAATTTCTATCAATTTGAAAACCTGTTTGATCATTTCAGTTTTGACACTTCTTATTGGAAATTCCTCATCAGAATATAATTTGTCTGAATCATTCAAAGTATAAGCCACTTTGATTGGTTCGTCACTCAAATTAGATTTTGATAACAGGAATTCTTTATTGTAAACCCTTTTAACCGGTGAACTCGGACTCTTCTCAGACGAACTCGAACTATCTGACTTAGACTCCGACTTTGACTCTTCATCCGTATCTAACACCTGATCGACAACTTTCTTTACTAACTCAGACTCATGATCAGTGTCAGACGCTGTGAATGTAACATCAATATTATCTGGTAATTCATCAATGATTTCAGACTTTAACTTGATGTTGACTGCCTTTTTTAGACGCTCCTCATTAGGATTCCTGGGAGAATAACTTTCATGGATTGGGGGCGGACATCTGTTATACTTGACACTTGGTTTCTTACCAGTATCAGTATCTTCAGTCTTTTTCTCCATGAATGCCTCAAGACCTGCAACAGTAGGATAAACACGATCAAACAAATAATCACAAGTAGTGTAACTCAACAGTAATCGTTTAATCCTTTCACTCTCAATCTTCTCAAATTCCACTTCTTTCTTCAACTTAGCACAATCTTCGATGTACTCATTGATGACGCTCTGCTTTGTCATTAATGTTGCACTCATTTTTTCCATTGCATTTTCGATTTCTGAATTTGTCTTTTTCAGACTATCAACCGTTCTGTTCAGAACATCATACGACTCCTTCACATACTTTACATCGGACAGCAAATCTTCTTTAATCTTCTCCAAATCAGCAATCTTCTTATCTTTCACTTCACACTGTTTGCAAGATTCCTCACATTTCAAACACGGTTTAACGATCTCAACTATCTTTTCTATTTCAACAACTTTCTCAACTTCTACCAATTTTTCAACTTCAACTACTTTTTCAACCTCAACAATCTTCTCCACCACTTTCTCCACTTCAACGATTTTCTCTATTACTTTCTCAGTTGCTGTTTCATCATTAGCTTCTCCAGCTTCTGTCTTTACCTTTTCATCAGCTAGCCTTCTTGCTGCTTCTAACTCTTTCTTCAATCTGGCAATCTTCTTCTGATTCAACATCTCCATTTTATCTACAAAAAAGAAATTAAAGCTGTCAGGATCTATGCCTTTTCTAGCTTTGTTGAGATGTTCTTCCTCATCATCGGTATCCACATCACTTCCAAGATCTGGAAAAATTGGAATTCTTTTCTCACTAGTCTCATCTTCACCAAGAACTCTGGCAACAAGAGCTGAACCAGGTATATACTTGTCCCAACTAAATCCCTCTGCAACAAACTCATCATCTTGATCAATTATCCCATAATAAGCTTTCTTATTTGCATCTTCGGTCATTTTCCATTTGTCATCCACAATTGGTCGAGCATGTGCAGTTTGTGGTTCCTTTTGTTGAGTAATCTGATGAAAGACTGATTTTTGATAATAATTGTTCTTTTCTTGATTCCCGTTGCTTCTTGGTTTTTGCATTCTCTTTTAAAATGACCTTTTCCTTTGCACCGAAAACAAGTAACTTTTGATTTGTCAAAACCTAAAGGAGAAGTAGACATTCCTCGAAACTCATCTCTACCAGTAATTTGTTGAAACTTTTCTGCTCTCCTACAAGCACTAGCCAAACACCACTTCGCATCCATCAACTCAAGTTCCTCTGCATCAATTTGATCATAATCTTCTTTTGTAAGCATCGGATTTCCAATCTTGCCAGCAATCAAACTCTCATAAGATTCCAACATAGCAACGAGTGATGCCATGTGTTGCTTGGTTATTTCTGGAGACAAATTCTGACCATTTTGAATATTCAAAGTGACGTTGCATTGAAGATTTGTTGAATTCTGTTGTTGAGGACTTGATGTTGTATGATTCGGATCAAAGCTTGAAAATGAAGACGAAGATCCACCACTTTGTGTCACATTACTACCTTTTGTTCCTGATGAACTATCAGCACTAAAACCAGTTTGGATCTTTGGACTAGAAATGGGGGTAGCCTTAAACTGGTTCCCTCGATAATATAAACTAACATCTTGTTTGGCATTTGGATTCGTCATTATAGCATTTTTCTCAATATCCAGCTCCTGCTCTTCAATCTTTTGAATAAACTGTGCCAGATTCATACTCTCAGACTTTCTTGTGTGTTTTAAAATCATCAAATAAGTTCCCCACTTATGTTGTGGTAATGCTTCAGCTAGTTTATCGACCCACTCATCATCCTCTTTCTCAATGTTAAATCTTTTCATTTCCAAAACCAGATGACAATATCTATCAATGGTCTGCTTTGTTGTTTCATGGTCGAAAGCTGAAAACATATCAAACGATTTCTTCAATAATGCCTTTTTGTTTTTAATCATATATGCGCTTCCTTTGAATTTCTGAATCAATGCTTCCCAAATAGATTTAGCCGTACCATTATGCTGAAGCAAAACAAAGATATCTTCTTTTATCGCTTGTTGAAGAATACTAATCATCATTTTCTCACTTGTAAACTTCAGCTTGTCACCCTCTGAATAGTCAACAATAGCTTTTTCAATCCCACGTTCATTCTTAGGTTTCTCATAATCTTTCAACAACGAACACCATGCATCAAATTTTTAAGCTAGCACCCAGTTCTCAAAACGACTTTTCCATCCTTGAAAATCCTCAATGTACATCAGTTTTGGCGGTTTCTGATGAGTTCCGGTTTCATTCTCACTGTACAATGTTTCGGCAGCTGTAACTGGTGCAATCGGTGTAGCAAATGCATTGTAGAAATCCTCGTCCATGTTTCCGAATAATTTTTCACAAAAACTGATTTTTCAAGCTAGCTGAGTTTGAAATGAACTGATTTGATGCGAATTGGTTCACCTCGTGAAATATCTGTAATCACCTGGAATCACCTGGAGATAAACAAAACGATCAGTTTAAACGGACTGAAAACGTAACAGTGTGTGTTGATGTAATCAATCTAAGACTCGTGTCGAAGATTTGCGAACTTGTTCCAATGTTGTTCGAGTGAAAACAATGAATGAATGGGCTGGTTATATTTTTCACAAGCAATCTGATATTGATGAACTGTTGACAAACAATCGGACTAAAAAATGGACTTTGATATCAATTCAAACAAATTGGGCTGACAAAATTGATAATACTGGGCCGATAACCTTTTTACTTTATCACACAAATTATATCACCAATCCATTCTTTATATTGGGTCAATAAACCAATCAATCAATCGTGACAATCAGATTTAGTGGCAGAAAACATCATCATCAATCAATTTTCATTGGACCAAAATTCCACTTGAGTCGACAACAAACAATGGATTGCACTGACTTGTTTTTGTTAACCAAATGCACATGGGCCGTTCAGTTTGTATTCAATCGAAGACACATGGTTCGATGATATGGAAAAAAAATCACATGTGCAGATCACTTTATCTTGGGCCAAACAATCCTTAGATTTATGTGATGAGCCGACAACTTCTCTTATCACTTCACATGCAATGCTTTTAATGTGCCAACAACATATCACATGCAATTTTTATAACAACACCTCTTTTGCAGACAACTTTTAAGACCTTTAGATACTCAATTGATGATTGGACCTTTCAATTGTATTGGACTTCAAACCCCACATGCGAACTGATATCAATTACTTTTATAGACAATTAACGTCTTGGACAAAACAAATCCCGATTACCAATATTGATTAATTGGACCGACTGACTTTGTAGACAACTGAAATTCACATGATGTCAGTACTTTCGATCTGAAATCAAAATTCAAATGGACTTAACAACTTTCAGACGACCTAAGGTTCACACGAGGTAAGTTCAGACGGACTGGTATGCTGGTCACTTCGTATGATCTTTCAGACGATCTGACCTCTTCAAACGAACTGAACTAGCACTTCAGACGAACTGCACTCAAACGAACTGAGATTCAAACGAAACAAACCTTTATACGAACCAAATCTTTTTCAAACAAAGTAAAACATTTTCAAACGAACTGTGAGGCTTTCAAACGGACTGAGTTCAAATCAAACGAACTTGGAACTGAATTTCACACGACCTAGTCACTTTGATACGAACTGGAGTTTCATTTCAAACGAACTGTCGAACAAAATTCATACGAACCGGGATTCTGATGCGTTTAAACACCGATTTTTTAAGAAATTGAAACCGTAGGATTGTTCTTCAACCAATTCCGATTGCAATGGAGTGTATATTGTTCAAAATCGTCCACTAAATCGTCGTAGATCTGAGTTTGAAGATTCAGTTCAAACGAGATGTATAAACTTTCAAACGAACTGGCCGAATTATCGAAAAAATGATCAAGATTTACTTTGTTTTAAGATCTGAAACTTTCACAGATTGATTAAACCACTGTTTCGCACAATATACTTGAAAATCAATTCAGTTTATCCAGAAAAACTAGGTTAATTTTGAAAATACGTGACAGAAAGGTGTAGAAGCAGAAATTTTATGAAATCAAAGCTGAAAATCCAAGAGCTCCTCCTTCTGAGCTCTGATACCACTTGTAGGATCGTTTGCACGACCAAACGAGTCGTTCAGAAGAGATCTCGTCCAATACGAGAGGCGGAAACAAACGTATCGGAGTTATTTCAGCTACAAACACACGAGAATCACTTTAACTATCTCTTGTATTGATTTGATGACGATTACAGACCTGGATATACTTCGGCAGAGCTTCGCTACCGGAATGACCAAGTTACAAATGAAAATCACAAGTCACCTATTTATACTATTTCCAGTTCGTTTGAACAAACCTTTCCAGTTCGTACAAACTGGTCCACTTTGTTTGAACTGTCCACTTCATTTGAACTGACCACTTCGTTTGAACTGGATTGTTCACTTCTGTATCCTGTTAAACTCGAACTGTGTGACTTGTTTCATCTATTCTATTACACGACTTGATACAAGACGAAGTCGACAGACGTATGCATCAACAGATTTGTTAATTGTTTAAAACAGCTTATTAATTAAATAATGTGTTTCAAAATAATAAGAAAAGGAAGCAGTGAGTAACCAGGGAGTCGAGTCAAACCCGAGACCTCCCAGGTTTTTACGTGGAACAACACATCGATCAACCATTGCATTGTATGCTTCTTTGATGTTTATACAATGTTAGGTTTTCTTTTATATGAACACATATAGAAGATTCGCAGGATTTTGATAAAGATCAATGCTTGTTTTCTGTTTCCCTTGGGCGGAAGTTTAAACATATGATCAAATTCTGCTTAAAAGAATAGCGGGTGGATGTTATAACACAAATGTCACGATGGTGGAATGCAGTGGCGAAACTAAAACTTTTTAATCGGAGGGTCGTAATACAAATTTTGTAGTTGGTATATTTATAAATTTGTGCTTTTAAAATAGAACTGTTTTACATTTTTTAATTATTATTTTTATTTTCACTAATTGGTTTTTGCAACACCAATGATTTCTTTTATTGTTAATTTTCATTGGAATTTGTTAGAGTTGATGAAGTTTCAATACTTTTCTTTGAACGACATGAATTTTTTTTAACGAAAAGTTTCATTACTTTTTTTTAATGGTTAAATTTGCATATCATGGGAATTGAACCCATGACCTCCACGTATTCTACACCTTACCAAACTCACCAACAACATTGGGCTATTTCCAATTGAAAGTTTCATTACTTTTTTTTGAACAACAAACAGAAACTTCATTATTCTCATCAAGAAAAACATCCCACAGGGTTTGGGTTTTTTAAGCAAAACATCTGACGAGAAAATGAACTTTTACAAAAAAAAAAAAAAAAAAAAAAACAAACAAACAATAGCAATTAGCAAATTGTTGTAAAACCTTATATTAAATAATAACCTAATTATTGGGTAATTAATTAAGTAAATATCTTGAAAGCTGAAATATATAATAAAACATACAACTAATAATCGGTAGACACCAAAATTTAATTCATAGTTGGTAAATAGCTAATAAATTCATAGTTGGAAAATAACTAATAACTAAATAATAGAAAAAGTTAAAACAAAAAATAAAGGGTGTGTTAAATATACCCAAAAGTCAACTTTTCAAGAGAGAGAAAGATGGTTAGGAGAGAGAAAATGGCTGACATTAATTACCCAAGACATTAATTACCCAAATCATTAATTACCTAATATTTCTATTTTATTTTTTGATTATTAATTACAATCATTAGCTTTTAGCTTTTATATTATTTTTTAAGTGAACATAAAGTATTTTTTATACAATCCAACTTTTATGTAATGGGTTTTCTTAATCTTTGTTATTACACACAGACTTGACAAATGTTTTTGAATAAATTATTCAACTTTTAAACCAATAAAGTTGAATAAAAAATGGTCTGAAATGTGTAAAAATATTAAAAGACAACAGTTTATCATATAAATGTTTTAGTTTTTTAATTTAAGATGGTTAATATATAAAGCTATGGTGCTTTGTATCAGCAAAAACAATGCTAAATGACATTTATAAAGCTATGGTGCTTTGAAAAAATAAAATAAATGTCTTCATTAATTATAAAACATATATGGTATTAATAATGAACCTTTTCATGGTGACTCGTTATTTATTTATTTATAATGAACCATTATAAAGCTATGGTGACTCGTTATTTATTTATTTATAATAAACCTTTTCACTTTAATGTTTATAATAAAGTGTCTTAATTACCTATTTATTAATATTGATATTAATACTAATACTAATAATAGTATAGCAAAATATAAAAAAGTAACAAAAGTATTATAAAATAATATAAGAAAACATAATTATTACTTTTAACTTTAGAATAAAATAATGTATTAAAGTGCTTAATCATTACCAAGTTTAACTAATTTGGTATATTAATCCATATGTTGGGTGTATTTATCACACCCCAAAATAAATAACTTACTTTGATGATGGATTCACTTTTTGAGTTTTAGAGTGGGAGAGTTAGAAAAGTCTTGAGCTAGATTAGAGAGGTTTTTCTTTTTTTTTCTTGAACAGTGGGCAGTTGTTGGGTTATAAAGAGAGGCTATTTTTATTGGGAAAGTATAATAAACAAAAAAAATATTACCAATTTAAATCTTGAAAAGTGGGCCAAATTTATTTTAAAGCCCATGACATTTTATTATTTATTCCACTAGGTTATAACACTGTATATTACACGGTTTAATAAATGAATTTTATATACTAAATAAAAAAACAATACATCTTTAAAAACCTCATTTATTTCACGGGTTTAATAAATGTAATTTTATATTTTAAATAATAAAAAGTTATCTCTATAGGAACAATATTGTACGAGTTAAATAAATGTAATTTTATATACCAAATAATAAAAAAAGGTTATATCTTTAAAATCACGTGTATTACACAGGTTGAATAAATGTATTATTGTTTACCTAATAATAAAAAAAAAGTAATATCTTTAAAAACTCTCGTGTAATACACGGCTTGAATAAATATGATTTTATATACCAAATAATAAGAAAATTATATTAAAAAAAACTAAGGGATATACTCGGTACACGATAGATATGGTGATTGTGGAGATGATTGTTGAAAAAAGTATATAGTGGTCAAACATGTTATTCAAGAAGCAAATAAGCAGTCATTTGAGTGATAAAATATAAATTATATTTAAAAAAACCCGCAATAAATCTAATTTAAAAAAAAAATTAGACTTTGTTATTATTAGTAAAATCAATGATTTTATATTTGTAATTTTGTTTGAAATTATTTTATTAAAAAGTGCATGTTATACATATAATTATATTATGTCTTAAGTTATTCATGTCATCCAAAATGTTTTTCGACTTTATGTCTAACATTATATATACTATGGTAAAAGTTTAAAGTTTATTAGAGATAATTACATCATCGAAAAAATAAGAGTAAATTTGTATATTACATTTAAAAAGTAGGTGTCTGTCATATGATATAGAAAATCAAATACATAATGTTATAAATGAGAAGTATACATTAAATCTAAACTAAATAATAATTATCTATAGACAAAATAATATTTAGTAGGTGATAAATATGATGATTGCGGAGATAATTATTGAAAAAATATACAGTGGTCAAACATGTTATTCAAGAAGCAAATAAGCAGTCATTTGAGCGATAAAATATAACTTATATTTAAAAACCCGCAAGAAATCTAATTTAAAAAAATTAAGACTTTCTTATTATTAGTAAAATCAATTATTTTATATTTGTAATTTTGTTTGGTATTATTTTATTAAAAAATGCATATTATACATATAATTATATTATGTCTTAAATTATTAATGTCATCCAAAATGTTTTTCGATTTTATGTCCAACATTATATATACTATGGTAAAAGTTTAAAGTTTATTAGAGATAATTACATCATCGAAAAGAATAAGAGTAAATTTGTATATTACAATTAAAAAGTGGGTGTCTGTCATATGATATAGAAAATCAAATAAATCATGTTATAAATGAGAAGTATACATTAAATTTAAACTAAATAATAATTTTCTATAGTTATGTAGAAGAGATTAAACAAAATAATATTTAGTAGGAGAGTTATTTATAATTAATTAGAAAAGATTAAACTAAATAATAATTATCCATAAGATATTAAACTAAATAATATTTAGTAAGATTGTTATCTACAATTAATTAGAATATATATTATGGTAAAAGTTTAAAGTTTTTTAGAGATAATTACAACATCGAAAAAAATAAGAGTAAATTTGTATATTACAATTAAAAAGTAGGTGTCTGTCATATCTCTCTATTATAATAAATCAAAAGGATCATGGCTGAGGTGTCAACACCACAAGCCATCCTTTTACTCTCTTTCCTACATGGCAGTCCCTAGCTTCTCCTATTCCATGTGTCATTTTGCTACGATTTTTTTTAAAAGCTGGTGAGAAACAGGCTAGAGACAAAAAGCCTTTTGACCAGAGCTCTGTTAACTCATCACGTGAGCCTTTTCAAATTTCAAACTACAAGCCTTTTCATTTTCGTTCTCTCTCTCCCTCAAAGATCTGGATTTTAGATCTGTGGATTCAAAAGAAAAAAGAATCAGCAATATCAGAGTGGAATCAAAATCCTCATCTTCATCTTCCGACTTGATACAGAGCCGGTGTGGGATCTGAGTTTGTTCTTCATCTAGGGTTTTGAGGGTTTTGATGATGAGAGCAATTGTGTGACGGGCTTGCCTTGCTCTCAAGAAATCGGTTAGTTTTTTTTTCTCACGATTATATGATTCCCTGTACCTAGGGTTTTGTTTCTCACGATTTTCTGCTTTGTGTGACGGCAGCTAGGGTTCCGCCGAGAGCGGAGAGACAACTGCTTTGTTGTTGTTTAGGTCAGCGATGGCGTACGAACGGGGATTCAGGTCAGCGATGGTGGTTGTGGCTTTGAGTAGACACAGGTTTTAATGTTTTTTGATTCTGTCAAATGTTCCTGATGATGTATATTTTTCTTATTTTCTCAGCTGATATTGAAAATGCACTGAACGACACTCATTTTCTCAACTTTCAATCGTTTCATCATCTCTGATTAGGTAACAGTTGCAGGTTTAGTTCATTCATTGTTTGTTAATGGCTACCGGAGATGACTCATCGTCGTCTGGATTGAATCTCGAAGGAGTTGATGATGTTGAAGACTTCGTTTGGGTGAGTGTTTTAGTTTGTTGTGTTTTAGGTTATTGAAATCTGTTTATGATATTTTGTTAATTTGACTATGGATGTTTTAAGTTTGGTGTATGGACAACTTGTAATTAGGTTAATTATGATTAATTGTAGTGTAAAATGTTGTAAGGATCATTAATTTTGGCGTATGATGAATATAAAATAGGTTTTGGAATATTGAAAATTGTTTATGAGGTTTTGTTAATTTGACAAAGCTGAACAACTGGTAATTAGGTTTATGGATAAATTTAAAGTGGAGTTTGATATTTTGTTACTTTAACCATTGTCTTCATCAAACAGGATTTTCCAAACCTCTTATTACAATTGCCTCTGGTCCTTTGCCCTTTGAGTCGAAAGAGTTTGCTTTTAAAACCGCCAAGCATGATAGGTATAATCTAATATCATAGATATTTTGTTGTAAAAGGTGGTAGTGGGCAGCCAAGATGGAGCCGTGGTGGTCGGTAAATATTGACATCCGACGATTGAAATACGGAGCAATGTTTCAGGTGGTTTCTGGACCTTATCGAGCTGTTAAAAGCTACGGTGTTATCAAGTGGTCAGTGGCTATGATTCGTGTTTAGTAGATAGGTGTTTAGGGGTTTTGTGAATGGTTAAACACTCCCGAAAGGACAACAGTTTCAACCGTTTTTACCAAAAGCATGGGTGATCCAATTTATGCTTATCTTTAGTGGATCAAGTGGGTAAACTTTTAAATATTGTATAAAGATGGAACAAATCAAATGGGTCAAAAGGGATGCGATTCGCAATATGGGTCATATATAGTGTATTAGTTATATGCAAAGTTCAAGAAAAGGGGAAAAGTGTATTTGACATGATTGAGTCAAAGTTTGATACGACGATTTTTACTTCACAAGAAGCTTTGGTTGGTCCTCCACTCCTCCAGAACGACGTCTTGCATCTGTTAAACAAGAAGTTTATTTATTATTCCAGTTGGAAACTTTTGGTGTTATGGTTAAAACTAAAAAGATTACATTTCAGACATGAACATCTAAGAAAAGCACATGTACGTAATTTTTAATGCATTTATCAATGATTGATTGGGTGGGTTATTGGTTCAATTTTTGGCAAAAGGGTCTGATATGATTTATATTATTAAATCTATATTAAGGATCATTATTCTTTTTTTTGCAGGTTCATATATAAGGGACTGTTGTTGGTAGGGCGGTCGATTTAACACAGTTACGTTGTTTATGAGGATTTACCGGAGAAACTGGAAAATATGTTTGGAATTGAAGGTGAACTTCGTGTGGTTCCTAAGAAATGCCAGGTTGTATACACAAGCGATGAGGATGACATTTGTTGGATCAGTTCTGTTAAACATAATGGAAAACATGTAAATAATACCTGTTACAGCAGACAGGCCAGTAGAGAATCCAGTCAGAGATGCAGCCATTGAGTTCGACATACTTGTCAGGATGATCTGGTTCCTCCTTAGGGTGTAAGGTGATGATGGTGATGAACCGAAACTAGGGAGGGTTTCGGTTGAGAGAGAGAGTCGATTATGATGTTATGAGGGTTGTGAAAATTGTCTAACTTGTGTAACCCTTTAACTCTCTAATAAGCTCCTTATTTATACACCCAAGAGGAAACCTAATTAGTTAATAAGGGTAATATGGTCCATCAACAATTACCAACTAATTATTAATAGGTTATTAATATATTTTGATCTATATAATATAAATGATTATAAAGGCTACAAGATTAAATATTACATTAATAATATATTTAATCTCACATTCTCCCACTTAGCCGAGTAATCATTTATCATGAGTATTAGATGAGCCTGGCCAGGAGTTAACACTCATTTTAGCCTTAAACCAAGAACTATAGCAGAGAAATACAGCCGTTGAATCATCATTCGACTCAGGACCCCCATTAGTCATACTATAGCCTCAATTTAAAACCTAACAGTTATGATCAAAATACGTATAAGCCCTTTAGCGTCTGATTTGTATTTATATTTGTCTATATGTCATTACACCGGCAGAACATATGTTAGAGACATACAAAATCAAACTGAGGAAATTTTATTAATTAAAACATAAGCTAGTACAATATGCCATTAAATAAGGTCTTTAGTAAGTCTCATATTCGATACATGTTCTTCGAAAACTTTAGGTGGGAGACCTTTAGTCATCGGATCCGCAAGCATATCTTTAGTACTAATATACTCAATACAAAGATTATTTTCCTCAACTCATTCACGTACGAACAAATATTTTGTATCGAGATATAAACCAGCTCCAGTCGAACTGTTACTGTTCGAGAAACTAACGGCAGCTGAGTTATCACAGTAAAGCTTTAATGGTCTAGAAATGGAATTAACAATTTTGAGTCCAGTGATCAGATTTCTAAGCAACATTCCATGACAGGTTGCGTTGTAAACAACAATGTATTCTGCCATCATTGTGGAAGTTGTAGTTAACTGTTGTTTATGACTCTTCCATGAGATAGGTCCGCCTGCTAACATAAAGATGTAGCCTGAAGTGAATTTCTTGTCATCTTTGCATTTGGCAAAGTCAGAATCAGAATAACCTACCACTTCTAAGTGATCACTTCTTCTATAAGTCAGTTTATAGTCTTTCATCCCTTGCAGATATCTAAGGACCTTCTTAGCTGCTTTCCAGTGATCTAGGCCAGGATTAGTCTGATAACGGCCTAGCATTCCAGCAATATAAGCGATATCTGGGCGAGTACAGACTTGAGCATACATCAGGCTCCCGACTACTGACGCGTAAGGTATCTGGCTCATTTGCTCCTTTTCAACCTCTGTTGTCGGACACTGGAATGAACCGAAAACATCTCCCTTAACTACTGGAGCGACTGAGGGTTTACACTGTTGCATGTTGTAACGTGTAAGGACACGATCTATGTAAGTCTTTTGAGACAATCCTAAGATCCCTTTGTGTCTATCTCGGTGAATTTCGATGCCAATGACGTAAGAAGCATCTCCGAGATCCTTCATGTCGAAGTTATGCGAGAGTAACCGCTTCGACTCATGCAACATGTCTAAACTATTACTTTCCAATAGAATATCATCTACATAAAGGACAATTATAGTAAAGTTACTCCCACTCATCTTGAGGTAGATGCATTGATCCACTTGATTCTTCATAAAACTTTGCCTCTTCATGACTTCATCAAACTTTGCCTCTTCATGACTTTATCAAACTTGAGGTACCATTGACGTGATGCTTGTTTTAACCCATAAATGGATTTCTTTAACTTACAGACTAGATGCTCCTGATCTTCAGGTTTAAAGCCTTCAGGTTGTTTCATGTAAACATCTTCGTCTAAGTCTCCGTTAAGGAAAGCAGTTTTGACGTCCATCTGATGCAGCTCTAAATCAAAATGAGCTACTAGGGCCATAACGATCCTTAATGAATCTTTATGAGAGACAGGTGAAAACGTCTCTTGATAATCGATTCCCTCTTTCTGAGTGTAGCCCTTTGCAACCAATCTCGCTTTGTAGCGTTCAACGTTCCCATTCGGATCCAGTTTTGTTTTGAACACCCATTTACAACCTACAGGTTTGGCACCATTGGGTAATTCGACTAAATCCCAAACGTCATTTTTCTTCATGGATTCAAGCTCATCAATCATTGCTTTGTTCCATTCAGAAAACTGATCACTGCTAATGGCTTCATTATAAGAGATAGGATCATTGAGCTTTCCAGCATCCATTTCAGTCAGGTAGGTAACATAATCATCCCAATTAGTAGGCTGTCTTTGCCTAGATGACCTCCTGAGTTGATTATCGGGTTCAGCGTTGTCTTGGTTTTGAGCGTTTGATGTGCCTTCGTTATGAGGTATAATGGGTTCTGATTGTGGAGATGGAGTTTGTGCAGTAGCTTCAGGTGCAGTTGCATGGGGTACAAGAGGAGTAAACGGAGTAATGGTAAGCGACGAGTCTCCCCCCCCCCCCCCGCGTCTTGTACTTCTTGCAATTCTTCGTAAGGGTTGGTACTGCTCCCACTGACCTTGAAATCCTCCAGGAACGCAGCACGCTTGGTTTCAACAATACGGGTGACATGGGAAGGACAATAGAAACGATAACCCTTCGAATGATCACAATACCCGATAAAGAAGCAGGTAACTGTTTTAGGGTCAAGTTTCCTTAGGAAAGGATTATAGAGTTTTGCTTCAGCAATGCAGCCCCATACTTTCATATATTTAAGACTCGGTTTCCTTCCTGTCCAAAGTTCATAAGGAGTTTTAGGGACAGACTTAGAAGGAACTCTATTGAGTATATGAACAGCTGCTTTTAACGCTTCAGTCCAGAGGAATAATGGTAAATTAGTGTTGGCTAACATACTGCGCACCATGTTCATAAGGGTACGATTTCTTCGTTCAGCGACACCGTTCTGCTGAGGTATACCAGGCATGGTGTATTGGTTCACAATTCCCTGGCCCTTACAAAACTCATAAAATGGACCAGGAGCTTGACCCACATCAGTATGTCTTCCATAATATTCACCGCTTCTATCTAATCTCACAACTTTAATCTGACGATCTAATTGCTTTTCAACTTCAGCTTTATAATCTTTAAAAGTTGTAAGAGATTCAGATTTTTCCTTAATAAGATACAAGTACATGTAACGAGAATAATCATCAATGAAAGTGATAAATGAAGTATGTCCTGTTATACCAGCGATTTAATAAGGACCACTAATGTCAGTGTGAATGAGTTCTAATAAATTAGAGCTCCTAGTGGCACCTTTCTTATTTGCTAATGTCATTTTGCCTTTAAGACATTTGACACATGTTCCAAAATCAGTAAAATCGAGAGGAGGTAAGACTTCATCCTTTATGAGACGATTTAATCGTTCTCTTGAGATGTGGCCTAAACGTTGATGCCACAACATAGATGAAGTCTCTAAGTCTCGAATCTGTTTCATCTTTGTGAGTGATTCATTAATATTATATGATAACAAAGATTTGGAAAAATTATCATCTAGTTCTAATCTATAGAGACCACCATCCAGAATGCCAGTACCATAAACAACGGAATCATAGAGAACAGAGAGTTTGCGATGACCATGAGAAACGACAAAACCGTCCATGTCTAACTTTGGTCCTGATACAAGGTTCCGAGTTACCTCAGGAACATATAAGGTATCATAAAGTTTAATACATAAACCAGTTTTCAAAAATAATTGTAATGTTCCTATGGCCTTCACTTCTAATTCCCGATCATCTCCAACTTTAAGTGTTCTTTGGTTTCTTCCCAGCTTCCGGATTGTAAGGAATCCCTGAGTTGAATTGGTAACATGAACCATAGAACCAGAATCAAACCACCAAGAATTAGTAGGAAGATTTAAATTAAAGGACTCAAGTATCATGAAAAAATCGTTACCTTTCTTAGCCAGCCACTCCTTGAAGTCAGGGCATTCCTTTTGCTTATGTCCTGTTTTCTTACAGAACTTGCAGTAGGGTTTGCCTAAGGAGTTCTTAGAGCTAGAAGGTGCACTTGTATGAGGATTTGGATTTGGCTTTTGGACCTTAGAAGCATCCTTTCTTTGATATTTGTGCTTCCTCTTCTTAGAGTTGGAGGTGGTGAAGTTAGCAACATCAGTAGTGCGATCCATCTTCATACGCTCTTCCTCCTGCACGCACATAGCGATCAGCTCACTCATCGTCCATTTTTCCTTCTGAGTATTGTAATTGATCTTGAATGCTTCATAGGACGAAGGAAGCTAAGTGATGATGAAGTGAACAAGAAAACCATCACTGATTTCCATCTCTAGGCCCTTCAGCTTATTGGCCATGTCATGCATCATCATGATGTGTTCGCGAATGCCGCTCCTCCCATCATACTTAGTCGTCACCAGCTTGAGGATAAGAGTGCTAGCGTGTGCTTTTGATGTTCCTTTGAATTGATCCTCCACAGAAGCCAAATAGGTTTTAGCATCTTCAGAATCAGGAATGGCTCCTCTGATTGAGTTATGAATGGACTGCTTCATGAACATGAGAGACATACGGTTACACCTAGTCCATTTTTCATGAACTATCTGCTCAGCAGCAGTACTTTGAGTAGTAAGGTCCGCTGGCTTATTCTCTCTTAGAGCATAATCAAAGTCCAGCAATCCAAGTGTAAGCATGAGGGCATCCTTCCATGCAGCAAAGTTATCACCAGTCAAAGGTGGAATCCCCTGATTTGGTGCTGATAGTGGAAATAAGATGAGCGAAATATGATACTAAGAAGAAAGTCTTAACGTGATCTAAGGGCATGTTATACTAAGGCAGGCATAAATAATGACCATTTTAATTATGAAGCTGTGATATTGTCTATTACTAACATCAAAATAATAGACTTAGTTAAAAAATTCTACTTAAACGAAGACAAATCAGCTTTGGCCAGAAGTGTAATCATTTAAGTATGTGTGCAAAGTAATCGTGACAAATCAGCTTTGGCCAGAAATGAGACAATCACTTTAGTTATGCACTTGTCAAGCATGCTAAACATAAATGAATTAAATCAGCTTTGGCCAGAATTAAGACATTTCACGTTTGTAATGCATACTCGACATAGCTTTTATAATACTTGAACAATAAATAGATGTATTAAATCAGCTTTGGCCAGAAATGATACATCAGAAGCTCATTCAAGTTAAGCTATTTTGGTTTTGTAAAAATTTATCTGATTCTGATTAGTTAATTAAGTGTTAACAAAACCAAGTATTAAATTTTAGTTCACATGAAACAACCTAAAATAATGAGGTTTCGAGTTGGGTCTCGAGTTAGGTCTCGACTGAGTTATGAGATCTCGAGTCAGTAATGAGGTCTCGAGTCGCAACCTGTTGTCTCGAGTCGGAACCATGGTCTCGACTATCACATTTTATGAGATCTCGAGTCAGTAATGAGGTCTCGAGTAGCAACCACGGTCTCGAGTTGTGAAGATTATGGTCTCGAGTCGCAACCTTATGGTCTCGAGTTGTGACCTTATGGTCTCGAGTCGAGACCTTTGTGTCGAGTTATAAAGATTTTAAGCCCTTATGATTTCGAGTCGAGACCTTGTGGTCTCGAGTCGAGATCTGTTGGTCTCGAGTTGTGAAGATTTAAGGACCTGATGATTTCGAGTCGAGACCCTATGGTCTCGAGTCGAGACATTATGGTCTCGAGTCGAGACTGATGATCTCGAGTCATAATCTGATGGTCTCGAGACCACTGTTAACAGTTGTTTTGTGATAATAACAGGAAACTCGAAATTTTTGGGATTGTGGGATAATGTTTCCTGTTTTAATGCTGAACTAAACTTATCAAAGATTTCGAAAATAATAACTGATTATCTCTTTAACAGTTTTCGAAAATTTTAGTAGATAAAATTCAGATCAAAATCAGTAAAAACACCCACTAATCCAAATTATATTCCAAAATTTAAGGAATTTTCGAGTTTTACTTAGAACAAGTGATGAACCCTAAAAAAATAAAAACATAATTCTGGTCCGAAACCTGAATTTTAAGACTTTTGTTAACAGATTTCGGATATTAGGTTTGCCCATTATGGTCTCGAGTCAATTTATCAAATATGCTTTTCCGAAAACAGGGATTTCGGCAACAAAGGACTCGAAACAGCCGTGACATTTAAAAGCTTTAAAATTTCCGTTTTCCAGATTTTTGATCCCAGAATAATGGATACGAAAACAGAACTGATTTATCAACATAAGCTCTGATACCACATGTTGGATCAGTTCTGTTAAACATAATGGAAAACATGTAAATAATACCTGTTACAGCAGACAGGCCAGTAGAGAATCCAGACAGAGATGCAGCCATTGAGTTCGACATACTTGTCAGGATGATCTGGTTCCTCCTTAGGGTGTAAGGTGATGATGGTGATGAACCGAAACTAGGGAGGGTTTCGGTTGAGAGAGAGAGTCGATTATGATGTTATGAGGGTTGTGAAAATTGTCTAACTTGTGTAACCCTTTAACTCTCTAATAAGCTCCTTATTTATACACCCAAGAGGAAACCTAATTAGTTAATAAGGGTAATATGGTCCATCAACAATTACCAACTAATTATTAATAGGTTATTAATATATTTTGATCTATATAATATAAATGATTATAAAGGCTACAAGATTAAATATTACATTAATAATATATTTAATCTCACAGACATTATGATGGTCGGTGACGATTCATGGAAGTAAGTACATTTTATCACCAATATTACTTCCTAGCCTGATATAAGAAAAATGAAAACAGAATGATTTTATTAGAGAAGCATGAAATTAGTAATGCTATTAGAGATTGTAATATGAATATATTTTCAGTAAACACAAAAAACAAAGTTGACATTCTGTTACTGTTCGAGGTGACATTTTTGACTCATTAATATACAAGCGGGCCATTTTGAATTATATTTATCTCTAGCAGGTAAGATGGGGTTACGCTAAAATATTTACTGAAAAAAGAAACAAGCCAACTGGGTCGAGCCGTTCAATCGGTGTGAAAGTCATCCAAACATTCAAATGACTAACACCATCTAAATCACTACTAAAAATGGCTTATTGTAGTTATAATGTAATGTTTTAATTATTTATAAAATTAACAAAAATGAGTGAAAACGGTGTTAGGGAGTCATCCCAACCCATTTCGACCGACACTAACAAATTGTCGTTTCAACCTAGGCCTCTTTGACCTGTTACTCAACCCGCAAAGTTTCGCACCTGTTTCTTATTGGTGTGTTGAAAGATGATTTTGTTGGATGCTTTTGTTGAGTTGCAGAGACAACAACATCTGTACCTTGCTCTCATGGTAACAAGTTATCTCACATATTCAGTTTCCATACATGTTTTATGAGTGTTGTTTATCGGGTTTATTTTTCGTGTTTCGGGTAGTTCAGGCCCGGTTTTTTTTTTGTATGATAATTCTAGCCGATAAGGTTGTTCGGTTATCAGGTTCGTCGAGTCGGGTTGTTTGGATGGTTCGGGTTGGACATATATGTTATGAAATTGATAAACTTAATGTGTATTCACTAATTCTTGATAACATGCCAAAAGTTGAACCGATGTAGCTCGAGTTATTCAGGTTATTGATGTTTAAAGGTCTAACCAATACCCGACTCTAATAATAATTGGTTTAATCAGTTTTCGGCTAGCGGGTAAAATTGACAGGTTAATAAATCCAAACTATGACGGCAATAATCCATACTATAGTATCGGTATGAAAGGTAACTCCTATGACTCTAACGAAAAAATTGACTGATTTATATAAATTAATTAGGAATGACAAATGAAATTAGATTATGCTCAGATCTGGACAGGCGTTCGTCGACGAAGGTATATGTTTTAGTGTTTTATTTTTCTCGATTGTAGTTTTTGGATTTCCGATCGACATTATATGTCATCGTGCAGGTGGAAGCGGTGTGATTACTGATTCCTTTGAACAGCTTACGGGGAGTAGCAACCTCAGCCACTTTGATAAGGTATGATTCTCTATCTGGCTTCATATTCTATGGTCTCCCACTTTCCCTTGGCAAAAATGTTTTAAAAGTTATAAAACAATTTTTTGTGTCATTATGTGAACTTTTTTTTCTACGATAAGCTGTGTCAACAAGGTTTTCAACAAAATTATGTTATGTTAATGGTAATCAAATTTCTGTACATATTTATTAACCCAAAACACCTATTTTCCCAAAGTTTATCGCATTTTAAAAACATTTATGGTGGCAAATACAGTTAATCTTATAATCTTATTTCAGTATTAATAATCTTATTTCAGTATTAATTTAACTTATATATTGGTTGGTTTTGTTGTCAACCATGGCTTATTCTGATGATAGTGAGTCACTGCCATATACAGAGGTAAAAAATGAAGTGTTCCTTCTTTAAGTGATTTTTACGGATTGTTTTCATTCATTATAAATCAATTTTTGTATACATTATAATTCAACACATATATTTTGTATTTGTATAATTAGATATATGGAAAGGGGCTGGTACCTCTGTTCTCAAATAGCCCGTTGTTAAGATTTGCTTCTATAACCGCAAAATAGTTGTGAATTTGAGTTTGTAGTTGCATATCTCTTTTTCAACAAATCTTTGTTATTTTGCCAAATATTTGAGGTTCTCATTTATGAATTTAGCTTTATTAATCTCCGGTCATTTTACGCTCATCTTATTTCAAAGATAGGGTTGCTTCATATTTAAAACTCAAACCAACAAGACATATTATTTTGTCCAACCCGCGAAGTTCGCGGGTATTAGCACTATTTGTTAATAAGAGTAGGAAATTAAATAAATATGTATAGAGAATGTGATAAAATGATTAGTTATTGGTATTAAAAAAATGAATGTACACAAAAAAATAAATTCTTTTGGCATGTAAAAGATTAATGGCTGGAGATGTAGTTGCCTGAGGCTCAAGTCTCACAAGTCAAAACTCAAATATAATCTTAATGTAAATCTTATGTTTTGGTGTGGAATATTAGTTGTGTTTGACTAATAAAAAAAGTAAAATTTTAGCAGAGAAATAAGAAAGGCTGCAACTATGGTCGTTCATAAGAGTTTTTGCTTATTTTTTTTATCTATCATATTCATGTTAAATGCTGTCTTTTAAAATTACAGGTAGCATGAATGTTGGCAAATATGTGGTAGTCATGGTGTTTTTAAAGTACACTACAAGGGAGAACATGGAGAGTGATATGTAACTGTACGTCGCTAACTTTCTTTTGCATCTATATAAAAAGATTATAACCATTTGTTGATGATATATTCATCTAGCTCAATTACGGAAATTGGGTTTTATCATATATTGATCATATATTCATCTAACTCAATTTCCTAAATTGGGTTTTATCAAACTATTTTTTATATGTGGCTTTTTTAAGAGTTAAAAGTATGAAAGGTTAAAACTGTTAGCAAAAGTACAAACATATCATTTTTAACCCATCGAAATTCGGGTCAGGCGGGGTAACGGGTCATACCGAGTTCAAGTCAGAATGCGTTCTGGGAAAACTAGGTGCGGGTCGGGGTAAAGGGTCATACTAGGTTCGGGTCATAATGGGAGCTGACCAAACTGGGTAAAGGGTCAAAATTGATCATTTCAAAAAATTCAAGATAAACAAAGTTGATTTTGACTTTGTATATTGTTTTGTTAATTTGACTCTAGATGTCAACTACAAAGTTGATTTTGACTTTTTGACTTTTGTTTCTGAACAACTGGTAATTATGTTAATTGATTGGAAGTGAAGTTTGAGAGTATGCAGTTATGAGATTAATTAATATAAGAGTGCGTTGTTGGAAAAATGCAGGGGAATCAAGGAGATTCGGAATCAATGTCATTAGGAAGGTTTAGTCATCTTTATGATCTAATGGATATGGGCAATAAAGCATTCAGAGAGAATCGGGTCATTTTTATCTTTTATTATGGAGTGAAATGGGTTTGGGCACTTTTGTGGTCATTTTATAAATAACCAATGTGGTAGTTATGATTATCAAAACAATGTACTATATCTATTCGCTTTTAATCCGGGAACACGGTCGATGATAGGTTTGTTTCTTCTCTCTTCTCCCAAGTCGTTTTTTTTGCTTGATCTTGCCTCATCTATTTTCTTGTGTTATAGGTGCTTGACACCCTTGGGAATTTTAAATGGCAATAACTTTTTCGTATGTTTATTTTTTTGTTTGAATTACACCATAAAAAACGAGCATTTCATTCTCTTTAGTGGAGTTTGGTATTGCTATAGTTTTTTTTTTTTTTTTAAATTAGCATGTTATGTGTGATTACCCGTGCTTAGGTGCAAGTGAGCTGAGCGACTCGCAAGCTGCTCGAGATCGGCTCGAGAAAAAGCCCTAAATGAGGCAAGCCTTATGGAGCCCGAGTCGAGCTTGAGCCTTAAATCCATATACTCGGATCCTGTGTCAAATCCATTCAATCTTTTGTACAATTTTTTTTCGTAATGTTTGTTAAACATGAATGGTTATCCACTTATAAGAAATCATTTAAAAAAATCTTTTGCAAATATATTTTTTTTAAACAACCCATAACCCGTGAAACTCACGGGTATATAACCTAGTGATATATAAAATCAAATACATAATGTTATAAATGAGAAGTATACATTAAATTTAAACTAAATAATAATTATCTATAGACAAAATATTTTTTAGTAGGTGATAGATATGATGATTGCGGAGATAATTATTGAAAAAAATACAGTGGTCAAACATGTTATTCAAGAAGCAAATAAGTAGTCATTTGAGTGATAAAATACAAATTATATTTAAAAACCCGCAATAATTCTAATTTAAAAAAAATTAAGACTTTCTTATTATTAGTAAAATCAATTATTTTATATTTGTAACTAGGTTATAGTCACGTGTATTACACGGGTTAAATAACAAAAACTCTTTATTTGTTTGTAAAGCACAGTAAAACAAATAGTTGTACTTGATAATCATTACATAAGCTTGCAACCTTTTGCTTATAGTAATCAATACTCAACCCGCTTTTAAGGGGTTTAGTTCTCGTCGCAATAATCAATTTTTAGGAAACCTTTTAATTAATATTACATTGTTAGCATAGTATACGAAGTAATGAAATAAGTTTCATTAAATGCATTAGAAAACTTGTTGCATATTTGTATCAACTATAAAGTTTCAAGTATCCAAAAACTAAACACAAACCATACTTGGATAGATATACCCTTCAAAATCACTTGTTTTGCAAATAATATAAAACGATTCACGGTTATATGAACCATTTGTTTTGCAAATCGAATCTGGAAGTGAGAATTGTGTGGGTATATCGAAACCTATCATAATCTTCATTAACCTTGCATATTAATATTACCTTATACATTTGTTGCCATTCTTTATATACAATGAACAAAGATAAATTTGGTTATTTAATTCAAAAATATCTTCATCACTATAAATTTAATACATTTATTTTCATAAAAATCTATTTTTGGTGAGGTTTAATTAAAAAAATATCATTATTATTATAAATTATGAATAAGAGATGTAAAAGATATACTTGAAGTAAGTGCGGATTTTACGTAGTTATAACAATTAATTAATTAAAACCTAAATAAAATTTATATAAAAAATAATAGTAAAAGATGAGATAGTGGTTAAAGTAGGTTGAATTGTAAGTATTTGACCAAACCAACAAATCCTCCTAACTTTGCATTATCTTCATCACACTCGTAAGGTTTGTTTCCAGATAATCAACACCTATTCTTATCATAAAAGTAACTCAATCCTATTAGAAAAGAATCGGTTTGTAAACGTCATAGACCCTCTGCTCAATCAAGTCTTTTGCAATAATTTTAAATTACTTTTTGTAAATTAAAATTGATAATTATCATGTTTATTTAAATTTAATAAATTAAATAGGGATAAATGAGAGAAAAAAAAATATAATTTAGGCGGGAAAATCTTATGGAAATCAGCTCATAGAGTGCCATGTGTACTCTATTTGATTTCTTTTATTATATGTACTAGCGGTAAGACCCGTGTGCAAACACGGGTCGTTTCTTAGAAAACCATGCATAACAAATATAAATGATGAGTATAGTTATATTTATATAGACTTATAAATAAAATAAATAAGTCAGTCGGTAAATACTTAAAGTTTAGAGTATAAAAACTTAAAGTTTAGATTGTGCTAAGTCTTGTTTTTCTTCCATAAGTGTCTGAAGAACCATTTTGATGATGTATTCTTCTTGAGCTTTGTCTTCTTTTGTTAATTCATCCATCTGCTTTTGTTTCCTTCTTTGATAAAGGATGGTAGCATATGGAACAGTGGGTCTCCTGATTGGCAATTTTTGTTGTTTGACTGGAACCACTGCTTCCGGATAATCAAGCTTTTTAGGAGCAGTGGGATCTCTCTTCCTTAACTCTTCCAAACTTTTGTAGGTAGCTAACACCTTTTCTTCTGTCCACCTTGTAACCTGGTTCCTTGACCCATAATCAGCAGTTATCAGCTCTTCTTTCATTCTTTTCAGTTTCAAGGTCCTTTCTGGTACATTTTTCTTGTAATTGGCCCAAACTAGAGGAGTTTGCTTTACCTTGTCTTGAATCATCTTTTGAATTTTGGTTGTCTCCTCTTGCAGTTCACTGATAGTCTAATCTTTGTATTGATCTTTGTATTGATACTTTTCTGCCCTGTACTTCTTGTATGCCATGATGTATTCAAGATAGTCATTTCTCATGCTTTCATCATCTTTTTCTGATAATTTCTGACAAAGGACTTTTGAGAACTGCTCTAAAGTTCAAACTTTGGTGAGCAGGTATTGATAATTTCTTTGAATCTCTTTGTCAGACTTTCCCTTTGTGTCTCTTTTAGATATATCCTCTACTTGTTGGGCCTTTATTTTGAGATATTCTTCTATATTTCTTGGCAAAGGATAACCTTGAACAGATGGGAGTTTCCTCTTTTCAGGATCATCTTCAGAGTAGAAGGATTTGATTTCCTCCCTGAATGCTGGAAGATCTAGAGGATATTGTACTCCTGCAGGGACAATGGCAGTGTTTTGATTGAAGGGTTGAACTGAAGATAATGGAACAGGGTTTGGAATGGTGACAAGGGACAGTGGTTGTGTAGATGTTAGAGTTGGGGAAGTGTCATCTTCCAGTACAATGTTTGTCATCATTCTCCTTTTGTGCTTGGAGAAGTTGGTGGTGTATTTGTGGGTTGAGTGGCAGTGATTGAAGTAGTGGATATCTGACTAACAGCTGTTGAAACAACTGGTGTTTCAACCACTGTTGTCACTACAACAGTTGATGTGTCAACAGTTGTTTTCTGCTTTTTGTCAGGTGGTTTTTGTGGTGGTGATATTGTTTTTGGTATGGCAGTGGATTAAGTGTGGGTTGATGTAGTAGTGATGGCAGTTGTTGAGATAACATCTGTTGAAACAACTGAAGTACCAACAACTGTTGATACAACAGGTGTTTTAACATCTGTTGGTTTGGAGGTTTGATGAGAGGAACTTTTGGGGATTTGAGGAGTTTGTTTGGTGGTTTTGGAAGGTGTGGTTTTGGGTTGGCTAACTTTTCTGGTAGACTATCTTCTTTTAGGTTTAGAAGTACCCTGCTCTTCTTTTTCCATCAAAACTTTCTTCTCCTCCTCAAACCTTTTAGACCCTTTTATTTCAATTGACTCTTTCATGTTTGCCTTTAATGCAGCAAATGCATTTTGAGTCTCATCAACCTTTTTGGAACCATCTGACCTTGGGATTTCTACCACAAGTTTGGACATTCGTTCTGGTGGCATGTATAAACTATCTTCTTTTCCCTTCTTCCCTTTAGTCTTCTCCCCCTTTTTGACATCATCAGGATTTTCAAAATAGATGATTAAAGGAGGAGCAGTGCTAGTGGTTTGAAGCAGATGAGCTTTAATAGCTTTGATATCTGCTTGAGTATCTTTGTACCTAGCTTCCATGACATTTCTGACCATTTGAAGTTGAACTTCATGCTGTTGATCTGCATATTGTCTTTGTTTGTGAAGCAGAGGTTGAAACAGATGCCATAGCTCAGCAGGGGATGGAGCAGATTTTGAAGATGGTGCAGCAGTGGATGTAGCCTTTTGAGCTTGTAATAACTGTTGCAGCATAGTTTTGATTTCTGCAACAGATGTGTCAAGTTTATCAACCCTCTCCGTTAATTCTTTGTATTTTAAACCATCATCCAAGTTAATGGGATCATCTGATTTCCCACCAGTGGTGGTTGTATCAGTGGTTGACTTAGGAAAAGTTTCCCAAAAATCATCCACTGATGCCCCTTGTTCTCGGTACTGGGGACTTCTTTCTTCAGCAGAGCTTACCATTTTAAGGTCACCAGTGTATAACGGAAACACACCAGTGGACACTATGGTTCCCAAAGAAGAAATCGCCTTCAATGGAGTCTCATTAATGAAACTACTGTCCAGGTGTAAACCAGTGGGTTCAACACCTGTAGTAGCTGCTCCACTTGAACTACTGACAGGAATTACTTGTTATTCCTGCAGTGTAGCCTCCTCAACTATTGGTGGGTTAGCAGAGATAGAGACACCAGACTCAGTCACTTGTTGTGGTATATTCTCATTGACAGGTGATTGAGAAGAACTGATTTTTATCTGGGCTATATCAAGTGCATCCAACACAGGTATCATTGATAGTGGGAGTTGTGCAGTGAAGATAGGAGTAGAAAGAGAATTTGCCTCGAGAGCTGGGCTGTCGAAGATAGATTCAAGTGAATCCATTCCTTCATATTGTGGTGTCCCTATTGATATAACCTGATCCTTTTGAGAGGATGCAGGAGGAGTTTTAGGCTCAGGTTGAGATCTTTCTTCCATCTGCTGTGAGGAAGTAGTAGCAGTGGTTTCAGATGACTTTTGTGTTGTCACAGGTGTTACCTCTGGGATCTCATCTTCCAGAGTCACCTTTTTGGTGGGTTTGGGAGGCTTTTGGATAGTTTTATTTTTGGTCTTTTTGGTGATTTTTGGTGTGGGTTTCACAGCAGGGGTTGTGCTTCTGTGATCACCAGGAGCAGTGGGCTCAACAGCAGGGGCCTGAGGAGCAGTTGTTGCTGCTAAATTTTGCTCAGGTACCTCTGTTTGTGTTTTTGAAGGTTTTGATAGCCTTGTGAATGTTTCAGAAGTTAGACTGTTTATTTGAATATGATTTCCTTGGATAAGCACATGTGCATTATCCTTTGAAAATTTCTTTTGAAGATAAAAACTTAAAAACCTTGGAAACAATAAAAATGATTTTTTATTAACATTCTTAACCATATCATTGAAAATCTCCTGAGAGTAGTTAAAATTTTCTTCAGCCATGATAGCATAGCCCAGGTATTGGATTTTCAATGGTATTTCATTAAAAGTTGTTGTTTTATTTGACACATACATGAGGAGGGTATGGAATAAAAACCTAGGAGCAGGTGGAAAATTGCCCTTTTGTAAAGTATCCTTTTTCATTTCTTCTTCATACCCTCTCTCAATGAAATCAGTTTGGTACTCTGTTTTTGGGAAAGAGCTTTTACCTGTAAGATCATTGATTTCAAAAACCTCTGAAATGGTTTGAGGTGTGATGACCACTGGAATTCCCCTTATTGATGAAGTAATAGTTAAGGTCTTTTTGTCCTTAGTTTCAAGCTTTGCATTTTTCCAGAACTCTCGTTGGGTATCCAGGTAGATGGTTTCATTGCAGGTCAACAAAGTTTTGTACTTTGAAGATGAAAGTGCATCAATCACGGAACGAAAACCTGTGTTTTGACTTGTTTTTGCAAGTGGACACACGTAGTTATGACGGGTTTTGAATGGAAGATCCATGATAAATCAAAGGTAGTTAAGAACGAAGGAAGAAGATGAGTGATTTGAGAGAATTTGGTGAAAACTGCTTTTGAAAGGAATTTTGAATTTGACTCGACAGTCAAAACCCTATTTGGGGTTTTGATCAGGGTTTTATAGGTGGAAAAAGTAAATGCTGACGTGGCAGTGGTTACAAAAGATCTGACGGCTAAGTGATGTCCACGTGACAACCTCTGATGAATAATGGATGACAGTTGTTAGGAAACCACTGATGAATCAATATCAGTAGTTTACAGTGCTGAAAATGAAAACAGTAGCTGACTATAACTATCAGTGGATTAAAACACTGAGCTTTAACAACATTCATTATATAAACAGTGGTTCAAGCATGTTCATTCTCAAAAAAAACAATATTTAACCCAACAGTCGTTTCAATCCCCTTCAACCTCCACAAAACACTATTTTAACCCAACAGTGGTTTTAAACCACCATTTTAACCAAATAGCGGTTTCAACCACAGTTTTCTTAACAGTAGTTCCAAACATCTGTTTTCATTCATCTGTTGACCAAAGTCAACAGATGTATACCATTGTTTTATATTCAAACATCTGTTCCCAATAACAGAGCTTTGATCATTTAAACATACATTTGCCAATATTACAAGCTTTTAGACTCTCAAACCTAAATATTTATTTATTTACTTAATTTAAATAACAAACATGGTTAATAATTTTAACACAGCTAATTATATAAAAACTACAAGTGTCAAACAGAGGTAACTATATAATAAACAAAGTTCAAAACAGCAAACAGCAATTAATAGAATACAGCATACTAATTCCAAATCAATGGGCGAAACAACATACAAAGTTCATCCATCTGTTGACCCAAGTCAACAGATGTATCAACCACTGTTTTATTTTCAAACATCTGTTCCCAATAACAGAGCTTTGATCATTTAAATAGACCTTTGCCAATATTACAAGCTTTTACACTCTCAAACATAAATATTCATTTACTTAATTTAAATAACAAACATGGTTAATAATTTTAACAACTAATTATATAAAAACTACAATTTTCAAAACAGCAAACAGCATACTAATTCCTAATCAATTGGTGAAACAGTAGTCTCGATAAGTAAAGCTCCTTTCTGACCATTGTAGTTGTCAACATGTTGGAGGTATTTTAGAAGTTCGTTGCTCAGATCAACTTCAATCATATCCCCCCAGATGCTTGTTATCAGCCACTTGTTGTCTTCAATTATATTAGTCCTTCGGCGCCTGTCTACATAATCAACTACACGAGGATTATTGAAAACAAACACCTTCATCCAGCCTTCTTCTTCATATCTGAACAAATCAGCAGTTAGCTCAGCAGACTTTCCAATAACAATCAAAAGCAGCCTCTTTGCGATGGTCAAAAAATGCCCTTGGCAAAGATTGACTACAATGCTCTCTGGAAAAACGAAGCATTCTGAAAGTCTCACTCAGAACATCAAAAGCAACGATGTTCCTCTCACCTAGTGGATACCAATAATTTGAAACCATAAAATATATGGTTTTATCAGCATAAACTCCTGTAGACCATGAATAACCACTTGAACCATAATTGTTTACTCTACCTGAAGAAACACTAGAAAATTGACCGGAATCGAATTATCTAGGGGGTTTGGATCTGCATAAAAAGGTTGGTTTTCTCTCGTTCGATCTGATGGAACAACTCTTCTTCTCCGGTAAACTCTACAAAACAAAGCACCGTTAGCCTCGTCTAGGGGAGAAGAGGGGTTCTCTCCTTGACCCGACTCTGGCGTGAGAATAAGTAGGTGTTTATGAAGAAGAAAAAGTATTAACGAAGTGTGTGTAACTTGAAGTTCATACCTGAATTATCCTCATATTTATAACCGAGAGTTTGGGGCGGGAAAACTCGTTGGTGAAATGTTGACAGAAGATGCTAACCCCGTAAGCGGTTACATTTCCTTTCGTTAAGCCTCTCGATCCGTCGTGAGTGCACACGGATCGCTGTTTAGATCTATGGCTGGGGGTTTGCCACGTGGAAAGTGATCGAATGGAGGTTTCTCTCCAATTACATGCTATCGTTGTGATTTCAGGGATTCCTGAGGTGGTGACACGTGTCCGGACGGTTATAACCGTCCTAGTGGTGCACGATTGAATTCTTTCTAGAAGATTACTGCTGTAATCTGGTGTGACTTTTTATTGTGTGGTATCAGTTAAGCAAATAATATCCAAGTCTGGATACTATTAAGCGGAAGTGCTTGGCTTAGGATTTTCATCCTTTGTTTATGGAGGAAAGCGCAAGGATTTATGATTTCCTTTTGTCACGCAAGTGTTGTCTGCTATCTGTCTCTTTAAGCTTTCCTTTTGTATGACCAGTGCGCGGCCGCGCAAGGTAAAAGGGGCTGAAAGACGAGGTTGTGGTGTGGTCCCAAGTACTTATCACAGGGTTTTTGGGACCTTACCCCTTCACTACCGAAATTTATTGTTCTCCATGACTCACGACGTCGTGAGTAAACATGAGCAGCAACTACATTACGGTAACATCTGATGTTCAGCACTTTCAGATCATTGAACTGATCAAAATAAATTCCACCAGTATCAGAGTTTCGATCATGATTGTAATTGAAGTAGTCATCAGACAAAACCTTATAGCACCTGGTAGTTGGATTCACAAGAATCAGCTCACAGCAAATCCCTTCATTGCAAACTAACAACAAACCATTAAATGACGATAGAATACGTAAGAAGCTAGGGTGGACATTGTTAGGAAAACTTAAGGTTTTGCTTCTAACAACATCCAAATTACCAGCAACTACGTCGTCAATGACAATTGACGTGTCTTTAAAGGAGAGTAGTTTCTTTTGTACTGAATCTCCACTTCGGAGAGCATGCATCATCTGAAATCCATGACTTGACAATTCCCTATAAAAATTCTTGGAAAGACATTTGAAACGGCCAATATCTTTTGCAGAGAGCCTTGTGAAAATCTCGTCAACAATCACTTGAAACCCAAATTTTTCCATTTTGCAGTGAACCAATGCGTCTTTGAAAGTAAAAGAAATTGTAATGATATTGATAAACAAAAAACTTTTGAAGATGATTGAGTAGATGGATGAAAATGGTAATGATCAAAACCTCTGCCCAATGTATTTTATATACCCAATGAAGGCGGTTATGACTAAATACATCGTCAGACGAAAGATATGATGCGACACGCGTTAGGCTTTTAATACATTTCCATGGGAAGTTATAAAATTAAACACGTTATTATAATTACAATTAACCTCTTCATTTACCTATAAGACGCCTTTACCATAAGACATAACTGATTGAGTGACGTGCATTAATTGCAAAGTACATATCCCCAGGCATTTTGAATTTCAAATTACCGACAATTTCAAAACCACTGCTATGGTATATGTTTGCCAAAGGAAACATCTGCTAAGTTATACTTTCTTGGCTATGGGCAGTAGTTTGTACTCTTAAATGTGGGCCAGACCTTTGACATTTAAATATAGAGCAGTAGTTTGAAATTAAATGTATTTTAACTCAGATAAATAATCTAAGATAAAAAAATTAACACATCAGCAATCATCATTTAGTCATAAATCAGATAAAAAATCTATTCATTTGGAATACAAAGATATTGCGAACATCTGTTAAAGCCTCTCCTGTTCGCAACAGTAGCAAGTCAAACAGATGTTGGCAAAAACAGATGTTGGCAATTGAGAGGAGGAAATTCTTCGAAAAGCTCTATTAGGCAACAACAGATGTTGGCAACAGTAGCAAGTCAAACAGCCGTTAGATCAGCAGATGATGATTTAGAGCAGATGTTCTCTTTTGGCAAACTTTAACTTTGACAGATCTATACACTAACAGAAATTGATACAACATCAACATAATCTAATTAAACTCAGAGAAAATTTCACTTCTACATCAAAAGTACCGATCTGCAATAATCAGATGATATTAAAAATTACATAATAATACTTATTCAGCTTAAAATTACAACGAAACATTAAAATCTAACAACAACACCAAGAAATTTACGAACCTAACAGCAAAAATTTAGTGCTTTTAGCTTAAAATTTAGTGCTTTTAGCTTTAAACTCCATCAATGTATATCTTCGACAATCGCCATGAACTCCACGGAAGTAGTCAATGCATCAACATCAGGTTTCTAGAAACCTGATCTCTCGTGAACAGACCAAGATGTAGTACATGAAAATACTTCTTCAGCTGTTGAAGAGTAGTCCTGTCCTCATATACTTAATCCTTAACTTTGTTCATAAAAAGCTGCTTTAAACTAAACTTTATGTTTCTTTTAATACAAAAAAGGCAGGAAAGACCATTACTCTAGTAAGATAAAATCTTATCTTACAGCAGTATCAGATCCTTTCTTGCGTTTAGTAGGAACTACTGCGGGTTCTACATCATCATCATCTGCCCAAAGTCAAATATAATCATCATTTAGTCATAAGCAAAAATTATTTTAAATGTACATTTAATAATCTTTCTTTGTGTTTAATTTAAATTTATGCTTCTTTTAATACAAACCTATAATAACCCGCAGCAGATTGTATGAATTTCAAACAACTGTGATTAGACTGAAATATAAAGCGAGAATTAGAGTATATCACTTCAAAATTAAAAATTCAAAATTGGAGTAGCAAAAAACACATACTTTAAACGATGTTGGAACAATGATACTGGAAACAACCATAGAACAATCATCATCATCATCATCTGCAGCAGATCATTCACATTCATCATTTAGTCATAACTCAGATAACAACACTTTAGTAAAAATCAAAAACCAAAACAAACATAATCATATATATCACATTACCATGATCAAGGCAAACCACATATCCCCAAAATTTTTTCTGAAAGTGGGTCAGAGAGAGCTTCAGTTTTCTCTTTTCCTTTATGAACAAATGTCGAGTATTGAGAAGAAGGGATTTGAGGGAGAGATACATTAGAAATGTGGTTTGAAAATACAAAAGAAGAGAACACGAGAATGTAAATATGAAGAGTGAAATGAGAATATAAATCAGTTTATATAAGAAGATGATTGACAGAAGTGAGTGAGTGACGTGCATTAATTGAAAATTACATATCTCCATGCATTTTGAATTTCAAATTACCCGCAATTTCAAAACATCTGCTAATGTATACGTTTGCCAAAGGAACCATCTGCTACTTTCTTGTAGATGGGCAGTGGTTTGCCCTTTGGAATGTGGGCTAGACCTTTAACATTTGAATACACAAGGCAGTGGTTTGAAATTAAATTAAATCTATTTTAAAGTGATTTATATATTAGACTTTATGATGTCATAATGACATAAGAAAAGCCTTGTTGGACAGCCTCTCCTGTTGACACATCAGTTTTTCTTATGTCATTGGGATTTCTCCTTTTATAGAAAGTATAGATAGATTTTGTTTGGTGTTATTTTATTAAAAATTGCATATTATACATATAGTTATATTATGTCTTAAATTATTAATGTCATCCAAAATGTTTTTCGATTTTATGTCTAACATTATATATAGTATGGTAAAAGTTTAAAGTTTATTAGAGATAATTACATCATCGAAAAGAATAAGAGTAAATTTGTATATTACAATTAAAAAGTAGGTGTCTGTCATATGATATAGAAAATCAAATAAATAATGTTATAAATGAGAAGTATACATTAAATTTAAACTAAATAATAATTTTCTATAGTTATGTTGAAGAGATTAAACAAAATAATATTTAGTAGGAGAGTTATCTATAATTAATTAGAAAAGATTAAACTAAATAATAATTATCCATAAGATATTAAACTAAATAATATTTAGTAAGATTGTTATCTATAATTAATTAGAAGAGATTAAACTAAAATAATAGTTATCCATAAGACATGGCCTAATATAACGACAAGTGTCCACTAAATGGTTTCTTTTATTATATAGTACTAGCGGTAAGACCCGTGTGCAAACACGGGTGGTTTCTTAGAAAACCATGCATAACACATATTGATAGAACATATAGATACATGTATAGATATTGTACCAAAACGTGTTATCTATTATAGCTAAAAGACAACTATAAACATAGATTATCGGTTAATATATCAGTTACATACAATTATTTCCATTCTCTTATCCAAAAAAGCGCATATCCACCCATTGACAATTTAACTGTTTACCCAAAAAGACAATATAAACTGTTTATAGACATAGGTACATATAAAAGATGTCTAACAAAACTTAATAGAATTTGAATACAACTTAAGGTTCAACAAACATCAACTACAAACACACAATCACCTGCCTCAACAACTTTCAGCAAAACTAAATCAAGGAATCAGCAGCCTTTAGAAATCAGCAGATCTTTATTCTCTCGTCAACCTTTCCCGGATTTGCCCTTTGAATTGGAGCTCAAAATCCAAGGAATCAGTATCATCTTCATCTCTATCAAGTTGAAGGTTAAAAAGAACTTGGAGGTCAACTGGATTCAGACCAAGTGCATTCTCCCTTGATATCTTTTCAACACTACCATCAGACTTGATCAAAGTCAATTCATGGGTCTATTTGTCAGACTTCCACTTTAGTATTTTTGGGTCTGATGGGTTTCTTGGGAGAAGTTTTATTTGAGAGAAGCTTGGCGATTGAGGCCTGTTTGCCAATTTCTGAAGTGTTTGAGCAACTTGAGCTTGTAACTGCAACGAAGCATCATCCAATCCATATCGTAACTGATTTCTGATAGACTTTTTTCTGTACTCAGCTTCTCTGTTTTCATCTTCCTCATCCATCAGTTGTTGTCTTTTTCTTTGGTTCAAGGCAGCAATGGATACATCTGCTGATGAGAACAACTTTTTAGATGTAATGGTCTGCCGACGTCTAACAGTGGTTTCATCTTTGTATATTGGCTTTTTAGGAAGGGATGAATTTGTCTTTCTTCGCTCTTCTAGCTTATTGTAAGCTCGATCAATATACTGCCTAGACCATTTTCCAATTTGTCTAGCAGTCCCAAACTTAGCTGCTACAAGTTCTGCTCTCATTCTCTTGTACTTCAACACTTCATCCACTTCAACCTTTTTGTATGGTTTCCAGTTGGGAGCAGATTTTTGCATTTGAGGATCTTTATTCATCTTTTCAATTCTATTAACTTCCTCATTAAGAGCTTCAAGGGGCCAGTCGTTGAAATCAGACCTTTAGGCTTCGTAGGGCTTGGTATCCATGATAATGTTCAAGAAATCATTCCTTAATGTCTTTTGTAGCTCAGCATTTGGTGACAAATTTGACATATTCTTACTCAGGTCTCTAGCAAAATCTTCCAACTTCTTGACTTGACCAAGCCAATGTTGCATGCGACCTGATAACTTAATGTCTCCTAGCCCTTTACACTCTTGTTTTGCTATATATTCTGCTTGCTTGCCCTTTAGCTTCAGATATTCATAAATATTCTTTGGAGTTTCGAATCCATGAAGAGATGGGAAGGTTCTTTTGGATGGATCATCCTCTGTGTAAAATTGAGTCATTTCATCTTGAACTGCAAGCAGTTCCAGAGGGAAATTTATTGCCAATGGGTTGATTTTTTTGTTGATGGAGGGGGGACGAATGGTTTGGGTGAAGTTTGAATGAATGGAGTAGCTGATAACGGAATTGGTGCGGGTATATCTTTTTCTTCCTTCTCTTCTTCATGTACCATGAATTATCTCTTTCTTGTGTAAACAGATTTTGGAGAAGGAGGAGTTAGGGAAGAAAAACGTGCTATGAGTGTAAGGGTTGATTGTGATGGGAATTGAAATTGGGTAGAATCAGTGGATTGACTAACAACTGTTGAAACAACTGGTGTCTCAACCGCTGTTGTCTTAACATGTGTTGAAACATTTGTTGCATCAACAATTGTTTCAGTGGAGGTTGGCAGTGGTGATGAGGATTTTGTATTCTACTTTTTGACAAGTGGTTTTTCTGGTGAGAGTTTTGTTTTAGGTGTATCAGAATCTGGCTTCTTAGGTTTAGCAGTGGTTTTAAGTTTCGCAGCAGTGGTTGGTTTTTCTGGTGGTGATATTGGTTTAGGAAATATGACAATAGGAGATTTGTTGCGTTTGTGTGATTTTCTTCTATTTGAGGTTCCAATGTTGAGCACTTCATCTTCCTCTTTTGTATGCTTCCTCTTCTGCTTTCGTTCAATCTCCTTATATGTCTGTTTCTTAACAGTATCATCAATTCCCTTTTTCTTACCAGTATCAGATTTTCCAGGAGATTTTGCAGAAGTTTGCTTGGCAGGCTTTGGATTTTGTTTTGGCTGATTCCTTGGTGTTGGTTTGCCAAAGTTTTTCATGGAATCCTTTTCTCTCTTTTCAGCATCATCTTCATCGTCTTTTACAAACATAGGTGCAGGGGAAGTACCAGTTAACTTTGCAATGCATTCTTTTATGCCCTTGATGTCAGCCTGTGTGTCTTTGTATCTTGCTTCAACCATAACTCTAATTAGCTTCATGTGGGAATTAAGTTGAATCTCAGCCATTTCCCTTTGAGTTGCAAGAATGGGTTGTACCGAATTCCAAAGCTCTTGGCATAACTGCTGATGAGAAGGTCGACTTTTGAAAGCATCCACTAACTGCTTCAATTAATCTTTCATATCAGCAACAGTTGTTTCCAAGTTAGATATCCTCTCCGTCAAATCCTGGTATTTTAATCCATCACCTAACTTAATAGGATCATCTGAATTCCCACCAGAGGTGGTTGTATCTGCTTTTGAAAGAGGAGGTATCTCCAAATTTTCATTAGCAGATGCCCCTTGTTCTTGGTTCTGGGGACTTCCCTCTGCATCAGTGGTTACCTTAGTGATCTCACCCGTGGTTAACTTGAACTCACCAGTGGATACCTTGATAGACACAGCAGTGGTTGCCTTCAAAGGAGTCTGACTGATGAAACTACTGTCCAAATGTAAATCAGTGGATTTGACATTTGTAGTAGTTGCTCCACTTGAAATACCATCAAGAATTTGCTGAAATTCAAGAGGTGTAGCCTCCTCAACTATTTATGGGTTAGCTAATTGAAAAGGTTCAGACATAGCTATTGTTGAAATTAAACTCTTAGTAAAGTGTTCGTGAGAGGGATTGCTATCAGTCTGAATGTCAATAGCTTGAAGTAGTGTTACAAACTTTGGTGGAATAGAAGATGAAGGGATTGCTGTCGAAAGAGACATTGCCCCGGGAGAAGGGCTTTTAAGTATACTCTCATATGAGGGTATGACATCATATTGTGGTGTCCCTGTGAATACAACATGTTCCTTTTGTGAGGAATCATGAGGAGTTTGGTTTATGGGTTAAGATCTCTCCACATGTTGTGAGGAAGTAGCAACAGTGGTTTGTAGTGACATCTGTGTTGTCGCAGGGTTAACCTCTGGGATCTCATATAACAACCCCCCTAAAATATTTCCGACACTCCTAAAATATTTAGAATGTCCCTATACGCCTTAAAATACACCCCGTATACTAAAAGTGGACCCTAAATACTTTAATTTTACAAAAATAAAATAAAAACAAGAAAATTAGGGCGCTCGCGGGCCGCGAAGACTTAGCCTTCGAATTACGCGGGCCGCGATAGCTAGACCACCAGGCGAGCCCCTGAGCTGCCATGTGGCAGGCTCGTGTCGAGGCTATAACCCGCGAATCAGCAACTCTAGCCCCTATACCCCTAGCTCGCGGGCTGCGAAGACCCTTGCGGTCTCTTTCGCGGGGCGCGAGGAACCCCTGTTCCAGCCCTATAAATGAGATCGATCGGCCTTCAGTCCAAACTCGCTCACAACTCGAATTCTCTCTCAAAATTCTGAATATTTGAAGTAGTATCAGGTATAATACCCACTAAAATAGCGAAGTTCTGCCTCGTTGTAAGTATTTTAACCCCGGGTTACGTATTAGATACGATGCCCGATTGATCTAGTGCTCCGTAACGGCTGTTGAGGCTCTACCCGACGTAGTCGTTGGAGTTCTGTCTCGGGGAGGGTATAACTAATGTAAAAGTTGGGTTATTATACTAACGCGTGTGCATTGTTTATTTAAATAGATTATAACCAGGAAATCACACAGGAAAAACCTAAAATAGCAATGTGAGTAAACTCCTTTTTGTAAACCTTTTTGCAAACTATTTTTACAAAACCTTAATTATTTAACATTATAATTAGCAGTGATTGAGTCCTTTTAATTCTTCAATTACTGCCGGTATTGTCACACCCCGAAATTATCAGAGCTGGCGTGACTGGACTGGTATCTTCATTGCACAGCGGAAGCAAAATAAGCTAAGTCTTTTAGTAAATTGAACGCCCACTAAGTACTTGAATTCCCAATGGTTCTCCTATTCCAACCGTGCCTTGTCTTAGAACTGTAACCTGAGAAAGAAACATGCGAAAAATCAACATAAAGTTGAGCGAGTTCATAGTTTGTTTGTAAAAGATTTGAAATAAATCTTTTGAATAACCGGTTTGTGAAATAATATTGAGAAAACGAATTTAGAAATCATTTTCTTGCCAAGTTATATGGAAACGTTGTATTTGTAACCATGTATTTGTAAAGTCTCGTATTTGTAATGTTCGTATACCCGTCAATGCCCACCCTGACTTTGACTTCATGCCCGCATAATCCTATGCTTTTTGAATTTGTATAAAAACATGACATCTAATTTGTATAAATCAAGTATTTCTGTGAGTATGTATAAACCTTTCATGTATGAATAAAAGTCCCTGGTATGTAGCATTAAGGAAAAAGAGATCACCAATGGGTTGCAAAGCCACTGGTATGTGTGAAATGATGCAGGAAGACTCAAACCTAGCAAATTTGTCTCCGGTATGAAGACATAGTCACCACTATGGGCCGCCCCGGCCTCATGGGTGTGGGCTCGCTACACCCAAATAGATCTATCACTCATGTCCCGTGGTCCTACAATGAGGATTAATGGCCTTAAGTGTTGTACCCACCACTCACATGATCTAGTCAAGTAGTAAACCCTCCTTAGGCTAACCATACCATGTATAAATAAATGTCTGTAAATGCCTGTAAATGTCTGTAAATGTCTGTAAATGTTTGTAAATGTCTGTAAATGTTTGTAAATGTCTGTAATAATTGTAACATGTATTTTACCCCAACCTCTAAGGCTGAACATCCCCAGCCTCTAAGGCTAACTTCCCCTAGTCATAAAAATTAATCACGTTTCGATAATACGCATTTGTTTTGTAAAAACCGGTATATTTAGTATAAAGTTCATTCGTAAACCGTTTGAGTTCCTTGAAATCCGTTCGTAACATGATTTAGAAATGTGAGTTTTCATTCATTCGAAAACTTTGTATGTTCTTGCAAAAACGTGCTTTGTCTAAAATATGCAATCTTTGTTTATCGAAAACCTTGTATGTTTCTGAAAAACGTGCATGTCTTTCCACCCCGAAAACATTTACAAAATGTAAAACTGTAAAAGGTGGGGTTATGAACTCACCTGAATTGCCTTGTGCGAAGCTAGCTAATTACGACTTCGTGATGTCGTTTCCAAGATGAGACTCGCTAGCGTGCATTCTACAATATTCCTAACACGGAATATCTTATAAGTTTATAAATAAGCGCAGTAACTAAACTACGTGTCACCGAGCTCTACCGAATCGTTAGTCGAATGATTTAACGGTAAGTAGTTAACTTATCGGAAAAGATTAGGTCATATTTGATAAGTATCATTTATTGTCGACATTAACCAATAAGCCTTGAAAGACTTGATTCTCGAGATATTAGAAATACATAAATATTTATATCAAAGTATATAAATATATTGTTAAGGCCGCTTGTCGTCTCGAGAAATCGTTTGTGTATATAGGAATATTCGTTATGAAAGTAATATATAATAAACTTGTATTATATATTGCGTCTTGTATATATTTGCCAAAATATACGTATATGTCGTTTAGGCGTATAAAATAAATATGAAAAGTTGTATTTATCTGATTAAAGAATCGTCGTTGGAAGTTTGAAATAAATATATAAACTATATTTATTTTCATGAAACGATTTCGTATTGTTCGATGTTTGAAATAAATACAAAATATATTTATTTATAAAAAAGAATCCGAGTTGTTAGAAGTTTGAAAATAAATATAAAAGTTATTATATTTATTTTATAAAATAGTTAGCGTTAATGGCGTTTTTGGTAGGTTATAAAGTGTCGTTGAACTAACAAGTATCTTGCTTTATGAAGGTTGTTTGGAATAAAACGCGTTTCTGTTTTACAGGTTTTCTTGAAATACGGGCAGAGTTTCCTCTGTTTTTGGACGCCCCGGACGACCAAGTTGTCGTTATTTTAACAAAAATTCAATCAATTCAACACATATTATGTAGTTTACGTGAAATATATCAAAACGCTAAATATTTAGAACCAAGTCACTAAGTGTAAATTCGTTAGTCGGGTCGAGCTCGTTCACGTAAAAATTAACTCTATATTAACACACAATTATTAAATGCGTCATTAATTTACCAAGCCTCGGATTAGCCGTTGACCGGCAGTTGACTGATTTGACCTCTGAGTTGACCAGGGTTGACCGAGTTGACTCGGTCCGACCGAGTCGACTCGAACCGCTTCGTATCTGACCCGAACCGACTGACTTGAACCCTACTGTTGTCCTGAACCGCTGACCCGAACACTGAGTTGACTCGGTTTGACCGAGACAACCGAACCGAAGCTGGGTTTAACCGGATTTGACCGCACCCGTTGCACTGAAACCCGAACCAAACCGCTTCAAAACTTAACCTGACCCGAAGCTGAACCAAGCTAGCCCGAACACCAACCCACCATTACCGCTGCCATTACTCCGGTGGTCTTATGCCGCCGTCAACCACCACCGTAACCCCCCCCCATACCGAAAGCGCCTAAAACACGACCATTTACTGTTAAAGGGGTCGAACACCCGAAACAAAAGAAGAAAAAAGAATTAATGAACCGAGTCGGGACTCACCGGAATTTCGCCGGAAAAGTAAACGTCTTGAAAATAAGCAGAAGGGCTCCTAGAAGGCCGATCTACGCATGCACGGAGTTAAAATTCCAAAAATGGTTCGCCGGAATTTTGACCGGAACTTCACCGGAGTTGCGCGTGAGCCCAAACGGCTCGGAATCTTCAAAAACGGACATCGCCATCGTGTCGGGAATGTTTGGTTTAGTGGGGGTAGGGTGTCGGATCGAAAAATGCTCGCCGGAAAATGTCACCGCCGCCGCCGCATGCGGCGGCGCCGCCGCTGGTCCACCATCGCCGGTCGCCGGAACTTCTCGCCGGACTGTTGCTGGACTGTTCTAGAGAGAGAGGGTTGAGAGATTTTGTGGCTAGAGTGAGAAAGTGTTAGTGACAAATGAGGGGTTTGTGGGTTAGGATCCTTTATATAGTGAGAGTCTTATGGGCTTGGGCCCAAGGCCCACAAGCCTGTCTCTAGTTATTTCTAACGGCCCGATCTCGTTTTTGAAGCCTGTCTTCGCACCCGAACATCATGGAAGCATCGTAGAGCATAATTTTAATACTAAAATACGTAAATTCGGGTCGGTAGTCGGTGTTTGCGTGTTCGTTCGTTGGTTGCGTGAAAATCGCGTAAAATGCTCCGTTCGTCATTTTTAAATCCGTTTTTCGATCCGGTTTCGACTGTAGTCACTCAAATTTTATTACGAGGCTAAATATAGCGTAAAATGTAAGTTCTGAAGGTGTCAGGCGTCTCTGATGCTTTCGTTTCTTTGCCGATGCGTTTCCTACCATCGCGTTTTTAGTTCACGTTTGCATTTGTGTCACACGGAAGCCCAATAAATTTACAAAATTAATTTCATAGTCGTAAAATATTCGTGTAACATTCACCCTTGTCGGCGTTGTCAGTATTTTGTACGGCATTAGTTCGTTGTCGCTTAATAATCACCGGATCCTTCCGTAAACCACCGTTCACGCCCTGTAAAGTTGGTTAGCCGTTTCTAGGCACTCTAAGGCCTAATTAAGTCAATATGCGCTGTAAACACTATTTATTATCGCGTTAATCACTTGTTAATTACGTAATTAAGAGCCGTAAATCACGGGCTGTCACATGTATGTTGGGGTTTTGTATACAAAATGTGGAACTATCAGGATAAACCTATTTGCAGGTCACACACAATGATTTATCGGATTAGATAAAATTTTCTTTGTCCATTCATATCCTACGATCAAGAATACAGAAGTCTAAATATAACTTCATCGGCCCAAAATCCAAGCACTTTTTTGGACCAAAACAATTAATCAATTAATGTCCATTAACCATTTAAATGTCTTCAACTTAATGGATTTTTTTAATAAAACAATAATATTTTAAGCCCATTATAGCCCATACATATTTAATTAAGCCCAAAACATAATTAATCATAAGCAAACCAATTATTAATTACAAGGCCCAAAAAGCATTAGCGTCAACGAGTCCGTACTCTCGCGTCATCTAACTCGATCAATCACTAACGTTATTATCTTGATCAACAAGTTAATCAAATACACTTAAATCCATATCGATGATACTAAAATTACCAACACTGCGTGGGGTGAAGAATCTAATCCAATACACTAAAATCGATATCGATAACACTAAAATTACCAACATTGTCTGGGGTGAAGAATCGTGAAAAAGATTATTAAAAAAAGAGTTAACTTTCGTTATGCTCCCTGTGGTTTGGTCATTTTAACGGTTTTGCTCCAATAGTCATTTTCCTCACTGATCTTTCGAGTTTGTCGCCAGTTTGCTCCCTGGCTCTAACTCAGTTAAAACATTCAATTAAAAGTAAGGGTATTTCGGTAGTTTACTCCCTGGCTCTAACCCAATTAAAACGTTTAGTTAAAAGTCGTGGTAGTCGTGGTCGGCAGGTGGTAGTTGCAGGTGGTGGTGGATGGTTGTGGATGGTGGTGGCCGGTAGAAAGAGTAGTTGGAAAGATGAGATATCAGAAAAGAATTACTTATATACATGTAAATAAACAAGTTATAGGTTTATTTAGGTTAAAAGACTTACATGTCCTTGCTTTTATCTATAAAATTACCAAAATACCCTTCTAGTTAAAGGATTTTTTGGATGGAGATAGAGGCAGGGAACAAAATGAAGATAAGTTAGAAAAATCAGGGAGGAAAATGACTATTTTTAAACTATTGGGACAAAACCGTTAAAATAACCAAATTACATGAAACAAAATGGAAGTTAACTCTAAAAACAAAACAATGTCTAGAAGGAATGGACTCGTAAAAATCGTAACTAAAAGAAAAAAATCGTTATTAGATCTGAGGCACATGAACAAGTGTAAATTACTCTATTCTTTTATCATTTGTGAAATTATTTTTGTACATTTATTACTAGGGCTGGCAATTTTACACGAATACACGACACGAACCTACACGAAGTTAACAGGTATCGTGTATGGCCTTAACATGTATCGTGTACCAAACAGGTAGACACGATATTACCTGTTAATTTTCGTGTATAAACAGGTTAAATACCTGTTTACCTGTTAATACCCGTTAGTACACAATAAGAAATTAAATTAAATAAAACTCATTAGCCATGTGCGTGTGGGTTCCTTAATTACTTTCTATTTTCATTCCTCATTCAATTAAAAAAAAGAAAACCCCAAACTCCCTCTGTAACTCTCAGATAGCATATCGTGTTATTGTTTTTGTTCGTATTAACATGTATTAACAGGTAATTTTCGTGTATAACAGTCGAACAGTCGTGTTAACAGGTATTAACAGGTAATTTTCGTGTATATCGTGTCGTGTTTGAAAAAAAGGACACGATAAGTTATCGTGTCGTGTTCGTGTATGGGATTTCGTGTATCGTGTCTTATCGTGTACGGGTATACACGATATGCCAGCCCTATTTATTACGGGACTTGAATTGAACAGCGGACTTACTATAGTTTTAATGATTTCATAAAATTCTTATAGACCGGAAAAACTCTTAAGGATCTGAAGTTATTTAATTTGTATTAGGTTTTAAGTTACATTTTTTTATAAGTTAAGTCACACACCCTCTAATAATACCTCCTAAATCTATATTTTTATTTATTATGGAACTTAAACCTTCAACATTAAGCAAAGGTACACGTTTTCCATACATACTGATATCGCTAGACGTTGCCCGTGGGTGCTAAGATACAGTTAAAAATGAGGTGGGCCATTTCTGTGACATACATCTTATCATGTCTCTTCACTTATTGGTTTACAAACAAGTTCGTCTAAAACAAGGAAAACATTCTTTAACTGTGGTCGTTTAACTAAGAATAGTTCGTCCTCAAGTACTTTTAGTTAGTATAAATCGGTTCGATTTGATATATTGATAAGGTGAATACCCAAGTCTATTCAATGCTAGGCTGAGTATCAGGGCCACAAAAAATCTCTTTTCATCCTATGAACTTTAACGTGTATGAAGTTTCATATTTGATTTTTAAATAGAGCGACATAGACTTCATTTCACTTAGGTTAATCTAGGCCAGAAGCAGAGCTACGTCAAGATAACCCCCCTTGAAAAACGTTGGTAATGCTCCTGAATCTGAATAAACATAATGACTCGGAGCACATGGAGCCATCTTCTTATTTTTCTGTCAAAAAATAAAAATGACGGACTAACTGATATTTAATGCACAAAAAGTGCATGTTGGGTCTTTGAACCAGTTCAAGTTCATTTTGATAATAATAAGTTTGATATGTTTTACCAAGGTCTACATTTAAATAGATCGATAGATATTTTTAGATCTATAGGCTTAGTTTTTTAGATTTCAAACAACTGTTCTACATTTGTTTATACTTAGAGCAAACGGTATGGGCTAGAGCCCCCAGCCACCTCAGCTGGGTGGCGACACTAACACCACCCCGCCTTAGCCAATTGGGGCTCCATCCATGGCCTCAGCCATTGCCATGGCGGGCGTGAGAGGAAGAGGATAGGACCCACTTGTATCATCCAACCAAATTTGTTTTTTAATCTTTTTTAATATAGTTAAAAGGGGTTTTAAAGGGTGCATTATCCCACACAGTCCAAGTTAACGATAAAACCCGTTGTTTATGTAGCACATACATGGCGCAGGTATGGCTACACCACCCAGCCTTATACTTTTTTTAAAGGAAAATGCTACATGAATAATTGAATACTTTTATATAATTAATAGAATATAACATGGATCCTTTAATTATTGGAAGTGATTTTGATGATAGAAGAATGTATTAGACCACAAAGTTCTAAAAAATCTATCAAGAGTTCTTTGAATTTTGAAATGAAATAAATATGCAAAATTTGTTTTGTTACTCTTGTGCCAAAATTTACTGGATGATGTCGAAGAAGAGTCAAAAGAGAATCTTGTCTCATAGTGTTTGAAGAACATGATGTGTCTAGTTATTCTAGTGAAAATATCTTATAATAATTATTATGGTAACTTAAAAATGTGTGTTCAAGGTAATTGATGAAAATATTATTTTGGAAAAAAAGAAACACAAATCATGCTATACGTTGGTGTTCTGGTCTCTATAAAAGTATAAAACAATAATCTACTTTGTTTTAATCTATGAGGCAATTTTTCATTTGTTAAATTTAAATATTCTATGACTTTGGTATGTATATTCATTTGTTACATTTAATAAAAAAAACAATATGATGTTAAAATTGTTACAAAACACTGTTCTCTTTTATTTTGTTTTGCTAAACTAAATTTTAGTTAAATACAAGTAACCATTGTATATTTGTTTGTTACGTTTAATAGAAGATATGACATGAAAATTGTTATAAAACACTGTTTTTTATTAGTAACATTTTGCTAAACTAATATTTAGTTAAAATAAATATAGCATGTTTCTACAATAGAAAACCTTAATGAATTAGCATAAATCAGTTCATAATTTAGAAGTAATAAGTTTGAAACTGATTTTATAAACAAAAAAATATAAAATTGATAACTGAAAAAATCATTTTAAAGGGTGAACAAATATATTTATTTGGTTTTATTCTAAACACATATAAATAACTATTATATATATATATATAGGGTAGGGATATGGTAAAAAGTGTCTAAAATATAAGAAAGGTAAGAAGTGTTTTAAACCATTGGATATTTGATCTAATGGTTGAGATCAATAGGGTATAAAAATGTAAATTGTGTTTTAATTAGAGGGACCTTATGTAAAATTGAAGGGCAATAGTGTCTTTTTCAATGTTTGAAATATGGTAACCATATCATACACGACCAAAAAACTCCTACATTTACTCCTTTTTCCTTAAATATCGGAATTAATGATTCACCTTAATTGTAGGAGGTCTTTGGTTCCATATTCGTCATACATTATCATAACGAGAACTGTAATCAGATTCATGGCATGGTGTTTTAAAACAACTGGATAAATTGACTTTGATTCAAGTCATGGTGTTTTATCTGGAGACATTGTTCATGGCGTGGTGTTTTAAACATCTATGATTCAAGTCATGGTGTTTTATCTGGAGACATTGTATAAAAATCGTAAACACCATGACTATGATTCACGTCATGGTGTTTTATCTGGAGATATTGTTCATGGCGTGGTGTTTTAAACATCTATGATTCAAGTCATGGTGTTTTATCTGGAAACATTGTTCATGGCGTGGTGTTTTAAACATCTATGATTCAAGGCATGGTGTTTTATCAATACAAAACATTCCCAGATTTTAAAACACCATGACTATGATTCAAGTCATGGTGTTTTATTTGGAGACATTGTTCATTGTGTGGTGTTTTAAACATCTATGATTCAAGTCATGGTGTTTTATCAATACAAAACATTCCCAGATTTTAAAACACCATAACTATGATTCAAGTCATGGTGTTTTATCTGGAATCCAAAAAACATTGTATTGTGATTACATCCATGGTGTATTAACATCTGGAGAATATTGCAATTTAAAGATGATGAAAAGAAGATATGAACAATATACGATTAAAAGATGTTGCGATTAAGATGATGAAGAAATGATACGTAGGTGAAAATCGAATTGGATCTTGCAAAAAAATAGGACGACAGTTTTTTTTTTCAGTTATCTTGAAACTCAATTAATTGATAAGAAAGGTAAATTACTAATATACCCTTTTGAATTAATTAAGATAGAGGACACTTGTCATCACCAAATTATTTCTCACACTTCTTACAAAAGTATGACTTTGTACAGGATCCTTTACCTATATATATATATATATATATATATATATATATATATATATATATATATATATATATTACTAGGTTTTTACCCGGGATTGCTTCCCGGGCTCGATAAAATTACTTTAATCAAAATCTATTTATGATTAATATATAGTTAAAATCATACAAAAATAAAATCTTCGCGAAAGAAAAAGAGGTACATGATCAAAGTGCAAATGCGACATGGTTATAATATAAGCATTAAAATGAGCAATGTAAACCTCAAAAGGTTTACATAGTTAAGAAATAGATAATAGATAGTAGATAATAGATAAGTGATGTGAAACTCATTTTTTAGATAACATGGTTAAGAAACGTACAAATGTAAGGTACACATAAGCCATTACGTTATCCTTAAAAGATCCTAGTGTAAGGTTATGTGTCCAAATGGATGGATCGTGATTGATAATAGTGATATATACGCAAATTCCTAGAGGTCACGATCACATCAAGAAAGCCTCATCTTCTAAGATGTTTTCACACATCTTGATTCTAAAGGCTGGCTTAGTCTCAGGCTAAACTTAAGACAAACTCTCGAAAGTTTATTGCAATTAATTAGCGGGCTAAGATTAATAGATACACATAAAACTTACAGGATTACAACATACCGGGGGTAGTTAAGGTAGTAATTATTTATATAATGTGTTCTAAAACTTTTGACAATAGTAAGTGTTTTGGGTCAATCCAAACTATACCAAAGCACCCGTTGATGAAGCAGGTTTGCGTTCTGAACTGTATCCTATCCCCAAACCAAAATCCATTCCCACGCACACCTCGATTGCCACCTCCCCTTCCTTTTGCTCTTTTCCCACCTGCACAAATATGAAACAAATTGAATGATGATAATGACTTCACCCAATAAAAAGTGAAAATGTATGCATGCAGTTCGGCCATGTAGATTCGACTTTGCATAGGTTGTCCTTATGCGCAGATCATTAGAAAATGGGCAGAATTCTAGATCACTCATAAAATCAGAGAAAAATACAATTGAAACTGTATAAACAATGTACAGATTTTGTTCATTTTCTCGATCGCTGAAAATCATTTCTGTAACCTGTAATGCGGTGATACTGGAATAAGATGAAGCCATACATATTAAAGTACTGAAATGCCGTGATACTGGAATAAAACAAAACCATACCATATTGAAGTATTTTGACAACTACCTAACAAACTATCACCAGTAACCAAGCTGTCAGATAAATATAAATTGTAAGTGGCAACTACATATGTGAAACCAAAAGGTTGTAGATAAACAATAAAATGTGTTAAGTCACATAACATACAAGCTTAATGTTAGGATCTGAGGCTTTCATGATTGTGTTTGTTTGTTAGATTTGAACAAATCAAATAGATTTGAACAAATCAAATAGATATGAACAGTTTTAAGTGCAGCGGAAATGAATAACAAACTTTGTAAACACAATCAATAGGAGAAGATAGTTTGATAAACAATTGCTTTTCATAGAGTCGAATGATTTACAATTCAAAAGCAAAAGATTACAGTGAAAGCTTACAAACTAAACTCCCCCTCAGCCTGATGCCTCAAGGTTGGTTGCACAAGATGAAAGGATTAGACATGAGGAGAAGAACCCGCTCAGTCAATCAAATGTAACAGTACAGGATACTGTTACATTTATAGGCAAACCAAACCATTGGGGTATTTCAGCTGACGTCACCATGAAAACGACATCTAACAGCCTAACAACCTGTATCTACTGTCCTTTTACAAATACTGCTATACCTAACCACTGACTATACATAAAACAGATAATTCACTAAACAGCTGCTCTCTCTTTACATCAGTGCTTTCCTCAAGGTTGATCAGTCCTTGATTGGGCAGAGCTTTGTCATCAGCAGATTGTACCAGCAGTGCTTAGTGTCCAGCAGTCTTCTAAGCTTCATCAGTAGTTATGCAGAACAGCAGCAGTTGTATCCAGTCAGTGGATGCAAGACCATCAGTTGTTATAAATCATTTTCAAGGGGGAAGCTTAATGTAAACCGCTGCTTATTGTGGATCCACTATTGTGACCAGGTTTTGGCTTTACATTATTTGTTCCTCTGGTAGGGTTCAATCCCAACAATCTCCCCCTGGAACAGATAATGCCAAAAACCTGTCATTATTCTGGATCTTTATTACTCATCAAAAGTTCCCTTGCTTTTCTTTTAAATTCTTCTTCAAATGCTTTGGAGCTTGTATCATCTTCATCCCGGCACAGTGTAAGTTCAAGGAGATCCTGCAAATCTTGAACACTAAGGCCTAGTGCTTCTTTCCTTGATATATACTTCACCTCTCCATTGGATCTGACCAGAGTCAATACGTGGGTCTTTTGATCAGAGAGCCACTTTAGTACTTTTAAACCCAATGGATTTCTTGGGAGAGATTTATTTGATGATGAGCTTTGAGATATTGGCCTTGAGAAGACTTGCAGACTTTCAGACATTCTTTTGAAAGCCATTTCTATGACATCATTTGCTGCAGCTATATCTTCTGCAGTTTCTCTTTCAATCAGCTTCTGCCTTTCAATGTCTGTCATGTCTGTTGAAGTGTTTGGTGATGCAGGTTTGGTTAACATCCTTTTAAAAAGGTTTTGAAGTTTTTCTGAGTTTTCTTCTTTTAGACCCATTTTCATGATGGATTCTGTGAAGTACTCAACCTCCTTTTCTTTCACCTCTTCACTGGTCAACTGTTCTTTTTCTTCTTGATTTGTCACAAAAGTAGACCGGAACAGTGTTTTGAGGTTTTCTATCTGCTGTTCAAGCTTCATTCTTTGTTCATGCTTCTTTGAGGTGCTTGATACAGTTATCTTTCTTTTCTTCAGCCTTTCATAGGCTTCATCAGTCTGCTGTTTTGACCATTTTGATATGGCTTCAGCAGTATCCATTTTTGCATCCACCAACTCCTTTTTCTTTCTCTTATACTCAGCAGTTAGGTCAGCAATGAGCCTTTTGTATTTGCTCCAGTTTGGAGCATTCTTCTTCTTTGTAGGATCATTCTTGATTTTCTCAATCCTTTCTGCCTCATGTTTTAGAGCGATTATTGGCCATTCTTCGAACTGTTGTTCTTCAGCAGGATAGAATTTCTCTTTCATGATGTAGGCTAGATATTGTTTTCTTAACTTTTTCCTTTGATCAGCCTTTTCTTTGTTTAGGTCTTGTGCAAACTCTTCTATCTGCTTTACTTTTGTGAAGTAGAACTCCAGTCTTTTAGCAATGCCATCTTCGCTTAAACGTTCACGTTCACTCTCAACTTTAGCTCTTAGTTTAGCTTGCCTTGCCTTGACTTTGAGGTAATCATCCATATCATCTGGTGGCATGTAGCCTATGAGTGAGGAGAATATTCTTTTTGAAGGATCTTATTCTGTATAGAATTGCCTCATCTCATTTTTGATAGCTTCAAGTTCCAGTGGATGTTGTGCAGCATTAGGATCATGTATACCCTCATCGGCAGAGATTGGCTTTCTTTTTCTGTTGAAGAGCTTTGGTTGTGATGTAGAGAAGGTGAGAGCAGTGGTGGATGATTGACTAACAGTTGTTGAAACAACTGGTGTCTCAACATCTGTTGTCATTACAACTGCTGATATGTCAGCAGTTGTCTTCTGCTTTTGAGCAGGGGATGGAAGTGGTGAGGTAGTTTTTGATGGTGGTGATGGTGGTGGTGAATCATCATCTGATATGAGATTCCTTCTCCTTTTTAATGAAGAAGGGGCAGATGATGTTTTGGGTGAATCAGTGGTTTGAATGATGGGGAGTGTCTGACAAACAACTGTTGAAACAACTGGTGCTTCAACCGCTGCTGTCATTACAACAGATGTTGTAACATCTGTTGTCTTCTGTTTTATGACAGGAGGCAGTGGTGATGGATTGATTGTAGATGATGGTGGTAGAGCAGTAGTTGCAGTGGTGTGTGGTAGAGTGGTGTGTGTTGAAGATGTGTGTGTTGATGACATGGCAGCTGTTTGGCTACTGACAGCAGTTTTTGTAACTACTGCTGTATCAGCTGTTTGACTAACAGGTTTTGATACCTGCTTTTCTTTTTCTTTTTCTTTTTCAGGCTCAATATAAAGGCCATGTTCTATTCCCATCTTATTCATTTGTCTCAACAGCTTGATATTCTCCCCCTTTTTGGCATTATCTGAAGGAGGGTTATCAAGAAAGGATAGGGAAGAAGGAACTTTGCCAGAGACACTTTGAATGCTAGCCTTTATAGCCTTGATATCTGCTTGAGTATCTTTGAACCTTGATTCCACCATGTTGGTCAGCATTTGTACATGAGTAGCATGCTTTTGATCAGCCATTTGTTGCTGTTTTTCAAGCATGGGTTGAAAGATATTCCAGAGCTCATTTGCAGCAACTGCATGTTGTGCAGATGCTTGAGTAAGAACAGATGCTTGTGGTGGGGCAGCAGTAGACTGTGCTTTTTGAGCTTTTAAAATCTCTTGCACCATCTCCTTTATTTCAGCAACTGAATCTTCAAGTTTGTCAACTCTGTTCGTCAATTCCTGATATTTTGAATCATCACCTACTTTAGTAGGATCATCTGAATCCCCACCAGCAGTGGTTATATTAATGTGTGACTTAGGAACAGAGTCCCAAAAATCACCCATTGATGCCCCTTGTTCTTGGTACTGGGGACTTCTTTCTTCAGCACTCGATAAACCTTTGATGGTACCAGTGGTTAGATCCAACTCACTGGTGGTTACCGAAGTTGCCATGGAAGAAATTGCCTTCAAGGGAGTCTTACTTATGAAACAACTGTCCAACTGAAGATCTGTTGATCCACCAGTTGTAGTTGCTGCTCCACTTGAACTACCACCGAGAGTTACTTGTAACTCAGGGGGTGTAACCTCCTCAATTATTGCTGGGATAGCAGAAGTAGTAGCATCAGACCCAGTCTCTTGTGGGGGTATACTCTCAGTGATAGGTGATAGAGAGGAACTGGTTTGTGTCTGAGCTATAGCAGCTGCATGCAACAAGGGTAGCATGGATTGTGGCATTATGATTGGTGAGGGTATAGGTGTTGAAAGAGACATGTCCTTGGGATCAGGACTGTGGAAGATAGAGCTAAGTGGATCTTGAGCTTCATAATTTGGTGTCCCTGTGATTACAACCTGATCCTTTTGTGAGGATGCAGGAGGAGTTTCAGGCATGGGTTGAGATCTTTCTTCCAACTGCTGTGAGGAAGTAGCAGCAGTGGTTTGTGGTGACTTTTGTGTTGTCACAGGCATTTCCTCTGGGATCTCATCTTCCAGAGTTGCCTTTGTTTTGGGTTTGGTGGGTTTTCTGGATGTTTTTCTTTTGGTCTTTTTGGTGATATCAGGTGTGGGTTTCAAAGCAGTGGTTGTGTTGCTTTGATCACCTAGAGCAGTGGGCTCAGCAGCTGATACCTGAGGAGCAGTTGTAACTGCTAAAATCTGCTCAGGTACCCCTGCTTTTGTTTTTATTGGTGCCAACATTCTAGTGAATGTTTCAGGTGTCAAGCTTTTTATTTGAAAATAGACACCTTGTTTAAGCAAATTTTCATTTTTCTTATCAAATTTTTGTATAAAATAATAACTCAAAAATCTTGGAAACAACACTACTTTATCATCTTGTTTTTCAAGCGTAGCATTTTTCCAGAACTCTCTCTGGGTTTGCAGATATATGGGGGCTTCTACTGTCAACAAAGTTTTGTACTTTGATGTAGATATGGTGTTGAGAATGGAATCGAAGGTATGATTGTTTGTGGGTTTTGTGAGTAAACCCAAATAGTTGTGAGATTGTTTGTATGGTATCTCATTGGATTCTTCGGCCGTTTGAGCGACTTCATTTGAAGGTGGTGGTGATTTAGGTTTTGATTTTGATTTTGACTTTGATTTTGTCATTTTTGCGGAGAAGAACGAAGAAGGATTTTGGAGATTTTGAGAAGAAGGGTTGGAAACTGCTATGAGAAGAGAATTTTGGAATTCAATTCGACAGTGTAAAACCCTGTTTGGGGTTTAGGGCAGGGTTTTATTTAGGAAAAAATGATCGCTGATGTGGCAGCGGTTATTATGATCTGAAGGCTAAAGACTAACCACGTGTCAAACACTGATGAAATGGATGAAAGATGGAAAACAGTTGTTTTAAGGGCTACTGACGTATCAAGCATCAGTGGTTACAACGGTAAAAATTGTGGGCAGTGGATGATTTTTATTATCAGTGGATAGCATATCAGTGGATAGGACACTGATTTTGAACATCAGTGCTTGTCAAGAAAATGAGGGATCAGTGGTTAACTTTCAGCAGTGGACAGTGTTTAGAGATCAGACGTTGGAACAAAACAGTGGTTAGGGTAAATGGTACAGATCTGAAGGACAAGTATTCCAGCAACAGTTTTGAGAATTTTCATTCAAGGTTTTGCCACATGTCAATTTTGAAAGACAGTGGTTTAGTACCCCAGATGATGAAAACTTTTTGCTAAGGCAACTCATTTTCGTTTAATACTCAATTAAAACATGAGTACCCTAGTAATTCAAAAACTGATACATAAATACTAAAGTTGAATCCGCTGTAGAAGCTGTTATAACTACACCATAAGTGCTAGTCTTTAACAGGACTTTGCCTTCAACAGTGCATAGCCCTCATGAGACAATAAGCCCATCAGTCTTTATATGGAGCAGGAATTAATTATAACAGTCCTTAGCATGATCAACTGTTATAACCACACCACCCTTTCAGAGTTGGACCATGAAACAAATCCTTGACACTATTAATCCTCTGTTGACTTACCAAACATATCTACAGACACATTTCAACATCAACATAATCTAAATATTACTGAAACAATAAATAATAAGTAAAAATAAAACACAACAAAGATTCATAAAATTATATTTAATCATTTATTCAGGACCTTAAAACTAAAAGTCCAATAATTACATGACATACTGAACAATATTCAAGTTCAAATCTAAGAATAACAGCAAGAACTAATAAACTTTAGTTTCCACTACATCTATTGCTGAACCTCTTGATGTATGTCCTTCAGCATCGCCATAAACTGCACGTCTCTATCACCACACTCCATATTACTGACAACACAAATAAGAATAAGAAACTAATCTAAAATTCAAACGTGTCTTTTTCATTTTTATTGCACATCTGAGTTTTCACAAGCTTTGGACGAATGTATACTTTCTTTAAAAGAAGAAAATCTTCCTGGAGCAAGAAAACGTGACTTTGGATTTAACGGAAATAAAAAAAATGGCACATGTAACTTTAAAGTTGCATCTCTGCCATCAAAAAAGGTAACACATGCAACTTTTCACGATGTTGCAACAATGATATTGCAGCATCGATATTGAAAGGTTGATGTGGGATGCGAATTTACATTGAAACAACGATGTTGGAACAATGATACAGGAACGATAACATGTAAACATTATCAACAAACATTCGAACAAAGAAGTGTAATGGGAAATTAGCTGCTAAATCACAAGAAAGATGCATTTGAGAGAGAAAGATACGGTCACATATATGAGCGAGCGAGATTTGAATGTGAAACCAGATAATTGTATCTTATTTATAGAATAATAAAAATATATATGGTTTGAAATTTGAATTTCAAAATTACTAATATTAATTAGTAATTACTGATTTGATTTGAAAGCAATTGTTATGATGTTTTTTGGGAACTGAAATATGCAAAGTAGGAAAAAAAAAAGAGAACGTCAATTTTAAATTACCTTTTACATATTTTTTATTTCAAAATTTCAAAATTACTGAGAGATAATAACCGTCAGTTTGAAATTCTAGTTTTGCATATTTTAAAAGTCCAAAGCTCAAGAAATTACAATTAATTATTATTGATTAGATTTACAACAAATAGTCAAAAAGTATTTTTTTTATTTTTTAATTTAACATTAAGGATAAAAATATATATGGTTTGAATTTTGAATTTCAAAATTACTGATATTATTAGTAATTACTGATTTGATTTGACCGCAATTGTGATGATGTTTATTGGGAACTGATGTTTATTGGGAACTGAAAGGTAAGTAGTGTATATCTTTATATCCCTCCTTATTAAAGTAAATAAATATTAGTAATCATATGCAAAGTAGGGGAAAAAAAAGAGAGAACGTCAATTCTAAATTACCATCTTGCATAAATTTAATTTGAAATTCATATTTTGCATATTTTAAAAGTCCAAAGCTGAAGAAATTACCATTAATTAGTGATTTGATTTGCAACAAATACCCATCAAGTATTTTTTTTTTAATTTAACATTAAATTTCACCAGGAAAACAATATTGGAGGAACTCTTATCTCATTGCAATGTAACGATTAGGTAAAATGGTAATTTCATTTTAATTCTAGTGTTTATTTGATAATTTCAATATATCACTAATTAACACCATGGATGGTAAATATCAATGGATGTCAAGAATAAAAAAGTGACCAGTGGCTATTTTTTCCTATCAGTAGATACCGAACGTCAATTGTCATTATGACTTTTCTATAATTACTGATATTATCAGTAATTACTGATGATGATTTGAAAGCAACTGTCATTGTCATGATGACTTTTCTAATTTTTAAACCGTGAGTTTGAAATTCACATTTTGCATGTTTTAAATGTCCAAAGCTCAAGAAATTAGCATTAATTACTGATTTGATTTCCAACAAATAGTTATAAAGAATTTTTTAAATTGTATGATCAAAACAATGTTGGAGGAAATCTTACCTCATTGGTATGTAAAGATGAGGTAAAATGGTAATTTCATTGTTATTCTAGTTTTTATTTGATAATTTCAATCTATCACTAATTAACATCATCAATAACAAAAAAGTGAGCAGTGGCTGTTTTTTAAGAAAACAACTAATGGTCAATATCAATAGATGCCAACAATAAAAAAAGTGAGCAGTTGCTATTTTTCCTATCAGTGGATACCCAACAGTTTTTTAAACACTGATGTTTGGTCAGTCAATGGTCAACAGATTTTGAAGAAACATATGTTTCGCCTTAAACAGAATTTTGCCCATAAACAGAAGTTTGACCATAAACAGGTGTTTGCACATAAAGAGATGTTTATCTGGTGGTTTAAAACCACTGTTGGGTCAAACAAATTTCACAACAGGACCAATACTCAAATAGATGTTGACCTTAAACAGATGTTTGGTTTAGAGCCAAACATCTGTTAAAGCCCAAACATCTGTTTAACCCTGAACAGGGGTTTCCATTAACTATTGACCAAATTGCAAACAGATGTTAAAACCACTGTTTGTTATTGTACTTCTTTACAAAATTACATAGAATTCAAGAAAACGAAACAAACACTTAAAGAACTATAATTTAACACATAATCTAATCGGGCAAAGCAATCTATTATCTAAGAATTCACTGATTCTTACAACATGAAACAAACTCATAATGAAATACTAAAGTTACATAAGAACCACTGATAATTAAATACTAAATTTGAATCCGTTGTAGATGCTGAACCACTGCTGATACTAAACAGTCGTTTTCCTTTGATTAATCAAACTCTAGGTACATAAAGTGCAAACAGTCGTTTTCCTGAACAGATGTTTAAGTTAATAACATCTACTGTTCAACCTAACAGGGGTTTCCATTAACTATTGACCAAATTGCAAACAGATGTTAAAACCACTGTTTGTTATTGTACTTCTTTACAAAATTACATAGAATTCAAGAAAACGAAACAATCACTTAAAGAACTATAATTTAACACATAATCTAATCCGGCAAAGCAATCTATTATCTGAGAATTCACTGATTCTTACAACATGAAACAAACTCATAATGAAATACTAAAGTTACACAAGAACCACTGATAATTAAATACTAAATTTGAATCCGTTGTAGATGCTGAACCACTGCTGATACTAAACAGTCGTTTTCCTTTGATTAATCAAACTCTAGGTACATAAAGTGGTTGTCTTTAACAGGACCTTGTCTTCAACAGTGGATAGGCCTCATCAGTCTTTGTTCATAAAGAGCTCCTTTAAAACAAACTTTATGCTTCTTTTAATACAAAAAAGGTAGGAAACACCATTATTCTAGACTCTCTAGTAACATAAAATCTTATCTTACAACAATAGCAGATCCTTTCTTGCGTTTAGTAGGAACTACTGTGGGTTCTCCATCATCATCATCTTCTGCACAAGTCAATTATAATCATCATCATCATTTAGACATAAGCAAAAATTATTTTAACTATAAATTTAATAATCTTTCTTTGTGTTTAATTAAACTTTATGCTTCTTTGAATACAAACCTATAATAACCCGCATCAGATTGTATGAATTTCAAACAACTGTGATTAGACTGAAATATAAACCGAGAATTAGAGTATATCACTTCAAAATAAAAAACTCAAAATTGAAAATCAGAGTAGCAAAAAACACATACTTTAAACGATGTTGGAACAATAATACTGGAAACAACCGTGGAACAATCATCATCATTATATGAGAATACCCTTAATTTATGGAACCTGTAGAATGAAATGCTCCACTGTTGGGTTATTAACTTTCAACCTCACTTTCCCTAAATTTATCAATTCTAATTTTCAACAGGATGTAATACAATTATTACCTTAATTAAGATATCTTCAACTGCAAACAACAATAGCAAACAACAATAGCAAACAACATCAGACAATAATAGCAAACAACATCAAACAATAATAGCAAACACTTGATGTTGAATCCACTGTAGATGCTGAACCACTGCTGTTACAAACAGATAATACCTCGAGAACTGGAAATGAAACTCTAATTTCAGAAAGAATAATGGTTGAACATACTCAAACATCAATAATCAACAGATGTTATACTCATATGATCACCATCTAGAAAAAAACGCTAATTTCAAAACATATTCAAACATACCAGCTTATGGCAGAAATCTATCCGCAGCTAAGCGGATTTCAACTTTGATGACAACAACCCTGGAACCATATGATTAGATTACGAGTAGAAATTATGATTAGTGTAAATAAGTGGAAATCATGAAAGTATTTCAACTAAAAAAAAGAACAAACCTTTTGATGAAGTAATCGATGAACAAAAGAAGATTTTATGGTGGCGTCTGAAGAAGATTAAGGTTTGGATGGAAAGAATTATCTCAATAATTTGCAGGGTTTGTGAAATTTGAATTTGAATCGCCTGAATATAGAGAGAGAAAGAACCCAAGGTTTGTAAACAAAGATTAGAAGTGAGAAGAGAGATTATATAAGGAAAAGGGGATGGCACTGTTGGGCGGGAAAAGAGAACTGAGGATGCCCTAATCAAGTGACACGTGGCCCAAATAACTTTCATTTATTATATATAATAGATTGGTGATGGTTTATGAAAAGTGGCTAAAAAAGGGAAATGCATTGGAGCTATTGGTTTGCTTTAAAAAAAAAAGATAACTGCTTTTTTTGCTATTTATATAAAATGAAGCTCAATCTCTAATACAAAAGAAGAGTTGGTTTAGTGGTTTGGGGGTTGGTTCCGGTACAAACCATATTTATCCTACAAACTGTAAGAACAGATCCTAGCACTTAAAAAAAGTTAAATTAGAACATACTAAAACAATACATACATAAAAGTAGCACTTTTGAATTATGTTAGCACATGAAAATTAATCAAGATAATTGATTTTAGCACATATGTGAAATGATATTAACACTTTTCTTTGTCAGCACATTGAAAACAAAAGAAATATCCAAATAAAGAATTAATTGCTTGTTATCGTAATGATAAGGAATTCAAGATAATTGATTATTATTTAGGTTATCATTTTACCATTTCTCTATGATTGTTTGGATGCTACATGACACTTTTTAAATGGTTCTTACAGTTTGTATACGAAATGTGGTTTGTATTTGATCATACTCTTAGTGGTTTGTACCTACTTTATTGAAACGAATAATCTGCGGTTCGATCCCCATTGTTCTCTTTTTCCATCTCTTCATTTTCTTAATCACTATGAAATATGAAAGTATTGTTTTTCTTTTGGTTGGATGCTTTTGACTTTAGTTTTTTTTTCCTTTTCACCTCTTCACTTCTGGAATCACTATGAAAGTATTTTTTGTTTACACTAATTCTTATTTTGATAAAATACTTTTTATTTTGTTTTGGTATTACTAAGTTTTTAATGGTTTTTTAATTGTCTCCTCTTAGCTAAGTTAACTTTTCTATAATTTGAATTATTTATCTTTTTAAATATTTATAGTCCACTTTTAAATATTGGATTCGATACTCATATTCATTGTAGACACATGTCTATATATTATTGTCTATATCACGACTTATTTTTTGGTTTTCACTTTGGTTGCTATACCAAGTCTTGATATCATATCGATTTTTGTTATTATATACATATAAGAATTTTTGCTTAACAATTCCTTTTTCTTTTTTTAAATAATATTTCCTTTATCATTTAATTTTTTATTTTAATAATTCTTTTTATTTTTTAAATCATGTTTCCCTTATCATTTAATTTAATATTTTTAATAATTTATGTTCGTTAACTTTTTTAAAAACCTAAGTACGTAGTTATGCTTAATTTTTTCCTCAACATTCCGGTATAAATTTTATTAAAAAGAACTTGTATTTAAAATAGAGTATGTATTTGGTATTATAAAACGGTATGATGATGAATTGAATCGAACCGATTTTGACGTTTTGACTTTCTAAACAACACCCTTCATTTTCAAATAACGTTTGTTTTACATTATTATCTGCTTTGTTTCGCCACAACGCGCGATTTCAAAAAACCTAGTTAAGTATTATCATAATGACCAAACATAGTCAAACAATAAAAATAATTTTGAATTAGTATAGGACTATAGGACACTAATAAACTATAAAAATATATATGAGATCATGTTGTAAAACAAACTGTGTACCTGTAAAACGACTTTTCTCATGAAGTAAATGAACTCTATATTTTTAAATCATA